>CM045998.1:42491152-43149051 GCA_025175895.1 Wurfbainia villosa | reverse complement strand
TATTAAAGCCTACACCTTCCATTAATATGGTTAGAACCAGAGTTCCGTTTCTTGTTTGGGTTGTTGGACTCTCTCCAAGCCCAGCTCGAACCCGAACATGTTCAAACCATGGAATAGTTTAATACTAATATGGTAAGAGTCAGAGGTCAATCGTTAGCTTTGGTTGTTGGACTCTCTCCAAGCCGGGCTAATTGGTTGAATGCGCTCTAACCATATTAAAACTATTTCTTGATTAATGGGTCGGCTTTAACCTGGAGCATCGGCTTGTTGGACTCTCTCCAAGGTCGATGTAAAGGGAGGTGAAGTTGGGTGCTATGCATATGATGCATACTTGTTAATGTGTTAACAATACGATGTATGTGTGAACATTCAATTAGTTGATATCACATTGTGATAGTTGCATATACGTGATATGCAATCGGTATAGTTGATACCTACCATCGTAGTTATGAATGGCTTGTTGGACTCTCTCCAAGGTTGTTCATATCTATGATGGATATCAGCCCATTCGGAGATGGACCTACGATCTCCCGAAGTGATTTTGGGGTTTTTGAAATTCAAAAAATGAATGGGATTTATAAATGTATATTGATGCATTTTAAAATCATTTTCTCATATATGCTCGTTTTGTATTTCTAAGATTGATCATGATGTCTTTGAATTTGCGTTCCATTTTGGATTCGAATAAATTGACTGGGCCGAACTTCTTGGACTGGCTTAGAAACGTGAGAATTATTCTCAAGGTTAAAAAGCTTGCAAATGTTCTCGAAGCGCTTCTTCCCGCCTGTCCTAGTGACAATCCAACTCTGGATCAATTGTTGGCCTATCAGAAACATGTGACTGATTCTGAAATGGTGAGTTGCATCATGCTTGCCACGATGGTACCTGAGCTGCGGAAGCAGCATGAGCATTTGGATGCTCATACCATAGTCTTTCATCTTTATGAGTTGGTTGATGAGCAAGTGAGATTCGAAAGGTTCGAAGTCTCCAAGCTCTTCTTCACCTCTGAGATGCAAGAAGGTTCATCTGTGGTACTGCTCAACATGCTGAAGCCTGTGGAGCCTTCTGAGAAGCATGAGCAGAGGACGGTGTTGTTAGTTGATTCCTCGAAGAAAGGCTCTAAGAGGGAGTCAAAGGAACAGCAGAAGGGGAAGAAGAAAAAGGCTAAAAGGCAGAACCAGCTCAAAAGGGCACTTGCCATCATTATGCCAAGGAGGGCCATTGGCGAAGAAATTGTAAGATTTATCTTGAGTCCGTGAAGAAGAACTAGGCATTGGATGCCCCATCTTCTTCAGATATCTTCGTTATTGATTATCATTCTATTTCCTCAAACACTTGGGTATTGGATACTGTGTGTGGCTCATATATATGTAATGACATACATGAGCTAAGGAATAGAAGAAGACTCGTCAAGGGAGAGTCAAATTTACGTGTTGGGAATGGAGCAAAGGTTGCTGCACTCGCCATTGGAACGTATTTGTTGAAACTCCCTGCAGGACTTGTCTTAGAACTGGACAATTGCTTTTAAGTTCCTTCGTTGATAAAGAACATCATTTCTATTTCTTGTTTAAATATAAATGGGTACCATTTGACTTTTAGTAACAATTGTTGTTACATAACTTTGAATGGAGTTCTTTATGGGACTGGAACTTTAAGCAATGGTATTTATACATTGGACATATCCAGAGACATTTTCAATATCGAAGCGAGCAACAAGCATGCTCGAAAGGATAATCAAATAGACTCCAACATGTGGCATTGTCGTCTTGGCCATGTAAGCAAGAAACGCATGTCCGAATTACACCGATGTGGAATTCGAATTGGATTCATACGATACATGCGAATCATGCTTAAAAGGCAAGATGACTAAGTTACCTTTACAGAAAAGGTGAGCAGTGGGAGAGTTGCTAGGCCTAATACATAGTGATGTATGCGGACCTATGTCAACTCAAGCTTTAGGAAGCTATAGCTACTTCATTACCTTCACCGATGATCACTCACGGTTTGGGTATGTGTTCTTGATGAAACACAAGTCTGAAGCCTTTGAAAGGTTCAAAGAATTCAGAAATGAAGTAGAGAAACAACATGACAAGAGTATTAAAATACTTCGATCGGATCGAGGTGGTGAATACTTGAGTCAAGAGTTTCTTGATTATTTAAAAGACAATTGTATATTGTCTCAATGGACTCCGCCATATACACCACACCATAATGGTGTATCTAAGAAGCGTAACCGGACCTTGTTGGACATGGTCAGGTCAATGATGAATCATGCGAATCTTCCCAAGTCCTTTTGGGGCTATGCACTTCAGACAGTTGTTTACTTGTTAAACAAAATGCCAACCAAGGTAGTCTCTACTACTCCATATGAGATATGGAATGGTAAGAAACCTCATGTATCTTACTTGAAGATATGGGGTTGTCCTGCTTATGTGAAGCAGACTGTATCAGACAATTTGGATGCTAAGTCTGATAAATGTCTATTTATTGGATACCCTAAGGAAACAAGGGGTTACCAATTCTATCATCCTGTGGAACAAAAGGTGTTTGTTTCAAGGCATGCTGTGTTTCTAGAGAAAGAGTTTATCTTGCAAGAAAACAGTGGGAGTGTCGTCGAGCTTGAGGAGGCTCGAGAGACTAAAATAGACATTGATGAGATACCTGGTGAAGCACAACAGCCGACAACTCATAGTGATGAGCAATCGGCTGGACCTATTGTAACACCACATCTTCGTAGATCTGGTAGAACACACAACATTCCTGAGAGATATGGATTTCTCGTAAGTGAATCGAACGACGTGTTACTCATTGATGATGAGTAGCCTACTAGTTATGAAGAAGTGCTGACAAGTTCAGAAAGGGATAAGTGGCTTGAAGCCATGAAGTCGGAAATGGATTCCATGTATGAAAACCAAGTTTGGAACTTGGTTGACCCCCCTGAAGGCATAAAGGATATAGGGTGCAAGTGGGTTTTCAAGAAGAAAACTGACATGGATGGTAATGTGATTACCTATAAGGCTAGATTGGTGGCGAAAGGATATCGTCAAAAAATGTAGGGATCTCTTATGCAAAATAGCATATGCGCAACGGAAAAATAGGATCCCTTCCAAGTGATCCTTGCGAAAGAAAACCTCGTACAAAAATATATTTCTCAAAACCTATCTTATAGGAGAATATTACCTTTGTTGCGTGCCCTTTTGAAATCCTGCTTCTCCTTGGGTTTGTTGGATCTTTTAGTACGTTCAAATGTCCGTGCCTCTATATGTATCCACACGAGCAAGCTCTTGTCTCACAAAAGAAACTAGAAGAGCTCTCCTTTACTTCTTGCTAGAGAAGTCCCTAAAGGAGAGGAAGGTAGGGAAAAAGAGAAAGGAAGAAGAAGACTACTCTTCTTACTACACTCACAAAAGCCACACAACCAAAGCCTCTCACCACCAAGCTCTCTCCAAGCCTCAAGCTTCAACCATTTGGCCGGCCACCCCATGGGGTGTTTTATAGGATTGAAAAACCTTTCACCTCCTATCACATTCAATGCAATCAATTGCATTGAAACATAATCAAACAAGGAGTGCCGGCCACATGTGGAGGAAATCCAAAGGTTAAAACCCTTTGTCTCCTTCCATCTCATCAAGCTTTGGTGGCATGCTTATGTGGCATTCATGCATGTTGAATTAATCTTATTAATCCAATAAGCTTATGTTATCATATTGAATTAATCTCATTAAAACAATAAGGTAACATATTGAATTAATCTTATTAAATCAATTAAGCTTAGCATATTGAATTAATCTCATTAAATCAATAAGCTAAAATTCTCATTAAGCTTAAAGTCCAAAAACCATTTTGTACTTAAGCTCATTCCCAAATTATTCTAGTCAAACTAGAATGCACTAATTCTTCTAATCATCATGCTCTTTGTGTGTGACCCTATAGGCTCTCATAACGTTGGCAGTGGATCTAAACTCTTTTAGATACACAAGCAATGAGCGGCATCTAGCAATACATCATTGCTACCCAAGTTATGAAATAAGTCAAGATCCGACTAACCTTTCCGTGACTACTATAATGTATGACCGTGTCCTTCTATCCTTGATATCAGATTGACCAATGAGGCATAGACCGTGTCATCCTCGATCAATCTATGTGTTTCTTGATCCCTGAGTAAACTAACTCAAACAAATGAGCTCAATATCTCATATTGACTCATTCGAGCATGGCCATGCGTTTTAGTAGTTCTACTCAATCAAGGGGCCCACAGATATCACTCCCGTCATATGGGAGGGATAGATCTCATCTACATCACTCACATCCCTCCGCATAATTTGTTATATACCCAGTAATCGCCTTTATGGTCCACCCTGTTACGGGTGACGTTTGACGATACCAAAGTACATAACTCCTTATGTAGGGAACCATAGTGACTTCAGGTTTGAGGACTATTCATACCAATAGTCACATGAGTAAGTTTATGACACTCATATGATGACCCATGAAACTTCTCATGGCGGGTCAGTTCAGTATATATTCTCTAATATATACCCATGTCTCAACTTGATATCATATATCCATGACTTGTGAGATCAAATCATCAATTGACCTACATGCTAGTCTTTATGTATTAATATTGCCCTTGCATATTAATACTTGACTAGGAACATTTAGGAAAGTGTTCTCTACAGCCTCTCATAATCAATTCTGCCAATTGATGTGCTGTAGATAAGAACCTACTTTTCTAGGGCATTATTATATATTTAATTTAGCTGGCACAAGCAAGACGTAAATATATAATAACCAATCCTTTGCCTTTATAGAATATGATACAAAATGTTCCCTATTCAACCATCACATGATTGGTTCTAGGGCTATAACTAATAATCTCCCACTAGCACTAGTACCAATCACTATGATATCTAATACCTAGTGACCTAGTGTGACCATCATGCTTCCTCTGTGCCAAAGTCTTGGTCAATGGATCTACGATGTTAGCTTCTGTCGGTACTCTACATATCCTCACATCTCCTCTATCGATGATCTCTCGAATGAGATGGAAGTGCCGCAGTATGTGTTTGGTCCGCTGATGTGATCGAGGTTCCTTAGCCTGTGCAATAGCCCCATTGTTGTCACAATAGAGGTCTATTGGATCTGCAATGCTAGGAACTACCCCAAGTTCACTGATGAACTTGCGGAGCCAAACCTCTTTCTTTGCATCGAGGCGAGAATATACTCGGCTTCTGTTGTAGAATCAGCAACTGTGTCCTGCATCGAACTCTTCCAGCTCACAGCTCCACCATTCAGGCAAAACACGTACCCCGATTGTGATCTATAGTCATCCTTGTCTGTTTGGAAGATTGCATCACTGTAACGCTTTACAGTTAGCTCCTCATTGCCTCCAAATATCAGGAAATATTCTTTCGTTCTTCGTAAGTATTTAAGAATATTTTGACTGCTATCCAGTGACTTTCACCTGGATCCGACTGGTATCTACTCGTCATGCTCAAAGCATACGAGACGTCAGGACGAGTACAAAGCATGGCGTACATGATAGACCCTATGACAGATGCATAAGGGATCTTATCCATGTGATCTCTCTCCTCCTTAGAAGAGGGACATTGAGTCTTCGAAAGACTCACGCCATGTGATAAAGGCAGAAATCCTTTCTTGGAATTTTGCATAGCAAAACGATCTAGCACTTTATCAATGTATGTACTCTGACTTAGGCCAAGTAATCTTTTGGATCTATCTCTATAGATCTTGATGCCTAGAATATAGGCATCTTCACCTAAGTCTTTCATCGAGAAACAATTCCCTAACCACATCTTCACAGACTGGAGTGAGGGAATATCATTTTCGATGAGAAGTATGTCATATACATACAAGACAAGAAATACAACTGTGCTCCCACTATTTCTCTTGTAGACACAAGGTTCATCTTCATTCTTGATGAAACCAAACTCCTTGATTGCATCATCGAATCGAAGATTCCATCTTTGAGAGGCTTGCTTTAGTCCATAAATGGACCTTTGCAGTTTGCATACCTTTCCAGGATGCTTTGGATCTTCAAAACCCTCAGGCTGTGTCATGTACACATCCTCGAGTAGCTTTCCATTCAGAAAAGTAGTTTTGACATCCATCTGCAAGATCTCATAATCGTGGTAGGCTGCAATAGCAAGTATGATCCGAATGGATTTAAGCATCGCAACTGGTGAAAAGGTTTCATCATAGTCAATACCATGAATTTGTTTGAATCCTTTATCCACCAATCTACCTTTATAGGTATGCTTATTACCATCCATGTCAGTCTTTACTTTAAAGACCCACTTACACCCAATGGGTTTTACCCCTTCAGGTGGATCAACCAAAGTCCATACTTGGTTAGTGTACATGGATTTCATTTCGGATCTCATGGCCTCAAGCCATTTCTCGGAATCTGGGCTCATCATAGCTTCTTGATAAGATGTAGGCTCAAGATCGACAAGCAATACCTCACCGTTGTCAGTCAAGAGAAAAGAATATCTCTCGGGTTGACGACGGATCCTATCATATCTAAGAAGAGGTTGGTCTACATGAATAGGTATTTGCTCCACAACTCTTTGGGCAACAATTTCCTCATCCACAACACTTTGTGGTGCCTGTTCATTTTCCATCGAAGCCTTAGTGTTATCTTCATCTTGAATTTCATCAAGATGAATTTTACTCCCACTAGTTTTTCTAGAAATAAATTCTCTTTATAGAAAGATTTACAACAAACACCTTGCCAAGTGTGGGATTGTAAAAGTAATATCCCTTAGTTTCCTTGGGATATCCTACAAAATAACACTTATCTGATTTGGGTTCTAGTTTATCTGAGACTTGACATCTAACATAAGCTTCACAACCCCAAATCTTTATAAAAGACATTTTGGGACTCTTCCCAGTCCATAACGTATATGGTGTCTTTTCTACGGCTTTTGATGGGACACGATTAAGTGTGAAAGCGGCTGTCTCTAGAGCTAAACCCCAAAGGAAGTAGGTAGATCGATCGGCTCATCATTGATCGTACCATATCTAATAGAGTACGATTTCTCCTCTCGGATACATCATTCCATTGTGGTGTTCGGTGGAGTGAGTTGGGATATTATCCCACACTCGGCCGGTGATCACGAAACTCTTGACTAAGGTATTCACCACCTCGATCGATCGAAGTAGCTTCGCTTACCAAGTTGGTTTTGTACTTCATTCTTGAATTCTTTGAACTTTTCAAAGGATTCGACTTATGTCTCATCAAATATAAGTAGCCAAATCTACTCATATCATCAGTGAAAGTAATAAAGTACTTATAGCCTCCTCTGGCTTCGACATTGAAAGGGCCACATACATCAGTATGTATGAGTCCTAACAAGTCCGTCGCTCTCTTGCCATGTCCACTAAATGGAGTTTTAGTCATCTTTCCTAAAAGACAAGACTCGCATACCTCATATGATTCAAAATCAAATGAGTCCAATAATCCATCTTTATGGAGTTGGGATATGCGTTTTTCATTTATGTGATCTAGGCGACAGTGCCAGAGATATGTTTGGTTCAAATTATTCGATTTGAACCGTTTGGTATTTACGTTATAAATTGGGTTTTCTAAATCTAGAACATAGAGACCATTCATAAGTGGTGCATTACAATAGAACATTTCATTCAAATAAATGGAACAACATTTGTCCTTTATTATAAAAGAAAAGTTTTTCTTGTCTAAACAAGATACAGAAATTATGTTTTTCGTTAATGCAGGTACATAAAAGCACTCCTCTAGTTCTAAGATAAGCCCAGTGGGCAAAGACAAAGAATATGTTCCTACAGCTACAACAACAATTTTTGCGCCATTGCCTACTCGTAGGTCCACTTCGCCCTTTGCCATTAGTCTACTATTTCTCAGTCCCTGCACATTAGTACAAATGTGAGATGCACATCCGGTATCTAATACCCATGTAAAAGAAATAGATAGATTAACTTCTATAACGTGTATACCTGAGGCAGACGTCCCACTTCTTTTCTTCTTTACTTCCTCAAGGTAGACTTTGCAGTTCCGCTTCCAGTGTCCAGTCTCACCGCAATGGAAACAGTCCCCTTCCTTAGGTACTTTACCTTTACCCTTTGAAGTGGATGAATTGGCCTTGCCTTTGGCTTGGGTCTTACCCTTGCCTTTGCGTTTACCTTTGCCCTTCTTGACCGTTAGTACGTTACTAACTTTCTTCTTGAGATTCGGTTCGTGATTCTTAACATCGAGAATCTCGAGAAAAAACTTATCAATTTCATTCATGTTATAATTCATGATGAATTGATTATATGCTTCCGGCAATGATTGCAGGATAACATCGGTTGCCAATTCTTGGCTTAGTGGAAAACCTAGTATTTCAAGGTTCTCAACGTACCCTATCATTTTAAGTACGTGAGTTCCTACAGGTGTTCCTTCTTGCATCTTGCATGCAAAAAGAGCCTTAGACACTTCGAAACGCTCGTGCCTAGCTTGTCCTTGATATAGTTGTTTCAAATGCTCAACCATATCATAGGCATCCATGTTCTCTCATGTTGCTTCAAGCTCGAGTTCATGGTGGCAAGCATAAGACATGACACATCTAATGCGTCATCTTGATGCTTCTTATAAGCATCCTTTTCAGCACGAGTAGCCGCAGAGGCGGGTGTTTCAGGGATAGACTGCTCTAGGACATACAATTTACGTTCTTGCTTGAGGATAATCCTCAAGTTCCTATACCAGTCTAGAAAGTTAGCTCCATTGAGCTTCTCTTTCTCAAGGACAGATCGCAAGTTGAGGGGGTGTGTCGTGTTAGATGACATGGTGATCTACAACATTAAAATGCTAAATTAAGTATCATACATAAGTCATTTAATTAGGCCTTTAATTAAATGAGGCTCCCACTAAATTCTCATAGCTTTGATATGAGCTAATCATTGATGTAGGCAAACACATTTTGCTTACATCATTAGCTTCTATTTAGCTATAAATTTATATGGGATAAAGATCCACATCATACTTCATCTTGAGTTAGCTTTGGCTAATCGCCCAAGACGTAGTATGATTAGGTAGGCAATCTTTTGCCAATTACATCTGATGTAACTCTTTAATAGCTTTGGTTAAGTTTAGATTAGTTTAGTGCTTATTCCTTAACCAGCTTCCAAGCCGTGGCGAGGCACAGAGGCCTTCTTTGATATCGGAGCAACGACCACTTTCTAAGACAAAGCTGATGTTCGAAAATCACACAAAACTAATTTTTAAAACTTATGTTCAAAGCTAATATATGCCTCTACTTTCTTATTTAATTAAGAAAAACTTAATTAAGTCATAACCAAGTTTGATAGCGGGACATCACGATTGTCCACTCGCACTCTTCCAAGATAAAATGCATTGCTTTGCTTTGGCAAACCCAACAACAAATGATCGAGGAAGTAGTAAGTACCAAACTTTGGTAGGCATATCGTTTTTGACTTATTAAGAAATAAACTTAAACATGCATCATATACATATTAGCATACATCACATATAAGCTAAATTAACATGCATCACATACATATTAAACTAAGAGTGTCATGGTTATGGCCCTTATTCTACAATCTTCTCAAGCCAATGAAAAGATTGATTAGTCAACCTAGGGATAGCATCTTCTCCCAAGTGCTTCCTTTTGGTTGTCTTGTGTTGTTGACTTCCTCCTTGTAACGTCATCTTCCAATGGACCCTCCATCTTTATTTTGTATATTACAAAAGGAGAAATACTCGAGTTACATTCGAGTCTAAAACTAATTTTACAACAAGAATTTTAGTAGAAAGGCACGACACGCAGGCCGTATTAAGAATTACAACACACACATTCACAAACTTTTTGGGACTAGGCCATAACCATGCACCATGTCAAATTTTAACTTTTAAAAGACATCGGATATTTTATTATGTTTGAAAAATTGCTAATGCAATTATCAACTCATAATAAAATTTATCCTACTTCTATATCACATATAAAATAGAGAAAACCTATTTTTATACGATCTTTCGCAAGTGGCTCTGATACCACTATAGGGATCTCTTATGCAAAATAGCATATGCACAACGGAAAAATAGGATCCCTTCCAAGTGATCCTTACGAAAGAAAACCTCGTACAAAAATAAATTTCTCAAAACCTATCTTATAGGAGAATATTACCTTTGTTGCGTGCCATTTTGAAATCCCGCTTCTCCTTAGGTTTGTTGGATCTTTTAGCACGTTCAAATGTCCGTGCCTCTATATGTATCCACACGAGCAAGCTCTTGTCTCACAAAAGAAACTAGAAGAGCTCTCCTTTACTTCTTGCTAGAGAAGTCCCTAAAGGAGAGGAAGGTAGGGAAAAAGAGAAAGGAAGAAGAAGACTACTCTTCTTACTACACTCACAAAAGCCACACAACCAAAGCCTCTAACCACCAAGCTCTCTCCAAGCCTCAAGCTTCAACCATTTGGCCGGCCACCCCATGGGGTGTTTTATAGGATTGAAAAACCTTTCACCTCCTATCACATTCAATGAAATCAATTGCATTGAAACATAATCAAACAAGGAGTTACACTCCTTGTTTGGCCGACCACATGTGGAGGAAATCCAAAGGTCAAAACCCTTTGTCTCCTTCCACCTCATCAAGCTTATGTGGCATGCTTATGTGGCATGCTTATGTGGCATTCATGCATGTTGAATTAATCTTATTAATCCAATAAGCTTATGTTATCATATTGAATTAATCTCATTAAATCAATAAGGTAACATATTGAATTAATCTTATTAAATCAATTAAGCTTATCATATTGAATTAAACTCATTAAATCAATAAGCTAAAATTCTCATTAAGCTTAAAGTCCAAAAATCATTTTGTACTTAAGCTCATTCCCAAATTATTCTAGTCAAACTAGAGTGCACTAATTCTTCTAATCACCATGCTCTTTGTGTGTGACCCTATAGGCTCTCATAACGTTGGCAGTGGATCTAAACTCTTTTAGATACACAAGCAATGAGCGGCATCTAGCAATACATCATTGCTACCCAAGTTACGAAATAAGTCAAGATCCGACTAACCTTTTCATGACTACTATAATGTATGACCGTGTCCTTCTATCCTTGATATCAGATTGACCAATGAGGCATAGACCGTGTCATCCTCGATCAATCTATGTGTTTCTTGATCCCTGAGTAAACTAACTCAAACAAATGAGCTCAATATCTCATATTGACTCATTCGAGCATGGCCATGCGTTTTAGTAGTTCTACTCAATCAAGGGGCCCACAGATATCACTCTCGTCATATGGGAGGGATAGATCCCATCTACATCACTCACATCCCTCCGCATAATTTGTTATATACCCAGTAATCGCCTTTATGGTCCACCCTGTTACGGGTGACGTTTGACGATACCAAAGTACATAACTCTTTATGTAGGGAACCGTAGTGACTTCAGGTTTGAGGACTATTCATACCAATAGTCACATGAGAAAGTTTATGACACTCATATGACGATCCATGAAACTTTCTCATGGCGGGTCAGTTCAGTATATATTCTCTAATATATACCCATGTGTCAACTTGATATCATATATCCATGACTTGTGAGATCAAATCATCAATTGACCTACATGCTAGTCTTTATGTATTAATATTGCCCTTGCATATTAATACTTGACTAGGAACATTTAGGAAAGTGTTCTCTACAGCCTCTCATAATCAATTCTTCCAATTGATGTGCTGTAGATAAGAACCTACTTTTCTAGGGCATTATTATATATTTAATTTAGCTGGCACAAGCAAGACGTAAATATATAATAACCAATCCTTTGACTTTATAGAATATGATACAAAATGTTCCCTATTCAACCATCACATGATTGGTTCTAGGGCTATAACTAACAAAAACAAGGTGTTGATTATGACGAAACCTATTCGCCTGTAGCTATGCTTAAATCCATTCGGATGCTCCTGGCTATAGCGGCCCATTATGATTATGAGATATGGCAGATGGATGTGAAAACAGCTTTCCTTAATGGAAACCTGCTCGAGGACGTGTATATGATACAGCCTGAGGGTTTCACATCGGTCGATAAAACCAAGTTATGCAAATTGCGACGGTCCATTTATGGATTAAAGCAAGCATCCAGGAGCTAGAATATCCGTTTTGATGAGACAATCAAAAAGTTTGATTTCTCACAAAATCCAGACGAACCTTGTGTGTACAAGAAGGTTAGTGGGAGTGCAGTCGTGTTCCTAGTATTATATGTCGATGACATATTACTTATAGGAAACGATGTTTTAATCTTACAGTCAGTTAAGGTTTGGTTATCCAAGACATTCTCCATGAAAGACACAGGAGAAGCAACCTACATCCTCGGATTAAGATCTATAGAGATAGATCGAAACGGTTGCTTGGTCTTTCGCAGTCTACATAGACCGAGTCCTAAAGGGGTTTAGCAAGTTAGAATCCAAGAAAGGTTTCCTACCCATCAGGCATGGGATACACCTTTCGAAGTCTATGTGTCCGCGCACAGAAGATGAGAGGATTTGCATGAGTAAGATTCCCTATGCATCCGCAATAGGATCTATCATGTATGCTATGTTATGTGAAGGTTTTGCCCCGGAAGCTCTGATACCAATTGAAGGGATTTCCCTTGTCGAGTCCGTGAGGGGAAACTTCCCCTTCACCTCGGTTGCTTGACCAGGGTTATCCCTTCGATGTCCCCTGATTAAAAAATTTAATCCTAGACAAAAGGGATTCCCAAAGCAACCAAGTCATCGTCGTGCTATTCGTTTAGTGAGGTCACTTGAACAAACTAGTTGTTCAAGCGACCATCCTCTATTCTACGAGTAGCCGCGGAATAGACGATGTCCGGATCGCCGGTTTTTTTGTTTATACTCGGGATCCAAATATTATTTAGCCATTCACAGAAATATATCATGCTCATAAATTAAAAACAAATACAAACATGTAACATATAAAATTAGAGAATCGATATACCTCTCGATCTTCTAATGTATGTCCTTCCTCCTTTCGGACGTCGTGTGGGCGACGCTCTACCAAAAGTCGAAGCTCCTAGATCACACATCTTCCTTCCTTGCTCATCCAAAGCAAGAGGAAGAATAGAAACAAGGCTCATCTCCTTCCTATGGCCAACCAACAAGCAACAAAAGAAATGCTTGCCGCCGGCCAACAAGGAGAAGGAGATAATGGTGGAAACCGACCAAGACATCAAGGGAAACCCCTTAGTCTTGTTTCCACCACCCAAGGAGAGGGAGAAGGGGTCTTTAGATGCTGTCCAAGGGTTGGAGAAGGTGATATGGGCGCCGGCCACCAAACCATGAAGAAGAAAGGAAGAAACTTTCCTTATTTGGTGCCACCCAAACCTCCTAAACCCTAAGCTTCCAAACCCTAATCCAAGCTCACCTTGTGGCCGGCCATGGAAGTGAGGAAGAAGATTAGGATGAGCTCAAGCCAAGGTAAAGAGGAGAACCATAGTGGCCGGCCAACCCTTAGGAAGAAGAAGAACATCTCCTATAGTTGCCGCCCACCCTTTTCTCCCAAAAACTTGCCACCCAAACCCTAATCCTAACTTACCTTATATCCGGCCATGGAAGAGGGGAAGAAGAATAGGATAAGTTCAAGCTAAGGTAGATAGGAGCAGCATAGTGGCCGACCAATCCAAGGAAGAAGAAGAACAACCTCCATTAGTTGCCGCCCACCCTTGCTCCAAAACCCTAGCCACCAAACCCAATCCTAAACCAACTAGGATTCCTAGCCACCAAAGGAAGCAAACCCTAATCCCCTCATCCCTTGTGTTCTCCACGCCAACAATCCCTAAGCCACCCTTATATAGAGTTTAGGGATAAGTCTTGGTTTAATCTCCACCATTGGTTCAAGGGATTTAATCTCAACCGTCGGATCTAGAGATTTAATCTCAACCGTCGGATCTTAGAGATTTAATCTCTACCAATGGATCTTAGAGTTTTGTTTCTATCCATTGGATCTAAGCATCATGAGGTGTTAATAGGCTACATTAGGGACCATGAGGAGGAGTTGGGTCTTGGCCACCCATGGATCAAGCCCACATAAAGTCCGATCCACTAATGATGGTCCAATCCACTAAAGGTCCATCATTGATCTACCTCACCAACCCCCATATGATAATATGGGCTCCATATATTATTTGTACATTTTCTCCCCGTGTTTAAGATCTCGAATGTCCATCAATTAATTAATTTACTGACCATTAATTAATCGACATCTAACTCCATGAGTAGTACCACTCAACCTTTTCATCATGCCGGACCAAGTCCACCTGCAGGGTTTACATGATGAACCTTATGAGCTCCTCAAGGGGACATCATCATCCTAATTTATAGGACACGGTTTCCTCCTATAATCAACAGCACACCATATAAATAATATCGTCTCCCAACTTACCGAGTCTATCGATTTAATCTATAAATCTCGCCCATTGGTAAATCAAAGAGATGAGTACCAAGTATATGTGCCCGTTATTATATCGGGATTAAGAGCATGTACTAAATAATATCTGAGGTCCGATTCGATTATGTAGTCAGCAATAAATCGAATCACCTGTCGCTTCAATACACACAAAGTGCACTAGTGTGATTCTATGGTCAAGACAAACCAATACCAAATCACACTACAACCATTCCGATGGTTTGTCCAAAGCCATCTCGGTTGTGAGCCTTTACTTATACTTTACAAGGAGCCGATAACATGATCTCCCGTGTGACACCACACACCATGTTATCTACAATGTAAGGTATTAGACAATATTGCATAACCATAAAAATATCCAAACAATGATCATGTGATTCTTATTTCAAAATAAAGATGTTCATACAAAAGAGCTAGGCTTTCAGTATACATCCCAACAATCTCCCACTTATACTAAAAGACTATGCTGTCCTTATACTGCCATACATCTGATTCCCCTTCCCTCCACATGCCTATCAAAGCTCTCGCTAGAAGGGCCTTAGTGAAAGGGTCTACCAGGTCATCCTCTGATGCAATCTAGGCGACAACAACTTCTACCTCCTTTACGATTTCGTATCGTGGTACTTCGCTCTATGTGTTTACTAGCCTTATGGGCTCGTGGTTCCTTCGAGTTTGCAACTGCACCACTATTATCACAATAAATTGTGATAGTTCTGGGCAAACCAGGAATCACATCCAAGTCCATCAGGAAGTTCCTGAACCATACAGCTTCTTTGGCTGCCTCATAGGCTGCCACATACTCAGCTTCCATGGTGGAGTCCACCACGCATTTCTGCTGGACACTCCTCCATACAATGGCTCCACTTCCCAAAGTAAACACAAAACCTGAGGTAGGCTTACTGTTATCCCTATCTGATTGGAAGTCGCAATCCATGCAACCCACAGGGAGTAATTGGTCTGCTCGGTAAACTAGCATATAATCCCTAGTCCTTCTCAGGCACTACAATACATGCTTTACCGCAGTCCAATGTCCCTGTTTTGGATTACTCTGATATCTACTGACCATGCCCACAGCAAAGCAGATATCGGGTCTCGTACATAGCATTGCATACATGAGGCTTCTTACTGCCGAAGCATAAGGAACCGCCTTCATCTCCTCTATCTCCTCAGATGATCTAGGACACATCTCCTTAGATAAAGGAACTCCATGCCCGAAAGGTTGAAAACCCTTCTTGGAGTTCTGCATGCTAAAACGATCCAAAATTGTGTCTATGTATGAAGCTTGGGATAAGCACAACAACTTTGATCCCAAGGTTGTGACCCACTTCTCCCAAGTCCTTCATATCATACTGTTTGGACGACCATACCCTTACGTCTGATAACATTTCGATGTTGTCGCCAACCACCAAAATGTCATCTACGTATAGTACAAAAATACCACTACGTTTCCGTCACATCTCTGATATACACAAGACCCATCCGAACTTTGAATAAATCCATAAGTCTAGATTTACCTTATCAAAGCGGATGTTCCAAGACCTCAAAGCTTGCTTCAGTCCATAAATGGACCAATTAAGCTTCCATACAATACGCTCTTTGCCCTTAGCAATGAATCCGTCTGGTTGCTCCATATAGATGTTTTCCTCAAGACTTTCATTAAGGAAAGCTGTCTTGACATCCATCTGCCACACCTCATAATCCATATGAGCTGCAATGTACAAGAGCTCCCAGACCTGACTTGAATCCATAGATTCAATCTCAGTATTCATTGCACTTTGCAAAGGTGTTGTATCTATATCTTGGATTGCCTCGTCGTATGTCTAGGGATCAGGTTAATGTTTGCGAGGGACCAAATCAAAAGATTCACCCAAGAACATGAATCTAAGAGGCTATCTCACAACCCTCCCACTACGACGAGGTATCATCTGTGTATCCTCTGTGACACGTGGTGCAGTGACATGTGATATATCCCCTTGTACTGGTGGTACTAAAGAAGTGACTTCCCCTTTTAACTCCTCCAGAACAATTTTACTCTTGGGCTTGTGGCTTATCACATAGTCTTCCTCTAGAAATCTGGCATTCGTTTTAACAATCACCCTCTGATCTCTAGGACTATAAAACAAGTCAGAATAACTCATCATCGATCTAACCATCTCCATAAGAGTCCTATTCCTTCGCTCTTCTACATCATTCTGCTGGGGTGTGCCAGGTGCAGACAATTGGGATTGAATCCCAACCTCTGATAGGTAATTCCTAAACTCTCCCAAGAGGTACTCGTCACCACGATCAGATCGTAGTGTCATCATGAATAATTGTCTATGAAAAAGACGAAATATTCAAAACTACCTCTTGCCAGGATAGACATAGGACCATACGAATCAGAATGAACCATTTCCAACATATCTTTGGCTCTATACCCCGTGGCCTTGAAAGGCCTCTTGGTCATCTTACCCTCCAAGCAAGATTCGTAGGTTGGGAGATCCTCCACCACTAATGAACCCAAAGGTCCATCAGCTATCAACCTTTGAATTCTGCTTAGGTTAATGTGACCAAGACTAAGATGGCAAAGATATGTTTGGTTCATCTTCGAAGGTTCTTTTCTCTTATTAGACTTAGAAGATGAGTTAATAACTTCTATTTGTATCGTGGGAGCTAGTAAATTTCCTATCTATGTACCTGAATAGATAATGTCCCTATTCCTTTTATAACAAATCAATCATTATAAGGAATAGATTATCCATCCATAATTTAGAAACCGAAATCAATTCTTTCTAAATAAATGTACATAAAGAAAATTCTTAAGAACCAAAAACTTTATTTTTCTCAAAAGATAAATAAAACATCTCCCACTGCAATAGCCGCCATCTTCATGGCATTGCCCAAGTAAATGGTAATATCCCCTTTAGCTAGTCGTCAGGTTTCCTGGAACCCCTGCAAAGTATTGCAGACATGATTAGTGGCTCCTGTATCTACACTCCAGGTACCGGTAGATAACACCGCTAACCATGTTTCAACGACTAGTTCAAAGGATGTATCTTTGTTCTGCTTTGGATTGGGACAGTCCTTCTTCCAATGTCCATCACCTTGTAAGTGAAGTACTTGCCTTCGGCTTCTTCACTCCTCACTGAGATCCTCCCACCAGCTGTGCTCTACCTTGTTTCTCCTTCTTCTTGCCTTTCGGCTTAGAAGTAGAAACCTTTTTGAGCAACCATGGCTTGAGGACATTCTTCGAAGAGTGCATACTTGTACTCCTTAGCAGATAAGACAATATCTAGATTCTTTTCCAATCAACATTATTTGGGTACAGTAAGTTTATTTCTTTTAGTATCACAACAAGTGGACTGAAAGTCATTTTGAAAATCCTAAGAATCACATAGATCATTACTTTAGATTTCAAAAAATTATTGATTCCTCAAACAATAAAATTTTGATATCAACCAACACCTCAAAACACCGAGAATATCGCATGCCACGCAGTGTGGACGTATACGAATTCTACATTTGTAAGAGGAGGTTTTACCCATTAATTTTATTATCTTGTCAACCTTACTTTTTGACAAATAAAATTAATAGTTGGTTCCTCTTTGGCCCTACAAATAAAAGCAGTGACTCCGATGGAGAGGATACTTTTTATTTGCATCTAAGTGTGCACCATTACACGATACTAAGGGAATTATTTCGGATTATGTGCCTTACCGCTGTGGAAGTACACATGCTCCTAGATAATTTCCTATAACCATTATTTGACCTAGTGATCCATGAAACAAACTCGTCACAGGGAGGAAGGCACTCAGAGCCGACACGCAAGTTTGTTGCATCACACGTCAAATTGTAATGGAGGCCGCGGGAATTAATTAAAATATCCCTCTCCCACTTAGTAAATTGAAAATGAGGAATTTTACTAGCCAACGACATGCATATCAAACAAAAAGCAATAAATATGAAAAATAAAAAATTTTCCAACTATTATGGCTTTTGTCTTCAATATGTCTTCCATCGCATCGCCATCTCGTCCGCTCCTCCTATGCCATGTACAAGCCCTCCGGAGATCCGAGCCGAGACTAAAACCTATTTTAATTTACATCCATCGATCCTATACTCCACGAGGGAGTGTACATGAATCTAGATCGAAAGTAAAATAAAATAAAGAGCGGCTAAACAATGCCGTATTTAATTTACAAAAACTAAATACTAACCTCGTCAACCCCGAGGATTCAACAAAATAAATATTTACACACATACAATCACATACACACACATGGCCATAATAGTCGGATCTTATGCCTGCAACCAAAGAGTTAAACTACGCATATCCTACTATTATCCGGCACATATATGAAAAAGTGCATAAAAATTAATCGAATCCTAAACACACACAACCGGAAACCTTGGCTCTGATACCAATTGAAGGTTTTGCCCCGGAAGCTCTGATACCAATTGAAGGGATTTCCCTTGTCGAGTCCGTGAGGGTAAACTTCGCTTCCCCTTCACCTCGGTTGCTTGACCATGGTGATCCCTTCGATGTCCCCGGATTAAAAAATTTAATCCTAGACAAAAGGGATTCCCAAAGCAACCAAGTCATCGTCGTGCTATTCGTTTAGTGAGGTCACTTGAACAAACTAGTTGTTCAAGCGACCATCCTCTATTCTACGAGTAGCCGCGGAATAGACGATGTCCGGATCGCCGGTTTTTTTGTTTATACTCGGGATCCAAATATTATTTAGCCATTCACAGAAATATATCATGCTCATAAATGAAAAACAAATACAAACATGTAACATATAAAATTAGAGAATCGATATACCTCTCGATCTTCTAATGTATGTCCTTCCTCCTTTCGGACGTCGTGTGGCGGCGCTCTACCAACAAATCGAAGCTCTAGATCACACATCTTCCTTCCTTGCTCATCCAAAGCAAGAGGAAGAATAGAAACAAGACTCATCTCCTTCCTATGGCCAACCAACAAGCAACAAAAGAAATGCTTGCACGCCAACAAGGAGAAGGAGATAATGGTGAAAGACCAAGACATCAAGGGAAACCCCTTAGTCTTGTTTCCACCACCCAAGGAGAGGGAGAAGGGGTCTTTAGATGCTGTCCAAGGGTTGGAGAAGGTGATATGGGCGCCGGCCACCAAACCATGAAGAAGAAAGGAAGAAACTTTCCTTATTTGGTGCCACCCAAACCTCCTAAACCCTAAGCTTCCAAACCCTAATCCAAGCTCACCTTGTGGCCGGCCATGGAAGTGAGGAAGAAGATTAGAATGAGCTCAAGCCAAGGTAAAGAGGAGAACCATAGTGGCTGGCCAACCCTTAGGAAGAAGAAGAACATCTCCTATAGTTGCCGCCCACCCTTTTCTCCCAAAAACCTAGCCACCCAAACCCTAATCCTAACTTACCTTATATCCGGCCATGGAAGAGGGGAAGAAGAATAGGATAAGTTCAAGCTAAGGTAGATAGGAGCAGCATAGTGGCCGACCAATCCAAGGAAGAAGAAGAACAACCTCCATTAGTTGCCGCCCACCCTTGCTCCAAAACCCTAGCCACCAAACCCAATCCTAAACCAACTAGGATTCCTAGCCACCAAAGGAAGCAAACCCTAATCCCCTCATCCCTTGTGTTCTCCACGCCAACAATCCCTAAGCCACCCTTATATAGAGTTTAGGGATAAGTCTTGGTTTAATCTCCACCATTGGTTCAAGGGATTTAATCTCAACCGTCGGATCTAGAGATTTAATCTCAACCGTCGGATCTTAGAGATTTAATCTCTACCAATGGATCTTAGAGTTTTGTTTCTATCCATTGGATCTAAGCATCATGAGGTGTTAATAGGCTACATTAGGGACCATGAGGAGGAGTTGGGTCTTGGCCACCCATGGATCAAGCCCACATAAAGTCCGATCCACTAATGATGGTCCAATCCACTAAAGGTCCATCATTGATCTACCTCACCAACCCCCATATGATAATATGGGCTCCATATATTATTTGTACATTTTCTCCCCATGTTTAAGATCTCGAATGTCCGTCAATTAATTAATTTACTGACCATTAATTAATCGACATCTAACTCCATGAGTAGTACCACTCAACCTTTTCATCATGCCGGACAAAGTCAACCTGCAGGGTTTACATGATGAACCTTATGAGCTCCTCAAGGGGACATCATCATCCTAATTTATAGGACACGATTTCCTCCTATAATCAACGGCACACCATATAAATAATATCATCTCCCAACTTACCGAGTCTATCGATTTAATCTATAAATCTACTTGGTAAATCAAAGAGATGAGTACCAAGTATATGTGCCGTTATTATATCGGGATTAAGAGCATGTACTAAATAATATCTGAGGTCGATTCGATTATGTAGTCGACAATAAATCGAATCACCTGCATGTCGATCTGCTCAATACACACAAAGTGCACTAGTGTGATTCTATGGTCAAGACAAACCAATACCAAATCACACTACAACCATTCCGATGGTTTGTCCAAAGCCATCTCGGTTGTGAGCCTTTACTTATACTTTACAAGGAGCCGATAACATGATCTCACGTGTGACACCACACACCATGTTATCTACAATGTAAGGTATTAGACAATATTGCATAACCATAAAAATATGCAAACAATGATCATGTGATTCTTATTTCAAAATAAAGATGTTCATACAAAAGAGCTAGGCTTTCAGTATACATCCCAACATTATGTACGAGGCCCAATGTATTATATGCTCACGAGTGTCACGAGCGGATACCAATCGATCTAGGAATGGATCATTGGTTGGATTATGACGATCCTTAAGTACTTAAGAAGAACTAAGGATCGTTCTAATATATGGAGAAGGGTACATGGTGATACGTGGGTATATGGATGCGACTCGAGACGACAGGATGATTCCATGTCTCGATGCAGGTATGTATTCACTGGAATGGGCGCAATAAGTTGGAAAGGTTCCAAGCTTGGCGCTATAGCGGATTCGCCACTAAGGCAAAATACATTGTAGCTTTGGAAGCAACAAAGGAAGCGGTTTGGATCAAGAAGTTCATATTTGAACTTGATGTGGTCTCATCAATGATCCAAACATGTGCTTCGCCGCTCTCATCTGATCAGAAAGATCATTAGTAGGAACGAAATACAAATCGAGAAAATTCCCACTGAAAGGAACTTAGCGGATCCTTTGACTAAGGCATTACCTCAAAGTAAGTTTGAGGGTCATGTTCGAGCTTATGGTATTGGATACCGTAGCGATTGACATTAGGCCAAGTGGGAGTCTGTTAGTAATATATGAGAAATGTCCTAAGGCAATCGCCTTATGTTTGAACCATTTATATGATAAATGAAGATTCACTATTTGAGTATACATGCTTTCATGTATTTGATTGGATCTTAAACTCATTTACTGAATGTCCGTGATACGATTCACAGCATGAGAGAATTTGTGATTGGATCACAACTAGTGAGTATCTCTACATGTGTAATTGTGATGTATCAGAATTATCCCTAGTCGATGAATTGATGGATTTCGACACCATCAATTCTGTCGAGACTAGCACGAGGCATACTCCTTGGTGTATCCAAGCAGCCGATTCTCACTGGCTGGAGACATTGTGATGTTCGAAATTGATCGTGGATGTTAGTTATGGTAACTAGTTCATTGGAGTGACCAGCCGTAAGACTTCATATGGTTCTCTGCATATATAGATATGTCAATGAAGTTCTTACTGCGGCTTAAGTGCGATGTTCCTTTGACTTGCGGTATTCAAGTCATCTTGATCATAAAGACTTATGCTTTGACATCTTAAGCAAGCATCTCTGAGGAGATGTGGACCCGGGATGATTGGGTATAAGTCGAAGTGATCGAAGGTGTTTGAATAGCCTATAAAGGATTCACCACTCCTTGCGAGGAGATGTATAACCATGGCCTCTCGTCGGATTGTTACTAAAGTCTTTGGCCAAATCATTACATGTTTAGAGTAAGGTACTCTTCGATACATGTGCAGTAACTAGAATCCGTAGGACGAGGAAATGATATTTGGGCTAGGTGTGACGTAGTCAGCCTAGTGGGGACTGACACTATAGACCATGTCCTGAACCAAGTGGGTATAAGATGAGTGAAGGGAATGGGGCACGATTCATTCGAGCTGCTGAAGGGTTTCAGAAATAGTTCTGGATCAACCGTTGATCTTTTCGGTTAATTGGGGATCATGATGTACTACTAGGTGCCACTCATGATCGTTCTATAATTAATGGTTAATTATAGATGACCAACATAAACCGAGAACCTATTTGGTCACACGCACAATGAGCGTAATCCGAAGGATTTAAAACGAGCTTGAGAATGGGATTCTCAGACCGAGAGAAACTAGGTTTGGTTGGACCAAACAAGAAGCGAGCATGAAATCGTTTCAGTCACAATGGAAGCGTGGATGAGCCGTGTCTTATGAAGACATAATGGATGAACCGAAATGGTTTAGTTCTAATCCAATGGAGGAGAATAAACCAAAGGGTTTGGTTTATTTTTAACGAATGAACCAAAAGTTGGTTCGGTTCGTTTTAACTTAAAATAAACCATCATGGTTTGGTTTATTTTAACTTATATTAATGGAGCGGGTTAACGGGCCTTATGGTTATGATCCAATAACCATTAAGAGAATTAGTTCTCTATAAAAGAGGGCTTAAGGGTTTGTTATGCCCTAATCCAAAACCCTAACCTAAGAGTTGCCGCCCACCTCCCCTTGGTGATTTCGGCGCCAACACCTCCACTTGCCGCCGCCCACCATCAAACTCCAACCGGCGTCCAGAAGGTGCTGACCTTCCCTCTTGCCGGTGTCGAGCTGCTGCCGGTTGGTGCTCCGGTGATCTCCTTTGGGTTTGGCATCAAGGTGAGCTTCATCCTACCTTTTTGGCCGGCCCTAATTCCTCCACCAAAGCTGTCCAGTTTTCTGGACAGCTTGTTTCCCTCTCGTCGGAGCGTTATTTGGACGATGGTTGGAGCTCCGACAATGCCTAACTTACCAGGGATTCGATCTCCGGTAATCCTCACATGTGGAGGACGAAGGATTCATCAAACGGTTGACAAATACCTCTCCGGAGAAGCGAGTTTTGAGGACTCGTCTTTGGATCCGAATTTGGATTCGGATCGTGATCCTCTCTCGATCACGTCGTCTTCAACACGAGGCTAGTAACTCGTACGAAGACGAAGCTCGTGACTTTGTGAAGTCATCCCGAAGATACTCGGCGTGGATACGGATAGAGACGATTCTAGCGAGGATCGTTCCGGTTGATGTTGTTCCCGCTACACGTGATACGAAAGGTATATGTAGTTAAATTTCCTTTTATTGCAAATTTAAATTTACGGTTTTGTCTACACATGTTGTACTATGCATGCATGTGATGTGTGTGTAGTAATAAATGTAGATTTATTATTTTTATTTCTTTCGCTGTGCACATGTTTACGAAACATATTCGAACACACAGTCGCCGCGGTGCCGGAAACCCAACAAAGGCTTGGTTTTCCAACTCTAATTTCCCAATTTTTGATTTCTCATTTGGTCCTTAGGCATTACCATTTCCTCTAGGCATATGCCTAGTCCATTTAGGATTAAGACCTAGGGTTCTCCTATTTTCTTGTTAGATTCCCTAGGTAAAATATTTTTAGGGACATTAGTCCCAAATTTCTCCTTAGTTTCAATATGGACACTCTTAGCTCCTAAACAATAATATTTATTGTTCCTAGCATGCTTTTCATGATGAATTGCAAGAGAGTTAAAAGCATGCTTTTTAACATTAAACCTAGAAATGAGCATTATTGAAATGATATACCTTAGGGTTTGCCTTAGTAGCTCCCCCTACTTGTGATGCTCCTTCTTGGGTCTTTTTGCTCCCCTAGGACATTGATTCCTATAATGTCCTTTTGAATTACTTGAAGCATATGATATGTTCCTTGCCTTTAGGTGTTGGGGAACCGACATCCTTGACTTTTAGTGCGGTGGAGCTTTCCTAATCTTCTTTGTGCACTTGCTTTTGTAGTGCCCGGTTTCCTTACACTCAAAACATATTATATGCATTTTATTATTAACACATATGCTTGAGTTACCTTGGGTGGTTGTAGGTGCCGAAATCGGATTTTGAGCTTCTTCATCTTGACCGGATGTCGAAGCTTCTTTTTGGGGTTGCTCCGGTGTAGATGTTCTAATTGTAGGATCGTTGGCGTCGCTAGAAAGGGGGGGGGAATGAATAGCTACGCTCGTCTTTTCTATTCGTTGTACCCTTCTACAATGAATAGTACGCAGCGAAAACAAGAAAATGAATACAGAAAGAATGACAAACGCAAACACACCAATTTTACGTGGTTCGGAACACAAGTCCCTACTCCATGGTTGAGCCCTCGTCGGCTCTAGTGATGCACACCACCACTATAAACTTCTCCTTCTCAGTGATACACCGAAGGTGGAGAAACCCTTTTGCACAGTTTATAAGAAACATTACAAGAAATCTTACAGTAGATAATGAAGAAGCAGTAAAATAAGTACAGATTTCAGAGTGAATGAAAATGCTTCTTGCTTGCTGAATCGTTGACACTCCTGTTGGATGATCAAGGCTTTAAAGAATGAAGAAGCTTTTTCCCTCGTGTCTTTCTTCAGAAAAATGTCATAAGTTCTTCTTTTTCTACTCTTTACTTTGAAATATAAAAGCCCAGAATACTTGATAGCTTGAGCCTGATTAAGGCTTTTCTACCCGCCCAGTCGAGTCGCCTCGGCTGGTGCCTCGACTGGAGCATTAATTGGCATTTATTAATGGCTTCAACGGTAAGATTTGGACCATAATTAGTTTTATTTCCGTTGAAAACATAGGTCCAGTCGAGGCGATGATTCGACGCCTTGACTGGAAGGCTTTGGTTCCAACTAAACAGAGCAACAGTCGAGATCGATCGGCGATCCTTATACATTGATTGGATAAAAGCTCTGATCGAGTCGCTGGCGGAGCTTTGTTCCAGCTGAATGATCGCTCGGTCGACAGTCCCTTGCGTCTATTCCGTTGGATCAAAGCTCTAGTCGAGTCGCCGCCTCGACTGCTATCGGTTTTCCTACGAACAAACAGGCCACAGTCGAGACATCAACCGACTGTTGCTTGCCTCTTCTCGTAAGAAATAACCTCAGTCGAGGCGCTGCCTCGACTAATACAGTCAGAACCTACTGTTTGTCTCGATCGACACCTCCTTGCGTGCCTTGGTTGAACCAAGCATCAGTCGAGGCGTCGCATCGACTGGTATGAGTCAACCTGCTGCTCGTCAAGAGTAGTAGGTTCCAGTCGAGGCATCACCTCGACTACCACCTTTACCTGATGCCTATGAATTATTGTTCATAGGTCTTCCATGCTAGGAATCATCTCCGGGACTTCGTGCCAAGACTCCCTGTCCGGGTCTTCACTGCCAAGAGGCCACGCCTTTGAGACTTCACTGCCAAGACTCCTCGTCCGGGTCTTCACTTGCCAAGAGGCCACGCCTCCGAGACTTCACTTCCAAGACTCCTCATTCGGGTCTTCACTTGCCAGGACTCCACATCCGAGTCTTCACTTGCCAGGACTCCACGTCTTGCATCTAGTCCTCGACCTATAAGAGATTTCCTGAAAATACATCTCAACCAATCGTATAAGATAACACATAATTATCACCTTGACTTAAACCCTTGTCAATCACCAAAAACATCATTTGGGTCTGATTGCACCAACAATCTCCCCCTTTTTGATGTTTGACAATACGGTTTAAGTTTAGGTGATGAAATTATAGCACAATATAAATTGAATATGCACAAAGAAGAGATACAGATGAGTAGTTTAAAAAGTTTTAATTTCAGGTTAAATTAAACTTAAAGCCCATCTTCTCCCCTTTGTAAGCGACCAAAAGAAGAGTTGCTTATAGAAGCACTCCCCCTGAATTCATTACCCTCAGGTTATCAAATGCACTAACAATATATTTTAGCAAGATAAATGCCAGTCGTGCATTTCTAAAGAAAGATATAAACCACCGGAAAAAAAAATTTGACATAATTTTCCTTAATATTTGTTGTAATATCCCTGTTCATGACAGCTCAAATAAAAAAAAACAAACCTACATACACAGAGATATTAGAAACAAATATACAAGCATACACCCAAAAAGTCACCCCAAAACATCCTGATATATATATTTTCTTGAATTCAAACTGTTCATACAGATAAAAAGAAAAACAAAAACTAAACTGCTGAAGATGATGGTCCTGATGAATCTGACATCATGGCATGAAGGAGACTTAGTATTTCCTCCTGCTGGGCAGAGACTTCGGAAAATCGAGCATCTAGCTTGGAGTGAAGCTCTTCGAATTTAGTGTCGATTGACGTACTAAGGTCCATGAATTTATTATCAACTGAGTTTGTGAACTCGGCGCATGATCTTTGCGATTCTCCAATGCTCGGACATGGAAGATGGTTCAATGATGGGCGTTCTTGTTCACCTTCTTCCTCCATATCCCACCTTTCACCCGCTTGATGTCCATCCGCCCACTCAACGGTGCTACCAACTTTTGACATGCCGGCCAAAGAAAAGTTTCTCCACTTTATGAAATCAAAGTCTGTCATCTGCCTAATTTTTCCCCTGCTTGTGTTGATGCCTATGGATTCTAGCCAGAATGTGATGATATGACCAAAAGGCATGTAAATTTTCTTTTGGACAGGAATTGAGAAGTGGACTATGCAAAGAAAGATGTTTAAAGCAACATTAAAGTTTAAACGTTGCTTTAAGAGATGTAGAGCTAGTAAACGATGTGGTCTTATCTTAGCTTGCCCCCTAGTAACAATTGGAAGGATGCAACCTACAATGACCTTATATAGGACATTATCGGGGGCAGCTAATGCCATGGCCGGAAATAGAGTAAGACCAGGTTGTCTGGGTTTTTTAAAGAAGTACTCATGAATTACATTTATGGAGTATCCCTCAACAGGTTCTTGAATGCTTGGATAGCATTCAAGGGTTGAGTTTGACTCTCGACACTCTAGAAATGCTCTGAGGATATCAGGAGTGAAAGATATGTCCTTTCTGGCTACCCTACTCTTAAAGATGAGCCTATCACCTGTAGGCTCTAGATTGTTGTAGAATTCACTAACTAAGTCTATATTGATGTCATGATCACAATAGACTAGTTTATTGAGCCCATAGTAGTTAATCATTTGTATAACATGTTGAGCATGTTTTTCAAAAAATTCTTTATCTAATGATCTAGTATGCATCAACTTAAATTTGTGGGCAGTAAAGGTATGTTGATGATGTGTGGAGGGAAACCGGGGATCCGTAGGTGGATTTTCCCGAGGTGTTTCACTTGACTCGCCTATCCTACGTTTTTGTCTAATGAATGCCAAAATGATGTTAAAAAAAATAATATGATGGTATGATGAGTGGCAATAACTAACACCCAATTAGTTAACCAATATTACTAAGTTGTGTAATCAAAGAGATGAGTTTAGAAATTTACTTAGTTGCAATTTTTCCCTGTTGTTGGTGGTCTTGTGGGATCAAGAAGATGACTTGTGAAATCACCTTCTCCACTAGAAAAAAACCCTAGAAAATCGCAAAATCTTGGGTTTGAGAAAATGCGTCGTCTAGGGTTAGGGATTGACCAAAGAGGGAATGAGGGGCTGGAGAACTTACTTGAAGTTAGTTTAGGAGCGAGTGAGGTAATCCGTGGTTTTGTCGGTGTTAAACTTGGTAGGAGACTCGAGCAGCGGCGACGACGAGAGAGAAAAAATCTGGCGAGAGGAGTCGAGGCGAGTCACGAGTTTGGGAGGCGGTAAGTGAAGTTCCTTATATATTTCTTAGTTACGCAGTCGAGGAAGTAAGTTGAACGCCTCGACTGTTATATCAGTCGAGGCACCAGTCGAGTGTGCCTCGCTTCTGTTTGCTCACACCCTCTGTCAGTCGAGGCAATTATTGAAATGCCTCATTTGTTATTGAGGTTCTCTTAGATATTTTAAGTTCCAAATTCGTTGTATTTAGGTATTTAAAACATTTTAAAAGTGACAATATACTCTATCAACAATATCAAACATATATTGGATGTTTCACTTGAGTTTTATCATTATTTAAGATGTCCAACCAATTTTACTTGGTTGGAATGTCCAATTATTTTTTTTTAAACCAAATACACATGAATTATGTATTGGTCTTCCCCATAATTGGTCAACTTAATGATTCATGCAGTTTTCAACGGTATTACTCAAGTTATGCATCATAACAAGCAATTTGAGTAAATTGGTTGCTCCTAACATCTCACCCTATCTAGCAATACACAAGCATAGTTAATCCTATGATTTGTGTGAGATGTTTCCCAAAGGTATCCCAAACATTATTTTCCCATTTCTTTTGAACTTATGAATTAGTCCTTATGATCACGGAGAGTTTTCACTCAGCTGCACACATTCCCAACTCTCTTCTTAAATGACTAAATTCATTTTCTGGAAGAGGTTTTGTGAAAATATTAGCAAGATTCGCCTTAGACTCAACATAATTGAGTATAATATCTCCTCTTGCTACATGATCCCTAATGAAGTGATGTCTCACTTCAATGTGTTTTGTTCTGGAATGATGGACTGGGTTTTTTGTTAAGTTGATCGTGCTAATATTATCACATAGCACTTGCACGTTCTTATATGAAAAACCATAATCCTCCAATGTGTGAGTCATCCATAACAATTGTGACACACTCTCTCCCATGGCTATGTACTCAGCCTCAGTGGTGGAGAGAGCAACACAATGTTGCTTTCGACTTGACCAACCAACTAAAGCTGAACCTAGGAATTGACAACCCCCGCTAGTACTTTTTTTATCTAGTTTGCATCCTGCATAATCTGAATCTGTATAGCCTACTAAATCAAAAGACTCAGTTCGGGGATACCACAGTCCAACTGATATTGTTGCTTTAAGATATCTCATAATTCTTTTAACAGCAACCCAATGAGACTCTTTAGCACACGATTGATATCGTGCACACATGCCCACAGCAAATACTATATCAGGTCTACTTGTGTAAGATATAAAAGACTACCTATGGCACTCCTATAACACTTTAGATCAACAGTTTTACCATCTACATCACTATCTAGATGAGTGTTTTGTGCCATTGGAGTTGCAACCTCCTTAACATTTTCCATGTTGAATCTTTTTAGCAATTCCATGGTATATTTTGATTGACAAACATGAATTCCTTCTTTGGTTTATTTGATTTGAAGTCCAAGGAAAAATGTCAACTCCCCTACTAGACTCATCTCAAACTCACTCTCCATGTGTTCTATGAATTCATTGAGATAATCCCTATTGTTTGAACCACAGATTATGTCATCGACATAAATCTGAGCTACAAATATGTCTTCACCGTTTCTTTTCAGAAAAAGTGTGGGATCAATTTGACCTCTTCTAAAACCCTTCTCAACTACAAAAATTGACAACCTTTCGTACCAAGCACGAGGTTCTTGTTTCAGCCCATAAAGAGCCTTCTTGAGCTTATACACGTGATTTGGAAATTCAGAATTTTCAAATCCCGGTGGTTGTTCAACATAGACCTCTTCCTTTATAAACCCGTTCAAAAATGCTGACTTCACATCCATTTGATATAATTTGAATCCTCTATATGCTGCAAATGCTAGCATTAATCGAATGGATTCTAACCTAGCCACGGGTGCATAAGTTTCACCATAATCAAGTCCCTCAATTTGATTGTATCCTTTGGCAACTAACCTAGCTTTATTTCTCACTATTTCTCCTTTATCATTCAATTTATTCTTGAATACCCATTTGGTTCCTATTATGGTAGCTTGATCAGGTCTTGGAACTAAATCCCAAACTTGACTTCTCTCAAATTGTCCCAATTCATCCTGCATTGCTATAATCCAGTCCGGATCAAGCAAAGCTTCATCAATTACTTTTGGTTCAATTTCAGAGATTAATGCTACTTGATTCACTTCATTTCTAAAGTATGATCTTGTCCTCACCCCTTGATGGATGTCTCCAACAACTTGGTCTAGGGAATGACTAGTGCCCATTCTAGTGGATCTTGGTACTTGAGATGTTTCTTGAACCTCATTGTTAGATACAATCTCAAGCAATGACCCTTCTGATCTAGATTTTTCATTTTCGGAGTCAGATTTGACTCCCCCTACACTTGTGTCCTCCTTCAAACTTAATCTTTTGAGTTCGACCTTTACTGCATCACTATTATCCTTAGAATCAATTTGGTCTTTACATTCCTCAAAAACCACATTTGACGATTCCTCAACCAAATTTGTTCGTTTGTTGTAAACTCGATAAGCCTTACTAGTGAGGAATATCCTATGAGAACACCTTCATCTGCTTTTGCAGTGAATTTTTCTAGATGATCCTTAGTGTTTAAAATGAAAACCTTGCAACCAAAAACCCTAAGATGTTTGACTGTAGGTGGTTTTCCAAACCATAGTTCATGAGGTGTTTTTCCTAAGAATCTATGTATCAAAACTCTGTTTTGAACATAGCATGCAGTGTTAATTGCCTCAGCCCACAAGTAACTAGGAAGAGTATACTCATTTAGCATACTCCTCGCAGCTTCTTGCAAAGCTCTATTCTTCATCTCTACCACACCATTTTGTTGTGGTGTCCTAGGAGTGGAAAACTCATGTTTATAGCCTTTTTCTGAACAGAATTCCTTAAACCTCATATTTTCAAATTCTCATCCATGATCACTCCTAATTGTTTTAATTGTTGAGTTTTTCTCATTTTCAATTCTTCTACAAAAAGGAATAAAAATTTCTAATGCTTGATCCTTATGTTTGAGAAAGAAAGTCCATGTATATCTAGTATAATCATCTACTACTACCAAGCAATATCTACTTCCATTCAAGGTTTTTGTGGAGCTACTATCAAACAAATCTAAATGCAATAAATCTAAAGCATTTAAAGTACTTACAGTGTTCTTTCTTTTATGTGATGCTCTTATTTATTTACGTTTTTGACATGCATCACATAGCTTGGCCTTTTCGTGAGCAATGGTAGACCCCGCATAGCTCTTCCTTGGCCAACCTCTTGATATTTTTCTTGACATGTGCTAGTCTCCGATGTCATAGCCATGATTCATCTTCTTTGGACAAAAAACACTTTGCATGCAGGTTAGTAGCACTACTAAATTGAACTTGATAGATATTTTCCTTCCTCGTCCCTACTAGCATGATAGTATCGGTTTCATTATGTTTAATTAAGCATTTAGTTGAATAAAATTCTACTCTATATCCTTCATCACATAATTGACTGACACTTAACAAATTAAAAACCATTCCTCTAACTAGCAGAACATTCTTAATCCTAAATTGTTCAGATATTACTATGTCTCCTACTCCTATGACTTTTAGTTTGCCACTATTACCAAAAGAAACAGTACCTTTACTCCTGTTTTTAAATGTAGCAAACTTTGTGGAGTCCCCGGTCATGTGCTTGGAGCATCCGCTATCTACGACCCACATCATTGAATACTCCCCTCAACCGGTACCTAATCAAACACGAAAAACATGATCTTTTGGAACCCAAATTTTGGGTCCATTAGCATTTACGACATATTGTTTAGGAATCCACGCCTTAGTTGTGTTTGCTTTACCAACATGAGTTCTATTGACTAATGACATGAAATTGAATTCCCTTTTTGTTGGTTTGTAGCCTATTCCTGCTCTGTTGTAAACTGCCCTTTGGGCATCTAAAATCATGTTAAGAGTTTGAGAGCTTGTTGTGAATCTCTCAAGTGTGCACTTGAGATCATCAACTTGTGCTCTCAAGAAATTGTTTTCTTCCCTATGTTTTTCGATTTCATAAGTATCAATCCTAATTTCTGCAGGAACAGAATCCTGAGTTTTAAGCTCCTCTAATTCTGATTTTAACATCTTAACTTTATTTTTTGATCTACTCAAGGCATTAGTTAAGCATGCTACTGTTTCATACAATTTATCTAGTTCAGGAGATGTTACCTCATCATCAGATGATGATGATGATGTGTCATTCCGTGAAGACTCATCTGAATCTATGTGATCAAACGCCATTAGTGCCATATGCTTGGCTCCTTTTGCCCTGTCTTCATCTTCTGAGGAACTGGAAGAAGAGTCATCCCATGTTGCCCTCAACGCCTTCTTCTTCCTGGACTTGTCCTCTTTCTTATTGAGATCAGGACATTCACTCTTGATGTGCCCTTTCCTGTTACACTCAAAACAAACCACATCAGATTTACCACTAAATTTATGTGATGACATACCTTTCCTCTTGTCTGCGAAGATTTTCTTTACATCCTTCTTATTGTACTTTCTTCTTCTCCTCATCATCCTCCTCACGAAATTGGCTACCTCGCTGGATGAGGACTCGTCGTCACTGTCACTATTTGTCTCAGATGAGGATGAAGATGACTCCTTCTTCTTCTCCTTTTTTTTGTTCTCCTTGTATTGCTCACCTGCAACAAAAGCAATACCTTTCTCTTTTGGACCCTTGTTAGCTTGCTCATGTAATTCCATTTCACAAAATAATTCATCCAACTTTATAGTAGACAGATCCCTTGATACTTTGTAGGCATCTACCATAGATGACCACAAAGCATTTCGGGGAAAAGACTTTAGGACATACCTGATAATGTCTCTATTCTCCAAATTTTCTCCGACTGAATGCATCCCATTCAATACTTCCTTGAACCTTCCATGCAACTCACCAACAGTCTCGCCATCTTTCATAGCAAGATTTTGTAGCTGGTTCATGTAGAGATCTCGCTTTGCTATCCTCGAGTCTCTTGTCCCTTCGTTCAGTTCTATCAGTTTATTCCAGAGATCTTGCGCGCTACTGAACGGACCCACTTTGTTGAGTTGATCCTTCGCTAGACCACATTGCAGAGTCATGGTGGCCTTAGCATTTGCTTGCGCCTTGTGTTTTTGTTCTACAGTCCACCTTCCAGACTCAAGTACTTTGCCTTCTGCGTCCATCGGTGTCGTGAAGCCTTCGATTACTGAAAACCACATATCTATCTCAGTCATGAGATAGTACTCCATTCGGCTTCGCCAATACTGGAAGTTCGTTCTGTCAAAGAATGGAGGCATGTTTGTGTTGTAACCTTCTTGCAACGCCATTTGAACTTGCTCTTGCGGTTGTGAATCCGAAGAAGAGAACCTTGCTCTGATACCAATTGTAGGATCGTTGGCGTCGCTAGAAAGGGGGGAGAATGAATAGCTACGCTTGTCTTTTCGATTCGTTGTACCCTTCTACAATGAATAGTACGCAGCAGAAACAAGAAAATGAATACAAAAAGAATGACAAACGCAAACACACCAATTTTACGTGGTTCAGAACACAAGTCCCTACTCCACGGTTGAGCCCTCGTCCGCTCTAGTGATGCACACCACCTCTATAAACTTCTCCTTCTCAGTGATACACCAAAGGTGGAGAAACCCTTTTGCACAGTTTATCAGAAACGTTACAAGAAAGCTTACAGTAGACAATGAAGAAGCAGTAAAATGAGCACAGATTTCAGAGTGAATGAAAATGCTTCTTGCTTGCTGAATCGTTGACACTCCTGTTGGATGATCAAGGCTTTTAAGAATGAAGAAGCTTTTTCCCTCGTGTCTTTCTTCAGAAAAATGTCGTAAGTTCTTCTTTTTCTACTATTAACTTTGAAATATATAAGCCCAGAATACTTGATAGCTCGAGCCTGATTAGGGCTTTTCTGCCGCTTGCCGAGTCGCCTCGGTGCCTCGACCGAGCATTAATTGGCATTTATTAATGGCTTCAATGGTAAGATTTGGACCATAATTAGTTTTATTTCCGTTGAAAACATAGGTCCAGTCGAGGCGATGATCCGACGCCTTGACTGGTAGGCTTTGGTTCCAAGCGAAGCGAGCGATCGAGCTCGATCGGCAGTCCCTTGTACATTGTTGGATTAAAGCTCTAGTCGAGTCATCGCTGTGCGAGCTTTGGTTCCAGCAGCGAACAACGATCGAGCTACGATCGGCAGCACTAGTCGAGTTGCCGCCTCAGCTGGCTGCGGTTTTCCTACGAACTTACGAGGCCGTAGTCGAGACATCAACCGGTGTGGCTTGCCTCGCTCATAAGAAATAACCTCAATCGAGCCTTTGCCTCGGCCCGATATAGTTAGAACTCGTTTGTCTCAATCGACACCTCCTTGCGTGCCTTGAGTTGAACCAAGCATCGATCGAGGCGTCGCCTCGGCGTATGAGTCAACTTCTTTGCTCGTCGAAGCGATGGGTTCGATCAGCGTCACCTCGACTACCACCTTTACCGATGCCTATGAATTCTGTTCATAGGTCTTCCATCTCCAGAATCATCTCCGGGACTTCGTGCCAAGACTCCCTGTCTGGGTCTTCACTGCCAAGAGACCACGCCTCCGGGACTTCACTGCCAAGACTCCTCGTTTGGGTCTTCACTTGCCAAGAGGCCACGCCTCCGGGACTTCACTGCCAAGACTCCTCGTCCGGGTCTTCACTTGCCAGGACTCCACGTCTGGGTCTTCACTTTCCAGGACTCCACGTCTTGCATCTATTCCTCAACCTATAAGAGATTTCCTGAAAATACATCTCAACCAACCGTATGAGATAACACATAATTATCACCTTGACTTAAACCCTTGTCAATCACCAAAAACATCATTTGGGTCTGATTGCACCAACACTAATCCCCTCCCCCTCAATCCTAGAGGTTGAGGTTTCTTCTAATTCTACCTCTTCCACCACTTCTTCCTCCTCGGATGTCGAACACTCCTCGGCCTCCGAATCCTCACTTTCTTGTGAGGATGAGCTCTCTTCCTCATCCTCCTCATCTTCTTGGATTGAGTGAGGCTCTTCATGGAATTTTTTCAATTTGTTCCATACCTCCTTGGCATATTTACAATCCCCTATCTTGATCAAAATATCATTAGGGATTATATTAAGTAAAATACCCATTACCTTATTGTTGATCTTATAGTATCGGAGTTGTTCTTGACTCCAATTCTTCTTCTTGATTTTTCTTCCTTCTTCGTCTTTTGGAGTGTCAAAACCTACTAAGACACTAATCTAATTATCAAAATCACACATTAGAAAATGCATCATTCTACCTTTCCAATACGCGAAATCTTCGCGGTCGAAGGAAGGCGAAACGTTGATGTCGTCACCCAATCTCTCCTTGAATTCCATCTTGTTCCTCTAGCATCTTGACTCTGGGTTGTTAATCCGTAGAAGAGCCCCGGGATCTGATACCAAATGTAGGAGATTTGAGGCTGCTAGAGGGGGGTGAATAGCGTCGCGTGATGGTACGATGATGGAATTCTTTCGCGTTTGATCGTCTAGAATCTTGTTAGCACAGTGGAATAGTAATAACAAATAAATATAACAAGATACACACAATCACAACACGATCATATAACGTGGTTCGGAACCAAATGGTTCCTACTCCACGGACCGAGCTCTAAAGAGCTCTAGTGATGCACATGCACTTACTAATCACAAACAACTCCTCGACACAAGTCGGAGGTGGAGAAACCTCGTACAAGGATTACACTAAGTAATACAAAAGATACAAGCTAATACAAGTAAGAAATACAATGCAAGTAAAGAAAAACACTTTACAAGAGCACTTTGGTTGCTTGATCTTTGGTTGCCTTGGACTAGCCTTGAAGGACTGGAAGAGCACCAACAATTCCCCTTCAAATCGCCCAAGAAAACCGCTGCTTGAGCCTTCCACGAACAGCTGCTTTTATCCTCCATCGGGCTGGATTTCCGCCTAGCAGTCGACTGCCATAAGTCACCAGTCGACTGCCAACACTGTAGCTGTGAGACAACGGCTCAATCCACGTTGGACAAGTTCCAACGGTACTCTCACCAGTCGACTGCCAACATTGGCAGTCGACTGCCAACGCCCGTAGTCGACTGCCCAGTCGGCTACGGAGCATTCTGTGCTCGCAACTCAACTGGCAGTCGACTGCCATCCCTTGGCAGTCGACTGCTCCAATGAGCAGTCGACTGCCAGAGCAATTTCAGCTCTTAAACGGCAGTCGAACTCAAGTCGACTCACGACAGTCGAACCGGCCATAATGTCAGTCGACTGCCAACCTCAAAGATGAGGTTTTAACCCAAGTATGGTGTCCCCATACTTGCTAGACCACCCTTAGCCTAGACCTAAGCCTTCTAGCCACCTCCATCAGCCTTACGCCTCTCGGATCCCTCCAAGTCATCCATGACTTGTTCATCCATCGCGCTAGCCTTCAGGTGCTTCCATCGGCTATGTCATGCTAACGGTGTCTACACCGCCAAGGCACATTGGACTTACACTGCCAAGACTCCTCTTGGACTTTACGCCGCCAGTATCAAACCCCTTGGACTTCTCAAATGTCAAGACTCAAGCTTGGACTTTCCCTTGCCAACCCATGTTGGACTTTCCATGTCAAGACCCATGCTTGGACTTTCCCTTGCCAACCCATGTTGGACTTTCCATGCCAAACCCCATGCTTGGACTTTCCTCGTGCCAAGTACTCAAGACTTGGACTTTCCCAAATGCCAAGTGTTCCACTTGGACTTTCCATGCCAAGTACCCATGACTTGGACTTTACCTTGCCAAGACCCATGCTTGGACTTTCCCATAATCACATGGTCAATCCCTAGTCAACCATCAAAGACTCCCTCAAGTCAAACTCGAGTCTGGTCAATTATAACCTGGGTCGATTGTATAAATAATCTCCCCAAAACATTAACTGATATTAATGTCAAACATCAATGTTAAACATACTATGTCAAACATCAAAACATCACTCGAGTCAAACTCGAGTCTGGTCAATCGTGACCTGGGCCGATTGCACCAACACTTTATAGCCCAAATCTACGTAGACAATATCATTTTCAGAACAACCAATTCGATCCAACTAAACGAATTCATTTCACTTATGGAAAGTGAATTTGAAATGAATTTAGTAGGTGAATTGAGTTTCTTTCTAGGACTACAAATTAAACAAACTAAGGATGGAATATATTTACATCAACAAAAATATACTAGGGAATTAATTAATCGTTTTGGAATGCAAGATGCCAAAACCATCAATACACCCATGGCAACTAATGTCAATATAGGAGAGGACTTAGAAGGAAAGCCCATCGACCTAAAATACTATAGGAGTGTGATAGGGAGGCTTCTATACTTAACCGTGAGTCGACCCGACATTTTATTCGCGGTAAGCATGTGCACAAGGTTTCAAACCTGCGCCAAGGAGTCTCACCTAACCCTAGTCAAGCGTATCCTTAGGTATTTAAAGGGCACGCTTAGCGTAGGTATTTGGTACCCTAGATCTATCGAGTTTGAACTAATCGGCTATTCTGACTCGGACTATGTCGGTAGTAAACTCGATAGGAAAAGCACGAGTGGTTGTTGTCAACTTCTCGGCTTGAGTCTAGTTAGTTGGTATAGTAGGAAGCAACACTGTGTTGCCTTATCTACCACCGAAGCCGAATACGTCGCGATGGGTGAGTGTGTGGCTCAACTTCTTTGGATGAAGCACACTCTCCGAGATTTTAACTTGAACTTCAACAATATTAAAACTCACATAGATAATATTAGCTCCATCAACTTAACCAAAAATCCTATTTGTCATTCTAGAATCAAACATATAGAAGTTAAACACCACTTTATTCGAGAACATGTAGTTAACGGAACAATTAAGCTCGAATATGTGGAATCCAAGTCAAACCTAGCCGATCTTTTTACCAAGCCGCTACCCGAAGCCAAATTTAGTCTACTCAGATGAAAATTGGGCATGTGCATCATAGTGTAGGATTTACAAATCATGATTTATTATAACTCTATTATTTACTTTTCTTGTTAATGGAATTAGCTAAGGGCATACCCTAGATATCATGTACCTATAGATTTAAGGAGTCAATACATCTCACAACACATAGGACTAATGTGTTTGTGTACTTAGCCATGTAGATGGGTGTGAGATGTTAGGATCTTACTCCTGGTTCCAGATGTAGAGCTAGTGCATTGCCATGAACCACGGAGTATAATCATATATATATTAACCGACTCTAACCAGGACTTATTGATCTTTCATATCAATGAAGTCAATAAGAGTTGAACATTCAAATAGATAAGCTTATTTTTAATATATTATTTTCAAAATGATATGGAACATGCTTGGACTTGGAACTTAAACTTAATACTTATATTTTTCAAAACCCCCATTCTTTTTTGATTTATGGCAAAAGAGGGAGAAAATACCAAAGACTAATTAGGGGAAGTAAAGGCCAAGGTTAATAAATCATGTTTTGATCTCTTAACTTAAGGCCAATATTAGCACACATCAAGGGGGAGGGTTAAGATCCTTTCTCAAGTGCTCACCCTCGGTCAAGGGGGAAGATTCCTCAAGGGGGAGCACTTGAAAAAGGGTTTTTTTTATACTCTCACTTAAATTGCTTATTCCTTCATGTTTTATACTTATCATTTACTTAATGCACTTAATTTATTTCATTAACTTTGTATGAGTTTGTCATAGATCAAAAAGGGAGAGATTGTTGCTGCAGTAGGCACCTAAGTCAAACCTGAGTTTTGATTATAGCAAACGATACAAAGTTAAGCTCATTTTGTTACCTCACAAGCTAAATCAAGTGTGCAAAAAGTGCTAAAGCTAGAGCTGAAGGTCAGCGACACCCTGAGGGAGCCATGGTGGTCGGGCGAGATCGAGATGACTTCGGAGGGAGACAAAGGAATTAGGTGAAAGACCGGATGCAAAAGCTACAAGGTAAATGTTGAGGTAAGCTCGTGTGAGTGAGTGCAAGTAAGGTCATGTCCTCTATACAGGGATGTTCTTAGGCGACAATCCAACCAAGACCTCTCATGAAAGGTCTAAGTCGAGATCGGATGGTAAATGACCATTTAATTTACTTATATTAACTATATTTTCAAGCTAACTCTTCATTGTAGCTAAAAACCCTGCAATCAGTCGACTGGTGGCTTGCATCAGTCGATTGATGCTTCAATCAGTTGACTAGTAAGGGTAGCAGTCAACTGTTGGTCAAGGATTACCTTCGAGGAGAGTCAAAGCTTATCTCCATTTCTCAAGAGCTAGGAGGCTTGCTCTCATTGGTTGAAGATCTGAATGTCTAGGGTTTCCAAGGCTATAAAAGTAGGGGTTCTTCACCCCATTTCCTTCATCAAAAGCTCTCCAAAAATCCTCCGCTACGATACTCTTCTACGACGACCTTACGACAACGAAGTGCTACTGCATCTCCGACGACAAGAGCCCAAGTTCCATTTCTTTAATAGTCATTGGTATATTCTTTATTGTTGTCTTTAAATCTATACTTATCGAGTTTTAATCGTAACAAGGAGAGGGGGAGTGTCCTTCTACCTTGAGTTTTTTCGTATTGATTGTATTCGCTTACTCCTACCTCTAACGAGGAGTGTTTTTAGTGCTTTGCCCTCCGTACGCGGTCTAGGAATGTTAGGGCCTTAGCCTAGCAGCCGAAGGTTGTGAACCAAGTAAAATCAAATGAGCCATATTTTGTTTCTCCACTGCATTTACTCTCACTCGCATTTTATATTGAATGAACAAACAAAAATTATTTTGCACTATTCACCCCCCCCTCTAGCACTCAAATCGATCCAACAGCATTGATCCACTTTTCGAGATTAAGACATTATTTTACTTTTTGGAAAGATGTGGCATCACTTTCCTACCCTATGTTAAATTCATGATCCTAGTGATATGCATAATCACATGACATTGTAAATCTTCTTTCCCTAGTGGTTATTCTTAGTGATACTTGTACTTGAGATGGTGGGGTGCCTTGCTCAACTATAGGAGGGGATACCTCTATTTGAGCCAATGTGCCCTCCATTTGCATTGAAGGTGACATGAGAATATCCTGGTTCACCACTGTATATGGAACATCAATCATTCCACTATCAGCTGCAACAGTAGTTACCATAGTAGAATCACCAATGCTTCCTCAAATTATATTTCTCTAACTTTAGTACTCCCACCACTTTTAATGAATTTGACATTACTCGTCTCAAAAAAGGACTGACTTGATGGGTTATAAAACTTAAAGTACCATGAATTTTTAGAGTATCCCATAAAATGACAACTAATAATTCTTAAATCTAATTTTCTTTTGTTAGGCCTATAGGGTCTAGCCTCAGTTAGACAATCCCAGACATATAAATGCCTAATACTAGACTTTCTTTCTGTCCATAGCTTGTATGAGATTTTTGTTACTACCTTACTGGGTTCTACGTTGAGTAAGTGCATTATAGTTTTTAGTGCCTCATCCTACAGAGACTCTGATAAAAAAGAAAAGACTATCATACTTCTCACTATATCTTTTAGGATCTGATTTCATCGTTCAGTTACATTGTTCTAGCAAGGGTACCAAATATGGTATATTAAACCATGATTCCACACTTAGTAAAGTATTCTGCAAATGACCTAGGACATTATTCACTTGATCCATTAGATCTACCATAGTATTCACCATCACAGTCTGATCTTATAGTTGTAATCTTCTCGCCTAATTGATTTTCAACTTTGGCTTTGAAGAGTTTGAACATATCTAGGGATTGTGACTTCTCATGAATTAGTTTCAAGTATCCATATTCGGAATAGTCATCTAAAATGTTGATAAAGTATGTTTGACCATTCCAAGAAGCCTTAGGGAACGATCCACATATATATGTATATATCAACTCTAAGACTCCATTACACCGACTTCCTCCTTATTCCATTTTTTAATTGTTTTTCTCTTAATGCACTCAATGCAGATATAAAAATTTGGCATATCAAGGGAATCAATAATTCTTTGTGATATTAACCTTTCAAGGAATCATTTAGAGATATTCCCTAAATGTTCGTGGTATAATGTAGATGAATTTTCACTCATCAAACCACACTTTGTACCTATACTATGCATTACAATATAATCTGTATGAGTCTCATTGTCTAACCTATACAATTTATCAATCAAGGAACTAGTACCCACCAAAAGTGATTTTTAAAAAAATATTGAAATTTCTATTTTAAAATGAACAAGTGACACCAATAACCTTAATTGATGTATCTTTCAAACATCAATTGAAAGTACCACTCTATAAGCATCATTGCATAGTGACACTTATATGAGTAGTGACATCAGTATCTATCCACCATGTGTCATTAGGTACATTGACTATGTTAACTTTTGAACTAACAAAGTTGATAAGTATACCTTTTTGACATGTTAGTTGATGTATATGGGGTAATCCTTCTTCAGTTGACCTTTCTTCTTACAAAAGAAATAAGTTGGGGCCTAATCTTGTTACTTTTGTACCTTATGCCCTGAAGTCCCAGTCATTGTGAGTTGTTTACCCTTACTCATAGTACTTGTCTTTTTCCTTTTATTACTTGAGTTCTGAGATGAGGATTCCAAGTGAATGCTATGAGATGTGTCATTCCTTAATTTCTCTTCTTCTTGAGCACATTGAGTTATAAGCTCATTTAGTGTCACTTCTCCTTTTGAATATTATAGCTTATTTTGAAGGGATTGAACTGTGTAGGAGAGAGATCAAGACTAGGTTTATAAAAACACTTTCTAACATTTTCAACTTTAGTATCCTTAGTCTTATAATCAAATTTGACATCTCAATATGTACTCTCTAATGTTACACTTCCCATTGTATTGCATTGACACTAACTTCATGAAAAGTGTGTTGTTGCAGGAAGCATCACTCCTATGTTTTGATATATGAGCAAGTTTTAAAGTTAGGAAATACTTGTGATCTAATATGATTGTTAAGCATGCAAGCTTAAATAGAGAAGTCCTAGTAGGTCTGGCTTACCGGATACTCGGCAATGTGATGGAAATCCTAATAGGTCAGTGGATTTGATACTAGACAAAAGCCTTGACAGATTAGAAGAATTAGACACCATATAAGAAGTCTAGATGGATCAAGTGGATCGGACATCTAGAAGAAGACCAATTTGGTCACGAGGATCGGACAACTGGTAGGAAGACCAGCTGGGTCAGAAGTGTTGGAGGATCGGTGGCCGACTAGAGGGGGTGAATAGCCCTTTTTGCATATGATGGAGATAGGTTGCGTCTTAATCATCTACAAATAAAGTTAGCGCAACGAAATAATAAAACTAAAGACAATTAAGTGCAAAACACATAGTAAAGAGCAGTTCGCAAACTCAAGGATGTAATGTGGTTCACGACCCTTGCCACTAATCCATGGATGATTCGTTCGGTGAATCACTCCAACCCAAATCGACTAGTCTCTCCTTCAAGGTGGAGGTAAACCTTTCTTACAACAATTACTCCCTCTTACAATAAGATGGAAATAAAACACAAGAAGGTGAGTAAAAATTGTTTAGGCACTTGGGAGTATGTTTAGAGATGAAGCATTAACCTCCCAAAGTGACCCAAGGCCTCTTCTTATAGGAAAGAGATCATTCTTCCCATTGGGCATCAAGCAGTCGACTGATGCAGTCATCAGTCGACTGCTGCTATAACCATTGTCTCACAATGACTTTATCCACATTGACTTCTAGCCAATGACTCCCACATCAGTCGACTGATCATCCCCATCAGTCGTCTGATGGAGCTAACAGTCGAGTGACTGAAGCGATCAGTTGACTCCAGAATCCTCTGTGCCTGAATTTACCTTAATCAGTCGACTGCCATCTCTTGGCAGTGATTGATGGTCGAGTAGTTGACTGCCAAAGACCAGCAGTCGACTGTTGGGCCAGAAGATCTTCAGTTGAACACCGATCGAGTGCCATCGACCTAGAGCAGTCGACTGATATCTATATCAGTCGACTGGTGTTGGGTAAAACCTCAACAAACTATTGTTTGAGCATCCGACGGTCGGATAAAACCTCAACCAACATGGTTGAGCATCCGACACTTGACTTAGCCATTCGGCCAAGTTCACCTATGAGCTACGTTACATTTCACTCATTCTCTCATCTCGCTTGAAGTCTCTCGCCAAAGTTCTCTTCATCCGGCCACGTCCATCGAATGCACCAAGCGCACGACTTCACAATGCCATCCTTCATGTCTAGCCCTGAAGTCTACTTCCTTGTCTTCACTCCATTGTTGCTCGTCCGGTGGTCCCTCGGATGCACCAAGTGTATGGCTTCGCAATTGTCGTCCTTCACCGACTCAAGGACCCGAGCCATCAGATGGTGAAATCACCAATGCTTTCGTCAAGCCATTCCCATGTGCAAATTACTAAGTACTGCACGACTTCAACACACATATCAAATCAACATAACAATCCTAACTTAAACCCTTTGCCACACACATCCAAACCACATCATACATGGGTTGATTTCCCTAACAATCTCCCCCTTTTTGATGTGTCACAATCCGTTTAACTTAGGTAAAACAATATAAAAACACATAAGGAAGATAAGCATGTAAATCAAACATGGAAATTAAACCTCCCCCTTAATACAAGTAAATTCCACCTTAACACATGCTAATTCTCTTCCCCTAGCATGATTAACTTAAACTCTACATTTTGGTATTTATCTCTCTCTTTTTGATGTGTGACAATCCATTTAATTTAGGTAAAATAATATAAAAACACATAAGGAAGATAAGAATGTAAATCAAACATGGAAATCAAACCTCCCCCTTAATACATGCAAACTCCCCCTTAACACAAGCTAATTCTCTCCCCCTAGCATGATTAACTTAAACTCTACATTTCTCCGCCTTTGACACCATCAAAAACATCCAACATATGTTATACAAGCATGACATCAAGTCTAGGGAACGAAAAAAAATACCAAAATCAAACTCAAAACCTAATAAAATAGGTTACTATGCTCGTGCATAGTACATCAATCGAATGAATCAGAGCGCTAGTCGACTGACACCAGTAAAAACAAAATTTTTGATTTTTGAAATGAATTTCAGAAATGCATTAAAAATTTCAGAAAATTCTAAAAATCATGAAATTCGAGGAACATAATTCTGATAAGTCCCTTTATCAATAAAAATAGTTTTTCATGAAAATTCATTCCAATTTTGAAAGTTTGGCAAAATTCAAATATGTTGAAAATCACTAAAGTTTTTATCAACTTGAAAGCCTTGTTTTGCCATGAAAAGACTTAAAACATCAACTCTCGGTTTATAAAATATGAAATGGTTTTAAATCATTTAAAATATCCAACAATGATCTTTGAGCAATATGTCTATGAATTAAACATATGTTTTCCCCATGATTGGTCTATGATTGCTATGTCATGATACACCTAATGACTCATCAAAATGTTATAATCACAAGTGAGTCATTTGTATCATCCTAACATATCACCCATGTTATGTTTTCAATCAAGTTAGTCTATAGTGAGTGTGAGATGTGACTAAAGGTATTTATACTTAACCAAAATTTCATGCAATTTCTACCCAAGGTTAAGTATCATCTAAAATGATCATGAGTCATATATTATGACCATACATCAAACGTTACCATCCAAATCATAAATCATGATTATTTATCAAGTATAAAATCAAGCATAAATCATGATTTAAACATTAAATTCATGGGTTACCCATTATTATCACCCAACACTAAGTCAAAAATTATCACCCACATCATCCTAGGTAAACCATTTAACATGATATAATTAAAGTCCAATTATGGTTGACTCTCCTAGGTTCTCCTAACCCTTAAGGATTGACTTGGGAACCCAATATAGATTCTTTCCAATAGGGTTCACTAAGTATTTCTTTGGGATCCATTTCCTAGCTACCATTGTAGTTTTGTCTTGTCCTCTAGTAATCAAATAATGGTAGGCCTTCTCATTCTTGGATCCCTTATATCCTAGGCCTTTCTTGTTAAAGTTTGCTCTTTGGCTCCCAATGATCATATTTAGGGTGTTGGAGCCAATTGTAAATTTTTCTAAGGCCTTAGTTAAATAATCTACCTTTTCCCTTAAGGCCTTATTTTCTTCTACTAAGCATGCATCACTAGTCATAGAAGAAGAAGCATTATCATTAACATTTAAACATGCAGTTTCTAGCTTTTCTTCTAATTTCCTAATTTCATCAAGCATGCTTTTATTTTTCTTCTTAGCCTTAAATAAATCCTTAGTTAGGCTAGTAATAATAGAAACTACATCATTGGAAGGGAGTTTCATTACCTTGCTTACCCAATCCCCTTCCGATGATGATGATGATGAGGCTCCCCCTTCACTTGAGCTCTCCTCACTTGAGCTTGTTTCTTCTTTTTCGGAGGAGGTGGACTCCAAGTCATCTATCCCCATTAGTTCAAGGGTTGTGAAGGCTTGTTCTTCCTCCGATGAGGATGGATCATCCCATGTAGCCTTTAGGTTTTGGGGCTTTGACTTCTTCGTCTTCTTCTTTTCTTCTTTCTTCTTCCCTTCTTTCTTCTTGTCATGCTTCTTCCTTTCTTCTTTGCTCTTGTTAAATAAAGGGAACTCATTTCTCATGTGTCCCTCTCCTTGGCAATTATAGCATATCACCTTCCTTCTTGTCATTCTCCTATCATGAGACTTGTTAAATTTAAAACTTTTAAGTGCATGTCTCACCTTCCTTACCATGTAGGCCTCTTCATTGCTATTCATTGAGGTTGAGGAGTATGATTCTTCGTCGGATGAGGAAGGTGGAGTCTCCTTCTTCTTCCCTTTATTGGCTACTAAGGCTAGTCCAATTGATGGCATGATTGGCTCTTCTACTACTCCTTCAAGCCTTGTCTAATGAAGTTCCATAGTTGAAAAGAATTCTTCTAGAGTACTTACCTCTAGATTCTTGGAGATGTAGAATGAATCTACCATGGAACTCAACTTTGAAGATCGGGGGAAGGTGTCTATGGCTTTCATGATCATATCCCGGTTTGAAATTTTTTCTCCTACACTTGATATACTAGTTATTATTTCCTTGAATCGAGAATGTAAAGAAAGTACTTTTTCTCCTTTTTCTAATTTGATGTTGCTTAATTGTGATCGGAGAAGGTCCCTTCTTGCTAGCTTTGCCTCGGAAGTACCTTCATGAAGCTCTACAAACTTTTCCCACATTTCCTTGGTGCTAGAGCATTCTCCAATTCTATTAATTTCTTGTTGAGGGAGCACATTGAATAGGTGGTGCTTGGCTTTTGAATTCACAAGATGCTCCTCCATTTGCTTCTTTGTCCATCTTGACTTCTCTAATGGATCCCCTTCTTCATCCCTAGGCAACTCGAAATCGTTTTCCATAATAAGCATTATATCAAAGTCAGTCTCAAAGAATACCTCCATTCTCTTTTTTCACCAAGTGAATTCTCCTTCGAATTTAGGCAGATGAATGTTGGAGCCGGCCATTTCTTGTCGTTCTTGTGTTGGCGATGAATCCTCAACAAACTTCTCGCTCTGATACCACTTGTTGGACGATCAGTGGCCAGCTAGAGGGGAGTGAATAGTCTTTTCGCGTACGATGGAGATAGCTTGCATCTTAATCATCTACAAATAATGTTAGCGCAACAAAATAATAAAACTAAAGATAATTAATTGCAAAACACAAAGTAAAGAGAAATTCGCAAACTCAAGCTTGTAATGTGGTTCACGACTCTTGCCGCTAATCCACAGACGATTCATTCGGCGAATCACTCCAACCCAAATCCACTAGTCTCTCCGTCAATGTGGAGGTAAACCTTTCTTACAACAATTACTCCCTCTTACAATAAGATGGAAATAAAACACAAGAAGAGGAGTAAAAATCATTTAGGCACTTAGGAGTATGTTTAGAGATGAAGCATTAACCTCCCAAAGTGACCCAAGGCCTCTTCTTATAGTGAAGAGGTCATTCTTCCCATTGGGCACCGAGCAGTCGACTGATGCAGTCATCAGTCGATTGCTGCTGTAGCCATTGTCTCACAACGGCTTTATCCACATTGGCTTTCTAGCCAATGGCTCCCACATCAATTGACTGATCATCCCCATCGATCGAGAGCCAACGATCGAGTGGAGCGTCGATTGACTCCAAAACCCCTGTGCCCGAGTTTACCTTGATCAGTCGACTGCTGTCCCTTAGCAATCGACTGATGGTTAAGCAGTCGATTGCCAAAGACCAGCAGTCGACTGTTGGGCCAGAAGAGCTTCAGTCGAACATTGGTCGAGTGCCATCAACCCAGAGCAGCCGACTGATGCCTATATCAGTCGACTGGTGTCGGGTAAAACCTCAAACAAACTATTGTTTGAGCATCTGACGATCGGGTAAAACCTCAACCAACTTGGTTGAGCATCCAACACTTGACTTAGTCATTCGACCAAGTTCACCTATGAGCTACGTTACATTTTGCTCATTCTCTCATCTCGCTTGAAGTCCCTCACCGAAATTCTCTTCATCCTGCCACATCCCTCGAATGCACCTAGCGCATGGCTTCGCAATGCCATCCTTCATGTCTAGCCCTAAAGTCTACTTCCTTGGCTTCACTCCAATGTTGCTCGTCTGACGATCTCTCAAATGTACCAAGCGCACGACTTTGCAATGTCGTCCTTCACCGACTCAAGGATCCGACCCATGAGATGGTGAACTCACCAATGCTTTCGTCAAGCCAATCCCATGTGTGAATTCCTAAGTCTTGCACGACTTCAACACACATATCAAATCAGCATAACAATCCTAACTTAAACTCTTTGCCACACACATCAAAACCACATCATACATGGGTTGATTGCTTTAACAAGAAGAATCGAACTACTGACAAAAAGTCTTGATGAATGAAGATTGTCCATCAAGCAAGGAAAGTCTAAATGAGTTAGGTAGACTGGATGTTTGGCAGGTAAGCTCACAAGTGAAGAGGTGAGACCGAGTTCTCAGTTGAGGAAAAAGGTAGGCGTCAATCCGATGAAGGGTCAAAGTTGGACTCTAAAGTCGAGATCGGACAGAATTACTACCGCTAATATATTTTATATTCTGCTTGTGCTAACTCTATTTTATATGTCTCTAGGTGATTGGATAGGGTCTATGCACCTCAAAGGTCCAGGCGAATGGATTGAGTCTAGGCGCCTAGGATGCCACGTTGGCAAGGAGAGCTAGTGATCGATGGAGACCGTGTGACCAAGATGGCAGGTGCAGCAAACTACTGAACCAAGTCTAGGCGCCTTGGATAAAAAATTTCAGAATTGTATCGAAGCGGATAAGGCTAACTTGGAGTGGCCTAGACCAGGTCTAGGCATCTGGGAAGGCTAAGATGCCTTACTGACGAGCCAATGTGGAGGCGACTGGGAGGTGACCCAAGTGCCTAAGATCAACTTATAAAAGAATGGTTAAGGCAGTTTTGAGAAAATATACAATTGATTCCAAAAAGTACTTCATCTCCATTCGTCATCTACAAGAGATCCTATGCATCATTTCATCACTCCATTGACACTCAGAACATCAACTAAGCTTTAGTGTCGGTATATTTCATTTGTATTTTAACTTCCACACTTATACTTAAATTTATGAGGTAAGGTAGAGTGTTACCTTTCTCTCAATCTTTTGTATGCGAAAAGCCCCTTCGAGATCGAAAGTTTTCAAATCAGAGGGATCTTAGTTGATTGCCCGACGAGGTAATCCTAGAGAGGGATTACGGGCCTTGGAGTGGCAATCCGACTCAAATTGTGAACCAAGTAAAATACTAGTGTAAGTATCTTCATTTAGTTTCTGTTGTGTAATTTACTTTGATTTAGAAAACAAAAGAAAAGTTTTTATAAGTAAAATAAAATTTGCTAATTCCAAGATTCATCTCCCTTTGTCAGATACAACAATCCTACAATTGGTATCAGAGCATAGGTGCTCTAATTTTGGTGCAACCACCAATTTGAGTAGTAGAAAATTTTCTTCATTTTTCCATTATAGTTAAATTTTTTATCTTAGTTTATTTCTGAAAATTTTTAATTTTCAGAAATGTCTATTTCGCATCAGGAATGTTATAGCACCATTCACCCTCCTCTCTTTAACGAAGAGGACTTTAGTTATTGGAAGAAGTGAATGAAGTGCTTCCTTAAAACCGACTTGGATATTTGGTTTAGTATTATGAAAGTATTATGAAAGGGTTCATGATGTGTGCAAATCATATAGTGTTTTAGGAGTAGTTTTAGCACACATCTCTTGACATTTTATACTTGTTTTATGTATATTTCCTTTATTTTGCACTTGTTTACTACTTTCTAATTCGAGGATATGCTTTTGCTACTTTTGCATGCAGGGAAGCACTTTTGAGGCATAACGACTAAATAAATGGAGCTCAAGGAAGGCAAATGTCCTCTGGTTGTATTCCCAAAGACACAGGCACACTTTGGACCAAAAGATGATGTTCGCTTGGAGTTCTAGAGAAAGACTTGACCGACTATATGAATCTCACACGACTGTGCCTTTTGTCGAAAGAAAATTTCAAATCACAACTTCTAGAGTTTCACACAATCGACTGTGTGGATTCCACATGGTAGTGTGGCGACTACGCGACTTATGCAGATTCGATTTTGTGGGCAAATAAGGAAAGACAATTTCACTTCTATAAAAGGAAAGACACATCTAAACCTAAAGGGGGGAAGGACCAATAGCTGGACGACAAGGAGGTTCCCAAAAGAGCATCGAAGGCTCACAACGAGAAGAAGGAAAAGTGGCTCAAGGGCGGGATTGCACTCCAACATGCAGGAAAGCGACCAAGACATTTTCAGAAAGCATTCAAGGCATAATTTATACTATTTAATTTCTATTTAAATTGTAATGCTTGAAGATATAATATTTTGTGCGTGTCTTTTCATATCGATGGAGTAGATCTCTCAATTCTAAGATTAGGGAGTAACTTGTGCAAGTTGGACATGCTACTTAAATTATATGTTTACTTTCCTTGAATATATTTGCAGTATATGATCCTTAGGTTTGATGATAATTGCATCTTGGTTCTATTCCTACCGTGCTTAATCAATATAAAGGACGAAAGCCTTCATATCAAAACCTAAGAGAATCAAGGGGGGACCCACCGATCATCCTCTCTCCTAAAATCGTAGGAAATAGATCGTGAAAGAGTATGACATGAAATATGGTTCACCTGTTCATGGGGACCTATAGGAAATCTTAGAACTCTACTAACCTATTCAAGTAGAAGGCCCAAAGTAGGAGAAATCAACTCTAGAAGGGTTGTGGGACCCTAGTGAAAGGATAGCAACTCCCTAAGCTTTGACGATCCGAAAGAGAAACTTGGCTAGGAATAGACAATTCCTAGTAGAAGAAAAAGTTCATCGGGATTACACATGATGATCCTCCCACAAGATCACAATTAGAGAATCTAGGAGCATTGACTAAATAGCATGTTTGTTAACGCACAAGTGAAATCGAAATCCTAAAATCCCTTAACTGACCCTTGAGTAACACCTTGCTTCATTCTCCAAGTGACACAGTACTAGAGCTTGCCCACAACCAACCACCTTAACTTAGGAAGTAATTCACTCCGAACAACATATGTTCATTGGACACCAGTACTCGCAATCACAGTTCCTGTGAGATCGATACATAATTTATTACTTGACGACAATCATGCACTTGCGAGTGTTGATTGCGAGCATGCACTTCAAATCCTTGTCGATCTCGATCGAAGATTTGGGGTCGTGCTCGCGTGCATCAAGTTTTGGCACCGTTGTCGGGGACTGTAGTTTTGATATTGGATCAAAAGTGAATAGTTTGGATCATACATAGTTTAGATTTCCTTTTATTTTATTTCAATTTTAGGTTTTTATTATTCTTTTCAGGGTTTTAGATTTATTTCACTAATCGTAATTTATTGTCAATTTAGTTTAGTTTCAATTAATTTTAAATTCCCTTTAGTTAGTTCATTATTTTCAGTTTACTTAAATTCTTATCCGTAAGGTGCATAGATACTCCTATCTGGCTGTGGTATTAATCGTATGCATAGACGTATAAGATCGGAAACTCTGCTTCCGATCAACCTAGATATAGATCGTACCTATCATTGTCTTGGGGCAGAACAAAAAGAGATTGAGGACATGATGCTCCTCTAGCGAACATCGATAACCTTCTTGTGATATATCAGAAAATAAAATATTTCTTGTTAATTAAGAAATTATCATATATAATTTTTTAGAAATTTTATAGAATTTTTATGGATTTAAGTGGATTTTTATGCTACTTTATGGGGTTAAAGATGAATAAGCTTATATAAATTTCTTGGATCATTATATTAATATGTGGTTAATCAAGGGTAAAGGAGCTAACCCTAAGTCTAATTACCCATTTTAATACCAACCGCACTTTCCTTCGATTCCTCTGCTCCCAATCGCAATTTCTCTTCCTTCCTCTCAATTTCTAGCCACCGCCGCTCCTTAATCATTCGATCCCCTTTCTCCGCTCTTCTTCTCGATCATTGTTACGTTCCCTCCTCTACGTATCACCGTCGATCCCTCTTCTTTTTCATCCTCTGCGGCTTTGTCTTCTCTAAATCCAGACGGCAACACAACATCATTGGCCTCGCTGGCCGCAAGCAACTCCATCGCCGCTTGCTTCATCGTCGACCTGCAATCCCGTGTTGAACCACCATCCGCTGGCCACCGCTTGGGTCGATCGTCGCTAAGGATAAAGAGGAGCCAATCTTTAGGCCAAGAGGAGAGCTGGTAGCTATTCATCTCCGCGACGACTCTTGATCTAGGGCATAAATTCCTTGATGCCAACTATCTATTAGTCGACGACTCTGCGTTTGCATCCGATTCCTCTTATTTCTCTATGACATTTCACGATTTGAATTCCCGTCACTACTGAATATTCAAGGTCTCTGATCGACGAATTGACCATTCTGGTTTCCTACAACATCTACACCCAATACTCGATGTTAAGAAATTTGTTGGATCGAAAGTGTCGCTAGAGGGGGGGGTGAATAGCGATACGATGTCGTTAAAAAACTTTTGCAATAAGTAAAAAGCAAGTAGAGAGTGCACAGCGGAAATATAAAGTAGATAAGATATTTTTACGTGGTTCACAATCTTTCGATTGCTAATCCACGGCCCTAGTGATCCTTGATCACGTACGGAGGGCAATTCACTAAAACCACTCCTCCTCGTTGGAGGTAGGAGCAACGATTACAAAAAGAAATCAAGGCAAAGGGACACTCCCCCTTTCCTTGTTACGATTAAAGCACAAAGACAATTTAAAGAAGTAGAACTTAAATAAATATACCGACAACTCTTATAAGTAGAAGATGTAGCTTTCGTTGTCGGCGGCACTTCGTCGTAGCAAATGTGAGTAGTAGTAGCGACGTTACAACGGCGTGTTGAGAGCTCTTGAATTCTTGTTATTTGCTTGGCTTGAACATGTCTATTTATGGATATTGATCTATGAATTTAGACATAGGTAGTGTCCAAGGTGAGGTTCTTATCCCCCAAGACTTGTTCATCCACATCCTTTGCGCCAACTCAAGGATGAGGTGTTTCATCCAACCACCTTGTGCCACCTCCAACCTCCTTGTGCGCCAACTCAAGGATGAGGTGTTTCATCCAACCACCTTGTGCCACCTCCAACCTCCTTGGGCGCCAACTTGAGGATGAGGTGTTTCATCCAACCACCTTGTGCCACCTCCAACCTCCTTGGGCGCCAACTTGTTGGAGCCATTCAACTTGTGCCACATCATGGGAGCCAACCATCTTGTGCCAACTCACCTTATTTTGGGCGTCCACCACAAGGAAGCTTGGTGATGGTTTGGATGTCCACCTTGATGCCACATCACCCTTTGTACCAAAACACGAGTCAAGTCCAAATTCACCCCCTTGAAATTCGAGCTCTTCTCGAGGCTGGAACTTGACTAGCAGTTGACTGTAGTCAAAGGGTTTTGGACTGCAGTACAAGTTAGCTTAAAATATAAAGTACGATGGTTCTAACCATCTGATCTCGACCTAGACCTTCCATTGGAGGTATTGGGTCGGATCTACGCTTAACGACCTTGCTTCGCTTTCACACGAGCTTACCTTGTAGCCTCGCTTCCGGTCTTCACCCGAGTACCTCGGCTTCCTCCGAAGTCCCTCTGGCGTTGCCCGACCACCTCGGTTCCCACCGGGTGTCGCAGACCTTCCGCTCAACTTTAGCATTTCTGCACACTTAATTGAGCTCGTAAGATAACAAATATACCCTTAACTATTGAGCCTTTTGCCATAATCAAAATACCGGTTCGACTTTGGTGCCCACTGCACCAACAAAATTCTGCAGTGGGGTGTTATCTCCAATCCGATTGTTTTAACTCAAATTTGATATATTAAATTGAAGCAAGAAATTGAACGATGATATCTAAGTAAGGAAAAGAAAGAAATTTAGGGTCATTTGTATCCACAGGTTAGGGGAGTTATCGGAATTGGTTTATACTGAGATGATTTCCTATTATGGACCAAGAAGTTGGTGCTATGGGTTCGGAGTTGGGACTTGGATTCAGGGCGGTCTTTTGGATGGGGAGATTCCCAGATAAGTCTTTGGATCAAGTGGGTAATATTTCCTACCCTGGTCAGATAGTTGATTATTCTAAGTGCATGAGTTTCTATATTGTTAATATCGTACCTTTACTTTACTCATGTTATTTTGTTCTTGATACTTAATCTTTGCAGTTTGAGATATACTGTTGTTGTTGTTGTAATATTTCATTTATCATTGCTATAAATTACCGATGCTATGGTATGTGAATCTTTAGATGCTTAACCATGTTTATATAGCTGAGTATGGTTGTTGATTTGACTCTTGTCATCAGGAAAAATCATCTGGGGGTGCGTGATGTTCTTAATGTACAGTTGGTAGTTGTATCATCTTACCCTTCGTTGTATAACTATTATGGATCATATGTCGGTACATGGTAGTGTGGGTTATAGACGGTGTGTCACTCCGGACTGGAGGTCCTAACATGGTTGATTGTTAGTTGTGTATGACTCTCTATGGGACAAAGAGTGTGTCGTAGATGTACGTATGTGTGGTTGTGCATTCATTCCATTTACATGCATGCTGGCGACTTGGTCTCCCTTGTGATTAAGAGGGTCGTCAGTCATCCTGCCTCCACGGTTACTCGTGGCAATAGTAACTAGTGTGAGGGCAGTTCATTTGTTGTGCCTTACTTTAGCCACTATTGATAGTTGTTGTTGGAGTTGCGTGCAGTTGTCTTGTGTGTGTGACACTTGACCACTCATGGATAGTTGTTAGGACCTTAGTGGCCACTAAAGGGGGGTGAATAGTGCATCGATATTGCTTGATGGAATTTGATCGCGTTCGTCTCTACAACACTTGTTAATGAAGTGAAAATAATAATAACAACAATAAAAGACAACATAAGCACAAGAGACAACCAATATAACGTGGTTCGGAATCGAATAATTCATACTCGACGGATTGGGCTCGTAAGAGCCCTAGCGATGCCAAACACCACTAAACAATAAACTCTCCTTCTCGGAACAATTCGGAGGTGGAGGAAACTTCTTACAACAGTTCTTACAATAATAAGAAATGAATACAAGCTTATTACAATGAAATAAAACAAAAGAATGCAAAGAAAATTTTACAATCGATCTTTTGGAGCTTGCTTGTTTGGTTGCTTGAGTTGCACTTGGAGACCCCGAATTACACTAGCAATTCTCCCCAAAACTCTTCAAAGAACCATGCCAAAAATCCTCCCCACGAGCTACTTTTATAACCTACATTCAGGTTAGATTTTTGCCTAGCAGTCGACAGATCAGGACCATCAGTTGACTGCTCCTGTAGTCGTTGTGAGACAACAACATGATCCACGTCAGATAAGTTCCAATGGATAGACCATCAGTCGACTAATCATACCCATCAGTCAACTGATCAAGCCTTCGCTCGACTGGCAAACCCTAACAGTTGATTCAGGAAGCTTCTGTGTCCGAATTCCCGACCAGCAGTCGACTGATCTCCATATCAGTCGACTGCTTAGCCCATCCGTAGACTACACAATGCAGGCAGTCGACTGTTAGGACAATTCCAGCAGTCGACCTCTAGTCGACTCCCATCAATCGACTGACCATAGTCCCAGTCGATTGATACACCTCAAACATGAGATTTTAACCCAAGTATGGTGCCCCCATACTTGCTAGACCACCCTTAGCCTAGACCAAAGCCTTCTAACCATCTCCATCAGCCTCATGCCTATCGTATCCCTCCAAGTCATCCATGACTTGTTCATCCATATGCTAGCCTCCAGGTTCTTCCATTAGCTATTGTCATGCTAATGTGGACTACACCGCCAAGTCACATTGGACTTACACTACCAAGATTCCGCTTGGACTTTATGCCGCCAACCATTGGACTTATGCTGCCAAGACTCCACCCTTGGACTTTACGCCGCCAATATCCCCCTTGGACTTTCCAATTGCCAAGACTCAAGCTTGGACTTTCCCTTGCTAACCCATGTTGGATTTTCCATGCCAAGACCCATGCTTGGACTTTCCCTTGCCAAGACCATGTTGAACTTTCCATGCTAAGACTCAAGATTGGACTTTTCATGCCAAGTACACAAGACTTGGACTTCTCCCATGACAATGGTCAAACCATCGTCAAACATCAAATATGACCTTGGTCGATTGCACCAACAATCTCCCCAACACATGTCAGACATCAATGTCATACATCAATGTCAAACATCAAAATACTACTCGAGTCAAATTCGAGTCTGGTCAATCATGACCTGGGTCGATTGCACCAACAATCTCCCCCTTTTTGACGTTTGACAAAAACACCCTTGAGTTAGGTCCCTAACTCAAATTCCCTTGCCAATTTTCCCAAGTTGGTAATTCTAACATTCTTTCATTAATTCTCCCCCTTTTTGACATACATTAAAAAGGTTCTCCCCAAGGAGGTCAATGTCTCATATCCCAATGAGATCTTACAATCTCTCCCTTGATCCAAAAACATCTAGGATGCCTTCAATCTTCCTAGTGATAAGTCTCATATCACTCAAGAGAGACACTCTTATGAAGTCTCCCAATTTTCAAATTGGGCATCTCAAATTTCCATTTCTCCCCCTCATGAGGAAAAATATACATTCATCATCCCAAGATGGATACCTCCCCCTAAAGGTTTGTTCCCCCTTGACCATTGGACCAACAATGTCCTTAGGAAGTTCCTAAGCCAATAGGAACACTAAACCATCAAAATAAGGTTCAAATTTCAACATTGAACTTTCCCACACCTTAAAATTGATAAATCACCCTAACAACTCTCTTAATTCATATCCAATGGATTTTCACTCTTTCTAATACTTTCCAAAGCATATCCTAGGGTTAGGAGTAGTTAGGGAACCCTAACATAGTTGAAACATGGGCTAAACATCCTTGTTTACCCGAAATCATCTCTGACAGTCGACTCTATCAGTAAATAGTCGACTGCCCTACCCATCAGTCGACTGTTATCAAGCGGCAGTCGACTAATAACTGAAAATTCCAATTTCCAGTTATTAGAAATGAATTTCAGAAATTCATAAGTAATTCTATGTATTTTGAAAAATCATGAAAATTCATACGTACATTACTTATAAGCAATACAATGGGTGAAAAATGTTTGAAAAAATATTTTACTCATAAAATAGGGAAATTGATACAAAGTTTAAAAGGGAAGAAAAACTTTAATGTTTTAGCTCACTTTGTATCAACATCATCAATGGTGATTGTTATCAAAAGATAGACTTCACCAAGGTTTTCTAAAATGATTTTAAAATATTTTTGAAAACCTACGTTGGATCATGATCAATGGGCTCAATGCACATAACTTGCAGATTAGCTTTCCCCATGATCCACCAATAATGTAAGATGAGTTTGAGTTCATCTAGATGCAAAAATTATGCACCTTAAACTTAACTCATATCCTAGCATCTCATATGTATCTAGGGTGTATCAATACACATACATGTCAATGTAATGTGAGATGTGAGTTTTGTTCATCCTAATCTAGGGTTTCATGCATTTTTCTAAGGCAACACTACTTGATTCCCTTATACATGGGACTTCAAGTCATGTCATAGTCCTTAACTCAATTTTTATCAGTGCATGAATAATTATGCAATTAATGATGATATAAATAAACATGTGCTCATAATCATGATGTCATGGCATATGATTAAATTTAAATATACATGACATTGAAAGATAAACCCTAAGCATAATCATGACATTTTTATGATTAAAAGTAGATATGATGTCATGACATGGTATATGACAAATCAAGCATGGAAAATAAAATGTAAAGGTATAATAATACCTAAATTTTAATATTTGTTGCCATTTGTTATTATTAAACCCATTTTGTCATATTATCAATTATCTCTCGTGTGTGCCAAAAACCCGAAATGGCACACCTCAACCTCTAAACCTAAATTGTGCCAATTTGATTGATTTTTCATAATCCCAAAAATATATTGGCACATCCTAAACTCTTTTAGGATTTAACACTCAAACCTATTTCCAAGGTATCCATGACCTAAGGTGACACCTTTACCATGGTTAGGTTAACTGCCCATCCATTTAAGGTTGGCACACCTAAACTCATCTAGCGTGAATCGATCACGCTCCTAGGAACCCAATACCTATTGGAGCTTCTTGAGTTAACTAGGTATTCACTAGGGATAACTTCCCTAGATACCCTCCTAATAACCCTCCTAGGCTTAGAAGCCTTGGTCATTTGGGTCTTGCCTAGGCTAACTCTAGGGGTAGCTCCCCTTACAACCTTCTTAGTGGCTTCCCTAGGTTTCTTCGAAACCCTAGCTACTAGGCACAGACCTTGGTTACCCTTAGGGATGACTTTCCTATTAACTTTGGTTTTCCTAGACCTAACCAATTGTTAGGACCTCGGGCCGCTAGAGGGGGGTTAATAGCACGATCGCGTGCTTTCTACAATTCGGTTAGTGCGCAGTAGAAATAGTAGAAATAAAATAATAACAAAATATATAAGCACACAATCACAACATGGAATATAACATGGTTCGAAACTGAATGGTTCCTACTCCACAGATTGGACTTGAATGAGCCCTAGCAATGTCAATCACACACCACTACTAAATAACTCCTTCTCAGAACAATCCGGAGGTGGAGAAACCTCGTACAAGTGATTACTCTAAGTAATACAATGAACAATAAGCAAATATGAATGAAATACAACAAAAGAAGTAAAAAAACACTTTACAAAAACTCTTTTGGAAGCTTGCTTATTGATTGCCTTGGACTAGCCTTGAAGACCCTGATTTGCACTAGCAAATCACTCTAAATTGTCCAAGAAAATCGGTGCCAAATCCCTCCTTTCGAGCTGCTTTTATAATTTGCAATCGGGCTAGATTTCGCCTAGCAGTTGACTGATCGAAACCATCAGTCGATTACTTCTGTAGTCATTGTGAGACAACGACATGAGCTATGTCGGATAAGTTCCAATGGATATACTATCAGTCGACTGATGTCTCAATCAGTTGAGTGTTCGGTCCGATCACTCGATTGGAGAGCTTACTGTGCTCATGGCCGAAGCATCAATCGACTACCATACCTAGCAGTCAACTGATGGCACCATCAGTCGACTGCTCAATGTTGGCAGTCGACTTCTAGGCCATCTTCCTGCAGTCGAACCCTAGTCGACTCCCATCAATCGACTAACCATAGTCTCAGTCGACTGATACACCTCAAACATGAGGTTTTAATCTAAGTATGGTGCCCCCATACTTGCTAGACCACCCTTAGCCTAGACCTAAGCCTTCTAGCCACCTTCATCAGCCTCACGCCTATCGGATTCCTCCAAGTCATCCATGACTTATTCATCCATATGCTAGCCGTTAGGTGCTTCCTGAAGGTTTTACGGAGCTAAAGCTTCGCTTCTTACTTCACCTCGGTCGCTTGTGCATGGCGATCCTCTCTACGTCCCCGGATTAAAAAAAAATTAATCCAAGACGATGATGGATTACCCAAGCAACCGATCCATCATCGTGCTATTCGATTATAGTGGTCTCTTGAACAAACTAGTTGTTCAAGCAACCTAACTCTTCTCATCGACTAGCCACGGAATAGATGATGTACGGATCGCCGGTTTTTGTGTTTATCTTCAAGGTCCAAGTAAATTAGCCACATGCAATTACATACATAATACAAAGAAACAAAAGGAAACCAAAACAATAATTATACCTCTTGTTTACCTCAAGGTCTTCTATTGTATGTCGTTCCTCCTTTTGGATGTCATGTGAGCGACGATCTTCCAAAAGTCGAAGCCTCCTAGATCATGTTCTTCCCTCCCTTGCTCGCTCCAAACAAAGGGAAGAATAAAACAAAACTTCTTCTCCTATCTAGAATCGACCACCAAGCCACCTTGCTTGGTGGTTGCTGCCGGCCAAGGAGAGGAATAAGGAGCACCGACCAACCTTGAAGAAAGGTTGCCACCGACCAAAAGAGAGAGAGAGAGAGAGGGAGGAGTTGCCAACCAATCTAGAGAGAGAGGGTGAGGCACCGCCGACCAAGAAGAGCCAAAACCTAATCTTGTCGCCACCCAATTAGAAGAAGACCAACCTTAGGTTGCCGCCCACCTCTTCTCTCAAGCCAACTCCAAACCCTAGCCGACCAAAACCTTGGAAGCAAAACCCTAATCTTCTCAAAATTGATTAGATGTTGCCCATGCCTTGGACTCCTATTTATAGATTTAGGCTTAAGCCTCCTTTTAATCTCCACCGTCGGATCTAGGGATTCAATTCCCACCGTCGAATTTAGGGTTTCATTTTCCACCGTCGGATCTAGGCTCCATGAGGGTTTTAATAGGCTACAATAGGGACCATGAGGAGGAGTTGGATCTTGGCCACCCAATGAATCTAGCCAACATAAAGTCCGATCCATTAATGATAATTCATTCCACTAGAAAATTATCATTGATCTACCTCACCAACCCCCATAAATAAATATGGGCTCCATATATTAATTGTACAAATATCTTCCCATGTTTAAGATCTCGAATGTCAATCAATTAATTAATTTACTGACAATTAATTAATCAACATCTAACTCCATGAGTAGTACCACTCAACCTTATCATCATACCGGACCAAGTCCACCTATAGGGTTTACATGATGATCCTTATGAGCTCCTCAAGGGGACATCATCATCCTAATATATAGGACACGATTTCCTCCTATAATCAATGACATGCCATGTAAATAATATCATTTCCCAACTTACCGAGCCTATCGATTTACTCTATAAATCTCGCCCATTGGTAAATCAAAGAAATAAATACTAAGTACATGTGCCCATTATTATATCGGGATTAAGAGCATATACACCATAATATCCAAGGTCCGATTCAATTATGTAGTTAGCAATAAATTAAATCACCTCTAAGTCGGTCCTGCCCAATACACACAAAGTGTACTAGTGTAATTCTATAGTCAAGACAAACCAATACCAAATTATACTACAACCATACCAATGGTTTGTCCAAAACCATCTTGTGAGCCTTTACTTATACTCTACAAGGAACTGATAACATGATCTCCCATATGACACTACACACCATGTTATCTACAATATAATGTATCAAACAATATGCATAACCATAAATATGCAAACAATGATCATGTGATTCTTATTTCAAAAATAAAGATGTTCATACAAAAGATAGAATTTTCAGTATACATCCCAACACTTCCATCAGCTATTATCATGCTAATATAGTCTACACCGCCAAGGCACATTGGACTTACGCTTCCAAGACTCCGCTTGGACTTTACACCATCAACCATTGGACTTATACTGCAAAGACTCCACCCTTGGACTTTATTCCGCCAATATTCCCCTTGGACTTCCAATTGCCAAGACTCAAGCTTGGACTTTTCCTTGCCAACCCATGTTGGACTTTCCATGCCAAGACTCATGCTTGGACTTTCCCTTGCCAAGACTCATGCTTGGACTTTCCTTGCCAAGACCCATGCTTGGACTTTCCTTGCCAACCCATGTTGGGCTTTCCATGCCAAGACTCAAGCTTGGACTTTTCATGCCAAGTACACAAGACTTGGACTTCTCTCATGACAATGGTCAAACTATCGCCAAACATCAAAATACTAACCTGGGTCGATTGCACCAACAATCTCCCGAATACATTGTTAGACATCAATGTCAGACATCAATGTCAAACATCAAAACACTACTCGAGTCAAACTCGAGTCTGGTCAATCGTGACCTGGGTCGATTGCACCAACAGTAGTGTCAATTGGAGTGGCCAGCAACAAGGACCCCCATTGTGTAGCTTATAGCTCTTTAGCTTATCGCTACTTATTCATACTGCCTACTCAGCCACTTGAGAGTAGTAGTTGTTGTTGAGTTGAGACAGTTGTCATGTCGTGCCACCTATGCCACACTGGGGTCATGGTAGTGAGTAGGGTACACAGGCATGACCATGCATTTGCATTGCCATATGTGAGGGCATTTGCATATATATACATATACATATTTATGTATATATATGTGTGTGAGTGTGATCAGTATATATAGATACAGTCTATATATGCATGTTGTGTTGTTGCATTTGTTTGTGCTATGTTTGCTGCATATGGTTTTACATCATCCTGCATGTTATTTGCATGATCTATACTATTGTGTGTGAGATACCAATGTATGAGTTAGACTGAACTGTTGTATGCCTATGATCAGTATTATGATGTTGTATAGGGTTGATTAAGTACATTGATGATGTTGCTTATAGGTTTATAGAGCAGTGTGTTGATTACATGCTTAGTGATGTTCTTTCATGTTGTATGGGTTATATTATGACTTATGTATTCAGGTTGTATGAGTTGTAGAGTGACAGAGCTCCAGGTATGATAGTACCTTGTGTTGTTCAGTTGATTCTTTTTAGTATACACGTTGGTTATATTATACTGGTGATTATTTATTTTACCCTTAGACTGTATATCATTGACTCTCATATGATATATGATATACATGCACTTTCTCTATATTACCGCTGAGTTTTATACTCACCACCACAAACCCTGGATTTCTTATCGCCCAGGTAACAGCTAGAAGATTCCTTGGATGCTCGGAGCTCCGCCAACTGATCCCATCTCACACCGAGCGTTTGGATTTTATTTTGGATTTGTGTTGTATTATTTTTGGATGGTGTGTTTTGGATTTTATTCTATATTACTTCCGCATGTTGGTTATGGTTTTGGTTTGGGCGTTGGATTTTTCCATATTGGTTATTATGTTAGAGTCGTATCGGTGCGCATTTATTTTTGTGTCTTTGTGGTTGTATTATTTGGTAGTGTTACTTCATTATGATATATGGTTTATGGATGTCGACAGCTATATGGGCCTTGTATCGGTGTTTATCTTACATTGTCACTAGAAGGCACCGTCCGGTCAACGGACAAGTATACCCTCGGGGCGTGACAATTTTATTAGTATCAAAGCTGAGGTTGCAAAGTCCACTTTTGGATTTTTATGTCATTTGGAAATCGAGTTTTGTTTTACTCGGTTTTAGTTTTGTGAGTTCTAGGATCTGGTTGTAGCGGGACATCTCCGAGCTACAAGGTTTAAGGTACGCTAATTGTTATCACATATCTTCTTGTTGACTATACATTTAGTTGTTTATAACAGGGAATGACATGTAGTATGTTAGTCACTATTTGTAATTGTGGTTTGGGTTCACCACGGGAATGACATGTTGAGTTTATTAGACTAGTACCTGCTTTCGAAAAGGTGAGTTTCCATTGAGGGCTGACTAATACCGAGTTGGAAAGCAGGGGTCAGGTAGTCACATTTCTTATAGAGATCAAACATTATTGTCTTAGGGATTTTCACTAATTATGCTAGTCAGATCATTACCTATAGGGTAATGGACAAGCGAGTATATTATTGATGATGCAGGTAGTGGAGGATTAGTATATGTTGTTTCATAGGTACTTTGATCCCCGACTTGGTCGCATTGGGTTGTATAGTTTTGAAGGTATTTTTGAGTACTTAACTCGTATTATACAGAGAAAGTAAGGTTGGTTGTATACCATTATCGGGATCAAATCGGAACTTGGTGAAAGATGTAGGAAATAACTTTCGTGGAATAGTATATCACTTGATTATGGTTTAGTGATCTTGTGAAAGAGTAATTCCTTGTGTCATTTTCTTTGTTTTATTGTCAGGAAATTCTTGAGCTTCAAGTAGGGTGATCGTTTAGTAAGGGAGTACCATGCAGAGTCGTTAGACTTGCAGAGGTTACGACTACCTAATATCTCAAGAATATGAATGGATGTTTTAAGCCACCCACAGTTTATTAGCTTACATTCGGATTACGATGTGTGGATCTTCTATCAGATCTTACTGGAAGGCAATATATTGAGTCATGTGTATGGAAATGGCTCTGTAGCAGATGCTTTAGGAGTTAAAGATCGATAAGCAGACATTGCAAGTTAAATATTGGAATCAGAAGAATAATTCCAAAGGGGTTATATGTGTGTAGTGCGGGTTACGACGACACACAAAGTCAGATTATCCATTCGATCACTTTATCTGTTGCTATTGTATGCAACCAGTACATATGAAGAGAAGGTGTACTTTGAAGACTCAGTTGAAGACCATCGATGTTGTTTTCAGGGGGATGATTCACAATCTCGACACCAGAGATCATGACAAAAGATTGGATTATCATACCAGCAGTGATCTACTACTTCAGGCGTAGTTGAAGTTTGTTTATATTTCCCTCCAAGGGAAGTGATTTACTCAAAAGCATCATCAGAAGACATGTTAGAAGACTCAACGTACAGACAACAACAACTGTTATCTCCTCAGGCGCATCTATAGTATTTGCAGAGTTAGAGCGTGCTACGATGTTAGTAGTTATCTAGTATTTTACAGTCAGTGGTGTGCTCTTTACCAGTGCAACAGTGGTTGCCACCTCCATTGCAGTCGTTTCAATTTGCATCTCCGTTTTGGCAGTTGACTTTAGTTTCTCCATGGTAGTTTTTTGCACCTACATGAACTCAGTCGCCAAGAGCAAAAGTTTGATGAGTTTACATCTTTACTCAAGAGGATATGTAGAGGGTCGAAGGATTAGTTCTTCAGAATATTATGTCGATTTATATACCGATTAGATTCGGATAGTTCCCATTTGTTGAATTTAGAGTGATTCTAATGTTTAGAGGTTGATTTGTGGAGATGTTATCTTATTGTTGAAGAGTTGACACAGTTGCTATATTATTTACTTGGTTGATATGGTGTGGATATGGATATTCTGATATTAACTTGGATAGTTAAATTTTTGAAATGATGGTATGATATGTCTCTCGGAGGTGTGTATAATTCGAGAGTAGTCAGATGTAGGTTCGGATGAACTCCCAGGTTTACCACTAGATAAGCAAATGGAGTATGCGATCAGAGTGATTTTGGGAATAACTTCGATATTAAAGACCTCATACCGAGAGATAATTTTGTTGGTATCAGTGTTGCCAAACACTATAGAAATTCGAAGAACGTAAGTTGCAATTATAGGAGGTATTGGATGGGAGATTTGTCTGTCCCAGTATTTCTTCTTGGAAAGATATGGAATTCTTTGTTAAAAGAGATGAATCGTTGAGATTATGCATAGATTATCGATGATGGAATGCAGAGTTGTTGAGAATGAATATGACCAGACTTGAGTTTGACTCGAGTAGTGTTTTGATGTTTGCCGATGAGTTGACTATTGTTTGAAAATGGGTTGACTATATGGTTGATATGGGATTGACCATATGATGGAGAAGTCCAAGTGGGACACTTGGCAAGGGAAAGTCCAAGCATGGGACTTGGCATGGAAAGTCCAAGCTTGAGTCTTGGCAAGAGAAAGTCCAACATGGGTTGGCAAGGGAAGTCCAAGGGTTGATATTGGTTGCGTAAAGTCCAAGGGTGGAGTCTTGGCAGCATAAGTCCAATGGTTAGCGGCGTAAAATTCAAGCGTGTGACTTGGCAGCGTAAGCCCAATGTGCCTTGGTGGTGTAGACCAGCTTAAAATGACAATAGCCGATGGAAGCATCTGAAGGCTAGCGTATGGATGAACAAATCATGGATGACTTGGAGGGATCCGATAGGCATAAGGTTGATGGAGGTGGCTAGAAGACTTAGATCTAGGCTAAGGGCGGTCTAGCAAGTATGAGGGCATCATACTTGAGTTAAACCTCATGGTTGAGGTGTATCAGTCTACTGGGGTCATGGACCAGTCGACTGGTCAAGTGTTTTGACACTTGCCAGACGAGTCGACATTGAGCAGTCGATTGGGATTATGACCAATCAACTGATGTGAGTTGACTGGCGATCGACTACGATCGAGTTGTGGTCATAGACTCAAGGCGACTCGACTGGTGCCTCGACTGACATCCCAATTAAGGCAACATCTCGACTGGCCTGGACTGCGACCGAGCAGATGCAAGGCGCCTTGACTGCCCTTGAGTAGTCGACTTCTATGGAGGGCAGTCGTGTAGGGATCTTAGTGCACTTGGAAACAATTTTACAAGCACTACGCAGTAGAAAATAGGATCCCTCTAGAGATCCATGTGAAAACCATACTCGTTGTTATCAATTCTAACCTATAAGAATCATGATTACCTTCACTACGTGCCCTTCGCAATCCCGTCAGCAACACTTGTGTACGGATGTCTGTGAGGTCAATACGCCCGTGCCTCCACGGTATCCACACGAATCATAAAGTGGAGAAGAACCACACTGTGGTGCTAGCCACAAGATAGGTTCGGCCAAGAAGGTAGAAGAGGAGGAAGAAGATGATCACTCAAGCAAAATCAATACCACAAAACCAAAAACTCATCAAATTCTCTTTTATATTCAACCATTGAATATCAAAGCTTTTTGACTCTTGGTTTACTTAGAATTAATAATCCATTAATTCCATCTTAATGATCATGCAACCCCTCTTAATGGTGAGTCTCACTCAATCTAAACTGGACTTGAGTCTAACTCGAGTCAAGATCATTATGTATACTTTGAGTCCTACTCAATCGGAATTTGACTTGAGTCTAACTCGAGTCAGATTCATTGGGTATACCTTGAGTCCTACTCAATCATCCCATGATTGGCACTAAGGGCTAACACTAACAATCTCCCACTAGCACTAGTGCCAATCACTGTAATCTCTAAGACCCAGTGACCGAATTTGACTTGAGTCTAACTCAAGTCAGATTCATTGGGTATACCTTGAGTCCCACTCATTGAGTCTAATATACATTAGACTCAACCCGATGGTCCAATGGTTCATCACATGAAACATCTCCAACTCACATGTTCTAAGTGTGTCACCCAATAGGTTCTCATAACGTTGGCAATATTTTTAAAACCCTTTTAGATACATAAGCAATGAGCGGCATCTAGCAATACATCATTGCTACCCAAGTGATGAGAATGTCGAGATCCGACATAACCTTTCCGTGACTACTATCGTGTATGACTTAGTCCTTCTATCCTTGATATTTAGATTGATCAATGAGGCATAAACTATGTCATCCTCTTATCAATCATGAGTTTCTTGATCTCCAAGTAGAATACTCAACCAAATAAGCTCAATATCTCATATTGACTTATTCAAGCATGGCCATGCATTTTTAGCAGTCCTACTCTATCAAGGGGTCCATAGATATCACTTTCGATATATGGAAGGGATAGATCCCATCTACATCACTCACATCCCTCCGCATAACTTATTGCATACCCAATGATTGCCTTTATAGTCACCCTGTTATAGGTGATGTTTAACGAAGCTAAAGTATACAACTCATTATGTAGGGAACCGTAGTAACTTCAGGTCTAAGGATTATTCATACCAATAGTCACATGAGAATGTTTATGACACTCATATAACGATCCATGAAACATTCTCATGGCAGGTCAGCTCAGTACATAGTCTCTAATATGTACCCATATGTCAACTCGATATCATATATCCATGACTTGTGAGATTAAGTCATCAATTGACCTACATGCTAGTCTCTATGCATTGATATTGTCCTTGCATATTAATACTCGACTAGGAATAGTTAAGAGTAGTATTCTATGTATATATATATGTCTACAGGCTCTCACTATCAATTCAACCAATTGATATGCTGTAAACCTGAACCTACTATTCAAGGACACTATTATATTATTCATATAGCACATATAAGAAATAATATAATAAGCAAACCTTGCATGTTATTAATGAAATATGATACATATGATCCCTAATCAATCATCTCATGATTAGCACTAAGGGATGACACTAACAATCTCCCACTAGCACTAGTGCTAATCATTGTAATCTCTAAGACCCAGTGACCTAGTATGACCATCATGCTTCTCTGTGCTAAAGCCTTGGTCAAGGGATTCACAATGTTAGCATCCGTATCCACTTTGCATATCTGCACATCTCCTCTATCGATGATCTCTCAAATGAGATGATACCACCATAGTATATATTTGGAACGCTGGTGAGAACGAGGTTCCTTAGCCTGTGCTATAGCCCCATTGTTGTCACAATAAATCTCTATAGGGCTCACGATGCTAGGAACTACACCAAGCTCACAAACAAACTTCCTAATCCAAACAACCTCCTTTGCCGCATCTGAAGCAACAATATACTCGACCTCTGTAGTAGAATCCACAACTGTGTCTTGCTCTGAACTCTTCTAGCTCATAGCACCACCATTTAAATAAAAGACATACCCTGACTGTGATCTGTAATCGTCCTTGTCCGTTTGGAAGCTAGCATCGCTGTAACCCTTTACAGTGAGCTCCTCATTGCCTCCAAATATTAAGAAATATTCTTTAGTTCTTCTCAAGTACTTAAGAATATTCTTGATGGTTGTCCAATGATTGTCACCTGGATCTGAATGCTACCTGCTCATCATGCTTAAAGCATACGAGACATCCGGACAAGTGCATAGCATGGCGTACATAATAGACCCTATAGCAGATGCATAAGGGATCTGATTTATACGTTCCCTTTCTTCCTTAGAAGAAGGGCATTGAGCCTTCGAAAGGCTCACACCATGTGACATTGGTAGAAATCCCTTCTTAGAATTCTGCATGGCAAAATGTTTAAGCACTTTGTCAATGTATGCACTCTGACTTAAGCCAAGCAATCTCTTAGATCTATCTCTATAGATCTTAATGCCTAAAATATAGGCTGCTTCACCTAAGTCCTTCATTGAGAAATAATTCCTAAGCCAAGTCTTCACAGACAACAACGTAGGGATGTCATTTCCAATGAGAAGTATGTCATCAACATACAAGATAAGAAAGATAACTATACTCCCACTAACCCTCTTGTAGACACAGGGTTCATCTTTATTCTTGATGAAATCAAACTGTTTGATCGCATCATCGAATCGAAGATTCCAGCTTCTAGATGCTTGTTTTAAACCATAAATGGACCTTTACAGGTTGCATACCTTGTCGACATGCTTTGGATTTACAAAACCCTCAGGTTGTGTCATGTACACATCCTCGAGGAGGTTTCCATTCAGAAATATAGTTTTAACATCCATTTGCCAGATCTCATAATCGTGGTAAGCTACAATAGCAAGCATGATTCGAATGGACTTAAGCATCGCAACTGGTGAAAAAGTTTCATCATAGTCAATACCATTAGTTTGTTTAAAACCTTTAGCTACCAATTGCCCTTTATAAGTATGCATAAGACCATCCATGTTAGTCTTTCTCTTAAAGACCCACTTACACCCAATGGGTTTGACCCCTTTAGGTGGATCAACCAAAGTCCATACTTGGTTAGTATACTTGGATTCCATTTCGGACCTCATGGCCTTTAACTATTTCTCAGAATCTAAGCTCATCACAGAGTCCTGATAGGATGTAGGCTTGTTCAACTCAACAAGCATAACGTCATCATTGTCAGACAAGAGAAATGCATATCTCTCAGGATGACGACATATTCTATCAGACCTACGAAGAGGTTGGTCTACTTGAACAGGTTGTTGCTCCACAACTTCATGTGCAACAATCTCATCATCCACAACACTTTGTGGTGCCTGTTCAATTTCCATCTCAGTGTTATCTTTATCTTGAATTTCTTCAAGATGTATTTTACTCCCACTAGTTCTTCTAGAAATGAACTCTCTTTCTAGAAATACGCCATTTCTAGCGACAAACACTTTTCCTTGTGTGGAATTGTAGAAGTAATATCCTTTCGTTTCCTTAGGATATCCTACAAAGTAGCACTTGTCTAATTTGGGGCCTAGTTTATCGGAGACTTGATGTTGAACATAAGCCTCACAACTCTAAATCTTCATAAAAGACATCTTGGGACTCTTTCCAGTCCATATCACATATGGTGTCTTTATGACTGCCTTAGATAGGATGCGGTTAAGTGTGAAAGCAGCCGTCTCTAATCATATTCCCAGAAAAAAGAAGGAAGATTTGTGTGACTCATCATGGATCGTACTATATCTAATAATGTATGATTTCTCCTTTCTAATACACCATTCCACTATGGTGTTCCAGGTGGAGTGAGTTGAGATCTAATCCCAAACTCAACGAGATAGTCACGAAAATCTTGGCTAAAGTATTCCCCACTTTGATCTGATCGAAGCACTTTAATACTCTTACCAAGTTGGTTTTGTACTTCATTCTTGAATTCTTTGAAATTTTCAAAGGATTCAGATTTGTGTCTCATAAGATACACATATTCATATCTACTAAAATCATCAGTAAAAGTAATGAAGCACTGATAGCCTCCTCTAGCTGCTATATTGAAAGGCCCACGCCATGTCCACTAAATGGAGTCTTGGCCATCTTTCCTAAAAGACAAGATTCGCATGTCTCATATGATTCAAAATCAAATGAGTCCAGTAATCCATCCTTATAGAGATGGGATATGCGACTCTCATTTATGTGACCTAGGCGACAATGTCAGAGATATGTTTGGTTCAGATCATTAGATTTGAACCATATGGTATTTATGTTATAGATTGGGGTTTCAAGATCTAGAAGATAGAGACCATTCACAAGGTGTGCACTACAAAAAAACATATCATTTAAATAAACGGAACAACACTTGTCCTTTATTACAAATGAGAAACCTTTCTTATCTAAATAAGAAACAAAGATAATATTTTTAGTCAAGGAAGACACAACAACATTCTTCTAGTTCTAAGATAAGCCCAGTGGGCAAAGATAAGGAATATGTCCCTACAGGGATGGCGACAACTTTTGCTCCATTGCCTACTCATAGGTCCACCTTGCCCTTCGTTAATGATCTAATCTTTCGAAGGCCTTGTACATTGGTACAAATGTGAGAAGCACAATCGGTATCTAATACCCAAGAAGATGAGATAGATAAATTGACTTCGATAACATATATACCTGAGGTAGAAGTCTCACTTCTCTTCCTTTTCACCTCTTCCAAGTATAGCTTGCAATTTCGCTTCCATTGCCCGGTCTCACCGCAGTGGAAGCATTCCCCTTCCTTAGACACCCCTCCTTTAGGTTTCAATGCATTTTCCTTGCCTTTGCCATTGGCTTGGGTCTTACCCTTACCTTTAGGCTTCTATTTGCCTTTGCTTTTTTCCTTTGTTCACCATCAAAATGGTACTAGGCTTTGCCTTCTTAAGGTTGAGTTTAGTAATTTACAACATGCTCAATATCTCAGGTAAAGGCTTGTCAATTTCATTCATGTTGTAGTTCATGACAAATTGACTATATCCTTCTGGCAGTGACTACAAAATAAGGTCATTGGCCATCTCTTGGCCTAATGGAAATCCCAATCTCACTAGGTTCTCAACATACCCAATCATCTTGAGTACATGAGTGCCTACGAGAGTTCCTTCTTGCATCTTGCATTGAAACAAGGCCTTTGACACTTTGTATCTCTCATGCCTTGCTTGTCCCTGGTATAGTTGTTTCAGATGCTCAACCATATCATAGGCATCCATATTCTCATGTTGCTTCTGAAGCTCAGAGTTCATGGTGTCAAGCATAAGGCATGACACATCCAGTGCGTCATCTTGATGCTTTTTATAAGCATCCTTGTCAGCACGAGTGACCGTAGGGATGGGTGGTTCAGGAATGGACTGCTCTAGGATGTACAATTTGAGTTCTTGCTTGAGGACTATCCTTAAGTTCCTGTACCAGTCCAGGAAATTAGCTCCAGTGAGCTTGTCCTTATCGAGGACAGATCGCAGAGAGAGTGTGTTTGACGTATTTGATGACATGGTGATCTACAATATAGAAATGCAGAAATGTATCATATTTCAATCATTTAATTAGGCCTTTAACTAAATGATTCTCCCATTGGTCACAAAGTGGGACAAGATCCATATTATACCGCATCTTAAGTTAGCTTTGGCTAATTGTCCAAGACTCGTATAAGTTAGGTAGGTAACTTGTACCAATTACAACTAATGTAACTCTTGTATATCTATATGAACAATATTATTTGTTCATTGTGCCCATCGCATGAGATATCTTTCTAAATTACCACTCATCTTGAGTTAGCTTTGGCTAATCGCCCAAGATTTGGATAATGTAGGTAGATATCTCGTATGAACTATGCCTCTAAGTTCATCAATCTAATTTGAGTGAGATTAGTTAAGTCAAACCCAAGGTTTAATAGTCAGACATCACGATTGTCCTGTCATACTTTACCGAGGTAAATCGAGTCACTTTGATTTGGCAAATGCACTACGATTAAACAAGGTAATAGTAAGTATTAAACCTTGGTAGGCATATATTAAGTGACCTAATTGTGTGACAACTAACTACGCATGCATTAAATATACAAACATCACATGCATCACATATACAAGCATCACATGCAGCACATATATGCATAAAGAAATGTGACATGGTTATGCCCCTTTTCTATGATCTTCTTAAGCCAATGAGAAGAGAGAATGGTCAACTTAGGGAATAACATCTTCTCCAAGTCTTCCATAGTTGTCATTGTACGATCGAAGTAGTGTGGATGTGGCCGGCTAGAGGGGGGTGAATAGCCCTCTTTCGTTGGATGACGGAATTTGCTCGTCTACAAAGAAATTAGTGCAAGCGGAATATGAAAATACAAACAAAGAAAGACAAAGCAAAGAAAACAAACAATGCTAACACCAAGTCGTAACGTGGTTCACGGCTACGCCGCTAATCCATGATCCCGATTCATCCAAGGTGAATCACTCCTTTTCCAAATCCACTAGATCTCTCCTTTGCACCAAGCTAGGTGGAGGTAACCTCTTTACAATCCCTCTTCTTACAATAGAATGGAATAATAGGAAGTAAGAAGAGTGGGAATACTTTAGGGCACTTTGGGAGAAGATTAGAGCATGAACATTAGCCCCCCAAAGCCCAACACCCTTCCTCTTTATATAGGAAGAGGGTTTCTTCCCGTTGACACAGGAGCAGTCGACTGATGTCCCTATCAGTGGACTGGCCCTGTAGCCGTTGCCCAATAACGGCTGCTTTCCACGTTGAATTTCATCCAACGGTACCAACATCAGTCGACTGATATTGCCATCAGTCGACTGATGCTCGATCAGTCGAGTGCTCGCGAGCTCGACTCCATTCTGTGCCCGAAACACTTGCTACCAATCGACTGATGCCTTCATCAGTCGACTGGTGGTCTCGCAGTCGACTGTCTTTCCATGGCAGTCGACTATTGGCACTTGAACCGGACTCGAACACTAGTCGAGTCACCGTCGACTTAGAGTAGTCGACTACCATAACATGGTAGTCAACTGATGTCGGGAAATCTTATCTGACACTTAGCCAAATGGCCAAGTTTCACCTCAGAGCGCTACCCCTTTCCCGGGTTACATTCGCTCACTCTCATCCCTCGGAGTCCCTCGCCTTTGAAGTTATCTTCGTCCGGCCACGTCCCTCGGATGCGCCAAGCGCATGAATCTGCAGCATCATCCTTCGCGTCTCGCTCTGAAGTCTACTTCCTCCGACTTCACTCCAAGCTCTTCGTCCGGCGGTCCCTCGGATGCTCCAAGCGCACGGCTTCCGCAAAGCCATCCTTCACCGACTCAAGGACCGAGTCATGAGAGGTGAAACTCGCCAAGGCTCCATGTGCGAATTACTAAGCCCTGCAAGACTCCAATGCACATATCAAATCATAATAATAATTTAACTTAAACCCTTTGCTACACACATCAAAACTTTATCATGGCAAGAGATTGCCCTAACAATCTCCTCCTTTTTGATGTGTGGCAATTCGTTTAAGTTAGGTAAAAATATTTGATAAAACATTAAGGAAAGAAAGCATGTAAATAACATGATTAGCAACTCTCCCCCTTAATACATGAAACTCCCCCTAAATATATTCCCTCTTACTTAAACAAATATATTTCTCCCTCTTTGACACCATCAAAAATAATTAACAAAGTTTATACAGCATGACATCAAGTCTAGAGAGAAACAAAAACCAAAACATGCCTTAAAATTGGATAAAAGAAATTACTGGGCATGTTATCAGGCTACCAGTCGACTGGTTCAGACTACTAGTCGACTGGCACATGCATTTCGGGTTTTTCAAGTTTTCAGGGTGGATTTCAGAAATGCATTAGAAAATCTATAAAAATCGAAAAATCATGAAATTTGGGGAACATATTTCTTGTAAGTATATTTATCAATGAAAAATAGTTGTTCATGAAAAATCATTATATTTTCAAGTATTTTCTAAAAATCCAAAAGCTTTAAAAATAACTAGGTTTTTGATCAAGTTAGTATCAAGTTTAACACCTAGTTTTGCTTTGGATTGTTTCAAAACATGAATACACAGATTTTAAAGTAAGAAGTTGTTTTGAAAACATATGAAATATCCAACCATGATCTTTGGGCAATATGTCTATGAATTAAACATAAGTCTTCCCCATGATTGGTCTATTATTGCTATTTTGATACCTTAAATGACCATCTAAATGCCATAGGCATTAGTGGACATTTGTATCATCCTAACATCTCACTCATGCTAAGTTTTCAATCAAAGTAGCCTATGGTGAGTGTGAGATGTATCCTAAAGGTATTTGTATATACTTAACCATTATTTTTCATGCAATTCTATACAAGGTTAAGTATCATCCTAACAATCCACATGATCATAAAGACATATATATATAAATTTCATAGTATGATCATGAAACACATGTATTCATTAAATTGTTATCATGCATTAGGTATTACATGATGATAATAAGGTAATCATTACCTAAAGCATGATTTATCTATTTATAGGCGCATTATCATCACCTAACACTATTTCAAAAATATTGTCCTGACATCCTAAGTCAACCAACATATGCTTTAGATAAATTCCATATGGTTGACTATCCTAGGGTTTTCTTAACCCTTAAGGATGGATTTTGGAACCCAAAATAAGTTCTTTCCTATGGTTGACTAAAAATTCCTTATGGATCCATTTTCTTAACCCTTAACATGATAAGTTTTCTTTTTATCTTGACCCCTAGCAATTAGACATTTATAGGCCTTTTCATTTTTCTTTTCCTTATATCCTAGGCATTTTTTGTTAAAACTTGCTCTTTGGCTCCCAATTATCATGTTAAGGGTATTGGAACCTATTGTAAATTTTTCTAGGGCCTTGGTCAGATAATCTACCTTTTCCCTTAGAGCCCTATTTTCTTCTATGCATGCATCATTAACATTGAAAGGCATATATTCATGTGAGCATGCATCATTTAAGCTAGAAGAAATATTATCATTATCATTTAAGCATGATTTTTCTAGCTTATTTTCTAAATCCTTAATTTGATCTATCATGCTCTTATTTTTCTTCTTTGCTCTAAATAGATCCTTAGTGAGACTAGAAATCATGGACATTATTTGCTTAGGGGGTAGATTTGTTACCTCACTTACCAAATCCTCTTCCGATGATGAGGATGTAGAAGAGGCTCCCCCTTCACTCGAGCTCTCCTCACTTGAGCTTGCTTCTTCAATTTCGGAGGAGAAGCAATCTAGGTCGTCAAAGGCCATTAGGGCTAAGTTGGTGACAAAGGCATTCTCCTCTTCCGATGATGATGAAGATGATGAGGAGGGGTCATCCCAAGTCCTTGCCTTTAGTGCCTTTGTCTTTCCCTTTTCCTTGGCCTTCTTTTCTTCTTCCTTTTTCTTCTTGCTCCCCTTCTTCTTCTTCTTTTCTTCCTTCTTTCTCTTCTCCTCTTTACTCTTGTTCAAGAGGGGACAATTATCCCTTATATGTCCCTCTCCTTGGCAATTGTAGCAAATCACCTTCCCCCTTGGTCTTCTACTTCTATCATTAGATTTATTAAATTTAAAATTTCTTAAAGCACACCTTACCTTCCTTACCATGTAAGCTTCTTCCATGCTATCCATGGAGGAGGATGAGGATGCTTCATCGGAGAAGGAGGGGATCTCCATCTTCTTCTTCTCCTTGTTGGCCAAAAGTGCTACTCCTCTTGAAGGTTGAAATCTTGGCTCTTCTATTATTCCTTCAAGTCTTGTTTCGTGGAGCTCCATAGTTGAGAAGAACTCCTCCAAGGTGATCACTTCTAAATTCTTGGACATGTAGAAGGAGTCCACCATTGAACTCCATTTCGATGACCGGGGAAAAGTGTCGATTGCTTTCATAAGCATATCCCGGTTCGAAAGTTTTTCTCCTACACTTGTTAGCCCAATTAAAATTTCTTTAAACCTAGAATGTAATGATGTTACCTTTTTTTCCTTTTTCTAATTTGATGTTGCATAATTGGGAGCAGAAGAGGTCTCTCCTTGCAAGCTTGGCTTCCGAGTGCCTTCATGAAGTTCAACCAATCTCTCCCATATCTCCTTGGCACTTGAGCACTCCCTAATCTGGTTGATCTCTTGTTGGGGGAGCACATTAAAGAGATGGTGCTTGGCTTTTGAGTTTGCAAGGTGCTCTTCCCTTTGCTTTTTCATCCACCTTGACTTCTCTATTTGTTCACCCTCTTCGTCCCTAGGCATCTCAAAACCGTTTTCAAATATAAGCATAATATCAAAATCGGTTTCAAAGAATACCTCCATTCACTTTTTCCACCAAGAGAATTCGCCTTCAAATTTCGGAGGGTGAATGTTTGAGCTGACCGTCCTTGATTGTGGTTGTTATGGCGGTTAGTCCTCGACAAGCTTTCCTTGGCTCTGATACCACTTGTAGGATCGAAGTAGTGTGGATGTGGCTGGCTAGAGGGGGGTGAATAGCCCTCTTTTGTTGGATGATAAAATTTGCTCGTCTACAAAGAAATTAGCACAAGCGGAATATGCAAATACAAACAAAGAAAGACAAAGCAAAGAAAACAAACAATGCTAACACCAAGTCGTAACGTGGTTCATGGCTACGCCGCTAATCCACGATCCCGATTCGTCCAAGGTGAATCACTCCTTTTCCAAATCCACTAGATCTCTCCTTTGCACCAAGCTAGGTGGAGGTAACCTCTTTACAATCCCTCTTCTTACAATAGAATGGAATAATAGGAAGTAAGAAGAGTGGGAATACTTTAGGGCACTTTGGGAGAAGATTAGAGCATGAACATTAGCCCCCCAAAGCCCAACACCCTTTCTCTTTATAGAGGAAGAGGGATTCTTCCCGTTGACACAGGAGCAGTCGACTGATGTCCCTATCAGTCGACTAGCCCTGTATCTGTTGCCCAATAACGACTGCTTTCCACGTTGAATTTCATCCAATGGTACCGACATCAGTCGACTGATATTGCCATCAGTCGACTAATGCTCGATCAGTCGAGTGCTCATGAGCTCGACTCCATTCTGTGCCCAAAACACTTGCTACCAGTCGACTGATGCCTTCATCAGTCGACTGATGGTCTCACAGTCGACTATCATTCCATGGTAGTTGACTGTTGACACTTGAACCGGACTCGAACACTAGTTGTGTCACCGTCGACTTAGAGTAGTCGACTACCATAACATGGTAGTCAACTGATGTCGGGAAATCTCATCCGACACTTAGCCAAATGGCCAAGTTTCACCTAAGAGTTCTACCCCTTTCCCGGGTTACATTCGCTCACTCTCATCCCTCGGAGTCCCTCACCTTTGAAGTTATCTTCGTCAAGCCACGTCCTTCAGATGCACCAAGCGCACGGTCCTTCGCATCTCGCCCTGAAGTCTACTTTCTTCGGCTTCACTCCAATCTCCTCGTCCGGCGGTCGCTCGGATGCTCCAAGCGCACGGCTTCCGCAAGGCCATCCTTCACCAAGTCATGAGAGGTGAAACTCACCAAGGCTCCATGTGCAAATTACTAAGCCCTGCAAGACTCTAACGCACATATCAAATCATAATAACAATCTAACTTAAACTCTTTGCCACACACATCAAAACTTTATCTTGGCAAGAGATTGCCCTAACAGTCATGTGTTGTTGGTTTCCTTCCTTTGCACCGTCCTCCAGCGGTCTAGAACTATTCTACATTGTACATTACAATTAAAAGAAGCCTCGAGTTACATTAGAGGGTAATCTAATTTTACTATTGGAATAATGAAGGTGAAAGGCACGACACACAGGTCGTATTATGAATTACAACAAACACACATATCCAATAACATTGGGTTAGGGGTCATAATTGTGCACCATGTCATTTAACATTGAAAATAGCAATGACAAAAATTTATTATGATCCTAAGCATGAAATATCAGTCGCAACACCACGTCGGTTCCACTAGACGATTAGCGGATGGGGGTCAAGGGGGTAGCGCCCCTTGCGGGGGTCGAAGGGGGCAGTGCCCCTTGCGGGGGTCGAAAATAATTTTATAGACTCATCGAATGAGTCTCTGCCAATTCTGTTCATCACTATGAACCCGAGACCATCTGGTCAACAAGGTCCACTCGGTACCATCCAACCGGCATAGTCCGATTGATTATTTTATACACTGATTGAATGAGTCGCTGCACATTCAGTTCATCACTATGAACCTGTGACCATCTGTTCGATCAAGTCCACTTGGCACTTTCCAATCGGCATAGTCCGATCGACTCAACTCACTCCATAGTCTGCTTCGGGAAAAGCCGCTCGGCAGTCTATCAGAGTGGCGCAGTGCAAGCCCATATATAACAACATGCAGATCATAATAAAACATGTTCTACCTTATATCACATATAACAACATGCAGATCATAATAAAACATGTTCTAACTTATATCACATATAACAACATGCAAATCATAATGAAACACTTTCTAACTTATATCACATATAATAACAAAAATGAGTATTGTTTTCACAAGTGGCTATGATACCGTTGTAGGGATCTTAGCACGCTCAGACACAATTTTACAAACACTACGCAGTGGAAAATAGGATCCCTCCAGAGATCTATGCAAAAACCATACTCGTTGTTATCGATTCTAACCTATGAGAATCGTGATTACCTTCGTTGTGTGCCCTTCGCAATTCCGTCAGCAACACTTGTGTATGGATCTCAGCGCGGTCAGTACGTCCGCACCTCCACGGTATCCACACAAACCGTGAAGTGGAGAAGAACCACACTGTGGTGCTAGCCACAAGATAGGTTCGACCAAGAAGGTAGAAGAGGAGGAAGAAGATGATCACTCAAGCAAAATCAATACCACAAAACCAAAAGCTCATCAAATACTCGTTTATATTCAACCATTGAATATCAAAGGTTTTTTACTCTTGGATTGCTTGTAATTAATAATCCATTAATTCCATCTTAATGATCATGCAACCCCTCTTAATGGTGAGTCTCACTCAATCTGAACTAGACTTGAGTCTAACTCGAGTCAAGTTCATTAGGTATACTTTGAGTTCTACTCAATCCAAAATTGACTTGAGTCTAACTCGAGTTAGATTCATTGGGTATACCTTGAGTCCTACTCAATCATCCCATGATTGGCACTAAGGGCTAACACTAACATCTGGTTGTGGTCATGGACTCAGAACCTTCGGTAAACAACAGATCAGTTGGCTATCGAAGCATCAATCGACTGCTGGGAAAGGCAGTCGATTGATGAGGTATCCGTTGGAGTTTTTCCAATGTGGATTAAGTCATTGTGAGACAATGACTACAGGAGCAGTCGACTGATGGGTATTAACAGTCGACTACTAGGTGGAAATCAGCCCTAGTTGCATCTTTAAAAGGAGCACAAAAAGGAGAATTTTTGCAGTAATTTCTTGGGCGATTTGAAGTGATTTGCTAGTGCAAGTCAGGGTCTTCAAGTGCGGCTCAAGAAATCAAATAATCAAGCATTCAAAAGAGTTTTTTATAAAGTGTTCTTTACTTCTTTTATAATATTCACTTTGTATTTGCTTGTTTTATCTTGTATTACTTTTGTAATCACTTGTAAGAGGTTTTCTCCACCTCCGGTGTGTCACCGAGAAGGAGTATTTGATTAGTGGTAGTGTTTGCATCGCTAGAGCTCATTTGAGCTCAATCCATGGAGTAGGAACCTTAAGATTCTGAACCATGTTATATTCATGTATTGTGATTGTCTTTGTGTATTTGTATTTGTATTTGTATTTTCTATTTGTATTCCGTTGCATTAACGATAAGTATAGGCAATCAAGCACGAGTGATTTCCATCAATCAACCCTAAGCGCCATTCAACCCCCCTCAAGTGCTCACCAAAGATCCTACAATTGGTATCAGAGTTGGGAGCTCTTCTACGAATTAACAACCGGGAGCAAAAGTGCTAGAGAAGATGGAGTTGCCCAGCGACGAATTGGGATGGGACATCAACACGCCAATTCCATATACCCTCTATGGACGAGAAGGCTTCAATCAATGGAAGACAAGGATTGAAGAATTCATTATGATGAGGGATTTCGAAGATTGGTCCGCATTGATGAAAGGATTCGAGTATCCAAGAGGACCAAATGGAGGATTTCTCAAGATGAAGAAATCGATCGAGAAACAACTCTAAGAGTTTGAGAAAAATAAGAAAGTAATAAAAATTTTAAGTGATTTAATTCCTAATGATGTTTTGTCTAGTTTAGGTGAATATAAGGATACCAAGGAGCTTTGGAGAGAATTAGCAAAATTTCATGAGAAGTCCCAATCGATCCAAGGGGATCTGGAAGAAAGCTCATCATCATAAGAAAGTGAGGAGTCGGAGGTCAAAAAGTCATCAACATCTGAAGTAGAAGAGGTAGAAGGAGCCTCCACCTCTAGGATTGAGGGGGAGGAGATTAGGTCATCTTCAATACTGGAGCAACAAGAAGAAGCATCTACCTTTGGGAACCATGAAGAATTGAACCAAAATTCATCCTACCTGTTGGTGCAATCGGCCCGGGTTGACTCGAGTTTTGACTTGAGCAGTATTTTGATGATAGACAAAACTTATGACATGGGATTGTCATAGGAAAGTCCAACATGGAGTTGACATGGAAAATCCAAGCATGGGGCTTGGTGTGAAAAAGTCCAAAGCATTGCGAAGCCATGTGCTTGGTGCATCCGAGGGACGTAGGCCGAGGGAAGAGAGCTTCAGTGGGGAACTCCATGAGGGATGAGGTGGACTTGGCCAAGTGGCTAAGACTGAGTGTCGGATGCTCAAACAACTTGGGTTTGAGGTTTTACCCGACATCAGTCGACTGACATAGGTGTCAGTCGACTACTCTAAGTCGACTAGGGTTCGACTGGTGTTCGACTAAACAGGGTTTGGCTGAGCAGTCGACTACCGAGGGATGACAGTCGACTGATAACACCATCAGTCCACTGATGAGAGAGATCAGTCGACTGATCGGGGTGTTTTTAGCCATAGAATTGTTTCTAGTTGATTGCTCGTGCGACCACTAGACTAATGGGATCATCAATCGACTGATGGGCATGATCAGTCGACTAATGATGGATCCGTTGGAGTTTTGCCAATGTGGATCAAGTCGTTGTGAGACAACAGCTACAGGACTAGTCGATTGATGGTCACGGTTAGTTGACTGATGGGCACGAAATCAGCTTGATGCAGGTTATAAATGGAGCTCAAGATGGAGGATTTTGCCAAGACTTTTGTGAAGCTTTTGGAGGGGAATTGTTGCTGCATTCCAGACCTTGAAGAGCCATCTAAAGCAAGCAACAAGCAAAGGTTTCAAAGCAAGCATTGTAAAGTGTTCTTTAAGTGTGTTTCATATATGTCTTTGTATTGCTCGTATTTCATATTACTTAGTGTAATTGCTTGTGAGAGGTTTCTCCACCTCCGATGTGTTGTCGAGAAGGAGTGTTGTTAGTGTCATGCGCATAACACGAGCTCGTTGAGCTCATCCCGTGGAGTAGGAACCATTCGATTCCGAACCACGTATATCTTGTGTATTGCGTGTCATTGTATTGTTGTTATTATTTCTATTGTTTCCACTGCATATATTAACGACAATTGTAGACAAGCACGCAAGAACGATCGTATTTCACCGTACGACGATTGAGGGCTATTCACCCTCCTCTAACCGGCCACCAATGTTCCAACAAGTGGTATCAGAGCCAAGTCGCTTGTAGAGGACTAATTGCCGACACAAGCACTACAAGATGGCCGGCTACAACCTCCAACCACCAAAATTCGAAGGAGATTTTCAATGGTGGAGAAGAAAAATGGAGGTATATCTAGAAACCGATTTTGATTTCAAGCTTATCCTAGAAAATGGTTTCGAATTGCCTAGGGATGAAAGCAATAGGCAAATTGAGAAGTCGAGGTGGACCCAAGACCAAATCAAGAACTTCAAGACAAATCTCAAGGTAATCAAATTACTTAGTGATTTGATTCCTACCAACATTTGGTCTAGGCTAGGTAATTATAGGGAAGGCTAAGGACCTATGGGACAAAGTGATAAGATTTCATGAAGAGCCCACATTGGTCCATGAAGAGGAAGAATGCCCATCAACATCCGGATCCGAGGATGTTGAAGAATTTCCCACCACATTCGAAGATGTTGATGATTTGGTGGAGACCTCCATCTCTAGCATTGAGGGGGAGGAGAGGCCTTCTATCCTGGAACAAGTTCAAGATGAAGCTTCAACATCCGGGAGAAGCGAAAATTTCCTAGGTAACTCAAGTGTTGTTATTATAAATAAAAATCATATAACATGCTTTGAGTGTAGGGAACAAGGGCACTAAAAAAGTAAGTGTCCCGAGAAGGTGAAGAAGGTTCAACAAGCAACAAAAGCCAAAAATGTCAGAGTCCCCACAATTAGAAGCAAGGAGCATATTGTGTGCTTCAAATTCAACCAAAGGGGGCATTATAGAAGCCAATGCCCTAGGGGGAGGAAGAAAGGGCTAGAAGGTCTATCTCAAGTAGGGGGAGCTTCCAAAGCTAACCCTAAGGTAAATTTATTTAATGCACCTTCAATTTCTAGGGTTAACAAGCATGCTAGGAATTATTTTAGTTCTCTTGCAATTATTAATGAAAAGCATGCTAGTAGAAATAATAAGGTTTATTGTTTAGGTGCTAAGCATGTAAATTTATCTAAGGATAAACCTAGGACCAATAACACTAGAACTATTTTACCTAGGAAATCAATTGGGAGAATAGAATAAAATTTGGGTATTAATCCCAAAAAGTCTAGGCACATGCCTAAGAAGAAGAGGCCTTCCCAAAAACCTAATGAACAATCAAAATTGAGAAAATTAGAATTAGAAAACCAAGTCTTGAGATCAAGACTTGAGAGAATGGAAAAGACCCTTAAGATTATAGAAAATTCTATTCAAGGGTCTAATGCCCAAAAGTCAAGACCTAGAGTTCAAGAACGGTCTAAGGGCAAGGAAGGTTTGGGTCACAAACCTAAGCCCAAGAAGACTTATCATAATGTTCCATTTGATTATGGAACAACATCTAGGTCTAGGAAAACTAAGGCTAATAGGGAAGCTATCCCTAAGACTAGCCATAGTATGTGCTTAGTGGCTAAGGACTTAAGAAAAACCAAGAAAGCCACTAAGAAGGTCAAAGGAGGAGTCACCTCTAGAGTTGACAACGGAAAGACCCATTTGACCCATTTGACTAAGGCTTCAAAGTCAAAAAGGGTCATTAGGAAGATATCTAGGGAAGTTATTCCTAGTGAATACCTTGTTAACCCAAGGAGCTCTAATAGGTATTAGGTTCCTAGGAGCGTGATCAATTCATGCTAGATGGGTTAGGGTGTGTCAACCCTAAGTGGATGGGTAGTTAACCTAGCCATGGTAGTTCTCTTGCAATTATTAATGAAAAGCATGCTAGTAGAAATAATAAGGTTTATTGTTTAGGTGCTAAGCATGTAAATTTATCTAAGGATAAACCTAGGACCAATAACACTAGAACTATTTTACCTAGGAAATCAATTGGGAGAATAGAATAAAATTTGGGTATTAATCCCAAAAAGTCTAGGCACATGCCTAAGAAGAAGAGGTCTTCCCAAAAACCTAATGAACAATCAAAATTGAGAAAATTAGAATTAGAAAACCAAGTCTTGAGATCAAGACTTGAGAGAATGGAAAAGACCCTTAAGATTATAGAAAATTCTATTCAAGGGTCTAATGCCCAAAAGTCAAAACCTAGAGTTTAAGAACGGTCTAAGGGCAAGGAAGGTTTGGGTCACAAACCTAAGCCCAAGAAGACTTATCATAATGTTCCATTTGATTATGGAACAACATCTAGGTCTAGGAAAACCAAGGCTAATAGGGAAGCTATCCCTAAGACTAGCCATAGTATGTGCTTAGTGGCTAAGGACTTAAGAAAAACCAAGAAAGCCACTAAGAAGGTCAAAGGAGGAGTCACCTCTAGAGTTGACCACGGAAAGACCCATTTGACTAAGGCTTCAAAGTCAAAAAGGGTCATTAGGAAGATATCTAGGGAAGTTATTCCTAGTGAATACCTTGTTAACCCAAGGAGCTCCAATAGGTATTAGGTTCCTAGGAGCGTGATCAATTCATGCTAGATGGGTTAGGGTGTGTCAACCCTAAGTGGATGGGTAGTTAACCTAGCCATGGTGAGTTGACACATTAGGATGTGCCAATGTGCTTGAGAAGTTGAAAAATGATTAAATTGACACGATTAGGTCTTAGAAGTATGGGTGTGCCATTTTGGGTTTATGGCACACTTAGGAGATAATGGTATTAAGGAAAAATAGAATTAATTCCTAGAAATGACAATTTGGATTTAACACTTAGGTATTTTATACCTTAGTATATTTTACTTGCTATGATTTACTTTCCTTGCCATGACATGACATCATTTTCATTTTTATCTCTAAAAATGTCATGTCATGTTTTAGACTTATTTTCACATGTCATGTATACTAACATTTCATTCACATGCCATGACATCATGATTTTGGCACATATTTAGTTATATCATATATATGTCATAATCATATCATGCATAAAATAAAATTGATTTAAGGACCATTGGCATGACTTGAAGTCCCATGCATAAAGGAATCAAGTAGAGTTGCCTTAGAATATGCATGAGCCCATTAAAGAACAAAAACCCACATCTCACTAGAATATTTGACTTGAATGTGTTTTGCACATTTAGATACAAGTGAGATGTTTAGGAAAAAGAAATTAAAGGTTTCAAAAACATTTTGAAAAACCTTGGTGAAGTCTATCTTTTGATAGCAATCACCATTGAATGGGATGATACAAAGAGGGCTCAATATTGAAGCTTTTCTTAACTTTTGAACTTTGTATCAATCTCACTAATTTATGGGTAAAATAATTTTCTAATATTTTTCACCATAATGATTGTAATAATTAATATACATACAAAATTTCAAGAATTTTCAACTTATGTTTATTTACTTACGAATTTCAGAAATTCATTTCTGAAAATCAGAAAACTGCAAAATGCAGTTATCAGTCGACTGCCAAGGAGGCCAATCGACTGATGTGGGAACGAGTCGACTGATATCTGATTCAGTCGATTGATACTGCTGATTTCGGGTAAACCATGGTGGTTAGGCCCATGTTCAGCTAGGTTTTGGTCCCCTAACCACTTTTAACCCTAGGACATGCTTGGGAGAGCATTAGAAAGGTTTTAAATCCATTGGATATGGATTAGGAGAAGTGTTTAGGGTGAGTGTCAATTTTAAGGTGGATGAGAGTTCATTGTTGAACTTTGCCTTTATTTTGATTGTTTTAATGTTCCTATTAGCTTAGGGACTCTCCAAGGATATTGTTGGTGCAATGGTCAAGGGGGAGCAAGCCTCTAGGGGGAGGTATCCATCATGGGAGGATGGATGTGTACTTTTCCTCATGGGAGGAAAATTGGGTTGCCTCTCTTTAAGTGATATGGGACTTATCACTAGAAAGATTGTAGGCGTATGTTCCTCCAAGGGAGAGATTGTAAGATCTCATTGGGATATGAGACATTCATACCCTTGGGGAGGATCTTTTTGATGTATGTCAAAAAGGGGGGGAAGTTACCATGTTACCAATTGGGTTTGGAATTATCATTGGGATGTGAGAATTGCCAATTAGGGATAATTGGTAGACTTGAGGGATAGTTTTGTCAATCATCAAAAAGGGGGAGATTGTTGGTGCAATCAGCATGGGTTGACTCGAGTTTTGACTCGAACAGTATTTTGATGATAGACAAAACTTATGACATGGGATTGTCATAGGAAAGTCCAACATGGAGTTGGCATTGAAAATCCAAGCATGGGGCTTGGTGTGGAAAAGTCTAAAGCATTGCGAAGTCGTGCGCTTGGTGTATTTGGGAAGTCTTGAGGACTTGGCAAGTTCACTAGGCTCGGGGTCCTTGAGTAGGTGAAGGATGACATTGCAAAGCCGTGCGCTTGGTGCATCCGAGGGATCGCCGAAAGGGGAGCAAATGGAGTGAGGCCCAAGGGAAGCATACTTCGAGGGCAAGAGACGGGAAGGTTGGCGTTGCAAAGATGTACGCTTGGCGCATCTGAGGTACGTAGGCCGAGGGAAGAGAGCTTCAGTGGGGAACTCCATGAGGGATGAGGTGGACTTGGCCAAGTGACTAAGACTGAGTGTCGGATGCTCAAACAACTTGAGTTTGAGGTTTTACCCGACATCAGTCGACTAGCATAGGTGCCAGTCGACTGCTCTAAGTTGACTAGGGTTCGATTGGTGTTCGACTGAACAAGGTCTGGCTGAGTAGTCGACTACCGAGGGATGACAGTCGACTGATGAGGGAGATCAGTCGACTAATCGGGGTGTTTTTAGCTACAGAATGGTTTCCAGTCAAGTGCTCACGCGACCACTCGACTAATGGGATCATCAGTCGACTGATGGGCATGATCAGTCGACTGATGATGGATCTGTTGGAGTTTTGCCAATGTGAATCAAGTCGTTGTGAGACAATGGCTACAGGACCAGTCGACTCATGGTCACGATCAGTCGATTGATGGGTGCGAAATCTGCTTGATGCAGGTTATAAATGGAGCTCAAAATGGAGGATTTTGCCAAGACTTTTGTGAAGCTTTTGGAGGGGAATTGCTACTGCATTCCAGACCTTCAAGAGCCATCTAAAGCAAGCAACAAGCAAAGGTTTCAAAGCAAGCATTGTAAAGTGTTCTTTACATGTATTTCGTATTTGTCTTTGTATTACTTGTATTTCATATTACTTAGTGTAATTGCTTGTGAGAGGTTTCTCCATCTTTGATGTGTTATCGAGAAGGAGTGTTGTTAGTGTCGTGCGCATAACACGAGCTCGTTGAGCTCACCCCGTAGAGTAGGAACCATTCTATTCCAAACCACGTATATCTTGTGTATTGCGTGTGATTGTATTATTGTTATTATTTCTATTGTTTCCACTGTGTATATTAACGACAATTGTAGACAAGCACGCAAGAACGATTGTATTCCATCGTACGACGATTGAGGGCTATTCACCCCCCTCTAGTCGGCCACCAACGTTTCAACACTACCACCATCCTAGGTAACTCAAGCAATTTAGTTAAAAATAAAGATCATATAATTTGCTTTGAGTGTAGGGAGAAAGGGTATTACAAGAGCAAATGCCTAAAATTGCCCAAGGAGAAAGTACTGGCACCAAGAGTCAACAAAAATTCAAAGGATGCTAGAGTCCTCACTAGGAAAAGCAAAGAGCACATTGTGTGCTTCAAGTGCAATCAACAGGGACACTATCGAAGCCAATGCCCTAGGAGAAAAGAAGGAGCATCAAATGTAGGGGGAGGTTCTAAAGCAAACCCTAAGGTAAATTGAAATAATGCTCATTCTTTAAGTAATAGGCAAAAGCATGATAGAAAAAATTTCAATACCTTTGCAATTGTGCATAATCATAAGGAGCATGCTAGAAACAAAAGAATTTATTGCCTAGGTGCTAAGAGTTATATTTTTATAACTAAGGAGAAATTTGGGACTAATAACCCTAGAAAAATCCTACATAGGGAAAGTATTAGAAAGGCAGAGAACTATCTAGACATTAATCCTAAGAACCATAGACATATGCCTAGAAAGAACAACTCTACTCAAAGAAATAATGGGCCTACCAAATTAGAAAAATTAGAATTTGAAAATCAAGTTTTGAGGTCAAAGCTTGAGAAAATGGAAAAGACCCTAAGGAAGATGAAAAATGTGATTATAGGGTCAAATAGTCAAAATCTAGGGTCTAGGAGGCAAGGTCCAACCAAGGGAAAGAAAGGTTTGGGTCACAAACTTAAGCCCAAGGAGACCTACCATAGTGTTCCATTCGATTATAGAACACAACTTAGGTCTAGGAAAACCAAGGTTAATAGGGAAGTCATCCCTAAGGTTAACCAAGGTAAGTGCCTAGTGGCTAAAGATTCAAGGAAACCTAGGGAAGCCACTAAGAAGGTTACAAGGTTTAGGGTGAACCTTTGAGATTATGCATCGATTATTGATGATAGAATGCAGTAGTTGTTGAGAATGAATAACCTTCGTTGTGGATAGATGATCTATTTAGATCAGCTAAAGGATACCTGTGTATACTCTAGGGTTGATTTATGATTAGTGTGTGACTTAGTGTCATACAATTATCATTGTCGGTGTGATGATTGAGATATCATCAGCATAGAAAAAAAGGATGCAGGTGTGTAGTGTTGGAGTATCGGTGGCCGACTAGAGGGGGGTTAATAGCCCCGATGTCGTAGATGATGGAATTCGATCGCGTAATTATCTACGAACAAGGTTAACGCAACGGAATAATAAAAGACAATGCAAAGAGACAAAAAATACAAACACAAACACCGAAGATGTAACGTGGTTCACGACCCTTACCGCTAATCCACGACCTGATTCATTCCAGGTGAATCACTCCTAATCAAATCCACTAATCTCTCCTTTGCATTAAGCTAGGTGGAGGTAACCTTTCTTACAAGAATCACTCCTCTTACAATAAGATGAAATTAAACAAAAGAAATAGGAGTAAAATCATGTTGGACACTTGGGTGATGTTTAGAGGTTAAGCATTTTTTCATCCGTGATCGATGCTGCGATCATCGTCATTGCTGCTGTAATCGTGCCTCACGTTGGATTCCAACCAACGGCTCCCATATCAGTCAACTAATCTTCCCATCAGTCGACTGATGGACCCATAAGTCGAGTGATCGAAGCGATCACTCGACTGATCAACCTCCTGTGCCTGAACTTGCCTTGATCAGTCGACTGCTGTCCCTTGGTAGTCGACTGATGGTCAAGCAGTCGACTGTTGGGCAAGAATTGGTTCAGTCGAACACCGGTCGAGTCCAATCGACCTAGAGCAGTCGACTGCTACCTATAGCAGTCGACTGGTGTCGGGTAAAACCTCAAACCAACCTTTGGTTGAGCATTCGACACTTGAGTTAGCCATTCGACCAAGTTCACCTATGAGCTACCCCGTCCCGGGTTACAATCGCTCACTCTCATCTCCCTTGGAGTTCTTTGCCTTGAAGCTCTCTTCGTCCAGCCACGTCCCTCGGATGCACCAAGCGCACAGCTTTGCAATGCTATCCTTCGCATCTTGCCGTGAAGTCTGCTTCTTTGCCTTCACTCCATTGCTCCTCGTTCGGCGGTCCCTCAGATGCACCAAGCGCATGGCTTCGCAATGCCATCTTTCACCGACTCAAGGACTGAGTCATGAGATGGTGATCTTGCCAATGCTTTGTCAAGCTAACCATGTGTGAATTACTAAGTCCTGCACGACTTCAACACAAATATCAAATCCACAAAACAACCTAACTTAAACTTTTGCCACACACATCAAAACACATCATTCATGGGTTGATTGCCCTAACAATCTCTCCCTTTTTGATGTGTGGCAACCATGTTTAAGTTAAGTGAAACATTAATCAAAATACATAAGGAAGGAAAACATGTAAAACATCGATATCAAACATGAATATCAACTCCCTCTTAATACATGCAACTCCCCCTTAATACAAGCTAATTTCTCCCCCAAGCAAGATTAACTTAAACTTAACTATTTCTCCGCCTTTGACACCATCAAAAACATCTAACATATGTTATATAGGCATGACATCAAGTCTAGGGAAATAAAAATACCAAAATATGCTGAAAACCCCAGAAATCAGGTTATTGTGCGCGTGCATAGTTCTAACAGTTTTCAGCCTTCTCTGATTTCCGGACCGAATTTCAGAAATTCATTAAAAATTCTAAAAAATTCAAAAAATCATGAAAATTGAGAAACATATTTCTCATAAGTCCCTTTATCAATGAAAAATGATTTTTCATGAAAATTCATTCCATTTTAGAAAATTAGGCAAAAACTCAAAAATTATAAAAAGTCTCAATTTTGTATCAACTTGAAAGCTAGTTTTGCCTTAGAAACTTTTCAAAACATGAACTTGTAGCGTATGAAACATAAAATGGTTTTAAAACAATTAAAATATCCAACTATGATCTATGGGCAATATGTTCGTTGATTAATCATTTGGTTTCCACATAGTTGGTCTATGTTCACTATCATGATACTTATAAATGACCATCTAAATGCCATAAGCATTAGTGGACCATTTGTATCAACCTAACATCTCACCCATGCTATGTTTTCAATCAAGTTAGCCTATAGTGAGTGTGAGATGTACCTAAGGTATTTGTACGTAACCATATATTTCATGCAATTCTATCAAGGTTAAGTATTTTCCTAAAACCTATCATGATCATAAAATAAGTATTATTCATGCTTCCATATTATGATCATACATCAAATATTATCATCCAAATCATAAATCATGATTATTTATCAAGTATAATATCAAACATAAATCATGATTTAAGCATTCCATTCATGGGTTTCACATTATCATCACCCAACACTAAATCAAAAATCATTATCCACATCCTTATAAGTCAACCATTTTACATGATATAAAATAAGTCTACTCATGTTTGACTATCCTAGGGTTTTTTTTAACCCTTAAGGATGGACTTAGAAACCCAATATAGATTATTTCCAATAGGGTTCACTAAGTACTCCTTTGGAATCCATTTTCTAGCTACCATTGTTGTTTTAGTTTGAGCCTACCAATCAAACAATGGTAGGCCTTCTCATTTTTGGAACCCTTATATCCTAACCCTTTCTTGTTGAAACTTGCCCTTTGGCTCCCAATTATCATGTTCAAAGTATTGGAGCCTATTGTGAATTTCTTTAGGGCTTTAGTTAGATGATCTACCTTTTCCCTTAAGGCTTTGTTTTCTTCAATACATGCATCATTAACATTAAGAGACATATAATCATCATGTGAGCATGCATTTGCTAGTCTTTCTTCTAGGGCCTTAATTTGATCAAACATGCATTTATTTTTCTTCTTAATCTTAAAAAATCTCTAGTAAGACTAGGAATCATAGAAACAATTTCTTGAGTAGGAAGATTTCTTACCATACCTACCATATCTTCCTCCTTCGATTCCGATGAGGATGAGGATGAAGCTCCCCCTTCACTTGAGCTCTCCTCACTTGAACTTGTTTCTTCTTTTTTCGAGGAGGTGGAGTATGAGTCTTCTATTGTCATAAGTGCAAGGCTTGTGAAGGCTTGATCTTCCTCCGATGAGGATGGATCATCCCATGTCGCCTTGTGTGCCTTGACCTTCCCTTTTTCTTTTGTTTTTCTTTCTTCTTCCTTTTTCTTGCTCCCCTTTTTCTTGTGTTTTTTCTTTCTCCTTTCCTCCTTGTTTTTGTTCAAGAGGGGATGATCATCCCTTATGTGCCCCTCTCCTTGGTAATTATAGCAAATAATTTTTCTTCTAGGCCTTCTTCCCCTATCATGAGATTTATTAAACTTAAAATTCTTTAATGCATGCCTTACCTTCCTTACCATATATGCTTCCTCATTGCTATCCATTGATGAGGAAGATGAATCTTCATCGGATGAGGAGGGTGGCGTAACCCTCTTCTTCTTTCCCTTCTCGGCTATGAGCGCTACTCCCCTTGATGGCTCGATTGGCTCTTCAACTATGCCTTCAAGCCTAGTCTAATGCAATTCCATGGCGGAGAAAAACTCTTCTAGAGTGCTTACATCTAGATTCTTTGAAATGTAAAAGGAGTCCACCATGGAGCTCCACTTTAATGATCGAGGGAAGGCATCTATGGCCTTCATGATCATGTCCCGGTTGGAGAGTTTTTCACCTACACTTGATAACCCGGTTATTATTTCCTTGAATGGAGAATGTAAAGAAAGTACCTTTTCTCCTTTTTCTAATTTATTGTTGCTTAATTGTGATCGGAGAAGGTCCCTTCTTGCTAGCTTTGCCTCGGAAGTGTAGGTTTTGCCCGGAAGCTCTGATACCAATTGAAGGGTTTTTGCTTATCGAGTCTGTGAGGGGAAACTTCGCTTCCCACTTCACCTCAGTCGTTTGTTCATGGCGATCCCATCGATGCCCCCGGATTAAAAATTTAATCCTAGACACAAGGGATTGCCCAAACAACCAATTCATCATCGTGCTATTCGTTTAGAGAGGTCACTTGAACAAACTCATTGTTCAAGCGACCATCCTATATTCTACGAGTAGCCACGGAATAGACGATGTCTGGATCATCGGTTTTTGTGTTTATGCTCGGGATCCAAGTATTATTTAGCCATATACAGATTTATATCATGCTCATAGTTGAAAAACAAATACAAGCAAATAACCATCAAAACAAAACATGCATATAATTGAAAAGCAATTATAAACATAATACAAAAGAATACTAATCAAAATAAACAAGATTATACCTCTTGTTATACCTCTTGATCTTCTATTGTATATCCTTCCTCCTTTCGAACGTCTGTGGGCGACGATCTACCAAAAGTTGAATCCTCCTAGATCACCAATCTTCCTTTCCTTGTTCACTCCGAACAAAGGAAGATCCTAAAACAAAACTCATCTTCCTATCTAGAACCGGCCACCCAGTCAATAAACTTGATGTTGCCGCCGGCCAAGGAAGAGAAGATGGAGTATGGAAACCAACCAAAGGAGAAACAATAAGGGCATGGGCGCCAGCCAACACTTGGAGAAGAGAAAGATAAACACTCCTTCTCCTTGTTGCCGCCCAAACCCTAAACTAAGCTCTCCAAATTTCCGACCAAGGATGAAGAGAAGAAGAATAGATTGAGCTTTGGCCAAGGTAGAGGGAAGAAGGAAGAGGGGCTGGCCAACCTTAGGAAGAGGAAGGAGAAGCTTCCTCCCTTTGTTGCCGCCCACCACCAACACCCAAACCCTAACCCTAGCCACCCACTCCTATTCCTATCACAACTAGAATTGGTTGCCACCCATGGGAAGCAACCCTAATGCCATCCATCATAAGCCATAGATGAAAGGGAGAAGCTTGGGCGCCGTCCAAACCAAGGAGAGAAGAAGGAGGAAGGGTTTCAGCCACCGAAGGAAGAAGAAGAAAAAAAACTTTCCTTAATTGTGGCCACCCAAAAACCCTAACCTCCCTTGCTCTTGCCACCAAAAACCTTAGCCCCCTTTCCTCTCCATTGTGTTGCCACCCACCCCTAGTCCACCCTTTTATAGAGTTAGGGATAAGCCATGGTTTAATCTCCACCATTAGTTCTAGGGATTTAATCTCAACCGTCGGATCTAGAGATTTAATCTCAACCGTCGGATCTTAGAGATTTTATCTCTACCTTTAGATCTAGAGTTTTGTTTCTATCCATTGGATCTAAGCTTCATGAGGTGTTAATAGGCTACAATAGGGACCATGAAGAGGAGTTGGATCTTGGCCACCCATGGATCAAGCCCACATAAAGTCCGATCCACTAATAATAATCCAATCCACTAAAGGATCATCATCGATCTACCTCACCAACCCCCATATGATAATATGGGCTCTATATATTATTTGTACATTTTCTCCATGTCTTTAAGATCTCGAATGTCCGTCGATTAATTAATTTACTGACCATTAATTAATCAACATCTAACTCCATGAGTAGTACCACTCAACCTTTTCATCATGCCGGACCAAGTCCACCTGCAGGGTTTACATGATGAACCTTATGAGCTCCTCAAGGGGACATCATCATCCTAATATATAGGACACGATTTCCTCCTATAATCAACGACACACCATATAAATAATATCATCTCCCAACTTACCAAGCCTATCGATTTAATCTATAAATCTCGCCCATTGGTAAATCAAAGAGATGAATACTAAGTGTATGTGCATGTTATTATATCGGGATTAAGAGCATGTACTAAATGATATCTGAGGTCTGATTCGATTATGTAGTCAGCAATAAAACGAATCACCTCTAAGTCGGTCCTGCTCAATACACACAAAGTGCACTAGTGTGATTCTATGGTCAAGACAAACCAATACCAAATCACACTACAACCATTCTGATGGTTTGTCCAAAGTCATCTCGGTTGTGAGTCTTTACTTATACTTTACAAGGAGCCGATAACATGATCTCCCATGTGACACCACACACCATGTTATCTACAATGTAATGTATTAGACAATATTGCATAACCATAAAAATACAAACAATGATCATGTGATTCTTATTTCAAAATAAAGATGTTCATACAAAAAGTAGACTTTTCAGTATACATCCCTACAATCTCCCACTTATTCTAAAAGACTATGTTGTTCTCATACTGTCATACATCTGATTCCCCTTCCCTTCACATGCCTATCAAAGCTTTCGCTAGAAGGGCCTTAGTGAAAAGGGTCTACCAGGTCATCCTCTGATGCAATCTAGGCGATAGCAACTTCTATCTCCTTTACGATTTCTCGTATCAGGTAGTACTTGCGCTCTATGTGTTTACTTGCCTTATGAGCTCGTGTTTCCTTCGAGTTTGCAACTGCACCATTATTATCGCAATAAATTGTGATAGTTCTGGGCAAACCAGGAATCACATCCAAGTCCATTAGGAAGTTCCTAAGTCACACAACTTCTTTGGCCGCCTCAGAGGCTGCCACATACTCAGCTTCCATGGTGGAGTCCGCCACGCATTCCTGCTTGACACTCTTCCATACAATGGCTCCACCTCCCAAAGTAAACACAAAACCTGAGGTAGACTTACTATTATCCTTATTAGATTGGAAGTCGGAATCCATGTAACCTACAGGGAGTAATCGGTCTGCCTAGTAAACTAGCATATAATCCCTAGTCCTTCTCAGGTACTTCAATATATGCTATACCACAGTCCAATGTCCCTATCTTGGATTACTCTGATATCTGCTGACCATGCCCATGGCAAAGCAGATATCTGGTCTCGTACATAGCATCGCATACAAGAGGCTTCCTACTGTCGAAGTATAAGGAACCGCCTTCATCTCCTCTATCTCCTCAGATGATCTAGGACACATCTCCTTAGATAAAGGAACTTCATGCCTGAAAGGTAGAAAACCCTTCTTGGAGTTCTGCATGCTAAAACGATCCATAATCGTGTCTATGTATGAAGCTTGGGATAAGCACAACATCCTTTTCCTGTGATCCCTTATAACCTTGATCCCAAGGATGTGTCCCACTTCTCCCAAGTCCTTCATATCAAACTGTTTGGACAACCATACCCTTACGCCCGATAATACCTTGATATTGTTGCCAATCACCAAAATGTTATCTATGTATAGTATAAGAAATATCACTACGTTTCTGTCACATCTCTTGTATACACAAGACTAGATTACCTCATCAATGCGGATGTTCCAAGACCTCGAAGCTTGCTTCAATCCATAAATGGACCGATTAAGCTTACATACAAGATGCTCTAAGATACTGTATCTTTATCTTGGATTGCCTCGTCATATGTCCAGGGATCAGGTTCATGTTCGCCAGGGATCAAATCAGAAGATTCTCCCAAGAACATGAATCTATTAGGTTGTCTCACAACCCTCCCACTACGACGAGGTATCATCTGTGTATCCTCTGTGACACGAGGTGCAGTGACTTGAGGTATATCCTCTTGTACCGGTGGTACTGAAGAAGTGACTTCCCCTTTTAATTCCTCCAGAACTATTTTACTCTTGGGCTTGTGGTTCATCACATAGTCTTCCTCTAGAAATCTGACGTTCGTGCTAACGATCACCCTCTGATCTCTAGGACTATAAAATAAACCACCCTTCGTTCCTCTAGGATAGCCAACGAACATGCATACTTCTGTACGAGGTTCTAATTTACCAGCATCTGCCTTCAGCACATGTGCTGGACTCCCCATATCTGAATATGTCTTAGACTAGGCTTTCGCCCAGTCCACAATTCTGTGGGAGTAAAAGGCTGTGATTTAGATGGAACACAGTTCAAAATGTACACCGCCATATCTAGAGCATATCCCCAGAACGAATCTAGTAACTCAGAATAACTCATCATCGATCTAACCATCTCTATAAGAGTCCTTATTCCTTCGCTCTGCTACACCATTCTGCTGGGGTGTGCCAGGTGCAGTCAATTGGGATTGAATCCCAGCCTCTGATAGGTAATCCCTAAACTCTCCCAAGAGGTACTCGCCACCACAATCAGATCGTAGTGTCTTGATACTTTTACCTTGACGTTTCTCCACATCAGCCTTGAATTCTTTGAACATGTCAAAGCATTCAGACTTGCGGCACATCAGGTAAATGTATCCATATCTTGAGTAATCATCTATAAAAGAGATGAAATACTCAAAACCACCTCTAGCCTGGATAGACATAGGACCACACAAATCAAAATGAACAAATTCTAACACATCTTTGGCTCTATACCCCTTGGCCTTAAAAGGCCTCTTGGTCATCTTACCCTCCAAGCAAGATTCACAGGTTGGGAGATCTTTCACCACCAATGAATCCAAAGGTCCATCAGCTATCAACCTTTGAATTCTGCTTAGGTTATTATGACCAAGCCTAAGATGCCAAAGATATGTTTGGTTCATCTTTGAAGGTTCTTTTCTCTTATTCGAATTAGAAGATGAGTTATTAACTTCTATTTGCATTATGGGAGCATTTGGTTAGAGTGTATACAAATTTCCTATCAATGTACCTGAACAGATATTCTCCCTATTCCTTTTTATAACAACTCTGTCATTAAAAGAAATAGAATATCCATCCATAATCAATTTAGAAACTGAAAATAGATTCTTTCTAAATAAAGGTACATAAAGGGAATTTTCCAGAACCAACGTTTTATTTTTCTCAAAAGATAAATAAAACATCTCCCACTGCAATAGTCGCCACCTTAGTGGCATTGCCCAAGTAAACGGTAATCTCTCCCTCAGCTTGTCATCGGGTTTCCTGGAACCCCTGCAAAGTATTGCAGACATGATCAGAGGCTCCATATCTACACACCAGGTGATGGTAGATAACACCGCTAACCATGTTTCAACGACTAGACCAAAGAATATACCTTTTTTCTTTTTTGGATTGGGACAGTCCTTCTTCCAATGTCCATCCTGCTTACAAGTGAAGTACTTGCCTTTCGGCTTCTTTACTCCTCCCTGAGATCCTCCCACCACCTTTGCTCCACCTTGTTTCTTCTTCTTCTTGCCTTTCGGCTTAGAAGTAGAAACCTTCTGAGCAACCATGGCCTTAGCCTGAGCAAGCCTTTCTGTCGACTGGAGAATGATACGACCTGGGTTTCCCCATCGATCTCAGCTCCAGGGACTTCCAGCTCTTTCTCAAGCTTAGGAGGACACTCTTCGAAGAGTACATACTTGTACTCCTTAGCAGTTAAGACAATATCTAGATTCTTTTCCAATCAACATAATTTGGGTACAGTAAACTTATTTTCCTTTAGTATCACAGCAAGTGGGTTGAAAGTCATTTTGAAAGAAAACCTAAGAATCACATAAATCAAAACATTAGATTTCAAAATATTATTGATTTCTCAAACAATAAAATTTTAAAATCAACCAACACCTCAAAACACCGAGAATATTGTATGCCACGATAGTGTGGACGTATACGAATTCTACATTTGTAAGAGGAGGTTTTACCCATTAATTTTACTATCTTGTCAACCTAACTTTTTGAAAAGTAAAATTAATAGTTGGTTCCTCTTTGGCCCTACAAATAAAAGCAGTGACTCCGATGGGGAGGATACTTATATTTGTATCTAAGTGTTCACCATTACTCGGTACCAAGGTAATTATCTCGGGTTATGTGCCTTCCGATGGGGAAGTACACACGCTCCTTGATAATTGCCTATAACCATATTTGACCTTGTGATCCGCAAACAAACCCATCCGATATGGAGGAAGGCACTCAGAGCCGACGCGCAAGTTTGTTTGCATCACTTGTCAAATCATAATGGAGGCCGTGGGAATTTTAAAAATTCCCTCTCTCACTTAGTAATTTGAAATTGAGGAATTTTCCTAGCCTACGACATGCATATCAAACAAAAAGCAATAAATATGAAGAATAAATTATTTTCCAACTATTATGGCTTTTGTCTTCAATATGACTCCCGTCGCATCGCCATCTCGTCCGCTCCTCCTACGCCATGTACGAGCCATCCGGAGATCCGAGCCGAGACTAAAACCTATTTTAATTTACATCCATCGATCCTATACTCCACGAGGGAGTGTACATGAAATCTAGATCGAAAGTAAAATAAAATAAAGAGTGGCTAAACAATGTTGTATCTAATTTACAAAAAATCAAATACTAGCCTCGTCAACCCCGAGGATTCAACAAAATACACACATACAATCACATACACACATATGGTCATAATAGTCAGATCTTATGCCTGCAACCAAAGAGTTAACCTACGCATATCCTACTATTATCTGACACATATAATATATGAAAAGAGCATAAAAAATTAACCGAATCCTAAACACACAAAACTAGAAACCTTGGCCTCGATACTACTTCTGCAGTAGGCCTTTTGGCCCGGAAGGGTTTCTCGATACTCAATTGTAAGGGTTTTTAACTTGGCTCTATACCAAGTGGGTTTTGCTTATCGAGTCCGGTGAGAGGAAACTTCGCCTCTACTTCACTCTGGTTTGTTCATGGCGATCCCATCGATGTACCCAGATTAAAAATTTAATCGTAGACACAAGGGATTGCCCAAACAACCAAGTCATCGTCATGCTATTCGTTTAGAGAGGTCACTTGAACAAACTCATTGTTCAAGCGACCATCCTCTATTCTACGAGTAGCCGTGGAATAGACGATGTCCGGATCGTCGGTTTTTGTATTTATGCTCGGGATTCAAGTATTATTTATCCATATACAAATTTATATCATGCTCATAGTTGAAAAACAAATACAAGCAAGTAACCATCAAAACAAAACATGCATATAATTGAAAAGCAATTATAAACATAATACAAAAGAACACTAATCAAAATAAACAAGATTATACCTCTTGTTATACCTCTTGATCTTCTATTATATGTCCTTCCTCCTTTCGGACGTCGTGTGGGTGTTGATCTACAAAAAGTTGAAGCCTCCTAGATCACCAATCTTCCTTTCCTTATTAACTCCGAACAAAGGAAGATCCTAAAACAAAACTCATCTTCCTATCTAGAACCGGCCACCAAGTCAATAAACTCGATGTTGCCGCCGGCCAAGGAAAAGAACATGGAGTATGGAAACCGACCAAAGGAGAAACAACAAGGGCATGGCCGCCGACCAACACTTGGAGAAGAGAAAGATAAACACTCCTTCTCCTTGTTGTCGCCCAAACCCTAAACTAAGCTCTCCTAATTTCTGGCCAAGGATGAAGGGAAGAAGAATAGATTGAGCTTTGGCCAAGGTAGAGGGAAGAAGGAAGAGGGGCCGGCCAACCTTAGGAAGAGGAAGGAGAAGCGTCCTCACCTTGTTGCCGCCCACCACCAACACCCAAACCCTAACCCTAGCCACCCACTCCTATTCCTATCCCAACTAGAATTGGTTGCCGCCCATGGGAAGTAACCCTAATGCCATCCATCATAAGCCATAGATGAAAGGGAGAAGCTTGGGCACCGGCCAAACCAAGGAGAGAAGAAGGAGGAAGGGTTTCGGCCACCAAAGGAAGAAGAAGAAAAAAAACTTTCCTTAATTGTGGCCACCCAAAACCCTAACTTCCCTTGCTCTTGCCGCCCAAAACCCTAGCCCCCTTTCCTCTCCATTGTGTTGCCGCCCACCCCTAGTCCACCCTTTTATAGAGTTAGGGATAAGCCTTGGTTTAATCTCCACCATTGGTTCTAGGGATTTAATCTCAACCGTCGGATCTAGAGATTTAATCTCAACCGTCGGATCTTAGAGATTTAATCTCTACCTTTGGATCTAGAGTTTTGTTTCTATCCATTGGATCTAAGCTTCATGAGGTGTTAATAGGCTACAATAGGGACCATGAGGAGGAGTTGGATCTTGGCCACCCATGGATCAAGCCCACATAAAGTCCGATCCACTAATGATAATCCAATCCACTAAAGGATCATCATCGATCTGCCTCACCAACCCCCATATGATAATATGGGCTCCATATATTATTTGTATATTTTCTCTCCATGTTTAAGATCTCGAATGTTCGTCGATTAATTAATTTACTGACCATTAATTAATCAACATCTAACTCCATGAGTAGTACCACTCAACCTTTTCATCATGCCGGACCAAGTCCACCTGCAGGGTTTACATGATGAACCTTATGAGATCCTCAAGGGGACATCATCATCCTAATATATAGGACACGGTTTCCTCCTATAATCAATGGCACACCATATAAATAATATCATCTCCCAACTTACCGAGCCTATCGATTTAATCTATAAATCTCGCCCATTGGTAAATCAAAGAGATGAATACTAAGTATATGTGCTCGTTATTATATCGGGATTATGAGCATGTACTAAATAATATTTGAGGTCCGATTCGATTATGTAGTCAGCAATAAATCGAATCACCTCTAAGTCGGTCCTGCTCAATACACACAAAGTGCACTAGTGTGATTCTATGGTCAAGACAAACCAATACCAAATCACACTACAACCATTCCGATGGTTTGTCCAAAGTCATCTCGGTTGTGAGCCTTTACTTATACTTTACAAAGAGTCGATAACATGATCTCCCGTGTGACACCACACACCATGTTATCTACAATGTAATGTATTAGACAATATTGCATAACCATAAAAATACAAACAATGATCATGTGATTCTTATTTCAAAATAAAGATGTTCATACAAAAAGTAGACTTTTCAGTATACATCCCTACAGGAAGTGCCTTCATGAAGCTCCACTAGCTTCTCCCACATTTCTTTGGCACTTGAGCACTCCCCAATTCTGTTGATCTCGTGTTGGGGGAGCACATTGAAGAGGTGGTGTTTTTCTTTTGAATTCGCAAGGTGCTCCTCCCTTTGCTTCTTGGTCCATCTCGATTTCTCTAGTGGCTCCCTTTCTTCATCCCTAGGCAACTTGAAATCGTTTTCCATAATTAACATTATATCAAAGTCGGTCTCGAAGAATACCTCCATTCAATTTTTCCACCAAGTGAATTTTCCCTCGAACTTGGGTGGATGGATGTTTGAGTCGGCCATCCTTGTTGTTGTGCTTGTTGTGGCGGTGAGTCCGGTGACAAGCAACCTTAGCTCTGATAACACTTGTTGGAGGATCGGGAGCCGGCTAGAGGGGGTGAAAAGCCACGATGTCATAGACGATGGAATTCAATCACGTAATTATCTACGAACGAGGTTAGCACAACGAAATAATAAAAGACAATGCAAAGAGACAAAAAATACAAACGCAAACACCGAAGATGTAATGTGGTTCACGACACTTACCGCTAATCCACAACTTGATTTGTTCCTGGTGAAAGACACCTAATCAAATCCACTAATATCTCTTTTGCACTAAGCTAGGTGGAGGTAACCTTTCTTACAAGAATCACTCCTCTTACAATAAGATGAAATTAAACACAGAGTTTAAGCATTTTATCCCATTCTTATAGGGAAGAGGCCATTCTTCCCCGATGCAACCATCGATCGCTAGTCGTTGCCTTACAATGGCTTCATCTGCATTGGATTCCAACTAACGGCTCCCACATCCATCGATTGATCTTCCCATCAGTCGACTGATGGAGCCATCAGTTGAGTGACCGAAGTGATCACTCGATTGATCAATGTTCTATGCACAACCTCGATAAGTCGACTACTGTCCCATGGCAGTCTACTGATGGTCGAGCGATCGACTGCCAAACCCTAGTAGTCGACTGTTGGGCAAGAATCCGTTCAGTCGAACACCGGTCGAGTCCAATCGACCTAGAGTAGTCGACTACTACCTATAGCAGTCGACTGGTGTCGGGTAAAACCTCAAACCAACCTTTGCTTGACCATTCGACACTTAACTTAGTCATTTCGCTAAGTTCACCTATGAGCTACCCCGTCTCGGGTTATAATCGCTCACTCTCATCTCCCTTGGTGTCCTTTTCCTTGAAGCTCTCTTCATCCGACCATGTCCCTTGGATGCACCAAGCGCAGGGCTTCGCAATGCCATCCTTCACATCTCGTCTTGAAGTTTGCTTCCTTGGCTTCACTCCAATGCTCCTCGTCTGGCGGTCCCTCGGATGCACCAAGCGCACGACTTTGCAATGCCATCCTTCACCGACTCAAGGACTGAGTCATGAGAGGGTGATCTTGCCAATGGTTTGTCAATCTAACCATGTGTGAATTACTAAGTCCTGCATGACTTCAACACACATATCAAATCCACAAAATAACCTAACTTAAACCTTTGCCACACACATCAAAACACATCATTCATGGATTGATTGCCTTAACAATCTCCCCCTTTTTGATGTGTGGTAACCATGTTTAAGTTAGGTTATGTGAGCAACACATATAGGGTTTTAGGAGTAGTTTTCGCTCACATCTCGTTACATTTTATGTTTGTTTCATGCATATGTCACCTTGTTTTGCATGCATTCCCTATTTTCTGGTTCGGAGATGTGATCTTTGTACTTTTGTGTGCAGGATAGCATTTCGTGGGAAAAGGCGCACTTTCGGAGGAAAAGAAGGGCATTTTGCAACTAGACGCAGAAGGGGACACGGTCAGGGCATGTGGCTACACACGGTCGTGTCCAATGGGAGAAATTAGCCACCCCATGGCCTCACATGACCTGGCCGTGTGGAAACACACGACTATGTGGTGGCCCAGCAGATTGACATGACTAGGGTTTTTTCTAGATTTCGCATCAATTCGATGTGATGTCTATATAAGAAGAGCTCCGCCCAAACTCTGGGAGGAGGCACGACAGCTGAGACGGCACGCCGAAGCCCTAAAAAGCTTCGAGAACTCACAACGGGAAGGAAGAATGCCACTGGAGATCCAAGTTATGCACTTCAATGCCAGAGAGAAGGCCACATTGGCATTGTAACTTTCTGTTCTTGCATTTTATTTATGATTTATTCAAACATGAACATGCCTTGTGTTTCTCCTCTCCTATCTATGGAGTAGTTTCTTCGATTCTAGGATTAAGGAGTAGCTTGTGTGTGTATGACTTGTTGCTTTAAATTGAATTCTATTACGGAGTTTGAATTTGCAATTGGAACTTATTTAGACCGATATCTATGTGTATTTGGTTTCTATATACTGTGCTTAGGCGATACGAGGAGTGACAACCCTCGTATCTAAGATTTAGGGGATTTATACAAGGAACCTAGGGGTTAGCCTAATCTACTGTAACCGTGGGTAGAAGGATGCGACAGAATTGGAAACGGTTCATCGCAGGGATTTATTTGGCATCCTCATACCGCCTATCCAGTCCTTGTAAGGTAGAGATAGCTCTCGATAGATGCAGTGGCTCATCGGGAGAGTGTATGATGTCCCTTCCACAAGACCATAGTTAGACATTTAGACAAAGCCCATTTAATAGCATGTTTTGTGACACGCAAGCGAAATCGAAGTCCTAGAATCCCTTTAAAAGATCTCACAGCAAGCTCCTTTCTTCCTCCATGTGACATCGTACTAGAGTTTGGTCCACCGACAACCCTCACAATGGCAACCTTTAGACTAGACTTCCGAACAATAACATCCACTGAATAAATCGGTACACGAATCTTAGTCCCTGTGGGATCAATAATCTTTTTATTACTTGACGACATCTGTGCACTTGCTGGCGTTGAGCCCGAGCGCACGCTTCGAGTCCTCGATGGTATCCATCATGAAATTTGAGATCGCGTTCATGTGCATCAAGTTTTTTGCACCGTTGCCGGGGACTGATTGATTCAATATCGAATTGAGAAGTGGATAATTGGATCGAACTTAGCATTAGATTTACTTACTTGCTTTATTTCCTTTTTATTTATTTTACTTTAGTTTTAGATTTCCCATATCTAGATTTAGATTTTATTTTATTTTAACAGTAGTTTCCTATTTTCTTATTGGCTCTTTGATTTTGTTAGCTAGATTTGTTTATTTCCTATTTCTTAGTATTAGGTAGTACTCTTAATTTTTGTGGCTCAGTTCTTCGTATGCTTAGATTGTTAGGATCAGAAGGCCTAATTTCGATCGATTTAGAAATCGAACGAACCTATCATCGTCAGAAACCCAAACAGAAGAGGATGGAGGACCAATCTGCATCCGAAGTAAATATAGGTAGCCGACCTCTGCGGGATTATACAACTCCTAGCGCTAGAGGATTTAGGCCGAGTATAGCTGGACCATCCATTTCGGCGAACAACTTTGAACTTAAACCAACGCTTATACATATGGTCCAACAGAGTCAATTTGGGGGAGCTACGACTGAAGACCCGAACCGCCACCTAGAGATATTTTTCAAAATATGCTCAACAATGAAGATAAATGGAGTCCCTGCGGACGCGGTCCGCCTGAGCCTATTACCATTCTCACTGTGGGATAAGGCTAAGGCATGACTTCACTCCCTGCCTTCGGGAAGCATTACTACATGGGAGCAATGTGAGCAGCAGTTCCTGAATAAATATTTCCCACTAAGCAAGACTGCTCACATGTGCCATCTTATCACAAGCTTCCATCAGAAGGAGGGGGAGTCCCTATTCAAAACTTGGGATCACTACAAGGGGGCTACTCTACCAATGCCCCCACCACGGTTTGGAAAGGTGGTTGGTGATCCACATCTTCTACAATGGGATCACGTACGCCATGAAGATGTCCCTGGATTCTGCTACAGTAGGAGCACTTATGAATAAGACCATAGAGGAAATGGAAGAGCTAATAGAAGAGGTGGCCCAGAACCACCATCAATGGGCTCCCGAACGTGGTCACCCAGCTCCTGTGGCAAGACGATATGTTGTCAACTCCGTTGACCACTTAATAGCGAGGATGGATGTAGTTAGCAGACATTTTGATTCTTTGAATCCTACATCTACCTGTGTGGCCATTAACTTTGGAGAATGAGAAGCAACGTATCTAGAGGACCACTATGGAGGGCAAGGAACCTCGGAAGAGTAGATTGAGCATGTTGATGCGGTTGGGGACTACAATCTAAGGCCCAACAACCCATACTCCAGTACCTACAATCCCGGATGGAGGAATCACCCAAATTTCTCCTATAAGAATAACTCGAGAAACTTCCAACCATCATGAGGGTATGGGCAGTAGCAGGGCAATGGGCAACAACAGCAACAGAAGTCTAGACTGGAACTAATGATGGAAGACTTCATTGCTATCCAAACAAAGGCCAATGCAGAATTTCATCGCCAACATCAAAAATTTGGAGAGTCACTTAGAGAGTTAAAGGCTACTATCGACGGTCTTGCAAGTCACACAAAGATGTTGGAGACATAAGTGGCCCAGATAGCCCTATCTGTGTCGCAACCTATAAAGAGCTCTCCGTTACTACCCGAGATGAGTCAAGCTAAAGAGGAAGGAGTATACAATGAGGGAGTGGGGCAGAGAAATAGATTCAACAAAGTGTGTGCAACCATGATTTCCACCCTACCTGACTAAGCTGAAATTGAAGACAAGATTCCACCACAGCTTGAGGATCCCGGTGAATTTGTTATCTCCTGCTCGATTTATGGAGAAAGTTTCGATAAAGCATTGTGCGACTTGGGGTCATCGATTAGTGTGATGCCCTATGCATTCTACTTGGAGATGGGACTGGGTAATATACAACCAACGGGCATAGGGATACATATAGCGGATGACACGATCAAGAAGCCCGTTGGCATACTACCACAGGTGCCTGTGGTGATTGAGAATTTCATGATACTCACGGACTTCAGCATACTAGACACATGACCCAATCCCCAGAATCCCATCATTTTGGGAAGGCCTTTTCTGGCAACTACGGGGGCGTGCATAGATGTTAAGGCACACCAGATCTCCTTAGAGGTAGATTGGGAGATCATCCTCTTCAGCCTATCAGAGTGTAGAGCTCCCTACCTAGACGGCTTCACATTTAGCAAGTTAAAGCTGAGGCCACCAGATGAAGATTCCGAGATGGATGAATGGAGGTTCACTGAACCTCTAGAGCCAAGTTGATAATGGAGTGTGGTTGAGTTAAACGACCTTAAACAAAGCACTTCTTGGGAGGCAACCCAAGTTTAGTTTTTAGGTTTTCCTTTGATTGCATTGCATGCATTTAGATAATTTGAACTTTGATTTCCGTTTCATTTAGCATTAGGATCAGAAGAGAACTTTGCTAGGTAAAAATAAAATCAATATTAGCTTACATGGCGAAACGTATGAGAAAATTTGGACCGTTGTGCACAAAAGGGGAGAAAAAATGGGACACATGGCCTGGTCGTGTGTTTTCCCATTGTCGTGCCCCATCAACTCGAGGCACACATGGCCTGGCCATGTGTTTTCACACAGCCATGTCGCATAAGGTTAAGTAGGGCATGCTGTGTATTTTTGCCCCATTAGCGTCGTGTGTTTCGATTTTTCTTGCCCTAGCCATGTGGATCCTTCTTCCCCACCACCTAGAAGCTTTTCCAACCTTCAAGGAAACCAAAAGAAGCAAGGATAAAGAAGACCAAGCAAGTAGCATCTCGATCTGGTGCTTCGGAGTGACGAGCAAGGAGAACCGACACCCATCAAGTTATGGAGGAGGGTAATGCTCTTCCAACCCTTCTTTTTTGCAACAATGAACATAGGGATAGATATAACATGCTTTCTACTCGTAAACTCACTGCAACTAGGTATCTTGATGAAAATTTGCTAGAGTCCTTAGGGTTGTTGGGTGACATTCAAGCCCTATTTGCAAAAATTAAGTGGGAAGAGATAATGGGAATAAGACACCCAACCTACCCTAGGATAGTTTTAGAATTTTTTGTAGGGGAAATGTTGACCGCTAGAGGGGGTGAATAGCATCGATTCGTTACGTCGATAGAAATCATTCGTGTTCATCTACAATTTTCGTTAACACGGCGGAAATAGAAATAATGCAATGATGAAATACGACAAACACAATTACACAAGTATTTAACGTGGTTCGAAACCGAACGGTTCCTACTTCACAGATCAAGCTCTAAAGAGCTCTAGTAACTCCAATGCAATCACTAATCACAAATAACTCCTTCTCGACACAAGTTGGAGGCGAAGAAACCTCTTACAACAGATTACAAAAGTAATACAAGGTAAAACAAGAAAATACAAAAAAAATACAACAATCTATGCAAAGAAAAACTTTACAAATGCTCTTTTGATTGCTTGCTTTGTGGTTGCTTGAATTGCATGTGGAGACCCTGATTTACAGCAGCAAATCGCCCCAAAAGCCTTCAAAAACCGTTAGTGAAATCCTCCTCCATGAGGTCCATTTAAAGCTTCTGCCTGGGTTGGAAATCGCCGATCTGTCGACTTCTAGAGACCATCAGTTGACTGATGACACTGTTGCTGTGAGACAATGGTGTAATCCATGCTGGAAAAATCCAATGGATAGGATATCAGTCGACTGATCATGACCATCAGTCGACTGATGGAGCCTTCACTCGACTGCTCCCCCCGCAGCCGAGTCTCGACTCCATTCTGTGCTCGAAAACCGAGCACCAGTTGACTGATCACACGATCAGTCGACTGTTGGGACACTTCCCGCAGTCAAACCCTAGTTGACTCACACCAGTCGACTGCCATATGGCACCAGTCGACTGGCACACCTCAAACATGAGATTTAACCCAAGTATGGTGCCACCCTACTTGCTAGACCATCCGTAGTCTAGACCTAAGCCTTCTAGCCACCTCCATTAGCCTCACGCCTCTCGGATCCCTCCAAGTCATCCATGACTTATTCATCTATTGCGCTAGCTTTCATGTGCTTCCATTGGCTATGTCATGCTAACAGTGTCTACACCACCAAGGCACATTGGACTTACATTTCCAAGACTCCGCTTGGACTTTACGCCGTCAACCATTGGACTTATGCTGCCAGAATCCCGCTTGGACTTTACGTCGCCAATATCAAACCCTTGGACTTCTCAAATGTCAAGACTCAAGCTTGGACTTTCCCTTGCCAACCCATGTTGGACTTTCCATGCCAAGACCCATGCTTGGACTTTTCCTTGCCAACCCATGTTGGACTTTCCATGCCAAGACCCATGCTTGGACTTTCCTTGCTAACCCATGTTGGACTTTTCATTGCCAAGACTCATGCTTGGACTTTCTTTGCCAACCCACTTGGACTTTCCATGCCAAGTACCCATGACTTGGACTTTACCATGACAATCACATTGTCATATGTCTTTGTCGAACATCAAAATATCTCTCGAGTCAAGCTCGAGTCCTGGTCAATCGTGACCTGGGCTGATTGCACTAACATCTCCCCCTTTTTGATGTTTGACAAAAACCAAACAAACCATTGAGTTAGACCATCTAACTCAAACCAATCATCCTCATCAATTTTCCCAATTGATGTCATTCTCCCAATAAGTTCTCCCCCTTTTTAACTAACATCAAAAAGGTTCTCTCCAAGGAGGTCAATATCTCATGTCCCAATGAGATCTTACAATCTCCCCCTTTGGTCCAAAAATACCTACGATGCCTACCATCTTCCTAGTGATAAGTCTCATATCACTCAAGAGAGGCAATCCTATACACTATCCCAATTTCTAAATTGGGTATCTCAAAATCCCATTTTCCTCCTCATGAGGAAAAAATACCATCCATCATCCCATGATGGATACCTCCCCCTAAAGGCTTGCTCCCCCGTGACCATTGCACCAACAATGTCCTTGGGAAGTCCCTAAGCTAATAGGAACTCTAAACCATGAAAAATAAGGTTCAAAGTTCAAACATGAACTCTCCACACCTTAAATTTGATACATCATCCTAACACCTCTCCTAATCCATATCCAATGGATTTTCACCCTTTATAATGCTTCCTAAAGCATATCCTAGGGTTAGGAGTGGTTAGGGAACCTTACCATAGCTAAAATGGGGTTAAACATCCTTGTTTTACCCGAAATCAGCATGAAAGTCGACTCTATCAAATATCAGTCGACTGCCACCAAGAGCAGTCGACTAATAACTGAAATTTTCGAATTTCAGTTATCAGAAACAAATTTTGGAGATTCATAAATAATTATACGTATATCGAAAAAATATGAAAAATTCATACGTATAATACTTAAGACCAATACAATGGGTGAAAAATGATAGAAAATTATTTTACCCATAAAATAGTGAAATTGACACAAAGTTCAAAACCATTGAACTTTTCAATGTTTTTACCTTACTTTGTATCAACTTCATCAATGGTGATTGCTATCAAAAGATAGACTTCACCAAGATTTTCTAAAATGATTTTAAAATATTTTTGAAAACCTATATTGGATCATGTTCCTTGGGCTTAATGTACATGACTTGTATACAAGCTTTCCCAATGATCCACCATTAAGATAAGATGAGTTTTAGTTCATCTAGATGCAAAAACTATGCACCTTGAACTTAACTCATATCCTAGCATCTCACATGTATCTAGGGTGTATAAATACACATACATGTCAATGTGATTTGATATGTGGATTTTGTTCTCCTAATCTAGGGTTTCATGTATTTTTCTAAGGTAACCCTACTTGATTCCCTTATAAATGGGACTCCAAGTCATGCCATTGTCCTTAAATAAATTTTAATCAAATTAAATGCATGAATGATCATGGCATAAATGATAGCAATAATTAAGCATGGTCAATGATCATGATGTCATGACATATGATATAATCTAAAAACACATGACATTAATCCTTAATCCTAAACATGATCATGACATATAAATGATAAAAATAAACATGATATCATGACATGTTATATGGCAAACAAAGCATGACATATAAAAGGCATAGGTATAAGAATACCTAAATTTTAATGTTAATTTCCATTTGATATAATTAAGTATATTTTTTCATATTATCACTAATCTCCCAAGTGTGCCAAAAACCCAAAATGACACACTACAACCTCTAAACCTAAATTGTGCCAATTCAATTGATTTTTCATAATCTTTAAGGTATATTGGAACGTCCTAAAATCTTTTAGGATCATAATATCAAATCTATTTCCAAGGTATCCATAACCTTGAAAATTACCTAAACTGCCACCTTTGCCATGGTTGAGTTAACTACCCATCCAATCAAGGTTGGCACACCCTAAATCCATCTAGCGTTAATCAATCATGCTCTTAGGTACCCAAAACCTATTTGAGCTCCTAGGGTTTACTAGGTATTCCTTAGGGATAACCTCCAAAGATACCTTCCTAATAACCCTTCTAGGCTTATTAGCCTTGGTCATTTGAGTCTTGCCATGGTTGATTCTAGGGGTGACTCCCCTTGCAACCTTCTTAGTGGCTTTCCTAGGTTTCCTTGAAACCCTAGCCACTAGGCACACACCATGGTCAACTCTAGGGATGACTTCCCTATTGACCTTGGTCTTCGTAGACCTAGTTTGTGTTCCATAATCAAATGGAACACTATGATAAGCCACCTTAGGCTTAGGTTTGTGACCCAAACCCTTCTTGCCCTTGGTTGACTTTTGTCTCTTAAGTCCTAGGTGTTGACTCTTGGTTCTAGACTCTTGACTTTGACCATTTGACCCTTTAACTTGATTTTGCATAATTCTAAGGGTCTTTTCAAGTTTTTCAAGCCTTGACCTCAAGGCTTGGTTCTCTAATTCTAATTGTCCAATTTTTGAATTTTGATTTGGTCTTTGGATATTGTTTTTCTTAGGCATATGTCTAGTCCATTTAGGGTTTAAGCCTAGGTGGTCTCCTATTTTCTTGATAGATTCTCTAGACAAGGTGTTTCTAGGGACATTAGTCCCAAATTTCTCCTTATTCGAAAAGTTGACCTTCTTAGCTCCTAAACAAAAGTATTTATTTCTAATATCATGCTCCTTATGAACAATAGCAAGATTGTTTATATTATTCCTAGCATGCTTTTTAACATAAATTGAAGGTGCATTATTAAAATATACCTTAGGGTTAGCCTTAGCTCCCCCTACATGTGATGCTCCTTCCTTATCCTTGATTTCCTTCTTCCTAGGGCATTGACTTCTATAGTGCCCCATTTTATGGCACTTGAAACATACTACAAGATCCTTGCCCTTCCTAATTGAGGCACTGACATCCTTTGAATTTGTGTTGACTTTTGGTGCCGGAGGGGTCTTCTTAACTCTTTTCAGACACTTACTCTTGTAATGGCCACTTTCCCTACACTCAAAGAAAATTATATGATTTTTATTTAAAATTACATTGCTTGAGTTACCTAGGGTGATGGTGAGGATCTCTTGAGCTTGCTCTTCCCCTCGACCGGATGTAGATGCTTCTTCTTGTTGTTCCGGTGTTGTGGATGCTTTAATCTCCTCCCCCTCAATCCTAGAGGTGGAGGTCTCTTCCACCTCTTCTACTTTTTCTTCCTCCGATCCGGAAGTTGACTCCTCACTTTCTTGTGAGGATGATGAAGCTTCTTCTTCGGTCTCCTCCTCTTCCAAGTCTTCTTGGACCGATTCGGGATTGTCGTAGAACTTGATCAACTTATTCCACAACTCCTTGGCATTGATAACTACTATTTTAATCCTCTCATGTGTTTATTTATCGATTATTTACATGTTTTATGACTTGGATATATTTTTGGACCTTATTGTAAATTCTCCTAATTTTTGGACTTATATGTAAATTTTATATCTTAATCGTAGGAGATCGAGATGAGCCAATGGATTAGACTCGAGTTGGATCAAATATGACTTCATCTAGTTCTAATCTCCTAATTTTATATCTTTATGAGATTTGTTTTCATTGATTGTTGATTGGTTTAGTTTGTGTCAAATGTTTGTAATCGAAAATTCAATTTCCATGTTTAGATTGCACGTATTCGATTTAATTTGTTTCATGCTTTGAAGGTGATCGGTGGAATGTTTCTTAGAGTAATTAGGTTGTAGTTGGTTAGTTTAGATTTAATTTTATGTTATATTTTACTTTTATGTTATTCTGCATATTTAAATTCATGCACTTTCTTGTTTAAATGCTTAGTTTAGGTTTCTTTTAATTTCATCACACTCGTAGTTTAGTTAGATTAGAGCTTAATTACCTTGCATTGTCTTTCGTTTAGTAGGATTAGCCTTTCAAATTTTGAACCCCCATTCAGTAGGATTAGCAATAATTAGAAATCCTAAGTTTACTATTCTATCGATTACTCTAGTTGGGAAACGATCCGGGACATTCCCTATGCTATCACTACAACAAAAATGCTAAAAGGCAACACCACAAAGACAACAGTTTTAGGAGAAACCGTTGTGATTTTGATAAAAGACAACGGTTTTTGATAAAACCGTTGTCTTTGAGCGCCCATATAACACAAAAGACAACGGTTTGACACTATCCATTGTCGTTGAGCATATTTTTTTTTAAATCAACAACACATTTTACAACGGTTTTCCAGAACTGTTGTCTTTAAATTTTTTTTTTATCTTAACAACAGTTGGGACAACGGTGCAATCAACCGTTGTCACTGAGAATATTTTTATAACATTTAGCACAACGGTCAAAAATTGTTGTCGTTGTGATAATATTACAACGGTTTTAAACCGTTGTCAATGAATTTTTAAAAGTTTATAATACTATTTTTTAAAAATTATTGGAAATAATAGAACGGTGATTTTTTTTAATATTATTTTTTTATTATAATACAACGGTGAAATTATTTTTTTAATTATTAATACTATTTTTTTTTAAATTATTGGAAATAAGTTTTTAAAAAAATATATATAAATATATACGTTTACAACAATATATTTAAAATTTTATATATATTTTTTAAATAATATATTACAACAATATTTTTTTTAAAAGTTTATATATATTTAAAAATTTGTTAGGTTAAATAATTCTTCCCTAAACTTCTCCGTTGTTCCTACTTCCCAAAAACCTCCGTCGTTCCTACTTCCCAAAAAACCTCCGCCGTTCTCTGTTGCGCGCTCGTCCATCCCATCTTCTTCCGCGTCGGCTTCTCACGGTTGCTCACCCTCTGTTCGTTCTCTTCCTTTTTCGTCGATCATTGCTCGACCTCCGTCCGTCGGCCTTCGTCCATCGTTCAACGTCCTGATTCCGTCCCAACAGGTTCGTTCTCACGGTTATCATGTTGTGCCTTCAAACCTTTATTGGTTAAGAAGGTTTGAGTTGGATTGTTTGGTCAACCAAACATTCATAAATGAAAAAAATTCAAGAAAATAGGCTGAAATGGTATTTTCTTCATTTGTTTTTGTCCATTGAACATGTGGAATCAAGTTTAAAACCTGAATGGTCACATATGGAGAAATTCATTTGTTTCTGTCCATTGAACCTTAATCTCATTGTCACAAATAATCCGGTATCTGCTCATACAGAAAATCCAACTTTTACTATAATCCACCGCTAATTCTGACAGATTCTATATTCTCCTATACATTAGAAGTACTAGTTACCAACAGTTGCTTGGTCTAGTATTAAGCGAGTCGCCAAAGTTCGGATATTCAAATATGTATACCGACACTAATGGAAAGGGCTCCTGGCCCAAATGGGGCTGCCTCACATTTAATACAGTGCAAGGATACCTCTTGATCGAAGATAAAAAAACATTATTACTAATCCAGTTATGACCAATGTTTTGCTGATGTTTCTTGGTAGGTGGCTCGAAGGTCTTGCATACAAAATTGTATTCATCCTGTGAGGGAGGTTTACTTTTCAGTTCTCAGTTTAAACAATAGCAGGCCATGACAATCTCAAATAATTTTTAAAGTCATTTTTAAGTTTGCTCTCAAACTCCCAACTGTTATATAGGAAATTTGTTGCAGTTCTAAAACTAAACCATTTTGTGGTATAAGCTTTGTGCCATCTTTGATTTAGTTAATACATTATTCGCTCTTTTCTATATATTCCATGATTTATTTTTCAAGTTCTACAATATTATTATACATTAAAAGTAGCTCACTACAAGAATAATGGTCTATTATGACACTTTCTTAATGACATTTATTTTATAGCGTAGTTATAAACATCTTATAACCACATTTATTAAAAATGATTATAATTTTAAAAACAATGTCAAACTAAGTCATTTATCATGACATTTTTAAAAATCATCACGATATTTAATAATAATATTAATCGTGGGATTTTAATACTTCGCTGTTTTCCTTTTTTTTTCCATTTCTCTTCCGTCTTTTTTTCTCCCACGGAACCTAGGTCTTCTCCTCTTCTCTTTTCATCGCAAGGCGACGACAACACCGCAAGGCAACATGGAGTAGGCTGCGGAGCGACATGAGGTTGGTTGCGGGGATACGTGAGGTTGGTCGTATCTTTCCAGCAAGGTGGGCTAGCCACGGAAGGACGCAACAGGCCGACGATGCAGCAGGGCAACAATGCAGCTTACTCTGGCAAATGACAACACCCCGACGGCTATAGCGCGATGCGAGGAATTGGTTGGTGGATATTCTACAAAACCAAGAAGCTTCGCTTTTTGGTATCTCAAATAAATGTGATAAATACAAAGTTGTTTTCAAAATCATTTGTGAAGGGCAATCCAATGCAGGAGCAGAAAATCCAATAGAATTCTCTGCAAGTTGTTCCTTTGGCTTTCCTTTCTGACTTGAGGTACATTTTGACCTTATGGTTGGACAATTTTTTCAAGGTGGAGTTTGATAGTTTATCAAGATATGCTTTCGTAACATTTTATCTATATTTGTGTATATCCTCACTTGGTTGTCTTAATCACTACCAGATTTATAGCAGCTATGTTAATGTGTCATGCTATCAAGAATTCGGTACATGACAATTTTTCAAACTTTAGGAAATTTCTTTTATTAGTCATTAATTAATTTTATTCGGCTAAGTTGTTTCATTAGGCATTTCATTATTTCTAACGCAGAACCTAAATGTCTTGGTTACTAGAAACTAGGGTCTGAATGTTTTCCTAATGTATTGGAGCTGTGAGGTTATTGTGCTTGTGCAAGTCTAGAACAATGTAAGCAGTCTTTTTTTGCATTCTTTGTTGAGTTACTATGGGCAAGTTAGGAATGAATTGAGCAAATGATCCCAGTAATTAGACAATGAGCTATCTTTCATGCACACACATACGCACATGTGTAGACATGGGAGAAAAACTAGAATGGCATCAGGCCCATTCTCTTTTAGATGCCTTAAAATATGATAGATTCACAATATTTTCATGGCTCATGGTTGTTTAGAGCTATTAGATTTTGGGTAGTATTGTTACATTGTGTTCTTCCTGTGGTATTGCAGGATCAATTGAAATGTTGCATGAAACATAGCTTTATTTTCACTATTTGTCATTTTCCTAAATTTAGGTTCAACGATTGGCATAATCAAACTTGGAGAGACAATAGAAATTTCGCTCATCTTGATGAATTTTACACAAAGGAAGAGATTGTTGATGGATGTCAAGATCTTGTGGAGAAAGAAGCGATACTAATTATCCACGAGCACGGACTCAACTAAGGGCAGAAGTCAACGGATCCATGTAAGACATTGTTGTTCTGATGAAGTCGGTCAAAAAGTTCCATCAAGAAGAATTCAGTCTATCCATCAGCATGGATCCGATGGCAAAGGTTCTAAAACTCTCTCAGATGTGACTTCTGGGTTCAACAATATAAGTGTTCCATGAGGTTGTACATCAAAACCATCTTTTATAGTCTAACTCATCCCTTTCTAAATGCATGTGCCATGAAATAGAAACCCTAATCAGATCTTTCTAGCAATCACAAGGTCCTGCAGGTGTAATTTGTAAATGTAACTTGTTAGAAGTTTTTATTTTCTTTTTATTTTTCTTTTTGTTGTTGTGGAATTTATAGATTGACATTAGCTCTGTGAATTAGATTGAACAGGTAGCATGTATCTTTTCCGCCCTTTCATGCTAATTGGATGTATACCAACCATTGTCCGGGCATAATTTGTTTAGATTGTGAAAAAGATGCTCTCTTGTCCCTTTTCCAGTGAGCAATGACAAACATTTTAAGATCTCATCAAGCTATTTGCAATTCAATAGGCCATGTTTTATTCATGCAGGATATGGAACATTACTAATGCTTGAAGACTGCAGACCTTCTCTACTTTGTGTGTTTGGCTTCTTCTGCAGAGGTACGCTTTCAGTCATGTACCTCTTCCTTTCACCCATCTTGGGATGATATCTCATGTAACACTTAGCGACAATTCAATTAATCGGAGTGCAAGAAATATGTTGATAATACAGGCTAAGTGAAGAAAGCTTTATAATTGGTGTAGACGAGTTTAGATAGACAAAATGTGTATGATTGAGGGGTTTCAGTCAACTGATTGATAGACGTGTTAATTGTATCAAGATGGCCAGATGAGCATTCCAAAAACTATAGTTTCAATGAGTCAAAATTTACATGTTAAACAAAGAATCGAATGAGATTCCTCCGCAACATGATTTCTTGGTAGTTGTCTCAAAGCTACATACCAAGTGCATTCTTTCTTGTTATTGTTACATTAAATTTCATGTTTAGTAGTTAGCTTAAGCAATAGCAAAAATGACAATCACAAATAACTTTGAAGCCATTTTTGAGTTACGAATGGGACTCTCTATCGTAATAGGGAATTTGTTCACAAATAACTTTGAAGCATTTTTGAGTTACAAATGGAACTCTCTATCATAATAGAGAAGTTGTTGAAGTTCTAACACCAAACCACTTACATGCTTTTTGTGATATCCACTTAGTTAATACATATTCTGATCTTTCCCTATTGTTATATCAACTTGTTTCTTTGGCAGGGAGCCACCATCGTTGACCAGATTGTGACTATAACTCCCGCTGAAGGTTATGTCCCAAGAATTGATGAGGTAAAACTCATTCCATCCTATGGAGATTGTCTACTTATTTTAGTTGTTTCACTTTGCCCACTCTGTAATTTTTGCAGCAAGTTAAGGAAAGTGATGTGACAAATGATATTCCTGTTGGAATCTATGCTTCAACGCAGGATGTCTCTGCAAACTCGAGTGTAATTATCTCTTCTATTATGCCCTAACTGCATTTTGGTTCCAAAACACTTTTACTCGTACTAGATGTTGCTCAAGGAATAACTACCAGTTTTTTTTGAACTCAAGTAGGGAAATTAAGGAGGTTATTAGATGTATAATTCAAAATAAAACAAATGCAACATTGAGGTGTTAATGTAGATAATTTATTAATATAAGGGCATATAAGTTAAAGACGACAGAAAAAGAAATACAAAAACAAAAATTTGCGATATCAAATTTCTCTTATGACAACTTTTTTTTTCCCTTATGACAACTTTTTTTGCGATCTTGTGTGTGTTGGGAGTATGAGGAATACAATCAAAGTCCCACATTGGTAAGACATGGAAAAGATCATGTGCTTATAAGAAAAAAGATATCTCCATTGGTATGAGGCCTTTTGGGTAAAGCCCAAAAATAAAACCATGAGGGTCTAGGCCCAAAGTGGACAATATCATACCATTGTGGAGATATGTGGATCTTATATGCACTAACAATTGGTATCAGAGCCATGGTCCATGTCAAGCCATGAACCTCGAACGAAGGAAGTTGAGCTCCCACGTCCGGATCAAGAGAACCAGACATCAGGAAGGAAGTCTAGTTGGGTCGGGGGGACCGAACAACTGGCAGGAAGTCCTAGTGGGTTGAAGATCGGACATCAAGCAGAGAAAATCCTTCGAGGAGGGATAGGCTTGAGGGGGGGCCCAATGTGGTCCTTCGTTTGAGGGGGGGATTGTTGGGAGTATGAGGAATACAATCAAAGTCCCACATTGGTAAGACATGGAAAAGATCATGTGCTTATAAGAAAAAAGATATCTCCATTGGTATGAGGCCTTTTGGGTAAAGCCCAAAAATAAAACCATGAGGGTCTAGGCCCAAAGTGGACAATATCATACCATTGTGGAGATATGTGGATCTTATATGCACTAACAGTGTGTAATTTATGTATCAAATTTTACTATCAAAATAACTACTATAATTTTTTCCAACACAGGTTCCCCTTCAACCGGATGGAGCTCAATGCGGGTATTTTGTTTTACGATATATGAGAGAGATAATTGAAGGCGCCGCATCCTTTGACAAGTCTTCCCTACGATCAATAGTAATATTAGATATATTTTCAAATTTTCTTATTGATACCATAGTGTTTAATTACATTTTCATTCATTTATCACATGCAGTTCGCAAAATCTGTGATAGCTGCAAAGGAAATTGATGAAGTACATTCGGAGTGGGCTGAATGCATACAAGATCACATATCTGATGATTAGGAGAGATTTAAATGTACATACCTCTTTTGGTTACATGTGGTAATCTATAAGTGTTTTTCTTATTATGCATAATACTTTTGGTGCATATGATGTGTAGTTATTTTGCCACAGTAATTTTTAATATATATCGGTAAGAGTGATCATTTAAAATGTGATGTGACCTTGTACTTTACATTACTACAAGTGCGAGTGTATATATGTGTTTTCTATAATTCTTTTTAATGTTGTATGATTTATATTAAAAATGCAACACTATAAATCTACAACGGTTTATTGTGTTCTAGAGTAACCGTTGAGAAATGACAACAGTGAAAAACCGTTGTCTATGAGCAAAAAAAATCCGTGGTAAATCGGTGGTCGGTCAAAAACAACGGTGAAAGACCATTGTAGATTTAAGGAAAAGACAACGGTGAAAAATCGTTGTCTATTAGCAAAAACATCTGTGGTAAATCGACCCGTTGTGTAAAGTGAGACAGCGGTTAAAAACCGTTGTCTTATCCTTGAAACGACAATGGTTTTTCACCGTTGTCTTTGCTCGAACCACTTTTCACAACGGGTCGATTTACCACAGATTTTTTTGCCAATAGACAATGGTTTTTCACCATTGTCTATTCGATTTTTTGTTGTAGTGTATATTAGTGTAGAGGAGGTTCGGTAATTAATTTGAAACGGTACCATGACACAAAATAATCGCTTATCAAATTTTGGCGTCGTTGCCGGGGAGTGTAATGATGTTTGGTAGACTTAGGATTGTTTGTCCATTTTTCTAAAAAAAAAAATCAAAAATCAAAATTTTTGTTTAGGGATGCATTATTTTATTTCTTGTATATCCATGTATTTGGTCATATCTATTTCCTATGTCTTTTGATATTGTTCGTTAGTATTGCAGGAAAGAACAGGAAATTTTTTTAAACACGGATCCTTATTATCAGCGATTTGGAGACTTCAATCAGGCTTATTATTCAGACCAAAATGAGCATCAGAGTGTTTTTCCTATTGAGCTTCAGAGCTACCCACGAAAATATCAGAACATATATGATCCAACTCTTAGTTCTTATAGTTATGATTGGGGAGATCCTTCAACGCAATATTATCAACCCCAACGAATTTTAGAGCAACATGATTACTTCCAACCTCAACAACAGAATAGGTATGAATCATTTTCAAATACCTATAATTATGGTTGGATGGATCATTTAGGGTTCAAGTATGGAAGAACACAATAGAACATTCCTCAACCTCAATTCAACAATTCAGGGTGGACTGATCATCAGAGCTTTGATAATGGAAATGAGCAACAACTGCATGATCAACCTTTTCCAGCATATCAGAGTCCAATATATCAAGACTATAATGAAGAAACCCTTGCTTCTATTCAAGAAAATACACTAGAAAAGTTCTTGCAGCTAGCAATATTGCAGCAGCAAATGAGGAATAGTCGTCAACAGCAACAAGAAAAGCTACAAAATTTACAAATCTAGCTAGATCAAATTGCATCATCCATCAGTCAGATACAAGCACAGGATTCCTTTCAGCCTCTGTCAAAGACCATTTCTATAGATATCGATGCGCTTAGGGAGATGGATTGTAGAGTGAGTGATGAGCATGTCTATGATTTAGCCGGTCCACAGGACTCCTATGAATCTTTGTGCTGTGATGTTATTGTAGATACTGATGGATGTGAATTTAGTGGCGTATGAAGTGGATCATGATACTAGTGGCTTGGATTTATTTTGTGATGCTATTTATGCCACTGATACTGAGATATCTGCGGTGGAAGCAGGGTTAGAAAAATTAGTTGAGGATGATGTTAGTGAGTTGCCAACTACTCCTATTTGCAGTTTTATTGCAGATGATGTTGCAGAGGAGACAATGCCTATAGAATTTTTATGTTTAGATGTGCAACCACTCGATAAGCCTGGAAGAGGAGTGATGGATAGCTGGGTTTTTCCCCCAGACTGGACACTCCTATTTGAGCTGAAGACTCTAAGAATTTTACTGATGAAGGCCCTAACAACATATGCAATAATCCATCCCCAAGGCTGGACACTTTTTCTAAATCGCCTCTGACCACCAGAGATTACATATGATGTGGCGATCATATTGGAGGGAGCGACATGGACCTATTCTGATGATACCATGAAAGCGCTCACCCCCATTCTGTCCATCCCAATTCCGGCATGGATGCTTACACTGAATCTTCTCCAACCATCGGAATGGGATTTTTTTTGGAGCACTCCACTGCCTGATTGGCTCCTCCTGCTAAATCTTCTTCAACCACTAGGACCTCAGGGGAGTTTGCCCCATCTCACCTCTTTTCTTTTCCTTTGTATATATGTTTCTTTTACTTCATTTATTTTTGTTTTAGTTGTTATGTTTTGGTTGTTGAGTTTTTGTTTTGTTAGTTTTCAAATAAATTTCCTATGCATTCCTTTATATCATTTTAGAAGTCGTGAAAGCTAGTTAAATTTGATTGTTGAATTTTGGGATTTATTGACTTGAATGGATTATTTGTTTGCATGTGGTTACTACTTGGTGATGGATTATATGTTGATAGATTGAGATGATTTTTTTTTCATTCCTAGTGAGGATTGTGCCTGTTTTTATTGCTTGTGTGTGGTGCACTTGTGGTCATTGTAACTCTAGAACTTGCTTTGATTCTTTCGAGACCACACAACCATGGGTTTGCATGATTACTATGAAGGCAATCTCACTTGTTTTTATTGGGTTTCCAGCACCGCGGCATGTGTGTGTTCGATCACGTTTCGTAAACATGAACACAGCGGAAGCAATAAAAATAATAAATCTACATTTATTACAACACACACAACACACGCATGCATATCACAATAAGTGTAGACATAACCATAAATTTAAATTTGCAATAAAAGGAAATTTATCTACGTTATACCTTTCGTATGACGTGTAGCGGGAACGGCATCAACCGGAACGATCCTCGCTAGAATCGTCTCTATCCGTATCCACGCCGAGTTCCTCGGGATGACTTCGCTAAGCCACGAGCTTCGTCTTCGTATGGGTTACTAGCCTCGTGTTGAAGACGACGTGATCGAGAGATGATCACGATCCGAATCCAAATTCGGATCCTAATACGAGTTCTCAAAACTCGCTTCTCCGGAGAGGTATTCGTCAACCAATTAACGAATCCTTCATCCTCCACCTCAGAGGATTACCGGAGATCGAATCCCCGGTAAGTTAGCCGTTGTCGGAGCTCTAACCGTCGTCCAAACGACGCTCCGACGTGAGGAGAACAAGCTGTCCAGAAAACTGGACAGCTTTGGTGGAGGTGATAGGCGCCGGCCAACCAAGGAAGATAGAGCTCACCTTGATGCCAAACCTGAAGGAGATCTCCGGAGCACTAACCGGCAGCAGATCGACGTCGGCGAGGGGGAAGGAAGCTACCTTCTGGATGCCGGTTGGAGGAGCTATGGGCGGCGGCAAGAGGTTGGCACCGAAAAACTCCAATAAGGAGGTGGGCGGCAACTTTAACCTAGGGGTTTTGGATTAGGGCTTAATTATCCCTTAAGCCCTCTTTTATAGAGAACTAATTCTCTTAATGGTTATTGGATCATAACCATTAGGCCCGTTAACCCGCTCCATTAAGATAAGTTAAAATAAACCAAACCATGATGGTTTATTTTAAGTTAAAACGAACCGAACCTACTTTTGGTTCATTCGTTTAAAATAAATCAAACCCTTTGGTTTATTCTCCTCCATTGGATTAGAACCAAACCATTTTGGTTCATCCATTATGTCTTCATAAGACATGGCCCATCCACGCTTCCATTGCGACTGAAACGATTTCATGCTCGCTTCTTGTTTAGTCCAACCAAACCTAGTTTCTCTCGGTCTGAGAATCTCATTCTCAAGCTCGTTTTAAATCCTTCGGATTACGCTCATTGTGAGTGTGACCAAATAGGTTCTCGGTTTATGTTGGCAGTCTATAATTAACCATTAATTATAGAATGATCATGAGTGGCACCTAGTAGTACATCATAATCCCCAATTAACCGAAAAGATCAACGGTTGATCCAGAACTATTTCTGAAACCCTTCAGCAGCTCGAATGATTCGTGCCCCATTCCCTTCACTCATCTTATACCCACTTGGTTCAGGGCATGGTCTATTGTGTCAGTCCCCACTAGGCTGACTACGTCACACCTAGCCCAAGTATCATTTCCTCGTCCTACGGATTCTAGTTACTCCACATGTATCGAAGAGTACCTTACTCTAAACATGTAATGCTTTGGCCAAAGACTTTAGTAACAATCCGACGAGAGGCCATGGGTATACATCTCCTCGCAAGGAGTGGTGAATCCTTTATAGGTTATTCAAACACCTTCGATCACTTCGACTTATACCCAATCATCCCGGGTCCACATCTCCTTAAAGATGTTTTCTTAAGATGTCAAAGCATAAGTCTCCATGATCAAGATGACTTGAATACCGCAAGTCTAAGGAACATCGCACTTAAGCCACAGTAAGAACTTCATTGACATATCTATATATGCAGAGAACCATATGAAGTCTTACGGCTGGTCACTCCAATGAACTAGTTACCATAACTAGCATCCACGATTAACTCCGGACATCACAATGTCTCCAGCCAGTGAGAATCAGCTGCTTGGATACACCAAGGAGTATACCTCGTGCTAGTCTCGACAGAATTGATGGTGTTCAAATCCATCAATTCATCGACTAGGGATAATTCCGATACATCACAATTACACATGTAGAGATACTCACTAGTTGTTATCCAATCACAAATTCTCTCATGCTATGAATCGTATAGTGGACATTCAGTAAATGAGTTTAAGATCCAATCAAAAACATAAAACATGTATACTCAAATAGTGAATCTTCATTTATCATATAAATGGTTCATACATAAGGCGATTGCCTTAGGACATCTCTCATATATTACTAACAGACTCCCACTTGGCCTAATGCCAATCGCTACGGTATCCAATACCATAAGCTCTAACATGACCCTCAAACTTATTTTGAGGTAATGCCTTAGTTAAAGGATCCGCTAAGTTCCTTTCAGTGGGAATTTTCTCGATTTGTATTTCGTTCCTACTGATAATCTCTCTGATAAGATGATAGCGGCGAAGCACATGTTTGGATCATTGATGAGACCACATCAAGTTCAGAGATGAACTTCTTGATCCAAACCGCTTCCTTCTTTGCTTCGAAGGCGCAATGTATTATTCATAGTGCGAGAATCATTATAAGCGTCAAGCTTGGAACCTTTCCAACTTATTGCACCTCCATTCTAGGTGAACACGTATCCAGACTGAGACCTGGAATCATCCTTATCTGTCTGGAAGCTGGCATCCGTATACCCGCGTATCACCATGTCCCCTTCTCCATATATTAGGAACACATCCTTAGTTCTTCTCAAGTACTTAAGGATCGTCTTAACAGCCGCCCAATGATCCATTCCCGGATCGGACTGGTATATGCTCGTGACACTCAGAGCATACGATACATCGGGCCTCGTACATAACATAGCATACATGATAGATCCTATTGCGGATGCATAGGGAATCTTACTCATGCAAATCCTCTCGTCTTCTGTGCGCGGACACATAGACTTCGAAAGGTGTACCCCATGCCTGATGGGTATGAAACTTTTCTTGGATTTCGACATGCTAAACCTCTTTAGCACTCGGTCTATATATGTAGACTGCGAAAGACCAAGCAACCGTTTCGATCTATCTCTATAGATCTTAATCCCAAGGATGTAGGTTGCTTCTCCCAGGTCTTTCATGGAGAATGTCTTGGATAACCAAACTTTAACTGACTGTAAGATTGAAACATCGTTTCCTATAAGTAATATGTCATCGACATATAATACTTGGAACATGACTACACTCCCACTAACCTTCTTGTACACACAAGGTTCGTCTGGATTTTGTGAGAAATCAAACTTTTTGATCGTCTCATCAAAACGGATATTCCAACTCCTGGATGCTTGCTTCAATCCATAAATGGACCATCGCAATTTGCATACCTTGGTTTTATCAATCGATGTGAAACCCTCAGGTTGTATCATATACACGTCCTCGAGCCGGTTTCCATTAAGGAAAGCTGTTTTCACATTCATCTGCCATATCTCATAATCATAATGAGTCGCTATGGCCAGGAGCATCCGAATGGATTTAAGCATAGCTACAGGCGAATAGGTTTCGTCATAATCAACACCTTACTTTTGACGATATCCTTTCGCCACCAATCTAGCCTTATAGGTAATCACATTACCATCCATGTCGGTTTTCTTCTTGAAAACCCATTTGCACCCTATAGGCTTTATGCCTTCAGGTGGGTCAACCAAGTTCCAAACTTGGTTTTCATACATGGAATCCATTTCCGACTTCATGGCACCAAGCCATTTATCCCTTTCTGAACTTGTCAGCACTTCTTCATAACTGGTAGGCTCCTCATCATCAATGAGTAACACGTCGTTCGATTCACTTACGAGAAATCCATATCTCTCAGGAATATTGCGTGTTCTACCAGATCTACGAAGATGTGGTGTTACAATAGGTCCAGCCGATTGCTCATCACTATGAGTTATCGGCTGTTGTGCTTCACCAGGTATCTCATCAATGTCTATTTGAGTCTCTCGAGCCTCCTCAAGCTCGACGACACTCCCACTGTTTTCTTGCAAGAGAAACTCTTTCTCTAGAAACACAACATGCCTTGAAACAGTTTACCTTTTGTTCCACAGGATGATAGAATTGGTAACCCCTAGTTTCCTTAGGGTATCCAATAAATAGACATTTATCAGACTTAGCATCCAATTTGTCTGATACAGTCCGCTTCACATAAGCAGGACAACCCCATATCTTCAAGTAAGATACATGAGGTTTCTTAATATTCCATATCTCATATGAAGTAGTTGAGACTACCTTGGTAGACATTCTGTTTAACAAGTAAACAGCTGTCTGAAGTGCATAGCCCCAAAAGGATTTGGGAAGAGTCGCATGATTCATCATTGACCTGACCATGTCCAACAAGGTCCGGTTACGCCTCTCAGATACACCATTATGCTGTGGTGTATATGGCGGAGTCCATTGAGACAATATACCATTGTCTCTTAGATAATCAAGAAATTCTTGACTTAAGTATTCACCACCTCGATCCGATCGAAGTATTTTAATACTCTTATCATGTTGTTTCTCTACTTCATTTCTGAATTCTTTGAACCTTTCAAAGGCTTCAGACTTGTGTTTCATCAAGAACACATACCGTGAGTGATCATCGGTGAAGGTAATGAAGTAGCTATAGCCTCCTAAAGCTTGAGTTGACATAGGTCCACATACATCAGTATGTATTAGACCTAGTAACTCTCCCACTCGTTCACCTTTTCCTGAAAAAGGTAACTTAGTCATCTTGCCTTTTAAGCATGATTCACATGTATCGTATGAATCAAATTCAAACGATTCCAGAATTCCACATCGGTGTAATTCGGACATGCGTTTCTTGCTTACATGGCCAAGACGACAATACCACATGTAGGAGTCTAATTGATTATCTTTTCGAGCATGCTTGTTGCTCGCTTCGATATTGAAAATATCACTGGATACGTCCAACATATAAATACCATTGCTTAAAGTTCCAGTCCCATAAAGAACTCCATTCAAAGTTATGTAACAACAATTGTTACTAAAAGTCAAATGGTACCAATTTCTATTTAAAAAAGAAATAGAAATGATGTTCTTTATCAACGAAGAAACATAAAAGCAATTGTCCAGTTCTAAGACAAGTCCTGTAGGGAGTTTCAACAAATGCGTTCCAATGGCGACTGCAGCAACCTTTGCTCCATTCCCAACACGGAAATTTGACTCTCCCTTGACGAGTCTTCTTCTATTCCTTAGCCCATGTATGTCATTACATATATATGAGCCACACCCAGTATCCAATACCCAAGTGTTTGAGGAAATAGAATGACAATCAATAACGAAGATATCTGAAGAAGATGGGGCATCCGATGCCTTGTTCTTCTTCACGGACTCAAGATAAATCTTGCACTTTTTTCGCAAATGGCTCTCCTTGCCATAATGATGGCAAGTTTCCTTTTGTGCTAGTTCTACCTTCTTAGCCCTTCTCTTCTTTCCCTTCTGCTGTGTAAAATATGAAGAAAAAAAAATTATATGGATTAACCCTTTAATTAATTTGGATTTAATTAGTGGGTTAATTGGATTTAATTAGGGATTTATTTAAAATTGGTCTTGGGCTGAGATTGGGTTTAGGCTAGAATCGGTTGGGCAGAGTCTATTGAGCCCAAATGGTTGGGCTGGAAATGGGCTGAACCAGTTGGATTTAATTCGGGTTGGCTTGAATCGAATCAAGGAACGACGTTTATAGACTTCGAACCGTCGATCAACCACTGCCGCATTTCTTCTCTTCCGCTTCGCGACCTACTTCTTCTCCTCGCTCGCGATTCCATTTCATTTCCGCTTCTCGTCTCTTCCGAATCACAGCTGCCACCGGCAATTTCTTCTCCCCGGTGCACCATCGGCGATCGGTTTTCCCTTTCGGCGTTGTCGGAGGCTTCGTTGGAGCAGTCGACCGGTCATCGCTGCCTCTGCTCAATCCTCCTCGCCGCGAGAACCAGCTGTCGCCGACTTTCCCGAGCTGGATCTCCCCTCTTGCGACGATTTGCCACCTTCGACACCGAGCTAGTCGATCTCTTCCCCGATGCTGCCTATCACCACAATCAGAGCTCCGTCGCCGCCCCGGTCAGAGCTACTCGTCGTTGCCACTTCATCACTACTAGATCCCTACTTCTCTATCTCCGATTGTTTTTTTTGTTGTTTCTTTCTCTCCGTCGAGCACCGCAGCGGCTGGATGCGTCGGCGCCTCTCCAGCAGCTTCTTCCTTTCTCCGATCCAAATAGCCAGCCGCTGCCGCCCATCGGTGGAGAGTAGATTGAAAGAGGAATTGGTGTGAGCTGCGTTGCAAGGTAGGTTTTGGTGTGATTTTGTTCACAGCAATTAGTAAACTGGATTTGTGTATTGTCACAGCAACATTGAGTTGATGGCTCTGTTTCCAGCAGGTTGAGGACATTCCGGCCAGCAGCTGGGATTTTTGATTTGGTTTCCTTGTATGTGTGATCGAGGTGGAGCTAAGGAATGTTGGATTTGTATTGGCAGTATAAGGTAAGTTTCGATTTGGTTGTGTTATAATAAGCGTACAGCATTGTGTAGGGGTATTACTCTTGGATTTAACAATGATAATGGATTGTACTTCCAGATTCGTAGTGGAAAAGTGAATCAGTATACGAGATGAGTTTTGATATAGATAATTGTATGTAGGTGATATTAGATCTATAGCAGATAATATTATCATGTTTGTTTTCAGGTATTGGTGATGTTTGATAGTTAGCGAGTGATATTGTTCTATTGGAGGATACCGGTTGTAGCTTGATGGTAATTGTGGGGTATGGAGATTTCAAGCAACGAAGGTAAGCTTTGATTCTGAATGTTATGTTATAGGCTATGTTATAGTTGTGTAACAAATGTATAAGACTTTGATTTAGGACTGTCTTGTGGACGTGAGGACAAATGATGTTTTCAGATGAGTCTTCGTATCAGGTGGGTAATATCTACCTGGTCCGGTAGTTTGATCAATTCCAGTGTATGATCTTGGATTTATGTTTATACCTGTTTACCTTAAATCCACTCTTATTTAATCATATGCTTATACTGCCTTGACCTTTGAGATATATACTATGTTACTCATTGATTATCTAGCACGGATAGGAATTATAAATCCTATTATGTATTAGCTGAGGGATGTTCAGTAAGTACAAGTGGTTAGGTTTATCTTTGTGACTTCAGATTGGGTTACTGTATTACATCACTAGGGTTAGGTGATGGTTTGGATTATGGAGTCGATTGTTATACCATATCCGTTTTAGTGGTGCATTTATGATGGATCTAGTTGTCTGTGCATGGATAAGTGTATGGGTGTCAGTATGTAACCATGGACTAGAGGTCCTAGCGTGATGGTATATCCATTATGGATTGTGTGTCTGAGTATGGTTATATGGACGGTCGATGGTATCTCGCTACTGACTAGAGGTCTTAGCATGGTTGACTGTCAGGTGTGTATGACTTTGTGTGATAGAGAGAGTCTTATGGATTATAGTCCTTGCATGGTTGAATTTTGGTTGACTAGGTCTCCCCGTGAGTTAGGGAGTGTTGCGAGGATTTGTGTGTAAGCTATGCATCATTACATTTCATGCATCTTGTATTGGAGTGCCCTTGTGGTTGAGATGAGTCGTCAGTCATCCTGCCTACTCGGCCACTCGGGGTAGTGGTTGCAGGGTTGAGGGCAGAGCATTGTTGTGCGTGTCGTTCTCGGCCACTATGGATGGTGGTAGCTGGAGATGCGCACTTGGCCACTGTACGGAGTGGTAGTAGCGCACTCACCCACTATAGACAGTGGTCGTGTGATGTGAAGTTGTCCTGGGTGGGGTGCTCGTCTACTCATGGGTAGGGACGGAGCAGCTAGCAGCAAGGACCCCCGTGTGGGTAGCATATAGCTCTATGGCGGGCTAGCTACTGTTTCATACTACCCAACTCGGTCACTCGAGAGTGGTGGCGGCTAGAGTCGGGATAGTTGTCATGTCCTGCCACCTAGGCCATGTTGGTGCAGTGGGCACCAAAGTCGAACCGGTATTTTGATTATGGCAAAAGGCTCAATAGTTAAGAGTATATTTGTTATCTTACGAGCTCAATTAAGTGTGCAAAAATGCTAAAGTTGGCCCGGAAGTCTGCGACACCGGTGGGGCAGGGTGGTCGAACCGCGCCAGAGGATTCGGAGGCCAGGGTACTCAGGTGAAAGGCGGAGCGAGCTACAAAAGTAGCTCGTGTGGCGAAAGCAGGGCGTTAAGCGTAGATCCGACCCAATACCTCCAATGGAAGGTCTAGGTCGAGATCAGTTGGTTAGAACCATCGTACTTTATATTTTAAGCTAACATCTGCGGTCAAAACCGCTTTGACCCGGTCGACATCAATCACTGGTCTAGTTCCACTCGAGAAGAGCTCAATTTCAAGGGGTGAATTTGGACTTGACTCGTGTTTTGGTACAAAGGGTGATGTGGCATCAAGGTGGACATCCAAACCATCACCAAGCTTCCTTGTGGTGGACGCCCAAAATGAGGAGAGTTGGCACAAGATGGTTGGCTCACATGATGTGGCACAAGTTGGATGGCTCCAACAAGTTGGCGTGAAGGCCTCCTTGAGGTGGCACAAGGTGGTTGGATGAGCACCTCATCCTTGAGTTGTGGCACAAGGTGGTTGGATGAAGCACCTCATCCTTGAGTTGGCGCAAAGGATGTGGATGAGCAAGACTTGGGGATAAGAACCTCACCTTGGACACTACCTATGTCTAAATTCATAGATCAATATCCATAAATAGACATGTTCACGCCAAGCAAAAGATAAGAAATCAAGAGCTCTCAACACGCCGTCGTAACGCCGCTACTACTACTCACATTTGCTACGACGAAGTGCCGCCGACAACGAAAGCTACATCTTCTACTTATAAGAGTTGTCGGTATATTTATTTAAGTTCTACTTCTTTAAATTGTCTTTGTGCTTTAATCGTAACAAGGAAAGGGGGAGTGTCCCTTTGCCTTGATTTCTTTTTGTGATCGTTGCTCCTACTTCCAACGAGGAGGAGTGGTTTTAGTGAATTGCCCTCCGTACGTGATCAAGGATCACTAGGGCCGTGGATTAGCAATCGAAAGATTGTGAACCACGTAAAAATATCTTGTCTACTTTATATTTCCGCTGTGCACTCTCTACTTGCTTTTTACTTATTGCAATAGTTTTTTTTAACGACACCGTATCGCTATTCACCCCCCCCTCTAGCGACACTTTCGATCCAACAATTGGTATCAGAGCCGGGGGCGCTAAGATTCGGTGAAACCACCAATCTAGCTTTGTTTGTCTTTGTTTCACAGATTTTTTATTTATTTATTTCTGTTTTCGTATAATTATGTCACTTGCTTATCTTCTCCTACATATAGAATTGCATTAGAGGCTTTAGGATCCGGATAAGGTTGTCCTTCGGGTTAGATCCCGAGTAAGGTTGTCCTCCGGAACTTCAACGACATTCGCATTTGATTGTTTATTTCTTTTTGCAAGTTACATTTTATATATCATTTTTTACTTCCCGCACTACTAATCCAAGACGAAAGTCTTGGAATATTCTTTCCGTGTGTGTTTTGCAAGATTCTTTTCGTCGTTCTTCTTCTTGTTTTTAAATGGCCCATCTCGAAGGGTTTAGCACCGCCCGACCCCCGTTTTACAACGGTAATGACTTTCGTTATTGGAAGGGTCGGATGGAATGCTTTCTTAAAACCCAAATCGAGATGTGGATCGTAATCCAAACCGGTTTCACACTTCCTATTAATGAAGATGGTGAATCTTTGGGTTACGATCAATGGTCAAATTCCATGAAAAACAAGTAGAAGCCGATGCCAAGGCAACTCAAATCTTGCAATGTGGGTTGTCCAAGGAAGAGCTCAACCGCGTCGGCCCCTTCATTAGTGCAAAGGACTTATGGACCAAGCTAGTGGAACTACACGAAGGCACCGACGACACGAAGGTATGTAAAAGAGATTTACTTTTAAATAAATTGTATAACTTGAAAATGCAGGAAAACAAGACCGCAACTCAACTACATGCTCGTATCCAAGACATCGTCAACCAACTCCATGCCATCGGACAAAAGGTCGAGAATCGCGACCTTATCAGGTATTCTCTTAACTCGTTTCCTAGGACCACCTTGTGGGCATCCATGGTCGATGCCTACAAGGTCTCCAAGGACCTTTCTAAAATTAGGTTAGACGAATTGTTTTCGGAACTTGAATTACATGAGCAAACTAACGTGGTCCAGGCCGAGAAGAGTATTGCGTTAGTTGCAGGTTCCAAGAAGAAGAAGCCCGCAAGCAAGCCACCCCCGAAGGAAGAAGACGAGTCCGAATCGGAAGTAGACTCCGAAATAGAATCCGAACTAGTCAATCTAGTTCGGAAGATGATCAAGAGACGAAACCGACCAACAACTCAAGGTAAGCCTAAACCTAATTCAAATACTTCTAATTTTAGATGCTATGAGTGCAGCGAGTTGGTCACATCAAGTCCGAGTGCCCAAAGCTAAAGAATAACGCATCAAAGACCAAGAAAGCGCTAAACGCTACTTGGGAGGAGTTGTCGGAGGAAGAAGACGATATCCAAGCTCTAATGGCCAAGCCGACCGAGCACGACTCCGAAACCGAAGAAGAGTCCGAGTCCGAATCCGATGATGAGCTTCCATTCAAGACAAGCCACGGATCCGTATCCGGTTCAAAAGAATCATTAAGGGTAAGTCGGTCGTTACTTAATACTTTGTATGGTGCAATTAAATTTTTAAATAAGAAACTAGCTAAGTCCGAGTCCAAGGTCGAGACCCTAATTGAGGAGGTTAACCTCCTCAAACATGAGGTCTCCCTAACCTCTTCGACTACTCGTATTCAAGAGGAGGACTCAACTCAAGTTGAAAAGCTTGAAGTTGAGAACTCGCTTTTGAAAACACAAGTCGAAGACCTTAGGAACACGTTGGAAAGGTTCACTTTGGGATCCAAGGGACTTGACCTCTTACTTGGATCACAAAGGGCCGTGTACAACAAGGCCGGACTCGGGTTTAACTCAAATACAACCAATAAGTCATATATGTCTATAGTAAACCAACATAAGAAAAATGTCCAAGCATGGGTCCCTAAGATCACTTTGATTTCAACTTTAGGATCTAACATGTATTGGGTTCCCAAGGACCAAATTCACTATGTGAATAGACCCACTCGATTCAATGGTCCAGGGGGAGCCAATACAAAATGTATTTTTGTTAAGTCTTAGAAATTGCATGCTTAGTTTTTCCTTTATTTTTAGAATGGTTAGATAGGACTCATAATCAACTAAAATCCTACGAAAAGATTGAGCCTCGGGGAGCCTCTTTTCAAAAATAACTAGTTAGACCAAGATGTAGTCTCAAGTAAGTCGAGTTATCAATTTCTTGAAATTAGCTTTGTCTAAGGAAGTGGTCGTTGTTCCGATCAAAGAAGGCCTGCGTGCCTCGCCACGACACTGGAAGCTAATCTCTTGAAAAGATTACTTGATGAGCTTAGACTAAATCGAATCTAACCTAATGTTGGTTAATTTAAATTCATTAAAATTAATCAAGTAAAATTGAAAGTCATCTCACAATAACACATAGGAATAACATGTTTTGATCATGTAGATATTGGTGAGATGATTTAGGTTTAAAAACTTACAAACAACCCTTTAGTAATTCAATATCCGATCCATTACCTTATATGTAGGATCAATGGATGTTGGATGCTGGTTGCTCCCACACATGACCGGGATCAACTCAAATTTTCGGTTACGATTCAAACGACAAGGATCGGTAGCCTTGAAATAACGGCAAGCTCAAAATCATCGGATCGTGATATTGAGCTCAACTCTAACTTTACAATTCAAAATGTCTTATTAGTAGAAAACTTTCAATATAATTTACTTAGTGTAAGCCAATTGTGTGATAACAATTATAAGGTCATATTTCTAGAAAATGAATAATCAAGATAAATGCAACATCTAAAATAATACTTAAAGGAACTAGGAATAGCAACATCTACACAATAAATTTAACTCCTCAACCAAGTGTCTTATGACACGCAAGAGGAATCTTGGTTATGGCAGAAGACTCGACACTGCACAAGACTCGTCCACAAGATGAGTCAGTGGCTTGGTTATAGGAATGCATAAACAAAAAAACTTGGATAATAAAATAATTAAAGCTTGTCAACAAGGTAAACAATCTAGGACACAACATCAATTAACTAATCAAGAACGAACCAAAAGTTTTCTTGAGCTACTACACATGGATCTATATGATTCACATGGAGCTAAGTCACTCAATGGTAGTCAATTTTGCTAAGTCATAATTGAAGTCTATTCTAGATTTACTTGGGTTAGTTTTATCAAACATAAAAATGATACTCTAGTCCAACTAATCAATATTTGTAGTTTATTTGAAAATCAATATAACATTAATATTAAAAGACTTAGTAGCGATCATGGTGGTGAATTCGAAAACCACAGTTCTGATTTACGTAACCTAAGCGGATACCACCATGAGTTTTCATGTCCTAGAACCCCACAACAAAATGGGTTAGTCGACGGAAAAATAGAACCCTACAAGAAGCCGCTAGGACAATGTTAAAGCAGTATAACTACTGCAGATAGATTTTGGGCAGAGGCGTTAGTGCGACTTGCTATGTCCAAAATAGGATCCTTATGGTAAAGAGGCACCAAAAGTCCTCGAGATTTATCACGATAAAATACGAACATCAAATACTTTAGGGTATTTGGATGCAAGGTACATATCTTAAACACTAAGGATTACCTAGGGAAATTCAAATCCAAAACCTCTCTGGAACCTTTCTAGGATACTCAACCACCGTAGAGCTTATAGGGTATACAATCACGACACTCTTAGAGTCGAAGAAACCATTAATATAGTTTTGACGAAGGACACGAACCCGTTCAATCCTTAACAAAACCAACTAGCAAATCAACTTATAGCAAACCCGACTCTAATCTTGAACTTGAATCTGTCCTAACCCAAGTCATCCTATCGACCAAGTGATAGATGACCCTAACCCAAGTCATCCTATCAATCAAGTTATAGGTGATCCAAATTTAGGGGTTGAACTAGAGCTTCATATCGAAACATTAGTCAAATCTAGTTAATTTCCAAAATCGAACCCAAAACTATTGAACAAGCACTTCTTGATCATTGGATTATTGCTATGCAAGAAGAGCTAGCTCAATTCACTAGAAATGAAGTCCGAATTAGTACCACCACCTAAAGAAAAATCAATTATTGGAACAAGGTGGGTATTTGAAATAAACTTGATGATAAAGGTGAAGTAGTTAGAAATAAAGCTAGGTTAGTCGCAAAGGGTTTAGTCTCGAAGGTTTAGATTACGATGAGACCTCGCCCGTAGCAAGACTAGAGTCCATCCGAATGTTGTTAGCATATACGCACATCGAGGTTTTAAATTGTTTCAAATGGATGTCAAGTCAGCATTTTTGAATGGATACATTAAGGAAGAAGTTTACGTCAACCTCCGGATTGAAAATCTAGATAAACTGACCATGTCCTTAGACTTAAGAAAGCCCTATATGGACTCAAACAAGCCCCAAGAGCTTGATGCGAAGGCTTTCGATCTATCTTAAGTCCAAAGGATTCAACCAAGGTTTAGTCGACCCAACCTTATTCAAAAAACCGTAGGAAAAGAAATCTTTATAGCCCAAATCTATGTAGATGATATAATTTTTGGAACTACCAACTCGATCACCTAAGCGAATTCATCCACTTATGGAAAGTGAATTTGAAATGAATTTAGTAGGAGAGTTAAGTTTCTTCTTAGGTTTACAAATTAAACAAACTAAAGATGGAATATATTTACATCAACAAAAATATACTAAGGACTTAATAAATCGATTTGGAATGCAAGATGCTAAAATAATTAATACACCTATAGCAACTAATGTTAATATAAACGAAGATGTAGAAGGAAAACCCGTTGACCTAAAATACTATAGGAGCGCAATAGGAAGTCTCCTATACTTAACCGCGAGCCGACCCGACATTTTATTAGCGGTAAGTATGTGCGCAAGGTTACAAACCTGTGCCAAGGAGTCTCACCTAACCCTAGTCAAGCGTATCCTTAGATATCTAAAGGGCACGCTAAACGTAGGTATTTGGTACCCTAGATCTACCGAGTTTAATCTAATCGGCTACTCCGACTCCGACTATGCCGGTAGTAAACTCGATAGAAAGAGCACGAGTGGTTGTTGTCAAATCCTCGGCTCGAGTCTAGTGAGTTGGTGCAGTAGGAAGCAGCATTGCGTTGCCTTATCTACCACCGAAGCCGAATACGTTGCGATGGGTGAGTGTGTCTCTCAGCTCCTGTGGATGAAGCACACTCTCCAAGACTTTAGCTTAATCTTTAACAACATTAAAACCTACATAGATAACATCAGTTCAATTAACTTAACTAAAAATCCAATATGTCATTCTAGGACAAAACATATAGAAGTTAAACACCACTTCATTAGGAACATGTAACTAATGGAACTATACAACTAGAGTATGTTGAGTCCAAATCAAACCTAGCGGACATCTTCACCCAAACCACTACCCGAAGCGAATTTAGTTTATTAAGGCCAGTTATAGGTATGTGCGTAATAGAGTAGGATTTAAATTTCTCTATATATGTACTCTATTTTTGCTTCTTTTTATGAAATTAGCCTAAGTCTTACCTTAGAAATCATATACCTATAGATTTAAGGAGCCAACACATCTCACAACACATAGGACTAATGTGTTTGTGTACTTAGCCACGTAGATGTTAGGACCTTACTCTGGTTCGATGTAGATTCAAAGGCATCGATATGAACCATGGAGTATAATTATTTAAAATTAATCAACTCCTTCAAGACTTATTGATCATTCTATATCAATCAAGTCCAACCGTAGTTGTACATTTTAGATGAACATATTTTCAAGCTTATTATTATTTTTAAAAATATATATATATATATATATATATATATATATATATATATATATATATGGGGAAGTGGCTTGGTGTTACAAACCCTAAAATATATTTACAAACTTTTTGTGTTAAGGCAATCGGGGGAGACAGTCACAAAAGTAAACAAAATTAACCAAAATTAAAGGGAAGAAAGTAAACAAAATTATTACCTTTTATATTAAGTAATTCCGATTACTTAAGCAACTATTAAGGGGGAGTAAAAATTATTTTTCAAGAACTCACCTTCGGTCAAGGGGGAGGTTACCTCAAAGGGGAGAACTTGAAACAATAATATTTCTCATTCATATTTAATCATTATGCTAGCTCATTCATATTTAATCTTTATGCTAGCTCATTCATGCTTAATCATTATGCTAGCTTAATTTTTCCTTAACTTTTGTGTCGGTTTGCCATGAATCAAAAAGGGGGAGATTGTTGGTGCAGTGGGCACCAAAGTCGAACCGGTATTTTGATTATGGCAAAAGGCTCAATAGTTAAGAGTATATTTGTTATCTTACGAGCTCAATTAAGTGTGCAGAAATGCTAAAGTTGAGCGGAAGGTCTGCGACACCCGGTGGGAACCGAGGTGGTCGGGCAACGCCCGAGGGATTTCGGAGGAAGCCGAGGTACTCGGGTGAAGACCGGAAGCGAGGCTACAAGGTAAGCTCGTGTGAAAGCGAAGCAAGGACGTTAAGCGTAGATCCGACCCAATACCTCCAATGGAAGGTCTAGGTCGAGATCAGTTGGTTAGAACCATCGTACTTTATATTTTAAGCTAACTTGTACTGCAGTCCAAAACCCTTTGACCAGTCGTCTACTACGATCAAGCTGGTCTAGTTCGACCTCGAGACGAGCTCGAATTTCAAGGGGGTGAATTTGGACTTGACTCGTGTTTTGGTACAAAGGGTGATGTGGCATCAAGGTGGACATCCAAACCATCATCAAGTTGGACGCCCAAAATGAGGTGAGTTGGCACAAGATGGTTGGCAAACCACCATCAAGCTTGGACGCCCAAAATGAGGAGAGTTGGCACAAGATGGTTGGCTCCCATGATGTGACACAAGTTGGATGGCTCCAACAAGTTGGCGTGAAGGCCTCCTTGAGGTGGCACAAGGTGGTTGGATGAGCACCTCATCCTTGAGTTGTGGCACAAGGTGGTTGGATGAAGCACCTCATCCTTGAGTTGGCAAAGGATGTGGATGAGCAAGACTTGGGGATAAGAACCTCACCTTGGACACTACCTATGTCTAAATTCATAGATCAATATCCATAAATAGACATGTTCACGCCAAGCAAAAAGATAAGAAATCAAGAGCTCTCAACACGCCCGTAACGCTCTACTACTACTCACATTTGCTACGACGGCGTCACGACAACGAAAGCTACATCTTCTACTTATAAGAGTTGTCGGTATATTTATTTAAGTTCTACTTCTTTAAATTGTCTTTGTGCTTTAATCGTAACAAGGAAAGGGGGAGTGTCCCTTTGCCTTGATTTCTTTTTGTGATCGTTGCTCCTACTTCCAACGAGGAGGAGTGGTTTTAGTGAATTGCCCTCCGTACGTGATCAAGGATCACTAGGGCCGTGGATTAGCAATCGAAAGATTGTGAACCACGTAAAAATATCTTGTCTACTTTATATTTCCGCTGTGCACTCTCTACTTGCTTTTTACTTATTGCAAAAGTTTTTTTTAACGACACCGTATCGCTATTCACCCCCCCCCCCTCTAGCGACACTTTCGATCCAACAGGCCACACTGGGGTCGTGGTAGCGAGTAGGGTGCGCAGGCATGACCATGCATATGCATTGCTGATATATATGTATGCATGTATTTGATATATGTTTTACATATGCCTGTGAGATGCTGCATTTGATTGAGCTATGATTGTTGCACATGCTTGTTCATCATGATACATGTCATTTGCATTTTATTTACTGCTATGTGTTGAGCATGATACATGCGTTGATTGACATTATTATATGCATTTGATTAGCATCATGTCATTGTGTACGGACCGGGTTATTATACGGTGATCATATATTTCATATGTCCGAGTATTGGTCGGTATGGGATTGACACAATGCGTTATATGGTTACATTATAGTATACCGCTCGTGATGATCTAGCATATGGCGTTCTGAGGATTAGTGTACGTTGGTACATTACTTTATGTTGATTGATCGATTTAGTATATACCTTGAGTATGATTTTACTGTAGTTACTTGTTATTAGAGTTGGATATGACTGTATGTCTATTGGACACATGCTGTATACCTGTAGATCTTCACATGTATACTTGTAGATCTATCCTTATATGTTGTTCATGCACTTTCTATATATTACCCTTGAGTTTATACTCACCACCCCTGGACCCTGGGTTTTCTGTCGCCCAGATAACAGGTAGAAGATTCCTTGGACGTTTGGAGCTCCGCCAGCTGATCCCATCTCACACCGAACATTTGGGGTTTTCCACGTATTTGCTTCCGCTGTTATTTTGTATTATGGCCATGTATAATCAGTGTTGTATCTGGCTATGGATTTGTACGTTGTTGTGTGTAGTATGTTAGAGTCGCACCGGTGCGCACCTCTTGTGTTGTTGTGGATATATTGTTTGTTATTGTCCATTTATATATTATTGTTGTGGGCCTACGGGCCTTGTATTAACCCGATATATTGCCACGTACAGGGGAGATGTCGTTCGTTTGCTTTTCGGCACGGCATACTCTCGGGGCGTGACAATTTTATTGGTATCAGAGCCCTAGGTTGCGAAGTCCATTTTCGGATTTGATTTCGTTCGGACATCGAGTTTTGCTTTACTCGGTCTTGGTTTTGTGAGTTCTGGGATCTGACTGCTGCGGACATCTCCGAGCAACAAGGATTAAGGTATGTTAATTGTTATTACATATCCTTCTATTGGTTATGCATTTAATTGCTTATAACATGGAAGACTTGTAGGATATTGGTTAATATTCGTAACCGTGGTTTGAGTTTGACCACGGGAACGATATGTTGAGGTTATTAGATATGTACCTGCTATCGAAAAGATAATTACGTTTGAGAGCCGACTGATACCGAGTCAGAAAGCAGGGGTTAGGTAGTCACATCGCTTGTGGAGATCAAGGATTACGGTCCTAAGATTTTCACTAATTATGTTAGTCAGATCATTACCTATGGGGTAATGAATTACGCGAGTACACTATCGTTGATGCAGATAGTAGAGGATTAGTTTGGAGATATTCATAGAGATTTTGATCTCTGAGATGGTCGTTCTAGGTTGTATAACGTTGAGGGTACTTTTGAGTACTTAACTCGTGTTATACAGAGGAAGCTAAGTTAGTTGCATACCACTATCCGGATTTAGCTGGTACTTGGTGTAAGATATAGGAAATAACCTATGGGAAATAACATATCACTTAGTCACAGTTCAGTGATGTTGTGAGATAGTATTTTCCCACGTCATCTTCTTTGACTCATTGTCAGGGAATTCTTGGGCATCGAGTAGGGTGATCGTTTGGTTACGAAGGTACCATGCAGAGTCATTAGACTTGCGAAGGTTACGACTATTTAATAGCCCAAGAATGTGATTGGGTTGGTTTTGACCACCCAGGGGTTATCGGTTGACATCTTGATCAGGATGTTTAGATCTCCTACCAGATCCTACCGGAAGTGTATAGACCGAGTCATGTGTATAGAAATGACTCCGTAGTAAGTGTTTTAAAGAGTTGGAGATTGGACAAGCAGATATTGCGAGTTAAATTATTGGAATTCAAAATCTCCAAATGTTGGATAAAAGGAGCAAGATTAAAGTCATGAGTCATGAGTGACTATTGGAGAGTTTTCCGATCATAGAAGACCGATTGCAGTTATCGTGACTTCTCATGTTTATCGGTGAACTTCGGAGGAAAGACTCGAAGGAGATTATGTGTGTGCGGTCGGGTTACGACGAGACACAGAGTCAGATTATCCGATGGACCATTGTATCTGTTCCTACTATAAGCAGCCGGTATCTACGAGGAGAGTATGTATTTTGAAGACTCAGTTGAAGACTATGGATGATGCTTTCGAGCGGATGATCCACAACCTCGAAAGCCGAGATTATTACAGAAGATTAGGTTATCACATCAGCAGCGATCTACTACCCCAGATATAGTTGGAGTTCTTTGATACTTTCATCCGGAAGAAGTAAGTTACTCAGCAGTATCAGCCAAAGACATCTCAGAAGACTCAGACATGCAGACAACAACTGTTACCTTCCCAGACGACAACAACTGTTACCTTCCCAGGCGTAGTTATGATTTGTTAAGAGGAGAGAGAGTATACGACGATGGTCATATCTATGCGGTATTCTTCAGTTGTAGCTGTACCTTTCGCAGAGTTGGAGCGTGCTACAATGTTGATAGTTCTTCAGTATGTTACAGTCGGATGTGTTAGTTAAAGCCCTAGAACCAATCATGTGATGGTTGAATAGGGAACATTTTGTATCATATTCTATAAAGGCAAAAGGATTGGTTATTATATTTATGTCTTGTTTGTGCCAGCTATAGTAAATATAATAATGCCCTAGAAAAGTAGGTTCTTATCTACAGCACATCAATTGGCAGAATTGATTATGAGAGGCTGTAGAGAACACTTTCCTAAATGTTCCTAGTCGAGTATTAATATGCAAGGGCAATATTAATACATAAAGACTAGCATGTAGGTCAATTGATGACTTGATCTCACAAGTCATGGATATATGATATCGAGTTGACACATGGGTATATATTGGAGAATATATATTGAATCCACCGCCATGAGAAAGTTTCATGGATCGTTATATGAGTGTCATAAACTTTCTCATGTGACTATTGGTATGAATAGTCCTTAGACCTGAAGTCACTACGGTTCCCTACATAAGAAGTTATGTACTTTGGTATCGTCAAACGTCACCCGTAACAGGGTGGACCATAAAGGCGATTACTGGGTATGTAACAAATTATGCGGAGGGATGTGAGTGATGTAGATGGGATCTATCCCTTCCATATGACGGGAGTGATATCGGTGGGCCTTGATTGAGTAGAACTACTAAAACGCATGGCCATGCTCGAATGAGTCAATATGAGATATTGAGCTCATTTGTTTGAGTTAGTTTACTCAGGGATCAAGAAACACATAGATTGATCGAGGATGACACGGTCTATGCCTCATTGATCAATCTGATATCAAGGATAGAAGGACACAGTCATATATTATAGTAGTCACGAAAAGGTTAGTCGGATCTTGACTTATCTCGTAACTTGGGTAGCAATGATGTATTGCTAGATGCCGCTCATTGCTTGTGTATCTAAAAGAGTTTAGATCCACTGCTAACGTTATGAGAGCCTATAGGGTCACACACAAAGAGCATGATGATTAGAGGAATTAGAGTATTCTAGTTTGACTAGAATAATATGGGAATAAGCTTAAGTACAAAATGGTTTTTGGACTTTAAGCTTAATGAGAATTTTAGCTAATTGATTTAATGAGATTAATTCAATATGTTACCTTATTGATTTAATAAGATTAATTCAATATGATAACATAAGCTTAATTGAATTAATAAGATTAATTCAATATGATAACATAAGCTTAATTGAATTAATAAGATTAAATCAACATGCATGAATGCCACATAAGAATGCCACATAAGCATGCCACATAAGCATGCCACCTAAGCATCCACCTAAGCTAGATAAGGTGGAAGGAAACAAAATGGTTTTGTCTCCTTAAGTGGCCGGCCAAACAAATGTCCCAATGCAATGGATTGCATTGAATGGTAGGAGGTGAAAGGGTTTTTCCAACCCTATAAAAGACCATGAAGTGGCCGGCCATTCCATAGCAATTGTTGTTGTGGTTGTGGAGTGTGGTTGTTAGGAGCTTGAGGCTTGGAGAGAGCTTGAGAGCTTATTGTTGTGTGGCCTTTTGTGAGTAGCAAGAAGAGTAGTCTTCTTCTTCCCTTCTCTTTTCCCTAGCTTCCTCTCCTTTAGGGACTTCTCTAGCAAGAAGTAAAGGAGAGCTCCTCTAGTTTTCTTTTGTGAGACAAGAGCGTGCTCGTGTGGATACGTATAGAGGCACGGACACTTGAACGTGCTAAAGATCCAACAAACCGAAAGGAAAAGCGGGATTAACAAGGGCACGCAACAAAGGTAATCCTCTCCTATAAGATAGGCTTGGTTTAGAGAAATTTATTTTATACGAGTTTGCTTTCGCATGGATCACTTGGAAGGGATCCTAATTTTTCCGTTGCGCATATGCCATTTGGCATACGAGATTTCCCTACAGTGGTATCAGAGCCACTTGCGAAAGATCGTATAAAAATAGGTTTTCTCTATTTTATATGTGATATAGAAGTAGGATAAATTTTATTATGAGTTGATAATTGCATTAGCAAATTTTCAAACATAATAAAATATCCAATGTCTTTTAAAAGTTAAAATGACATGGTGCATGGTTATGGCCTAGTCCCAAAAAGTTTGTGATTGTGTGTTGTAATTCTTAATACGGCCTGCGTGTCGTGCCTTTCTCCTAATATTCTTGTTGTAAAATTAGTTTTAGACTCGAATGTAACTCGAGTATTTCTCCTTTTGTAATGTACAAAACAAGGATGGAGGGTCCATTGGAAGATGAGGTTACAAGGAGGAAGTCAACACACAAGACAACCAAAAGGAAGCACTTAGGAGAAGATGCTATCCCTAGGTTGACCAATCAATCTTTTCATTGGCTTGAGAAGATTGTAGAATAAGGGCCATAACCATGACACGTTAGTTTAATATGTATGTGATGCATGTTAGTTTAGCTTGTATGTGATGCATGATTAGTTTAGCTTATATGTGATGTATGCTAACATGTATATGATACATGTTTATTTCTTAATAAGTCTAAACGATATGCCTACCAAAGTTGGTACTCACTACTTCCTCGATCATTTGTTATTGGGTTTGCCAAAGCAAAGCAATGCATTTTATCTTGGAGGGGTGCGAGTGGACAATCGTGATGTCCCGCTATCAGTCTTGGTTAAGACTTAATTAAGTGTTTTCTTAATTGGTTAAGAAAGTAGAGGCATATATTAGCTTTGAACATAAGTGTTAACATTAGTTTTGTGTGATTTCCGAACATCAGCTTTGTCTTAGAAGTGGTCGTTGCTCCGATATCCAAGAAGGCCCTGTGCCTCACGGCTGGATCTGGTTTAGGAATAAACACTAAACTAATCTAAAACTTAACCAAAGCTATTAAAGAGTTACATCAGATGAAATTGGCAAAAGATTGCCTACCTAATTATACTACGTCTTGGGCGATTAGCCAAAGCTAACTCAAGACGAATTATGATGTGGATCTTTATCCCATATAAATTTATAGCTAAATAGTAGCTATGAGAATTTAGTGGAAGCCTCATTTAATTAAAGGCCTAATTAAATGATTTAGGTATGATACTTAACTTTGCATTTTAATGTTGTAGATCACCATGACATATAACACGTCGCACCTCAACTTGCGATCTGCCTTGAGAAGGACAAGCTCAATGGAGCAAATTTTCTTGATCGTATAGGAACTTAAGGATTATCCTCAAACAAGAGCGTAAATCAGTATGTCCTAGAGCAATCTAATCCTCAAACACCCGCCCATGCGCCACTCGTATGAAAAGGATGCTTATAAGAAGCATCAAGATGACGCATTGGATGTGTCATGCCTTATGCTTGCCACCATGAACTCTGAGCTTCAGAAGCAACATGAGAACATGGATGCCTATGATATGGTTGAGCACCTGAAACAACTATATCAAGGACAAGCTAGGCACGAGCGTTTTGAAGTGTCTAAAGCTCTTTTTGCATGCAAGATGCAAGAAGGAACACCTGTAAGAACTCACGTACTCAAAATGATTGGGTACGTTGAGAACCTTGAAAGACTAGGTTTTCCACTGAGCCAAGAATTGGCAACTGATGTTATCCTGCAATCGTTGCCGGAAGCATACAATCAATTTGTCATGAATTATAACATGAATGAAATTGATAAACCTTTACCTGAGATTCTCAGCATGTTGAGAACTGCTGAACCAAATCTCAAAAAGAAAGTTAGTAATGTACTAATGGTCAAGAAGGACAAAGGTAAGCGCAAAGGCAAGGGTAAGACCCAAGCCAAAGGCAAGGCCAATTCATCCACTTCAAAGGGTAAAGGTAAAGTACATAAGGAAGGGGACTGCTTCCATTGCGGTGAGACTGGACACTGGAAGAGGAACTGCAAAGTCTACCTTGAGGAAGTAAAGAACAAGAGAAGTGGGACTTCTGCCTCAGGTATACACGTTATAGAAGTTAATCTATCTATTTCTTCTACATGGGTATGAGATACCGGATGTGCATCTCACATTTGTACTAATGTGCAGGGACTGAGAAATAGTAGAATAATGGCAAAGGGTGAAGTGGACCTACGAGTAGGCAATGACGCAAAAGTTGCTGCTGTAGCTGTAGGAACATATTCTTTGTCTTTGCCCACTGGGCTTATCTTAGAACTAGAGGAGTTCTTTTATGTACCTGCATTGACAAAGAACATAATCTCTGTATCTTGTTTAGACAAGAAAAACTTTTCTTTTATAATAAAGGACAAATGTTGTTCCATTTATTTAAATGAAATGTTCTATTGTAATGCACCACTTATGAATGGTCTCTATGTTCTAGATTTAGATAACCCAATTTATAACGTAAATACCAAACGGTTCAAATCGAATGATTTGAACCAGACATATCTCTGGCACTGTCGCCTAGGTCACATAAATGAAAAACGCATATCCCAACTCCATAAAGATGGATTATTGGACTCATTTGATTTTGAATCATATGAGGTATGCGAGTCTTGTCTTTTAGGAAAGATGACTAAAACTCCATTTAGTGGACATGGCGAGAGAGCGACGGACTTGTTAGGACTCATACATACTGATGTATGTGGCCCTTTCAATGTCGGGCCGAGGAGGCTATAAGTACTTTATTACTTTCACCGATGATGAGTAGATTTGGCTACTTATATTTGATGAGACATAAGTAATCCTTTGAAAAGTTCAAAGAATTCAAGAATGAAGTACAAAACCAACTTGGTAAGCGTATTAAGCTACTTCGATCAGATCGAGGTGGTGAATACCTTAGTCAAGAGTTTCGTGATCACCTGGCTGAGTGTGGGATAATATCCCAACTCACTCCCGAACACCACAATGGAATGGTGTATCCGAGAGGAGAAATCGTACTCTATTAGATATGGTACGATCAATGATGAGCCAGACTGATCTACCTACTTCCTTTTGGGGTTTAGCTCTAGAGACAGCCGCTTTCACACTTAATCGCGTTCCATCAAAAGCCGTAGAAAAGACACCATATACGATATGGACCGGGAAGAGTCCCAAAATGTCTTTTATAAAGATTTGGGGTTGTGAAGCTTACGTTAGACGTCAAGTCTCAGATAAACTAGGACCCAAATCAGATAAGTGTTATTTTGTAGGATATCCCAAGGAAACTAAGGGATATTACTTTTACAATCCCACACTTGGCAAGGTGTTTGTTGCCAGAAATGCTGTATTTCTAGAAAGAGAATTTATTTCTAGAAATACTAGTGGGAGTAAAATTCATCTTGAAGAAGTTCAAGATGATGATAACACTAAGGCTTCGATGGAAAATGAACAGGCACCACAAAGTGTTGTGGATGAGGAATTTGTTGCCCAAAGAGTTGTGGAACAAACACACCTGCTCAAGTAGACCAACCTCTTCGAGATCTAATAGGATCCGTCGTCAACCCGAGAGATATTCTTTTCTCTTGGATCGACAACGGTGATGTATTGCTTATCAATCTTGACGAGCCTACATCCTATCAAGAAGCTATGATGAGCCCAGATTCCGAGAAATGGCTAGAGGCCATGAGATCCAAAATGGAATCCATGTACACTAACCAAGTATGGACTTTGGTTGATCCACCTGAAGGGGTAAAACCCATTGGGTGTAAGTGGGTCTTTAAAGTAAAGACTGACATGGATGGTAATAAGCATACCTATAAAGGTAGATTGGTGGCTAAAGGATTCAAACAAATTCATGGTATTGACTATGAAGAAACCTTTTCACCAGTTGCGATGCTTAAATCCATTCGGATCATACTTGCTATTGCAGCCTACCATGATTATGAGATCTGGCAGATGGATGTCAAAACCGCTTTTCTGAATGGAAAGCTACTCGAGGATGTGTACATGACACAACCTGAGGGTTTTGAAGATCCAAAGCATCCTGGAAAGGTATGCAAACTGCAAAGGTCCATTTATGGACTAAAGCAAGCCTCTCGAAGCTGGAATCTTCGATTCGATGATGCAATCAAAGAGTTTGGTTTCATCAAGAATGAAGATGAGCCTTGTGTCTACAAGAGAAATAGTGGGAGCACAGTTGTATTTCTTGTCTTGTATGTAGATGACATACTTCTCATCGGAAATGATATTCCTTCACTCCAGTCTGTGAAGATGTGGTTAGGGAATTGTTTCTCGATGAAGGACTTAGGTGAAGTCGTCTATATTCTAGGCATCAAGATCTATAGAGATAGATCTAGAAGATTACTTGGCCTAAGTCGAGTACATACATTGATAAAGTGCTAGATCGTTTTGCTATGCAAAATTCTAAGAAAGGGTTTCGCTTTATCACATGGTGTGAGTCTTTCAAGACTCAATGTCCCTCTTCTAAGGAGGAGAGAGATCGCATGGATAAGATCCCTTATGCATCGCCTATAGGGTCTATCATGTACGCCATGCTTTGTACTGCTCCGACGCCTCGTATGCTTTGAGCATGAGTAGATACCGATGGATCCGTGAAAGTCACTGGATAGGCCAAAAATATTCTTAAGTACTTACAAAGAACGAAAGAATATTTCCTGATATTTGGAGGCAATGAGGAGCTAACTGTAAAGGGTTACAGTGATGCAAGCTTCCAAACAGACAAGGATGACTATAGATCGCAATCGGGGTACGTGTTTTGCCTGAATGGTGGAGCCGTGAGTCGGAAGAGTTCAAGCAGACACGCTTCTTTGTCGATTCTACAATGTGCGAGTATATTGCGATCTCGATGCAAAGAAAGGAGGCTGTTTGGCTCCGCAAGTTCATCAGTGAACTTGGGGTAGTTCCTAGCATTGCAGATCCAATAGACCTCTACTGTGACAACAATGGGGCTATTGCACAGGCTAAGGAACCTCGATCACATCAGCGGACCAAACACATACTGCGGCGCTTCCATCTCATTCGAGAGATCATCGATAGAGGAGATGTGAGGATATGCAGAGTACCGACAGAGGCTAACATCGCAGATCCATTGACCAAGGCTTTGGCACAGAGGAAGCATGATGGTCACACTAGGTCACTAGGTATTAGATATCATAGTGATTGGTACTAGTGCTAGTGGGAGATTGTTAGTTAAAGCCCTAGAACCAATCATGTGATGGTTGAATAGGGAACATTTTGTATCATATTCTATAAAGGCAAAAGGATTGGTTATTATATTTATGTCTTGTTTGTGCCAGCTATAGTAAATATAATAATGCCCTAGAAAAGTAGGTTCTTATCTACAGCACATCAATTGGCAGAATTGATTATGAGAGGCTGTAGAGAACACTTTCCTAAATGTTCCTAGTCGAGTATTAATATGCAAGGGCAATATTAATACATAAAGACTAGCATGTAGGTCAATTGATGACTTGATCTCACAAGTCATGGATATATGATATCGAGTTGACACATGGGTATATATTGGAGAATATATCTTGAACCGACCGCCATGAGAAAGTTTCATGGATCGTTATATGAGTGTCATAAACTTTCTCATGTGACTATTGGTATGAATAGTCCTTAGACCTGAAGTCACTACGGTTCCCTACATAAGAAGTTATGTACTTTGGTATCACAAACGTCACCCGTAACAGGGTGGACCATAAAGGCGATTACTGGGTATGTAACAAATTATGCGGAGGGATGTGAGTGATGTAGATGGGATCTATCCCTTCCATATGACGGGAGTGATATCGGTGGGCCCCTTGATTGAGTAGAACTACTAAAACGCATGGCCATGCTCGAATGAGTCAATATGAGATATTGAGCTCATTTGTTTGAGTTAGTTTACTCAGGGATCAAGAAACACATAGATTGATCGAGGATGACACGGTCTATGCCTCATTGATCAATCTGATATCAAGGATAGAAGGACACGGTCATATATTATAGTAGTCACGGAAAGGTTAGTCGGATCTTGACTTATCTCGTAACTTGGGTAGCAATGATGTATTGCTAGATGCCGCTCATTGCTTGTGTATCTAAAAGAGTTTAGGTCCACTGCCAACGTTATGAGAGCCTATAGGGTCACACACAAAGAGCATGATGATTAGAGGAATTAGAGTATTCTAGTTTGACTAGAATAATACGGGAATAAGCTTAAGTACAAAATGGTTTTTGGACTTTAAGCTTAATGAGAATTTTAGCTAATTGATTTAATGAGATTAATTCAATATGTTACCTTATTGATTTAATAAGATTAATTCAATATGATAACATAAGCTTAATTGAATTAATAAGATTAATTCAATATGATAACATAAGCTTAATTGAATTAATAAGATTAAATCAACATGCATGAATGCCACATAAGAATGCCACATAAGCATGCCACATAAGCATGCCACCTAAGCATCCACCTAAGCTAGATAAGGTGGAAGGAAACAAAATGGTTTTGTCTCCTTAAGTGGCCGGCCAAACAAATGTCCCAATGCAATGGATTGCATTGAATGGTAGGAGGTGAAAGGGTTTTTCCAACCCTATAAAAGACCATGAAGTGGCCGGCCATTCCATAGCAATTGTTGTTGTGGTTGTGGAGTGTGGTTGTTAGGAGCTTGAGGCTTGGAGAGAGCTTGAGAGCTTATTGTTGTGTGGCCTTTTGTGAGTAGCAAGAAGAGTAGTCTTCTTCTTCCCTTCTCTTTTCCCTAGCTTCCTCTCCTTTAGGGACTTCTCTAGCAAGAAGTAAAGGAGAGCTCCTCTAGTTTTCTTTTGTGAGACAAGAGCGTGCTCGTGTGGATACGTATAGAGGCACGGACACTTGAACGTGCTAAAGATCCAACAAACCGAAAGGAAAAGCGGGATTAACAAGGGCACGCAACAAAGGTAATCCTCTCCTATAAGATAGGCTTGGTTTAGAGAAATTTATTTTATACGAGTTTGCTTTCGCATGGATCACTTGGAAGGGATCCTAATTTTTCCGTTGCGCATATGCCATTTGGCATACGAGATTTCCCTACAGGATGTATATTCTCTGCCAGTACAACAGTGGTTATCATCTCCGTGCAGTTGTTTCAGTTTGTACCTCCATTTTCAGCAGTTGATTTCAGTTCCTCCATGATAGTCTTTTGCATCTACATGAGCTCAGCCATCCAAAACAGATGTTGGACAAGTTTACATGATTACTCGAGAAGAAGTATAGAATGTTGGGAGTATGGGGAATACAATCAAAGTCCCACATTGGTAAGACATGGAAAAGATCATGTGCTTATAAGAAAAAAGATATCTCCATTGGTATGAGGCCTTTTGGGTAAAGCCCAAAAATAAAACCATGAGGGCTTAGACCCAAAGTGGACAATATCATACCATTGTGGAGATATGTGGATCTTATATGCACTAACAATTGGTATCAGAGCCATGGTCCATGTCAAGCCATGAACCTCGAACGAAGGAAGTTGAGCTCCCACGTCCGGATCAAGAGAACCAGACATCAGGAAGGAAGTCTAGTTGGGTCGGGGGGACCGAACAACTGACAGGAAGTCCTGGTGGGTTGAAGATCGGACATCAAGCAGAGAAAATCCTTCGAGGAGGGATAGGCTTGAGGGGGGGCCCAATGTGGTCCTTCGTTTGAGGGGGGGATTGTTGGGAGTATGGGGAATACAATCAAAGTCCCACATTGGTAAGACATGGAAAAGATCATGTGCTTATAAGAAAAAAGATATCTCCATTGGTATGAGGCCTTTTGGGTAAAGCCCAAAAATAAAACCATGAGGGCTTAGACCCAAAGTGGACAATATCATACCATTGTGGAGATATGTGGATCTTATATGCACTAACATAGAAGACCGAAGGATAGGTCCTTCGGGGTATTACTTTAGGTTATCCTATTTGCGGATATATCGAGGGATACTGGTAGTTTACAGGTATCTTTGTCTAGAACATTCTTGGATAGGGTTCGAAGGGTTCCTATCAACTTGTGGGTTGGTGATTTTCTCTACCGTCAGTTGAGATGTTGATCAACAATCAAAGTCAAGGGATACCCTTAGCCTTTGCTAGACATACCTCTACTATAGACATATCCTTATGGATAGTTAGATTGTTGGAGCGTTGGTATACTAGATCTCGGATGCACGTATAATTTGAGAGTATTCGGATATAGTTTTGGATAAACTCCTAGACTTGCCACTGCATGGGCAAGTGGAATATGCGATTGAGGTGATTTCGGGAATAGTCCTGATATTGGGGACCTCATACCGGGAGATGATTTTATTGGTATTAGTGTTGCTAAACACCATGGGAGATTTATCTTTCCTAGTGTTTCTTCTTGAGAAGACTCGTAACTCTTGTTAAAAGAGAGACAGACCTTTGAGGTTATGCATCGATTATCGATGATTTGAACGTAGTAGTTGAGAATGAATATCCTTCGTTGTGGATAGATGATCTGTTTGGGTCAGCTAAATGACACCTGTGTATACCCTAGGGTTGATCTACGACTGGAGGGTTGATATTGTAGTGACTTAGTGTCATACAATTATCATTGTCGGTGTGATGATTGAGCTATCTGTAGCTTAGAGTAAAAGGATGCAGGTGTGTAGAAGACGACATTTCATACTTGGTATGAATATTAGGAGATGATTGATAAGGTCGTTAGACCTATCGACGATTTAGTCATTCATGGACTTGAGAAATCAAGTACTCTTGGAGTATTTGAGATCGATTGTCATCATATCTGTGGAGGATATATTTATGGATATATTCCCAATCTTGAAGGAAGTTGTGGTTTCTTTAGATTGATTTGGTATTTACCATAGATGAGAATAACATGTTCTAGCGATACTATATCGTCGACTTGTGGGACCAAGAAGGTGATGGCAATCACCTGGTCGGAAGTTTGTGAAGCTAGGTTTCAGGGCCTAGAAGGTGACTGACTTTTGGGTCAGTGTTAATTAATCTGTCCGATATGGATGGAAGAGTATTGTACGCAGATGCATCATTTCAGGGATTAGAGCGATTCCGATGCAGTGGTATGAGACGTATGTTATGTGTATGCTGGTTGAGAAACTAGCGAGATTAATCATATAGTCTTCCAGTTACTTTCAGTTCTGTGTGACAGAGTGAATTTTGGACTTTAGATTAATTTCTCTTGTGAGAATAAATCTCCGTCTCTGGGAAGGATAGTGGTTCCCAGAGTTGTTTCAGGAGACTCTTCATTCGAGAGTGATGATTTATTCGGAGTGTATCCGAAAATAGTGAGTATTGAGACGTTCATGATGGTGGGACGATATATGGGACACGGTTGATTTCGTAGTTTGATGTTGGGTATGCCAACAAGCAAAGGTGGAATATTGTGATCGGTAGGGTTATGTATCGTGATGGAGGTGGGAGCCTAGTACGTTAGACTGTGTTGGGAGATTATCTAGAATTCGGAAATGACTTGATAGGATTTGGGTAGTCGATGATCGATTAGCTAGGTCCGCTCCTTTTCTTTCGAGTCGTAAGATGAATTTCGTTGGATCGCTTGATGGAATTATATCCATGGAGTATCCTTGAGTATCATTTCTGATAGTGATTCATGATTCACCTTACGATTCTGGCAAAGTCTCCCATCGGTTACGGGTATAGAGCTCCACTCTGGTACAGTAATTGACCTCTTAATAGGTTGGCTGAGAGCGTATAAGAGCTAGAATATAATATTCGAGCTCAGTACTCCACTTAGTTACTGGAGGTGTGATTTTGCTCCGGATACTTGAGATGGTTGTTGTGACATCTCGTACTCGTGCATGAGTCGGAAATTTGGGGACCAAATTTTTATAAGTGGGGGAGAATGTAAAATATGAAAAAAAAAATTATATGGATTAACCCTTTAATTAATTTGGATTTAATTAGTGGGTTAATTGGATTTAATTAGGGATTTATTTAAAATTGGTCTTGAGATTGGGTTTAAGTCTATTGGGCCCAAATGGTTGGGCTGGAAATGGGCCGAACCGGTTGGATTTAATTCGGGATGGCTTGAATCGAATCAAGGAACGACGTTTATAGACTTCGAACCGTCGATCAACCACTGCCGCATTTCTTCTCTTCCGCTTCGTGACCTACTTCTTCTCCTCGCTCGCGATTCCGTTTCATTTTCGCTTCTCGTCTCTTCCGAATCACAGCTGCCGCCGGCAATTTCTTCTCCCCGGTGCACCATCGGCGATCGGTTTTCCCTTTCGGCATTGTCGGAGGCTTCGTTAGAGCAGTCGGCCGGTCGTTGCTGCCTCTGCTCAGTCCTCCTCGCCGCGAGAACTAGCTGCCGCTGACTTTCCCGAGCTGGATCTCACCTCTTGCGATGATTTGCCACCTTCGACGCCGAGCTAGTCGATCTCTTCCCCGATGCTGCCTATCACCACAGTCAGAGCTCCGTCGCTGCCCCGGTCAGAGCTACTCGTCGTTGCCACTTCATCGCTACTAGATCCCTACTTCTCTATCTCCGATTGTTTTTTTTTGTTGTTTCTTTCTCTCCGTCGAGCACCGCAGCAGCTGGATGCGTCGGCACCTCTCCAGCAGCTTCTTCCTTTCTCCGATCCAAATAGCCAGCCGCTTGCCCCGTCGGTGAGCTGTCTCGCCGGTTGCTGCCGTAGCTAGGAGAGTAGATTGAAAGGGGAATTGGTGTGAGCTGCGTTGCAAGGTAGGTTTTGGTGTGATTTTGTTCACAGCAATTAGTAAACTGGATTTGTGTATTGTCACAGCAACATTGAGTTGATGGCTCTGTTTCCAGCAGGTTGAGGACATTTCGGCCAGCAGCTGGGATTTTTGATTCGGTTTCCTTGTATGTGTGATCGAGGTGGAGCTAAGGAATGCTGGATTTGTATTGGCAGTATAAGGTAAGTTTCAATTTGGTTGTGTTATAACTGTGCAACAGATTGTGTAGGGGTATTACTCTTGGATTTAACAGTGGGATTAATCGATAATGGATTGTACTTCCAGATTCGTAGTGGAAAAGTGAATCAGTATATGAGATGAGTTTTGATATAGATAATTGTATTTAGGTGATATTAGATCTATAGCAGATAATATTATCATGTTTGATTTCAGGTATTGGTGATGTTTGATAGTTAGCGAGTGATATTGTTCTATTGGAGGATACCGGTTGTAGCTTGATGGTAATTGTGGGGTATGGAGATTTCAAGCAACGAAGGTAAGCTTTGATTCTGAATGTTATGTTATAGGCTATGTTATAGTTGTGTAACAAATGTACAAGACTTTGATTTAGGACTGTCTTGTGGACGTGAGGACAAATGATGTTTTCAGATGAGTCTTCGTATCAGGTGGGTAATATCTACCTGGTCCGGTAGTTTGATCAATTCCAGTGCATGATCTTGGATTTATGTTTATACCTGTTTACCTTAAATCCACTCTTATTTAATCATATGCTTGTACTGCCTTGACCTTTGAGATATATACTATGTTACTCATTGATTATCTAGCACGGATAGGAATTATAAACCCTATTATGTATTAGCTGAGGGATGTTCCGTAAGTACAAGTGGTTAGGTTTATCTTTGTGACTTCAGATTGGGTTACTGTATTACATCACTAGGGTTAGGTGATGGTTTGGATTATGGAGTCGATTGTTATACCATATCCGTTTTAGTGGTGCATTTATGGTGGATCTAGTTGTCTGTGCATGGATAAGTGTATGGGTGTCAGTATGTAACCATGGACTAGAGGTCCTAGCGTGATGGTATATCCATTATGGATTGTGTGTCTGAGTATGGTTATATGGACGGTCGATGGTATCTCGCTACTGACTAGAGGTCTTAGCATGGTTGACTGTCAGGTGTGTATGACTTTGTGTGATAGAGAGAGTCTTATGGATTATAGTCCTTGCATGGTTGACTTTTGGTTGACTAGGTCTCCCCGTGAGTTAGGGAGTGTTGCGAGGATTTGTGTGTAAGCTATGCATCATTACACGACTGGGTCTGCCTTGTGGTTGAGACGAGTCGTCAGTCATCCTGCCTCCTCGGCCACTCGGGGTAGTGGTTGCAGGGTTGAGGGCAGAGCATTGTTGTGCGTGCCGTTCTCGGCCACTATGGATGGTGGTAGCTGGAGATGCGCACTTGGCCACTGTGCGGAGTGGTAGTAGCGCACTCACCCACTATAGACAGTGGTCGTGTGATGTGCAGTTGTCCTGGGTGGGGTGCTCGTCTACTCATGGGTAGGGACGGAGCAGCTAGCAGTAGGGACCCCTGTGTGGGTAGCATATAACTCTATGGCGGGCTAGCTACTATTTCATACTACCCAACTCGGTCACTCGAGAGTGGTGGCGGCTGGAGTCGGGATAGTTGTCATGTCCTGCCACCTAGGCCACACTGGGGTCGTGGTAGCGAGTAGAGTGCGCAGGCATGACCATGCATATGCATTGCTGATATATATGTATGCATGTATTTGATATATGTTTTACATATGCCTGTGAGATGCTGCATTTGATTGAGCTATGATTATTGCACATGCTTGTTCATCATGATACATGTCATTTGCATTTTATTTACTGCTATGTATTGAGCATGATACATGCGTTGATTCAGACTGTTATATGCATTTGATTAGCATCATGTCATTGTGTGGTACGGACCGGGTTATTATACAGGTGATCATATACTGTTCATATGTCCGAGTATTGGTCAAGTATGGGATTGACCTGGTACGTTATATGGTTCTGTTATAGTATACCTGTTCAGGATGATCTAGCATATGGCGTTACAGACCGTCAGGTACGTTGGTACATTACTTTATGTTTAGTTGATCAGTTTAGTATATACCTTGAGTATGATTTTACTGTAGTTACTTGTTATTAGAGTTGGATATGACTGTATGTCTATTGGACTCATGCTGTATACCTGTAGATCTTCACATGTATACTTGTAGATCTATCCTTATATGTTGTTCATGCACTTTCTATATATTACCCCTGAGTTTATACTCACCACCCCTGGACCCTGGGTTTTCTGTCGCCCAGATAACAGGTAGAAGATTCCTTAGACGTTTGGAGCTCCGCCAGCTGATCCCATCTCACACCGAACATTTGGGGTTTTCCACGTATTTGCTTGCGCTGTTATTTTGTATTATGGCCATGTATAATCAGTGTTGTATCTAGCTGTGGATTTGTACATTGTTGTGTGTAGTATGTTAGAGTCACACCGGTGCGCACCTCTTGTGTTGTTGTGGATATATTGTTTGGTATTGTCCATTTATATATTGTTCTTGTGGGCCTACGGGCCTTGTATTAACCCGATATGTTGCCACGTACAGGGGAGATGCCGTCCGTTTGCTTTTCGGCACAACATACTCTCGGGGCGTGACATGTTGTTCCTTTGACTTCCTCTTAGAACCTTTCTTCGAGGAATCAACTAACAGCACCGTCCCCTGCTCATTCTTCTCAGAAGACTCCACAGTCTTCAGCATATTGAGCAGTACCACAGATGAACCTTCTAGCATCTCAGAGGTGAAGAGGAGCTTTGAGACTTCGAACCTTTCGAATCTCACTTGCTCATCAACCAACTCACAAAGATGAAGGACTACGATATGAGCATCCATATGCTCATGCTGCTTTCGTAGCTTGGGTTCCATCGCGGCTAGCATGATGCAACTCATTTGTTCAAAATCACTCACATGTTTCTGATAGGCCAACAATTGGTCCAGAGTTGCATCGTCACTAGGACGGGCGGGAAGAGGCGCTTCGAGGACATACACAAGCTTTTCCACCTTGAGAACAATTCTCAAGTTTCTAAGCCAGTCCAAGAAGTTCGGCCCAGTCAATTTTATTCGAATCTAAAATGGAACGCAAATTTAAAGACATCATGATCAATTTTAGAAATACAAAACGAGCACATATGAGAAAATGTTTTTAAAAATGCATCAATATATATTTATAAATTCCATTCATAACTACGACGGTAGGTATCATCTATACCGATTGCATATCACGTATATGCAACTATCACAATGTGCTATCAACTAATTGAATGTTCACACATACGTTGGGTTGTTAACACATTAATAAGTATGCATCATATACATAGCACCCAACTTCACCTCCCTTTACATCGACCTTGGAGAGAGTCCAACAAGCCGATGCTCCAGGTTAAAGTCAACCCATTAATCGAGAAATAGTTTTAATATGGTTAGAGTGCATTCAACCAATTAGCCCAGCTTGGAGAGAGTCCAACAACCAAAGCTAATGATTGACCTCTGACTCTTACCATATTAGTATTAAACTATTCCATGGTTTGAACATGTTCGGGTTCGAGCCGGGCTTGGAGAGAGTCCAACAACCCAAACAAGAAACGGAACTCTGGTTCTAACCATATCAATGGAAGGTGTAGGCTTTAATATTGTTTAAGGGTTTTATGTCTCATCCTCTTTGCATACAAATAACTATTATCTACATGGCATGACATACATGACATACATCTACATGTCACGTCACGCATGGCATAATGTTATGCATCTAATGCAATTACATGGCATACAATTATGTCATGTATATATTTCCTTATATGTCATAATTATTTATGGAAATAAAATATGTTTAAGATTTGATTCTCCAAATCAAATCATAATTAAATTAGGAAACAAATTTCCAAATCTAATCACATATTTTATTTATGGAATTATTTGATTAAGGAAAATCTATTTAGGAAACCAATTTCCTAAATCATTAAAACTACTTATGAAAATTAAATATTTTAAGATTTGATTTCCCAAATCAAATCAAGATTAAATTAGGAAACAAATTTCCAAAATCTAATCAAATATTTATTTATGGAAAATATCAATTTCCATAAATACTTCTAACTTTCCAAAAGTGGAAGATTTCCATAAATACTTCTAGACTTTTCAAAATTGAAAAATTTCCATAAATACTTCTAAATTTCTAAAATTAGAAAATTTCCAGAAATAACATTATGACTATTACAAAACCATTTTACGATTATGTCGAAACACAACCTGGGCTATGATACCACTGTTGGGTTTCCAGCACCGCGGCGTGTGTGTGTTCGATCACGTTTCGTAAACATGAACACAGCGAAAGCAATAAAAATAATAAATCTACATTTATTACAACACACACAACACACGCATGCATATTACAACAAGTGTAGACATAACCGTAAATTTAAATTTGCAATAAAAGGAAATTTATCTACGTTATACCTTTCGTATGACGTGTAGCGGGAACGACATCAACCGGAACGATCCTCGCTAGAATCGTCTCTATCCGTATCCACGCCGAGTTCCTCGGGATGACTTCGCTAAGCCACGAGCTTCGTCTTCGTACGGGTTACTAACCTCGTGTTGAAGACGACGTGATCAAGAGATGATCACGATCCGAATCCAAATTCGGATCCTAATACGAGTTCTCAAAACTCGCTTCTCCGGAGAGGTATTCGTCAACCAATTGACGAATCCTTCGTCCTCCACCTCAGAAGATTACCGGAGATCGAATCCCCGGTAAGTTAGCCGCTGTCGAAGCTCTAACCGTCGTCCAAACCACGTTCCGAGGAGAGGAGAACAAGCTGTCCAGAAAACTGGACAGCTTTGGTGGAGGTGATAGGCGCCGGCCAACCAAGGAAGATAGAGCTCACCTTGATGCCAAACCTGAAGGAGATCTCCGGAGCACTAACCGGCAGCAGCTCGACACCGGCGAGGGGGAAGGAAGCTACCTTCTGGACGCCGGTTGGAGGAGCTATGGGCGACGGCAAGAGGTTGGCGCCGAAAAACTCCAATAAGGAGGTGGGCGGCAACTTTAACCTAGGGGTTTTGGATTAGGGCTTAATTATCCCTTAATCCCTCTTTTATAGAGAACTAATTCTCTTAATGGTTATTGGATCATAACCATTAGGCCCGTTAACCCGCTCCATTAAGATAAGTTAAAATAAACCAAACCATGATGGTTTATTTTAAGTTAAAATGAACCGAACTAACTTTTGGTTCATTCGTTTAAAATAAACCAAACCCTTTGGTTTATTCTCCTCCATTGGATTAGAACCAAACCATTTTGGTTCATCCATTATGTCTCCATAAGACATGGCCCATCCACGCTTCCATTGCGACTGAAACAATTTCATGCTCGCTTCTTGTTTGTTCCAACCAAACCTAGTTTCTCTCGGTCTGAGAATCTCATTCTCAAACTCGTTTTAAATCCTTCGGATTACGCTCGTTGTGCGTGTGACCAAATAGGTTCTCGGTTTATGTTGGCCGTCTATAATTAACCATTAATTATAGAACGATCATGAGTGGCACCTAGTAGTACATCATAATCCCCAATTAACCGAAAAGATCAACGGTTGATCCAGAACTATTTCTGAAACCCTTCAGCAGCTTGAATGATTCGTGCCCCATTCCCTTCACTCATCTTATACCCACTTGGTTCAGGACATGGTCTATTGTGTCAGTCCCCACTAGGCTGACTACGTCACACCTAGCCCAAGTATCATTTCCTCGTCCTACGGATTCTAGTTACTCCACATGTATCGAAGAGTACCTTACTCTAAACATGTAATGCTTTGACCAAAGACTTTAGTAACAATCCGACGAGAGGCCATGGGTATACATCTCCTCGCAAGGAGTGGTGAATCCTTTATAGGATATTCAAACACCTTCGATCACTTCGACTTATACCCAATCATCCCGGGTCCACATCTCCTTAGAGATGTTTGCTTAAGATGTCAAAGCATAAGTCTCCATGATCAAGATGACTTGAATACCGCAAGTCTAAGGAACATCGCACTTAAGCCACAGTAAGAACTTCATTGACATATCTATATATGCAGAGAACCATATGAAGTCTTACGGCTGGTCACTCTAATGAACTAGTTACCATAACTAGCATCCACGATTAACTCCGGACATCACAATGTCTCCGGCCAGTGAGAATCAGCTGCTTGGATACACCAAGGAGTATACCTCGTGCTAGTCTCGACAGAATTGATGGTGTCCAAATCCATCAATTCATCGACTAGGGATAATTCCGATACATCACAATTACACATGTAGAGATACTCACTTGTTGTGATCCAATCATAAATTCTCTCATGCTGTGAATCGTATCGTGGACATTCAGTAAATGAGTTTAAGATCCAATCAAATACATAAAACATGTATACTCAAATAGTGAATCTTCATTTATCATATAAATGGTTCATACATAAGGCGATTGCCTTAGGACATCTCTCATATATTACTAACAGTTTTCCTTTACCTCTTTTATTGTCACATGTTATTCGAATAATTTTCTTATCACACATCATATCATTTTCATTATTTATCCCATTATCTTTTCTACATTTTCATCATGTAATTTTTCTTCCATTTTTATTTTTGGATGTGGAATATTGAATGTTACATGATGAGTATTTTGCCCGCGACGGACAAAAGTTTAAGTGTGGGGGAGAGACTGACTCAGGAGAATTTAGTGGAAGCATAGGCGAGTTGTGCTTGATCACCATGAGCTAGCCATGCTCTTTATCTTTTTAGCTGAGCTTGATGTTGGAGCATAGGGAAGTGCACTACATGTTGAAAAAAAAAAGTGGAAAAGAAAAAAAAAGTTTGAAAAAAAAAGTTGAAAAAAATTAGGTGCCCATGAAATAAAAAAAAAGTATTGTGAAAATTTCGACATGTGGTGCCACTCATTTTTTTTATTTGTGTGTGATAATATTTTTGTTAACGACATCCCTTGTTGCAGTTATTGAGAGATTTATTGTATATCATGAGTAGATTTGTATTGAAGAATGTGATAAGGGTTGTTTACATGTTTATTGGGTTGGAGAAAAAATTTTAGGGCAATGTTTTCTTGTACTCATCCATGTAGCATTCCAGTATTTCCATATCTTCTTGCATGCCTTTAGCTATTTCATTTCTTATCTTTCTTTCCTTTTGTACATATTGTCATTTTTCTTGTATTCATGTTTCTCTTACATTCTTAATAAACCTTCAGTGATTGTGCATTCTTATGTGTATATAGTGGTGAAAGTAGAAGAAAAGCAAGTATATGGTAGTTCATAAACCATGAGTAGCTTGAGTGAACTCCACTATTACATGCTTATGAGAGCGAGAGAAACCACCACTTATCTTATGAGGCTTTATCATTCTTAGTCTATTCATGATGGATTGAAGTCACCATGTTTGTTAATATGTGTAAGATTTGAGTCCATAAATGCTTGAGTCTTTGAGATTTGACAATCCTACGTAACTTTTTTTCACAATTTTCTATGTATGATTAGGAATTACTAGGGAAACATACTTTCAGTTTACTTTTAATTTTCTTTATTTGCTCAGGACATGCAAGAATAAGTGTGGGGGGGATTGATAACTACTATTTTGTCAGGTTATTTTTGTCCTTAATATCACTGTTTTAATCCTCTCATGTGTTTATTTATCGATTATTTACATGTTTTATGAGTTGGATATATTTTTGGACCTTATTGTAAATTCTCCTAATTTTTGGACTTATATGTAAATTTTATATCTTAATCGTAGGAGATCGAGATGAGCCAATGGATTAGACTCAAGTTGGATTAAATATGACTTCATCTAGGGCTAGAAGGATATTTTAAGCTGGATCAATCTGGACCTTTCATCATGATCGAGGGCAATTTAATCAAGAGATCATATTTGAGCGATATGGACCGTCTGATGAAAGTGACTTGATTCTGAGCCATTTACCCAGATCTAGAGAGATCCGGTCCATACATTTAGATCTGGACATCTTGACCGTTCATCCAGATTTGATCGATCGTGATTATCTCTTCAGATTGATCAGATCCATCTATTCAAAGTCGGAGAATTCTCAACCATTGGATGCACAGCTAGCCTATGGATTAATTAAGGCAATCAAAACCTAGCTCTAATGGGTGGCTGAGATTAGATGACCAGTGGATCGGATGGCTACCAAAATCCACTTAATGGATCTTCTTCGCACAGCACAAGATGAGCCGACTTCATCCTCTCTTCCGCGATTTCCACCCGACGCCACCACCACCGCGCTCGCCGCCGCCTTCCTCGCCGGTCGCCGGAGAGGAAGGGGATCCCCTCCTTCTCCGGTGACCGGTGGTCCACCCATCTCCTCCTCCATCCGGCCGGCATCTCCACTGTCATCTTCTTCCACTTCCTCCGCATCGCAGCTCTTCCTTCTGCCTCGATTCAACGCCGGCAGCATCATCCAACTCCGGCCAGCACTTCCCCTTTGAGCTTCCTCACGATTTGTAGCTCTTCTTCACCGGATCCCGGCCAACACAGCTCCGCCACAGCACCTTTAGCAGCTTCGGCAGAAGCTCCGATCGGCAGAAATTCCAGCCGCCCAACAGCTCCGATCAGCACCATTTCCAGTTTTCTTTTCATTGATTGTTGATTGGTTTAGTTTGTGTCAAATGTTTGTAATCAAAAATTCAATTTCCATGTTTAGATTGCATGTATTCGATTTAATTTGTTTCATGCTTTGAAGATGATCGGTGAAATGTTTCTTAAAGTAATTAGATTGTAGTTGGTTAGTTTAGATTTAATTTTATGTTATATTTTACTTTTATGTTATTTTGCATATTTAAATTCATGCACTTTTTTGTTTAAATGCTTAGTTTATGTTTCTTTTAATTTCATCGCACTCATAGTTTAGTTAGATTAGAGCTTAATTACCTTGCATTGTCTTTTGTTTAGTAGGATTAGCCTTTCAAATTTCAAACCCCCATTCAATAGGATTAGCAATAATTAGAAATCTTAAGTTTACTATTTTATCGATTACATTTGTTGGAAAACGATCCGGGTCATTCCCTATGCTATCGGTAATTAATTTGAAATGGTACCATGACACAAAATAATCGCTTATCAGGCATCCCTATAGCTTCCTAATCTAGACAAAAAATCGTTAGGTATCAAATTAACTAACATTTTTGTTACCTTAACGGTTGTCTTGAATTTGTGCCGTTGCTCCTCGGTCCACCTCTTCATCTTAAGAATTTCTCCGTTCTCTCCTCTCAGAGCATCGAATTATATAATCACGACAAATCAATTTTCTATATTTTACATTAGAAAATATTCCATCCTACCTTTCGAATACGCGAAAACTTCGCGATCGAAGGCGGGTGGAATCGCTATGTCATCGCCCCATCTTTCTTGAAGATCCATCTTCTTCCCTCTAGCGGGTTTTGCTCCCGACAGTTAATCCATAGAAGAGCCCCGAGCTCTGATACCAATTGTAGGGAAATTTTGACTGATAGAGGGGGGTGAATAGCGTCGATTCGTTACGTCGATGGAAATCGTTCGCGTTCGTCTACAATTTTCGTTAGCGTGGCGGAAATAGAAATAATGCAATAACGAAATATGACAAACACAATTACACAAGTATTTAACGTGGTTTGGAACCGAACGGTTCCTACTCCACAGATCGAGTTCTAAAGAGCTCTAGCGACGCCAATGCAATCACTAATCACAAATAACTCCTACTCGACACAAGTCGGAGGCGGAGAAACCTATTACAACAGATTACAAAAGTAATACAAGGTAAACAAGCAAATACAAAAAGAATACAACAATCTATGCAAAGAAAAACTTTACAAATGTTCTTTTGATTGCTTGCTTTGTGGTTGCTTGAATTGCACTTGGAGACCCTGATTTGCAGCAGCAAATCGCCCCAAAAGCCTTCAAAAACCGTTAGTGAAATCCTCCTCCATGAGCTCCATTTAAAGCTTCTGTCTGGGCTGGAAATTGCCGATCAGTCGACTGCTCGGGACCATCAGTCGACTGATGACACTGTTGCTGTGAGATAATGATGTAATCCACGTTGGAAAAATCTAACGGATAGGACATCAGTCGACTGATCATGACCATCAATCGACTAATGGAGCCTTCACTCGACTACTCCCCCGCAGTCGAGTCTCAACTCCATTCTATGCCCGAAAAACTGAGCATCAATCGACTGATCACACAATCAGTCGACTGCTGGGACACTTCCCGCAGTCAAACCCTTGTTGACTCACACCAGTCGACTGTCATATGACACCAGTCGACTAGCACACCTCAAACATGAGGTTTAACTCAAGTATGGTGCCCCCATACTTGTTTGACCACCCGTAGTCTAGACCTAAGCCTTCTAGCCATCTCCATCAGCCTCACGCCTCTCGGATCCCTTCAAGTCATCCATGACTTGTTCATCAATTGTGCTAGCCTTCAGGTGCTTCCATTGGCTATGTCATGCTAACGGTGTCTACACCGCCAAGGCACATTGGACTTACGCTCTCAAGACTCCGCTTGGACTTTACACTGTCAACCATTGGACTTATGCTGCCAAGACTTCCACTTGGACTTTACGCCGCCAATATCAAACCCTTGGACTTCTCAAATGCCAAGACTCAAGCTTGGACTTTCCCTTGCCAACCCATGTTGGACTTTCCATGCCAAAACCCATGCTTGGACTTTTCCTTGCCAACCCATGTTGGACTTTCTATGCCAAGACCCATGCTTGGACTTTCCTTGTCAACCCATGTTATACTTTCCATTGCCAAGACCCATGCTTGGACTTTCCCAAATGCCAAGTGTCCCACTTGGACTTTCCATGTCAAGTACTCATGACTTGGACTTTACCATGACAATCACATTGTCATATGTTTTTTGTCGAACATCAAAACATCTCTCGAGTCAAGCTCGAGTCCTGGTCAATCGTGACCTTGGCCGATTGCACCAACACTTTTGAGTTCCTTAGAGGCAGAAATTTTAATGGGTAGAGAGAGCGAAGAGGGTAGGATTACATTTAGGATATTTAATATTGAGCATGAATGGACCTTTCACCAATGGAATTCATGCTTTGGCTTACCGAGTGAGGGAGAGAGAAGAACCCCTATTGGGTTTAACTCTTGGATCTTTTGGACTGAATTAACAAGGGAGCATGCTTACGACCCTTCTAGGGCCAAAGCATCGCACCTCCAAAACCCCATTTTTTGATACCTCCACCGAATCATGGCAAGCACTATATTTGGTCGTGGGGAGAGTGACGATGTAGTGAGAGCTAGCGAGTTGCTTTTCCTCTGGGACATGCTACAAGAAAGGAGTAGCATCGATGTAGGATTCCACTTCATCAGACACTTAGTAAAGATGGGCAAAGCGGCAAGAGGATAGATTAATGTGGGGGGTCTACTTACCCACATTTGCCATAGGATGGGGTACAATTACACCACATTAGAGAGTATAAAGGGGAGCCCTAGGATCGACCTAGGAGTGTGTATGGTGATGAAGATGATTGTAAGAGAGGGACACTCTTTATGCTTTGTAAGGAAAAACCTGACGACCCTCAGGCTCCCTGACCCTGATCGTACCACCATCACCATGCGTGCCAACTGGCGCTTGGACCTGATAGTGGAGTCCCCGCCACATGAGGGACCATCCACATCGGCGCCCATCTCTCCCCCTTTACATCACTCTCCCTCCAGTTCACACATGCATAGGAGCCCACCTAGTCCACGTCGACATGATCTTGCACCCGCACCACCACCTTTTTCTACTTTTGAGCAGGATGTAGGTACATCAACTTATGATTCTCGAAGTTCCGATCATGCCTCGATGATATATACGCCGAGCACAGACATAGAGGCAGCGATGGGAGGAGCATAGCGCCTACACGCAGGTGGAGTTTCAGGGCTTTCGGGAGCACTTCCAGCGGGCTGAGGAGTTATATGATGAGGCCCACATCTACTTCTAAGAGGAGGCTGCCCATCGCCAGGATGAGGTCGCCTACCACCAGGAGATGCGACAACACATGCATGCCCAGCAGGCACAGTGGGCTAGGGAGGAGGAGCACCGAGCAACCGCTGCATCATCCAACTCTCAGATCGACCACATATACATGTGGCATCAGTGGCTCAGCAGCAGGTTCTCCTAGGATCCCAAGATGTTGAGGCTTCCAGACTTTCCACCTCGTCCACCATACTAGAGGTATACCTTCATTTAAGTCTAGGGGGACCCCAAATTTTATTTTATTTCTAGTAGTAGTTTCTTTCCTGATAGTTGCATTATTGTTAGCATTCATTTGTTCATGCATAGGTTGTTGAGTTTCTTTTAGCACTTAGTTTTTGTTATCTGTAAAGCTGTCTTAGTAGTATTTTTAGAGTTTTCTTCATGAGTTGTTTCCATGAGTAGTATAACTTCATTTATCTCGTGATATTTTATTTTATTGTCTTTGAATGAATATTCTAGACTTACACTGATTAGCTTCTATTTTTACACCTACACATGTCGAACATTCTGAAAGGGAGAGTCTATTACATACCTAGTTATGATTCATCTCAGTAGTTTAGTACTTTGGAATCCACAGGTGACCCTAAGACTAGCATTTTAGTTACTGGAGATGCTCGGATTGTGTAAGCCCATTCGAAAAAAATCAAAATCCAGTGAACCAAAAAATAAAAGAGAGAAAGGAAAAGAAAAGAGAAATAAAAGAGAGAGAGAAAAAGAAAAAAAAAGAGAAAGATTATGAGGGAGAAAAAAACAGTTGTCATGGGTGGAAATGGCTAGGTGCCCCTTTGAGACCAAGTTAGGTTACTGGGGAAACACTTGCCAATTTCTCTCAATACCGAGCACGCCTTTGAGACTTTGTGCTAGATCTAGGGAACGACCCTCGCTTTGGGCAGGTAAGTGCCTAAGAGATGGAAACCTTAGGAAAGCTATAGGACGATGACTTAACTCACCATAGAACGAGTATCCCCTAAGAATGATTCACTTAGTACGAGCACAAGGAGCTAATTTAGTGAATTTCTAGAATATATTTATTTTGCTTTGATTGCAAATACCACTTGATAAATTTAGCTAACATGCTATGTATAAAACAATATCCTTTTAAAATTTCATGGCACTAAGGTTTTCTTGAGGACAAGCAAAGATTTAAGTCTAGGGGAAGTGATGTGAGCAAAACATATAGGGTTTTAGGAGTAGTTTTCGCTCACATCTCATTACATTTTATATTAGTTTCATGCATATGTCACCTTGTTTTGCATGTATTTCCTATTTTCTAGTTCGGAGATCTGCTCTTTGTACTTTTGTGTGCAGGATAACATTTCGTGGGAAAAGGCGCACTTTCGGAGCAAAAGAAGGGCATTTTGCAGCTAGACGCAGAAGGGGACACGACCAGGGCATGTGGCTACACACAGCCGTGTCCAATGGGTGAAATCAGCCACCCTAGGGCCACACACAGCCTGGCTGTGTGGAAACACACGGCCGTGTGGCGACCCAGCAGATTGACGCGACTAGGGTTTTTTTTGAATTTCGCAGTAATCCGATGTGATGTCTATATAAGGAAAGCTCTGCCCAAACCCTGGGAGGAGGCACGACGATCGAGATGGCACACCAAAGCCCTAAAATGCTTCGGGAATTCGCAACGGGGAGGAAGAACGCCGTCGGAGATCCAAGTTCTGCACTTTAGTGCCAGAGAGAAGGCCACATTAGCATTGTAACTTTCTGTTCTTATATTTTATTTATGATTTATTCGAACATGAACATGCCTTGTGTTTCTCCTCTCCTATCTGTGGAGTAGTTTCTTCGATTCTAGGATTAGGGAGTAGCTTGTGTGCGTATGACATGTTGCTTCAAATTGAATTCTGTTATGGAGTTTGAAATTGCAATTGGAACTTTGTTTAGACCGATATCTATGTGTATTTGGTTTTCTATCTACTGTGCTTAGGCGATACAAGGGGTGATAGCCCTCATACCTAAGATTTAGGGGATTTATACAAGGAACCTAGGGGTTAGCCTGATCTCCTATAACCGTGGGTAGAAGGATGGGATAGAACTGGAAACGGTTTGTCGCAGGGATTAATTCGGCATCCTCATACTGCCTATCCAGTCCATGTAAGGCAGAGATAGCTCCCGATAGATGCGGTGGCCCATCGGGAGAGTGTATGATGTCCCTTCCACAAGACCATAGTTAGATGTTTAGACAAAACCCAGTTGATAGCATGTTTTGCGACACACAAGCGAAACCGAAGTCCTAGAATCCCTTTAAAAGATCTCGCGGCAAGCTCCTTTCTTCCTCCGTGTGACACCGTACTAGAGTTTAGTCCACCGACAACCCTCACAATGACAACCTTTAGACTAGACTTCCGAACAATAATATCCACTGAACAAATTGGTACTCGAATCTCAGTTCCTGTGAGATCGCTAATCTTTTTATTACTTTACGACATTCGTGCACTTGTGGGCATTGAGCGCGATTGCACGCTTCGAGTCCTCGACGGTATCCATCGCGAGATTTGAGGTCACGTTCGTGTGCATCATTAGGTGAAACATTAATCAAAATGCATAAGGAAGGAAAGCATATAAAACATGGATATCAAACATGAATATCAACTCCCACTTAATAAATGCTACTCCCCCTTAACACATGCTAATTTCTCCCCCTAGCATGATTAACTTAAACTTAACCATTTCTCCCCCTTTGACACCATCAAAAATATCTAACATATGTTATATAAGCATGGCATCAAGTCTAGGGAAAGAAAAATACCAAAATATGCTAAAAAAAACCCTGAAATCAGGTTGTTGTGCGCGTGCACAGTTCTAACAGTTGACTGAATCAGAGCATCAGTCGACTGTCACCAAGTTTTCAGCCTTTTCTGATTTTCGGACCGAATTTCAGAAATTCATTAAAAATTCAAAAAATCATGAAAATTGAGAAACATATTTCTCATAAGTCCCTTTATCAATGAAAAATAAATTTTCATGAAAATTCATTCTATTTTTGAAAATTAGGCAAAAACTCAAAAATTATAAAAAGTCTCAATTTTGTATCAACTTGAAAGCTAGTTTTACCTTAGAAACTTTTCAAAACATGAACTTGCAGCGTATGAATCATAAAATGGTTTTAAAACATTGGAAATATCCAACTATGATCTATGGGCAATATGTCCATTGATTAAACATTTGCTTTCCTTATAGTTGGTCTATGATCACTATCATGATACTTGTAAATGACCATCTAAATGTCATAAGCATTATTGGACCATTTGTATCAATCTAACATCTCACCCATGCTATGTTTTCAATCAAGTTAGCCTATAGTGAGTGTGAGATGTACCTAAGGTATTTCTACGTAACCATAAATTTCATGCAATTTTATCAAGGTTAAGTATTATCCTAAAACCTATCATGATCATAAAACAAGTATTATCCATGCTTCCATATTATGATCATACATCAAATATTATCATCCAAATCATAAATCATGATTATTTATCAAGTATAAAATCAAACATAAATCATGATTTAAGCATTCAATTCATGGGGTTCACATTATCATCACCCAACACTAAATAAAAAATCATTATCCACATCCTTATAAGTCAACCATTTTACATGATATAAAATAATTCCACTCATGGTTGACTATCCTAGGGTTTTTCCTAACCCTTAAGGATGGACTTGGGAACCCAATATAGATTCTTTCCAATAGGGTTCACCAAGTACTCCTTTGGAATCCATTTCCTAGCTACCATTGTTGTTTTAGTTTGACCCCTAGCAATCAAACAATGGTAGACCTTCTCATTTTTGGAACCCTTATATCCTAACCCTTTCTTGTTCAAATTTGCCCTTTGGCTCCCAATTATCATGTTCAAAGTATTAGAGCTTATTGTGAATTTCTCTAGGGCTTTAGTTAGATGATCTACCTTTTCCCTTAATGTCTTGTTTTCTTCAATACATGCATCATTAACATTAAGAGGCATATAATCACAATGTGAGCATGCATTTGCTAGTCTTTCTTCTAGGCCTTAATTTGATCAAACATGCATTTATTTTTCTTCTTGGACATGTATCAGTGTTTCTTGTTAATGTAAATTATTTACATTACTATAAATTCATCTCTCTTATACACCTTTTTTTTATATGTCTTGGTACTAATTAGAACAACATGTCAACCTCCATTAATTTATGTTCGATTTTGGACAACAACAAATTGACTGGGCCAAACTTCTTGGACTGGCTTAGCAACCTAAGAATTATTCTCAAGGCTGAAAAGCTAACTTATGTCCTTGAAGAGGTTCTTCCCCATCCTCCTGTAGACAATGCATTTGGTGACCAAAAGTTGGCTTACCCAAAACATATTGCTAACTCTAAGATGGCGAGTTGCATTATGCTAGCATCGATGTCTCCTGAGTTATAGAAGCAACATGAGCATATAAATGCTAATACAATTGTCTTTCATCTTCGAGAGTTGTTCGATGAGAAGGTACGATCTGAAAGGTTCAAGGTCACCCAACTCCTCTTTCACTCAAAGATGCAGGAGGGTTCATCTACAGTACAATTTGCATTAAAGATGAATAGCTATATTGAGCGATTGGGATCATTAGGGTTTTTTATGGACCATGAATTAAGTATTGACTTAATTCTTCACAATCTGACTGGTATCTATTCATAATTTGTGATAAACTATCAGATGAATAAGATTGAGTCCATGATTCCTGAATTGATCAATATGCTCAAAATAATGGAGTCATCTGTTGCTAAAGAACAAAAGGCATTGATGTTGGTTGACTCCTCACAGAAAGGTTCTAAGAGAAAGTCAAAAACCAAAGCTAAAGGGAAGAAAAAGGTAAAGAAAGAAGAAATAACTCCCAAGGGCACATGCCATCATTGTGGCAAGGATGAGCATTAGAAGAGAAACTGTAAGTAGTATCTGAAGTCACTGAAGCAGAAAAAGGCATCTGATGCCCAATCTACTTTAGGTATATTTGTTATTGAATGTCATATTGTTTCTTCTAGCACTTGGGTATTGGATACCGAGTGTGTCTCACATATATGTAATGACATACATGTTGGTGCAATCGACCCAGGTCACGATTGACCAGACTCGAGTTGAACTCGAGTAGTATTTTGATGTTTGACATTGATGTTCGACCAAGGAGTTGACCATTGTATGACAATGGATTGACTAGAAGGTTGACTTGGGGTTGACCATAATGGAGAAGTCCAAGTGGGACACTTGGCAATGGAAAGTCCAAGCTTGAGTCTTGGCAATTGGAAAGTCCAACATGGGTTGGCATGGAAAGTCCAAACATGGGTCTTGGCAAGGGAAAGTCCAAGCTTGAGTCTTGGCAAATGGAAAGTCCAACGGGTTGACATGGAAAGTCCAAGCATGGGTCTTGGCAAGGGAAAGTCCAAACTTGAGTCTTGACAATTGGAAAGTCCAACATGGGTTGGCATGGAAAGTCCAAGAATGAGTCTTGGCAAGGGAAAGTCCAAGCTTGAGTCTTGGCAAATGGAAATTCCAACATGGGTTGGCAAGGGAAGTCCAAGGGTTGATATTGGTGGCGTAAAGTCTAAGGGTGGAGTCTTGGAAGCATAAGTCCAATGGTTTGACGGCGTAAAGTCCAAGCGTGTGTCTTGGCTATGTAAGCCCAATGTACTTTAGCGGTGTAGACCAACTTAGCATGACAATAGCCGATGGAAGCACTTGAAGGCTAGCATATGGATGAACAAGTCATGGATGACTTGGAAGGATGCAATAGGCGTGAGACTGATGGAGGTGGCTAGAAGGCTTAGGTCTAGGCTAAGGGGGGTCTAGTAAGTATGAGGGCATCATACTTGGGGTAAACCTCATGGTTGAGGTGTAGCAGTCGACTGGGGATATGGGCTAGTTGACTGGTCAAGTGTCTTGACACTTGATAGCCGAGTCGACATCGAGCAGCCAATTGGGATTATGACCAGTTGACTATCGTGAGTTGAGTGGGATTCGACTGCGGCAAATAGCCTTGGTAATCGACTGCCAACATTGGGCAGTCAACTTCCATGGATGGCAGTCGACTGCTAGTACTCAAAATGCTCAGTAGCCGACTGATCAATTGGCTACGAGGTTGGTAGTCGACTGATGGTAATTGACAGTCGACTATCAGTGTATCCGTTGGGTTGAATGTCGACGTGGATTAAGTCTGTTGTGAGATAACTACAGAGTTGGCAGTCGACTGGGGCCTTATGGCAGTCGACTGCCAGATACAGAATCAACCTTAAAAGGAGCTCGAGGAGAAGATTTTTGGCATGGTTCTTTGAGGTGATTTGGGGCAATTTTCTAGTGCAATTATGGGTCTCCAAGTGCAGCTCAAGCAAGCAAACAAGCAAGCATCCAAAAGCATATTTGTAAAGTTTTCTTTACGTGTTTTTGTGTATTTCACTTGTAATTTCTTATATATTTTTGTAATCTATTGTAAGATGTTTCCACCACCTCCAGGGTGTTTTCCTAGAAGGAGTGTTTGATTAGTGGTGGTATTTGCATCGCTAGAGCTCATTTAAGCTCAATCTGTGGAGTCGGAAACCCTAAGGTTCTGAACCATGTTATATCGGCGTGTTCTTGTGTATTGTGTTTTTGTATATTTTGTTTATGCTTCATTATTATTTCCACTGTGTATATTAATAAGAATTGTAGATAAGCACACAAGCACAAATGAATTCCATCAAGTCAACGAAGATGCGCCATTCACCCCCTCTAGCACTCACCGACGCTCCTACAATTGGTATCAGAGCCCGGTGGCTCTTAGAAGAAGAATATGCTCCGATACCCTACAATTGGTATCAGAGCTTAGAGCTCTTTACAGATTAACACCCAGGAGCAAAAGCGCTAGAGGAGAAGGAGCTACCTAAGGACGGAATGGGGTACACCATCAATGTTCTTCCACCATACAACCAAGAAGGCTTTTCAGCATGGAGGGCGAGAATGGAGACATTCTTGATGATGGACATAGAGAATTGGTTCACATCATGGAAGGTTTCGAACCTCCCAAGGATAAGAAGGGAGATGTCCTCAAGTTGAAGAAGTGGACTCAAGAGCAACGCCAAAAATTCAAGATTGAAGTTAAGGTAACAAAACTTTTGGAAGATTTAATTCCTAATGATGTTTTGTCTAGATTAGGTGATTACATGGACGCCAAGGAGCTATGAAGCAAGTTGGAAAAATTCCATGAAGAGTCCACACCAGTCCAAGAAGATAAGGAAGAGGAGGAGTGCTCATCCTCCCAAACTCAAGAAGAAGAGAGCACATCATCTTCATCCCAAGAGCTTGAGGATTCGGAGGTTGATAGGGAATCAACATCTAGATTGGAAGAGGTGGAAGAATTGGTGGAAGCCTCCACCTCTAGGATTGAGGGGGAGAACATTAGATTACTGGAGCCAACTCAAGTGGAACCATCTACCTTCGGTCGAGAAGATGAAGAAGTCCAAATTCCACCACCATTGACCTAGGTAACTCAAGCAATTTAGTTACAAATAAAAATCATATCATATGCTTTAAGTTTAGGAAAGTAGGATATTACAAGAGTAAATGTCCTTAAAGAGTCAAGAAAAGTCAAACGACACCAAAACATCAAGAAAAGTTAAAGGATGTTGGAGCCCCAATAAGGAAAAGCAAGGAGCATATAATTTGCTTCAAGTGCAATCAAAGGAAGCATTATAGAAGTCAATGCCCTAGGGGGAGGAAGAAAGTCCAAGAAGGAGCATTACATGTAGGGGGAGCTTTAAAAGCAAACCCTAAGATATATTTCAATAAAGCACCTTCGAGTTTTAGTTATAAAAAGCATGCTTTTAATTCACTTGCAATTTATCATAAAGAGCATGCTAGAAATAATAGTTTTTATTTCTTAGGGGATAAACATGTCAATCTTAGAAATAAGGAGAAATTTGGGATTAATATCCCTAAAATAATCCTACCTAGGGAAACTATTAGGAAAGTAGAAAACTGTTGGTGCAATCGGCCCGGACTTGAGTTTGACTCGAACTATATTTTGATGTTAAATAAAATGTATGACATGAGATTATCATGGGAAGTCGAACATGGGTTAGCCACGTAAATCCAAGTGTGTAGCCTTGGTGGTAAAAGTCCAAGCATGGGGCTTGGCATGGAAAATCAAAGCATGAGGCTTGGTGTGGGAAGTCTTGAGGACTTGGCAAGTTCACTAGGCTTGGGGTCCTTGAGTCGGTGAAGGATGACATTGTAAAGTCATGCGCTTGGTGCATCTGAGGGACCACCGGATGGGTAGCGAATGGAGTGAGGTCCAAGGGAAGCATACTTCGAGGGTAAGAGACGCGAAGGATGACATTGCGAAGTTGTGCGCTTGGTGCATCCGAGGGACGTAGGCCAAGGGAAGAGAGCTTCGGTGGGGAACTCCATGAGAGGATGAGGTGGACTTAGCCAAGTGGCTAAGACTGAGTGTCGGATGCTCAAATATGGTGTTTGAGAGTTTACCCGACGATCGGATGAACAAACAACTTGGTGTTTGAGGTTTTACCCAACATTAGTCGACTGGTATAGGTATTAGTCGACTACTCTAGGTCGATTAGACTCAATCGGTGTTCGACTAACCAGGTTTTGGATAAACAGTCGACTACCGAGGGAGGGCAGTCGACTGACCACACAATCAGTCGACTGATGAGGGATATTAATCGACTGATCGGGGTGAATTCGAGTACAGAATGCTTTCTAATAGAGTGATCGCGTCAAGCACTCGACTGATGGGGTTACCAGTCGACTGATGGGCATGATCAGTTGACTGATGGTTATCCATTGGGTTTTTGCCAATGTGGATTCGGCCATTGTGAGACAATGGCTACAGGATCAGTCGACTGGAGGTCACGAGCAGTCGATTGATCGGCACAAAATCAGCCCGAGACAAGCATAAAAGGAGGAGCTTGGGGAGGATTTCAACAAGAGTGTTTGGGGAGATTTTGGAGGGGAATTGCTGCTGCATTCCAGACCTTCAAGAGCCAAACCAAAGCAAGCTACAAGCAAAGAGTTCAAAGCATTGTTGTAAAGTGTTCTTTACTTATTTTGTTTATTGTCTTGTATTAGCTTGTATTTCTTTGTATTACTTGTATAATCCTTGTACGAGATTTCTCCACCTCCGACGTGTAGTCGAGAAGGAGTTTGGTTAGTGCCGTGTACATAACTCGAGCTCGTTGAGCTCACCCCGTGGAGTAGGAACCCTAAGGTTTCGAACCACGTATATGCTTGCATATGTTATGTGATTGTGTATTCGTCTTCATATTTGTGTTGTATTTCATATTTTTGCTGTGCTAACAAGAATTGTAGAGATGAGCGCAATCGAATTCCACCTCACACACGATTAGGGCTATTCACCCCCCTCTAGCAGGCCACCGATCTTCCAACAAGTGGTATCAAAGCTAGGAGCTTGTCGAGGACTAATCATCAACACAAGCACGACAAGATGGCCAGCTTCAACCTCTAACCACCAAAATTTGAAGGGGATTTTCAATGGTGGAGAAGAAAGATGGAGGTATATCTCTAAATCGATTTTGATATTATTTTAATTCTAGAAAACGGTTTAGAAATTCCTAGGGATGAATAAAATAGGCAAATTGAGAAGTCAAGGTGGACCAAGTATCAAATCAAGGACTTCAAGACCAATATCAAGGTAATCGAGATGCTTAGTTATTTGATTCCTAACAATATTTGGTCTAGGCTAGGTGAATATAAGGATGCTAAGGACCTATGGCACAAGGTGATCAAATTTCATGAAGAGCCCACATTGGTCCATGATAAGGAAGAATTGCCATCAACCTTTGAAGATGTGGATGATTTGGTGGAAACCTCTACCTCTAGCATTGAGGGGGAGGAGAGGTCTTCCATCCCGGAACAAGATCAAGACTAAGCATCTACATCTGGGAGAAGTGAAGATCAAGAGGCTTCCACCTCCCTAGGTAACTCATGCATTATAATTAAAAATAAAAGTCACATAATATGTTTTGAGTGTAGGGAGCAAGGGCACTATAAAAGTAAGTGTCCCAAGAAGGTGAAGAAGGCTCAACCGGTACCAAAGGTGAAAGATGTCGGTGTCCCGACAATTAAAAGCAAGGAGCACATTGTGTGCTTCAAATGCAATCAACGGGGACATTATAGAAGCCAATGCCCTAGGGGGAGGAAGAAAGGGCAAGAAGGGGCATCTCATGTAGGGGAGCTTCTAGAGCTAACCCTAAGGTAAATTAATTAATGCACCTTCAATTTCTAAGGTTGATAAGTATGCTAAAAATTATTTTAGTTCACTTGCCATTATTAATGGAAAGCATGCTAGTAAGAATAAATATTTTTGTCTAGGTGCCAAGCATGTTGATTTACCTAAGGACAAACCTAGACACCATAACTCTAGACCAATCCTACCTAAGGAGTCCATTAGGAGAATAGAAGAGAACTTAAGCATAAACCCTAAGAAGGGTAGACACATGCCTAAGAAGAAAAATAATTCCCAAAAGATAAATGAAAAATCAAAATTGAGAAGGATAGAGGTGGAAAACCAAGCCTTAAGGTCAAGGCTTGAGAAACTTGAGAAGTCCCTAGCAAGAATCACAAATTCAATTAAAGGGTCAAATGCTCAAATTTAAGGCCTAGGAAACAAGAAATGTCCAAGGGCAAGAAAGGTTTGAGTCACAAACTTATGTCTTACCATAATGTTCCATTCAATTATGGAACTATTTCTAAGTCTAGGAAAACCAAAGTTAGTAGGGAAGTCATCCCTAAGACTAGACATGGTGTTTGTTTAGTGGCTAAAATTCAAAGAAATCTAAGGTAGCCACTAAGAAGGTCAAAGGGGGAGTTACCTTTAGAGTTGATCTAGGAAAGACCCAATTGACTAAGGCTTCAAAGCCAAAAAGAGTCATTAGGAAGGTATCTAGGGAAGTTATCCCTAGTGAATACCTAAGTAACCCAAGGAGCTCCAGTAGATATTGGGTTCCTAGGAGCATGATCGATTCACGCTAGATGGGTTAGGGTGTGTCAACCCTAAGTGGATAGGTAGTTAACCTAACCATAGTGAGTTGACACCTTAGGATGTGCCAATGTGTTTTGAGAAGTTAAAAAATGATTAAATTGACACTATTAGGTCTTAGAAGTTATGGTGTGCCATTTTGGGGTTTTGGCACACAAGGGAAATGGGTTGTATTATGGCAAAATGGATTTAATTATATCAAATGGAAATTAATACTAAAATCGAGGTATTTATACCTTTATCCTTTACTTGCCATGATTTACTTTCCATATGCCATGACATGACATCATGTTTATTTTTATCATATTAAATGTCATGGTCATTTTTAGGGTTATTTTATATGTCATGTATGCTTATAATTCATTCACACGCCATGGCATCATGATATTGGCACATGCTTATTCATGTTATCAATTATGCCATAATCATCATTCATGCATAAATAAAATGGATTTAAGGACTAAGACATGATTGTTAGTAATATATGAGAGATGTCCTAAGACAATCGCCTTATGTATGAACCATTTATATGATAAATGAAGATTCACTATTTGAGTATACATGTTTTATGTATTTGATTGGATCTTAAACTCATTTACTGAATGTCCTCGATATGATTCACAGCATGAGAGAATTTGTGATTTGATCACAACTAGTGAGTATCTCTACATGTGTAATCGTGATGTATCGGAATTATCCCTAGTCGATGAATTGATGGATTTGGACACCATCAATTCTGTCGAGACTAGCACGAGGTATACTCCTTGGTGTATCCAAGCAGCTGATTCTCACTAGCTGGAGACATTGTGATGTCCGGAGTTGATCGTGGATGCTAGTTATGGTAACTAGTTCATTGAAGTGACCAGCCGTAAGACTTCATATGGTTCTCTGCATATATAGATATGTCAATGAAGTTCTTACTGTAGCTTAAGTGCAATGTTCCTTTGACTTGCGGTATTCAAGTCATCTTGATCATGGAGACTTATGCTTTAACATCTTAAGCAAGCATCTCTAAGGAGATGTGGACCCGGGATGATTGGGTATAAGTCGAAGTGATCGAAGGTGTTTGAATAGCCTATAAAGGATTCACCACTCCTTGCGAGGAGATGTATACCCATGGCCTCTCATCGGATTGTTACTAAAGTCTTTGGCCAAAGCATTACATGTTAAGAGTAAGGTACTCTTCGATACATGTGAAGTAACTAGAATCCGTAGGACGAGGAAATGATACTTGGGCTAGGTGTGACGTAGTCAGCCCAGTGGGTGTTGGATCGAAGCGGATCGCTAGAGGGGGGGGTGAATAGCGATAAAAACTTTTCTTTTAAATCGTTCGATAGACAATTAAACGCAGCAGAAATGTAAATAAAAACTAAATGAGACAAATAGTTTTTTTACTTGGTTCGTAGCCTTCGGCTACTACTCCAAGGCCCTAACGGTCCAAGACCGTGTACGGAGGGCAATTCACTAAAACACTCCTCGTTGGAGGTAGGAGTTTTACGATTACAAAAGCCTTCGAAGCAAAAAGATAGAGAGACAAACCCTCTCTTTTATTAAAGTAAAATGCAACGAAAAGCCTCGATTAAAAAGAATTGCAATATTGAACGCAATAACAAATTAAGATTATACCAACAACTAAACAAAAGAAACTTTAAGCTAGGGTTGTTGGCAGCACTTCGTTGTTGTAGAGTCGTCGGAGAGTTGCAGCGTAACGGAGGCTTTTGAGCACTTAGAATTGAGGATGAAACCCTAGGTTTGGCCCTCCTTTTATATACTTTAAGCCCCTCAACGAATGGGTCTTCAACCAATCACAAATGGGCACAAAACTCCTTGAAAAATGGTGATAAAGCTTGACTCCTCGAGGCTGATTTTTGACCACCGGTTGAACTGGCCGGTTGAACTGATGGCCAGGATTTTTGACTACAATAAAGAGTTAGCTCAAAATATAAGTGGATTCGACGGCCACTTGCCGTCCGATCTCAACATAGACCTTCCATGGGAAGTCTTGGGTCGGATCATCGCCTAAGATCATCCCCGTAAAGAGGATACGACCTCACTTACGCTCGCACACACGAGCTTACCTCGATACTTATGTGTCGCTTTTGCTTCCGGCCTTCCACTCGATTCCTTCGGCTCCCTCCGAAGTAACTTGAGTGTCGCCCGACCACCGCGGCTTCCTTCAGGTGTCGCTAGCCTTCAGCTCCAGCATTGAGACTTTTCTGCACACTTGATTTAGCTCGTGAGATAACAATATAAGCTTACCTTTATATCGTTTGCTATAATCAAAACTTAGGTTCGACTTAGGTGCCCACTGCACCAACAATCTTCCCCTTTTTGATTTATGACAAATCCACATACAAAGTTAAGACAAAAATAAGTATGAGATTATGCATGAATGAGTAGGAGTATATAAAAATTCTTTTTCAAGTGCTCCCCCTTGAGGAATCCTCCCCCTTGACCGAGGGTGAGTACTTGAGAAAGGGTTTTAACTCTCCCCCTTGATATGTGCTACTAAGAAAAAGAATTAAGTAACCGAAATTACTTAATATTGGCCATAATGTTTAAAATAAGTTTTAAGTTAAGAAACCAAATGATTTCTTAACCTTGGCCTTTTGTTAAAAGTTAAATAAGTTTTCAAAACTTAAAGTTAAATTTTGGTTTAATTATGAAGTAAGAGTTAAGTTATCATAAAAAACTTTTTTTTTGACCCCTTAACTTTTGTCCTTTTTCTCCTTTTTCTCCCCCTTTTGCCGTATATCGAAAAGAGTAAGGGGTGTGTGGAAAACAAAATAAATGTTAAATTTAAAGTCCAAGCATGTTCCACATTTTTATTTTTAAAAATAATATACTAAAAATAAGTTCATCTATAAAATGTTCGACTCATATTTGGCTTGATTGATATGAAGGATCAACCAGTCCTGGTCAGAGTCGGTATGATTATACTCCGTGGTTCATAGCGATGCACTAGCTCTACATCTGGAACCAGGAGTAAGGTCCTAACATCTCACGCCCATCTACGTGGCTAAGTACACAAACACATTAGTCCTATGTGTTGTGAGATGTATTGACTCCTTAAATCTATAGGTGCATGATATCTAAGGTATGTCCTATGCTAGTTCCATGAAAAAAAAAGTAAGAAATAGTAGTAAGAAAATATAATTTGTAAGTTCCTATTCTATTACGCACATGCCTAATCTTCGTCTCAAGAGACTAAATTCGGCTTCGGGTAGTGGTTTAGTAAATATGTCTGCTAGGTTAGACTTCGAGTCAACATATTCGAGTTGTATGAAACCGTTGGCTACATGTTCTCGAATGAAATGGTGTTTTACCTCTATATGCTTTGTCCTTGAATGGCATATAGGGTTCTTAGTTAGATTTATCGAACTTATGTTGTCTACAAAAATTTTAGTTTTGGTGAAGTTCAACCTAAAGTCTCGGAGAGTGTGCTTCATCCAAAGAAGCTGAGTTACACACTCACCCATCGCAACGTATTCAGCTTCGGTGGTAGATAAGGCAACACAATGTTGCTTCCTATTGCACCAACTCACTAGACTTGAGCCGAGTAGTTGACAACAACCACTCGTGCTCTTTCTATCGAGTTTACTACCGGCATAATCCGAATCGGAGTAGCCGATTAGTTCGAACTCCGTAGATCTAGGGTACCAAATACCAACGTTAAGTGTACCCTTAAGATATCTAAGGATACGCTTAACTAGGGTTAGGTGAGACTCCTTAGCATAGGTTTGAAACCTGGCGCACATACTTACTGTGAATAGGATGTCGGGTCGACTCGCAGTTAAGTATAGGAGACTTCCTATCGCGCTCCTATAGTACTTTAAGTCAATGGACTTACTTTCTAGGTCTTCTCCTATGTTAACATTAATCGCCATTGGGGTGTTTATTATCTTAGCGTCTTGCATTCCAAATCTTTTAATTAACTCCTTAGTGTATTTTTGTTGATATAGGTATATACCATCCTTAGTTTTTTTAATTTGTAGACCTAAAAAGAAACTTAACTCGCCTACCAAGTTCATTTCAAACTCACTTTCTATGAGTGAAACGAACTCGTTTAGTAAGGCTGAGTTAGAGGTTCCAAAAATTATATCGTCTACGTAAATTTGAGCTATGAATATTTCTTTACCTAAGGTTTTTACGAAGAGAGTTGGGTCAACTAAGCCTTGGTTAAACCCTTTTGACTTAAGATGGATTGAAAGTCTCTCGTACCAAGCTCGAGGAGCTTGTTTAAGTCCATAGAGAGCTTTCTTAAGTTTTAGAACATGGTCGGGTTTATCTAGATTTTCGAACCCGGGGGGGTTGGCTAACATAAACTTCTTCTTTAATGTATCCATTTAAGAATGTCGACTTAACATCCATTTGAAACAGCTTAAATCCTTGATGTGCGGCATAAGCTAGCAACATTCGAATGGATTCGAGTATAGCTACTGGGGCATAGGTTTCGTCGTAATCTAAGCCTTCGACTTGACTAAACCCTTTGGCGACTAACCTAGCCTTGTTTCTAACTACTTCACCTTTATCATCAAGCTTATTTCGAAACACCCACCTTGTTCCAATTATCGTTTTGTCTTTAGGTGGTGGTACTAATTCCCACACTTCATTCCTAGTAAATTGAGCTAGCTCTTCTTGCATTGCAATAATCCAATCGGGATCAAGAAGAGCTTGTTCAATTGATTTGGGTTCTATCTTTGAAATTAAGGAAATTTGACTAAGGTTCCTATAGGATGCTCTAGTTCGAACTCCTAGATTAGGATCTCCTATCACTTGATCGATAGGGTGGTTACTCTGAATCCTAGATTGGGTTGGGTTTGTGTCACCTAATGCTTGATCAATGGGGTGACTTGGTTGAACATTAGTTTGGTTGGAGTCATCTATCACTTGATCAATAGAGTGACTTGGTTGACTTAGGTTAGGATTAACACTAGACCTGATCTCCGGATCAGAGTTAGGTCTAGTATGAATCGGCTCGCTAATTGGGGTTGCCGGGGGTTTTGTAGGTTCATGTCCTTCATCAAATACTACATTGATAGTCTCCTCGACTCTAAGGGTGTCGTGGTTATATACTCTATAAGTTCTACTTGTAGTCGAGTATCCTAGAAAGATTCCGGTCGTGGTCTTGGATGTAAATTTCCCTAGGTAATCCTTAGTGTTTAGGATATGTACCTTACACCCAAATACCCTAAAGTACTTGATGTTAGGTATTTTATCGTGATAAATCTCGTATGAGGTCTTAAGGTGCCTCTTTACCATAAGGATTCTATTTTGGACATAGCATGCCGTACTCACGGCTTCTGCCCAAAACCTATCGAGTAGGTCATATTCGTTCAACATGGTCCTAGCGGCTTCTTGTAGAGTTCGGTTTTTCCGCTCCACTAGGCCATTTTGTTGAGGGGTCCTAGGGCAAGAGAATTCATGGTGGTATCCGTTTAGGTTATAGAAGTCGGTGAACCTTTGATTTTCGAATTCACCACCATGATCGCTTCTAATTCTTTTAACCTTAAGGTTTTTTTGATTCTCGATTAATTTGAATAAATTGATTAATTGATCTAGGGTATCATTTTTATGTTTGATGAACCTAACCCAGGTAAACCTGGAGTAGTCGTCAATTATGACTAAGCAATATTGACTTTTATTGAGTGACTTGGCTCCATGTGAATCGAATAGATCCATATGCAGGAGCTCAAGTACACTTGAGGTTTATTCTTGGTTAGTTAACTTGTGTTGCGTCCTAGGTTGTTTTCCTTGTTGACAAGCATTACAGATTTTATTAACCAAATTGTTAAGGTTGAGTAAGCCTCTGACTAGGCCACTCTGACTCATCTTGTGGACGAGTCTTGGGTGCGAGTGACCGAGTCGTCGGTGCCACAACCATGATTCCTCTTCCTGTGTCATAAGACATTTAGCTGAGGATTTGATTAAGTTAATTGTATAAATGTTATTTGTCCTAGTTCCTTTGAGTATTGTTTTAGCTGTTTCATTTGTTTTAATTACACATTCATTTTCTAAAAATACGACCTTATAATTATTGTCACATAATTGGCTTACGCTAAGCAGGTTATATTCAAAATTCTCTACAAGTAATACATTTTTAATAACAAAATTCGAGTTAAGCTCGATATCACCTGATCCGATGATTTTGAGCTTGCCGTTATTCCCAAAGGCTACCGATCCTTGTCGTTTGAATCGAAGCTTCGTGAATTTGAGTTGATCCCCGGTCATGTATCGAGTAATCACGCCTAACATCCATTGATCCTACACACAAGGTGGTTGGATTGGATGTTAGATTATTATATTTTTTTAAAAAAAATTGGTTATAAGTTGTTAAACCTAGGTCATCTCACCGGAGTCTATATGATCAAGCATGTTATACTTATGTGTTCTTTGTGAGATGACTTCCAATTAAGTTGATTAAGTGCATTTATGTTTAAGTAATGTTAGATTTGGATTTGACCCTAGGCTTGTCAAGTTTACCTTTTCAAGATCATGGCTTCCAGGTCGTGGCGAGGCACAGGGGCCTTCTTTTATCGGATCATCGACCACTTCCTTAGACAAAGCCATTTTCAAGAAAATGATGACTTGACTCACCTAAAATTATTTCCTCGTCTAACTAGTTATTTTTGAAAAGAGGCTCCCCGAGGCTCAATCTTTTCGAAGAAGTTTAATTGATTATTTGAAAAGAGGCTCCCCGAGGCACAATCTTTTCGAAGGATTTTAGTTGGTTATTTGAAAAGAGGCTCCCCGAGGCTCAATCTTTTCGAAGGATTTTAGTTGGTTATTTACGTGTTCTAAGTGAGTTCATGAAAGAGAAAAAAAAAAAAATCTAAGCATGCAATTTCTAAGTTAAAACACAAACATGTTTTGTACTGGCTCCCCCTAGACCGTTGAATCGGTTCGGTCTATCCACATAGTGGATTTGGTCCTTGGGAACCCAGTACGAGTTGGATCCTAGAGTTGAAATCAAAGTGGTCTTAGGGACCCATGCTTGGACACATTTTTTATGTCTACTTACGATTGACATATACGACTTATTGGTCGTGTTTGAGCTAAACATTAGTCCAAGTAGGAGGTCAAGTCCTTTGGATCCCAAAGTAAACCTTTCCAACGTATTCCTAAGATCTTCGACTTGACTTTTCAAGAGTGAGTTCTCAACTTCGAGTTTTTCAACCCGAGTTGAGTCCTTCTCTTGAACTCGACTAGTCGAAGAGGTTAGGGAGACCTCGTGTTTGAGGAGTTTAACTTCCTCAACCAGGGTCTCGACCTTGGACTCGGACTTAGCTAACTTCCTAGACAAAAACCTAACCGTATTATGTAAAGTATTAAATAAGGTTCGACTCACCTTAAGGGTATCTTTTGAACCGGATGCGTATCCGTGGCTTGACTTGAAGGTAGCTTCGTAGTCCGAGTCATCCTCAGGTTCTGACTCAAGTTCAGGTTCGGTCTCCGTGTCGGACTCAATCGATTTCGCCATGAAGACGTGGTCTTCGTCTTCTTCAGATGATGCTTCTTCCCATGTCGCATTGAGGGCCTTCTTGTGCTTAGGTGCTTGGTGGTTGAGCTTGGGGCACTCGGACTTTATATGTCCAAACCTGTTACACTCATAACACCTAATATTAGAACTTTTAGGCTTACCTTGGTTGGGTCGAGTTGTGGTTCGCTTTCGTCCCTTGGCTATCCTTCGAGCTAGGTTCATTAGTTCGGCAGTCAATTCCGGGTCAACTTCTTCTTCGGACTCATCTTCCTCCTCGGTTGGTGGTGGCTTGCTTGCGATTTTCTTCTTCTTTGAACCTGCAAACAAGGCTACACCCCTCTCGGGTTCCAAGTTGGACTGCTCATGTAATTCAAAATCCGAAAAGAGTTCATCTAATCTAAGTTTAGAAAGGTCCTTGGAGACCTTGTAGGCATCGACCATGGATGCCCACAAGGTAGTCCTCGGAAAAGAGTTTAGAACATACCTTATAAGGTCGCAGTTTTTGACCTTTTGCCCGATTGCGTGTAGGTTGTTGACTATGTCTTGGACACGGGCGTGGAGTTGCGTCGCGGACTCGTGTTCCTGCATTTTTAGTGTGTACAATTTATTGAACAACAAATCACGTTTGCAAACCTTAGCTTGATCCGATCCTTCGTGTAACTCGATCAGCTTTGTCCAAAGGTCCTTTGCGCTAATGAAGGGGCCGACGCGATTTAACTCCTCCTTGGACAAGCCGCATTGGAGGATTTGTGTTGCCTTGGCGTCGGCCGACTTGTCATTTGTCGTTAATGGTCCATTGATCATAATCCAAGGAGTCACCCACTTCATTAGTCGGAAGTGTGAAACCCGTTTGGATTATGATCCACATCTCGATTTGGGTTTTGAGAAAGCATTCCATCCGACCCTTCCAATAACGGAAGTCATCTCCGTTGTAAAATGGAGGTCGGACGGTGCTAAAACCCTCGAGATGGGCCATTAGAACAAAAGACCACAAGGGACGAAGACGAAGACACTAGCAACGACAAAAACACAAAATAAGGTACCAAGACTCGCGTCTTGGATTAGTAGCGGAGTAAATTTAACAAAGCGAAATAAATCAGAAATAAAAGAAAAATAAATCTGTGAAAATGGCTAGATTGGTGGTTTCACCAAATCGTAGCAACCCCCGGCGCTGAGACCAATTGTTGGCTCGAGGCGGATCGCTAGAGGGGGGGGTGAATAGCGATAAAAACTTTTCTTTTAAATCGTTCGATAGACAATTAAACGCAGCGGAAATGTAAATAAAAACTAAATGAGACAAATAATTTTTTTACTTGGTTCGTAGCCTTCGGCTACTACTCCAAGGCCCTAACGGTCCTAGACCGTGTACGGAGGGCAATTCACTAAAACACTCCTCCTTGTTGGAGGTAGGAGTTTTACGATTACAAAAGCCTTCGAAGCAAAAAGATAGAGAGACAAACCCTCTCTTCTATTAAAGTAAAATGCAACGAAAAGCCTCGATTAAAAAGAATTGCAATATTGAAAGCAATAACAAATTAAGATTATACCAACAACTAAACAAAAGAAACTTTAAGCTAGGGTTGTTGGCAGCACTTCATTGTTGTAGAGTCGTCGGAGAGTTGCAACGTAATGGAGGCTTTTGAGCACTTAGAATTGAGGATGAAACCCTAGGTTTGACCCTCCTTTTATAGCCTTTAAGCCCCTCAACGAATGAGTCTTCAACCAATCACAAATGGGCACAAAACTCCTTGAAAAATGGTGATAAAGCTTGACTCCTCGAGGCTGATTTTTGACCACCGGTTGAACTGGCCAGTTGAACTGATGGCCAGGATTTTTGACTACAATAAAGAGTTAGCTCAAAATATAAGTGGATTCGACGGTCACTTGCCGTCCGATCTCAACATAGACCTTCCATGGGAAGTCTTGGGTCGGATCGTCGCCTAAGATCATCCCCGTAAAGAGGATACGACCTCACTTACGCTCGCACACACGAGCTTACCTCGATACTTACGTGTCGCTTTTGCTTCCGGCCTTCCACTCGATTCCTTCGGCTCCCTCCGAAGTAACTCGAGTGTCGCCCGACCACCGTGGCTTCCTCCGGGTGTCGCTAGCCTTCAGCTCCAGCATTGAGACTTTTCTGCACACTTGATTTAGCTCGTGAGATAACAATATAAGCTTAACTTTATATCGTTTGCTATAATCAAAACTTAGGTTCGACTTAGGTGCCCACTGCACCAACAGTGGGGACTGACACTATAGACCATGTCCTGAACCAAGTGGGTATAAGATGAGCGAAGGGAATGGGGCACGATTCATTCGAGCTGCTGAAGGGTTTTATAAATAGTTCTGGATCAACCGTTGATCTTTTCGATTAATTGGGGATCATGATGTACTACTAGGTGCCACTCATGATCGTTCTATAATTAATGGTTAATTATAGACGGCCAACATAAACCGAGAACCTATTTGGTCACACGCACAACGAGCGTAATCCGAAGGATTTAAAACGAGCTTGAGAATGTGATTCTCAGACCGAGAGAAACTAGGTTTGGTTGGACCAAACAACAAGCGAGCATGAAATCGTTTCAGTCGCAATGGAAGCGTGGATGGGCAGTGTCTTATGAAGACATAATGGATGAACCAAAAAGGTTTGGTTCTAATCCAATGGAAGAGAATAAACCAAAGGGTTTGGTTTATTTTAAACGAATGAACCAAAAGTTGGTTCGGTTCATTTTAACTTAAAATAAACCATCATGGTTTGGTTTATTTTAACTTATACTAATGGAGTGAGTTAACGGGCTTTATGGATATGATCCATTAACCATTAAGAGAATTAGTTCTCTATAAAAGAGGGCTTAAGGGATTGTTAAGCCCTAATCCAAAACCCTAGCTTGGAGTTGCCGCCCAACCTTCATTGCCGCCCAACCTCCATTGCCGCCCAGCTTGTTGTGCCGCCGTCCAGCTCCTTGCCGGCGACCAAGCTTCAACCGGTGATCCTCCGGCGACCCTCCGGTGATCTCCTATAGGTTTGGCATCAAGGTGAGCCTTTTCTTCCCATGGTTGGCCGGCGCCTATCTCCTCCACCAAAGCTGTCCAGTTTTTCTGGACAGCTTGTTCTTCTCTCGTCGGAGCGTCGTTTGGACGATGGTTAGAGCTCCGACAGCGGCTAACTTACCGGGTATTCGATCTCCGGTAATCCTCTGAGGTGGAGGACGAAGGATTCGTGAATTGGTTGACGAATACCTCTCCGGAGAAGCGAGTTTTGAGAACTCGTATTAGGATCCGAATTTGGATTCGGATCGTGATCATCTCTCGATCACGTCGTCTTCAACACGAGGCTAGTAATCCGTACGAAGACGAAGCTCAGAAGTCATCGAGGAACTCGGCGTGAATCACGGATAGAGACGATTCTAGCGAGGATCGTTCCGGTTGATGCCGTTCCCGCTACACGTCATACGAAAGGTATAACGTAGATAAATTTCCTTTTATTGCAAATTTAAATTTACGGTTATGTCTACACTTGTTGTAATATACATGCGTGTGTTGTGTGTGTTGTAATAAATATAGATTTATTATTTTTATTGCTTCCGCTGTGTTCATGTTTACGAAACGTGATCGAACACACACACGCCGCGGTGCCGGAAACCCAACAGTGGTATCAGAGCCCAGGTTGTGTTTCGACATAATCGTAAAAATGGTTTTGCGATAGTCATAATGTATTTCTGGAAATTTTCTAATTTTGGAAATTTAGAAGTATTTATGGAAAATTTTCAATTTTGGAAAGTCTAGAAGTATTTATGGAAATCTTCCACTTTTGGAAAGTTGGAAGTATTTATGGAAATTGATATTTTCCATAAATAAAATATTTGATTAGATTTTGGAAATTTGTTTCCTAATTTAATCTTGATTTGATTTGGGAAATCAAATCTTAAAATATTTTATTTCCATAAGTAGTTTTAATGATTTAGGAAATTGGTTTCCTAAATAGATTTTCCTTAATCAAATAATTCCATAAATAAAATATGTGATTAGATTTGGAAATTTGTTTCCTAATTTAATTATGATTTGATTTGGAGAATCAAATCTTAAACATATTTTATTTCCATAAATAGTTATGACATATAAGGAAATATATACATGACATAATTGTATGCCATGTAATTGCATTAGATGCATAACATTATGCCATGCGTGTCGTGACATGTAGATGTATGCCATGTATGCCATGCCATGTAGATAATAGTTATTTTCATGCAAAGAGGATGAGACATAAAAACCCTTAAACAATATTAAAGCCTACACCTTCCATTAATATGGTTAGAACCAGAGTTCCGTTTCTTGTTTGGGTTGTTGGACTCTCTCCAAGCCCGGCTCGAACCCGAACATGTTCAAACCATGGAATAGTTTAATACTAATATGGTAAGAGTCAGAGGTAAATCGTTAGCTTTGGTTGTTGGACTCTCTCCAAGCTGGGCTAATTGGTTGAATGCGCTCTAACCATATTAAAACTATTTCTCGATTAATGGGTTGGCTTTAACCTGGAGCATCGGCTTGTTGGACTCTCTCCAAGGTCGATGTAAAGGGAGGTGAAGTTGGGTGCTATGCATATGATGCATACTTGTTAATGTGTTAACAACCCAACGTATGTGTGAACATTCAATTAGTTGATAGCACATTGTGATAGTTGCATATACGTGATATGCAATCGGTATAGATGATACCTACCGTCGTAGTTATGAATGGCTTGTTGGACTCTCTCCAAGGTTGTTCATAACTATGATGGATATTAGCCCATTCGGAGATGGACCTACGATCTCCCGAAGTGATTTTGGGGTTTTTGAAATTTGAAAAATGAATGGGATTTATAAATGTATATTGATGCATTTTAAAATCATTTTCTCATATATGCTCGTTTTGTATTTCTAGGTCAATAAATTGATCATGACGTCTTTGAATTTACGCACTATTTTGGATTCGAACAAACTGACTGGGCCTAACTTCCTGGACTGGCTTAGAAACCTGAGAATTGTTCTCAAGGCGGAAAAGCTTGCATATGTCCTTGAAGAGCCTCTTCCTGACCGTCCTAAGGACGATGCAACTCCAGACTAAATATTGGTCTATCAGAAGCATGTGGCAGATTCTGAGCTGGCGAGTTGCATCATGCTAGCGGCGATGGTACCTGAGCTGCAAAAGCAGCATGAGCATATGGATGCTAATACTATAGTCTTCCATCTTCATGAGTTGTTCGATGAGCAAGCGAGATCCGAAAGGTTTGAGGTCTCTAGGCTCCTCTTCACCACGAAGATGCAAGAAGGTTCATCTGTAGTGCAGTTTGTTCTAAAGATGAATGGGTACATCGAGCAGCTAGCAACCCTCGGTTTTGTGATGGATCATGAGTTAAGTATTGACTTAATTCTGCATTGTTTACCCAAGAGTTTCTCACAATTTGTGATGAACTATCGGATGAACAAATTAGAATCCACCATTCCTGAGCTCCTCAATATGCTGAAGACTGTGGAGCCTTCTGTGAAGCATGAGGAGAAGGCGGTTCTGTTAGTTGATTCCTCAAAGAAAGGTTCTAAGAGGAAGGCAAAAGAACAGAAGAAAGGAAAGAAGAAAAAGGCAAAGAAGGCAGAACCAGCGCAAAAGGGCACTTGCCATCACTGTGGCAAGGAAGGCCACTGGCGAAGAAACTGCAAGATTTATCTTGAGTCCATGAAGAAGAAGAAGGCATCCGATGCCCCATCCTCTTCAGGTATCTTCATTATTGATTGTCATTCTATTTCCTTAGACACTTGGGTATTGGATACTGGGTGTGGCTCACATATATGTAATGACATACAGGGGCTAAGAAATAGAAGAAGACTTGTCAGAGGGGAGTCAAATTTGTGAGTTGGCAATGGAGCAAAGGTTGCTGCGGTCGCCATCGGAACTTATTTGCTGAAGCTCCCTAGTGGACTAGTCTTGGAACTGGACAATTGCTATTATGTTCCTTCTCTAATAAAGAACATTGTTTCTATTTCCTGTTTAAATAGAAATGGTTTCCATTTGATGTTTAGTAACAATTGTTGTTATATAACTTTGAATGGCGTACTTTATGGAACTGGAACTTTGAGTAATGGCATTTATACGTTGGACGTATCCAGTGACATTTTCAATATCGAAGCGAGCAACACGCGTGCTCGAAAGGATAATCAAATAGACTCCTATATGTGGCATTGTCGTCTTGGCCATATAAGCAAGAAACGCATGTCCGAATTACACCGATGTGGAATTCTGGAATCGTTTGAATTGGATTCATACGATACATGCGAATCATGCTTAAAAGGCAAGATGACTAAGTTACCTTTACCGGAAAAGGTGAACGAGTGGGAGAGTTACTAGGTCTAATACATACCGATGTATGTGGACCTATGTCAACTCAAGCATTAGGAGGCTATAGCTACTTCATTACCTTCACCGATGATCACTCACGGTTTGGGTATGTGTTCTTGATGAAACACAAGTCTGAAGCCTTTGAAAGGTTCAAAGAGTTCAGAAATGAAGTAGAGAAACAACATGATAAGAGTATTAAAATACTTCGATCGGATCGAGGTGGTGAATACTTAAGTCAAGAGTTTCTTGATTATCTAAGAGACAATGGTATATTGTCTCAATGGACTCCGCCTATCTGAGAGGCGTAACTGGACCTTGTTGGACATGGTCAGGTCAATGATGAATCATGCGACTCTTCCCAAGTCCTTTTGGGGCTATGCACTTCAGACAGCTGTTTACTTGTTAAACAGAATGACTACCAAGGTAGTCTCTGAAGGTTTTGCCCGGAAGCTCTGATACCAATTGAAGGGATTTCCCTTGTCGAGTCCGTGAGGGAAAACTTCGCTTCCCCTTCGCCTCGGTTGCTTGACCATGGTGATCCCTTCGATGTCCCCGGATTAAAAATTTAATCCTAGACAAAAGGGATTCCCAAAGCAACCAAGTCATCGTCGTGCTATTCGTTTAGAGAGGTCACTTGAACAAACTAGTTGTTCAAGCGACCATCCTCTATTCTACGAGTAGCCACGGAATAGACGATGTCCGGATCGCCGGTTTTTGTGTTTATACTCGGGATCTCAGTATTATTTAGCCTCTTGGTCTTCTAATGTATGACCCTCCTCCTTTTGGACATCGTGTGGGCGACGATCCACCAAAAGTCGAAGCTCCTAGATCGCAAAACTTCCTTCCTTGCTTTTCCCAAGCAAGAGGAAGAAGAGAAACAATGTTTTTCTCCTTCCAAAACTCAACCAACAAGGAGCTATCAAAGCCCTTGCCGCCGGCCAACTAGAAGGAGAAGGAGATGGTGGAAAACTACCAAGACACCAAGGGAAACCCTATATCTTGTTTCCACCACCTAAGGAGAAGAAGAAGGGGACTTTGGGTGCCGGCCAAGGCTGGAAAAGAGATGGAAAAGGCTGCTGGACGTTGGCCCAAAGAGGAAGAAGAAGAGAGAAAGAACCTTCCTTATTTGGTGCCACCCTAGCCTCAAAACCCTAATCCCAATCCTATCTCAAATAGGATTGCTCCTTGCCGCCCAAACCCTAGCTCTCCTCCTATTCATCATGTAATCCACGACCACTCCCCATGCCCTCCTTTTATAGAGTTAGGGATAAGTCATGAATTAATCTCCTCCATTGGTTCTAGGGATTTAATCTCAACCGTCGGATCTAGAGATTTAATCTCAACCGTCGGATCTTAGAGATTTGATCTCTACCAATGGATCTTAGAGTTTTGTTTCTATCCATTGGATCTAAGCTTCATGAGGTGTTAATGGGCTACATTAGGGACCATGAGGAGGAGTTGGGTTTTGGCCACCCATGGATCAAGCCCACATAAAGTCCGATCCACTAATGATGATCCAATCCACTAAAGGTCCATCATTGATCTACCTCACCAACCCCCATATGATAATATGGGCTCCATATATTATTTGTACATTTTCTCCCCGTGTTTAAGATCTCGAATGTCCGTCGATTAATTAATTTACTAACCATTAATTAATCAACATCTAACTCCTTGAGTAGTACCACTCAACCTTTTCATCATGCCGGACCAAGTCCACCTGCAGGGTTTACATGATAAACCTTATGAGCTCCTCAAGGGGACATCATCATCCTAATATATAGGACACAGTTTCCTCCTATAATCAATGGCACACCATATAAATAATATCATCTCCCAACTTACCGAGTCTATCAATTTAATCTATAAATCTCGCCCATTGGTAAATCAAAGAGATGAGTACTAAGTATATGTGCCCGTTATTATATCGGGATTAAGAGCATGTACTAAATAATATCTGAGGTCCGATTCGATTATGTAGTCAGCAATAAATCGAATCACCTCTGTGTCGGTCCTGCTCAATACACACAAAGTGCACTAGTGTGATTCTATGGTCAAGACAATCCAATACCAAATCACACTACAACCATTCCGATGGTTTGTCCAAAGCCATCTCGGTTGTGAGCCTTTACTTATACTTTACAAGGAGCCGATAATATGATCTCCCGTGTGACACCACACACCATGTTATCTACAATGTAACGTATTAGACAATATGCATAAATATATGCAAACAATGATCATGTGATTCTTATTTCAAAAATAAAGATGTTTATAGAAAAGATAGACTTTTCAGTATATATCCCTACAGTCTCAACTACTCCATATGAGATATGGAATGGTAAGAAACCTCATGTATCTTACTTGAAGATATGGGGTTGTCCTGCTTATGTGAAGCGGACTGTATCAGACAAATTGGATGCTAAGTCTGATAAATGTATATTTATTGGATACCCTAAGGAAACAAGGGGTTACCAATTCTATCATCCTATGGAACAAAAGGTGTTTGTTTCAAGGCATGCTGTGTTTCTAGAGAAAGAGTTTCTCTTGCAAGAAAACAGTGGGAGTGTCGTCGAGCTTGAGGAGGCTCGAGAGACTCAAATAGACATTGATGATACCTGGTGAAGCACAACAGCCGACAACTCATAGTGATGAGCAATTGGCTGGACCTATTGTAACACCACATCTTCGTAGATCTGGTAGAACACGCAATATTCCTGAGAGATATAGATTTCTCGTAAGTGAATCGAACGACGTGTTACTCATTAATGATGAGGAGCCTACCAGTTATGAAGAAGTGCTGACAAGTTCAGAAAGGGATAAGTGGCTTGATGACATGAAGTCGGAAATGGATTCCATGTATGAAAACCAAGTTTGGAACTTGGTTGACCCACCTGAAGGCATTAAGCCTATAGGGTGCAAGTGGGTTTTCAAGAAGAAAACCGACATGGATGGTAATGTGATTACCTATAAGGCTAGATTGGTGGCGAAAGGATATCGTCAAAAGCAAGGTGTTGATTATGACGAAACCTATTCGCCTGTAGCTATGCTTAAATCCATTCAGATGCTCCTGGCCATAGCGGCTCATTATGATTATGAGATATGGTAGATGGATGTGAAAACAGCTTTCCTTAATGGAAACCTGCTCGAGGACGTGTATATGATACAACCTGAGGTTTTCACATCGGTTGATAAAACCAAGGTATGCAAATTGCGACGGTCCATTTATGGATTGAAGCAAGCATCCAGGAGCTGGAATATCCATTTTGATGAGACAATTAAAAGGTTTGATTTCTCACAAAATCCAGACGAACCTTGTGTGTACAAGAAGGTTAGTGGGAGTGCAGTCGTGTTCCTAGTATTGTATTTCGATGACATATTACTTATAGGAAACGATGTGTCAATCTTACAGTCAGTTAAGGTTTGGTTATCCAAGACATTCTCCATGAAAGACCTGGGAGAAGCAACCTACATCCTCGGGATTAAAATCTATAGAGATAGATCGAAACGGTTGCTTGGTCTTTCGCAGTCTACATATATAGACCGAGTGCTAAAGAGGTTTAGCATGTCAGAATCCAAGAAAGGTTTCCTACCCATCAGGCATGGGGTACACCTTTCGAAGTCTATGTGTCCGCGCACAGAAGATGAGAGAATTTGCATGAGTAAGATTCCCTATGCATCCGCAATAGGATCTATCATGTATGCTATGTTATGTACGAGGCCCGATGTATCGTATGCTCTAAGTGTCACGAGCAGATACCAGTCTGATCCAGGAATGGATCATTGGGTGACTGTTAAGACGATCCTTAAGTACTTAAGAAGAACTCAGGATACGTTCCTAATATATGGAGAAGGGTACATGGTGATACGTGGGTATACGGATGCCAACTCCAGACAGACAAGGATGATTCCATATCTCAGTCTGGGTATGTATTCACCTGGAATGGAGGCGCAATAAGTTGGAAAGGTTCCAAGCTTGACACTATAGCGGATTCTGCCACTGAGGCAGAATACATTGCAGCTTTGGAAGCAGCAAAGGAAGCGGTTTGGATCAAGAAGTTTATCTTTGAACTTGATGTGGTCTCATCAATGATCCAAACATGTGCTTCACCGCTATCATCTTATCAGAGAGATCATCAGTAGGAACGAAATACAAATCGAGAAAATTCCCACTGAAAGGAACTTAGCGGATCCTTTGACTAAAGCATTACCTCAAAGTAAGTTTGAGGGTCATGTTAGAGCTTATAGTATTGGATACCGTAGCGATTGACATTAGGCCAAGTGGGAGTCTATTAGTAATATATGAGAGATGTCCTAAGGCAATCGCCTTATGTATGAACCATTTATATGATAAATGAAGATTCACTATTTGAGTATACATGTTTTATGTATTTGATTGGATCTTAAACTCATTTACTGAATTCCCTCGATACGATTCACAGCATGAGAGAATTTGTGATTTGATCACAACTAGTGAGTATCTCTACATGTGTAATTGTGATGTATCAGAATTATCCCTAGTTGATGAATTGATGGATTTGGACACCATCAATTCTGTCGAGACTAGCACGAGGTATACTTTTTGGTGTATCCAAGCAGCTGATTCTCACTGGCTAGAGACATTGTGATGTCCGGAGTTGATCGTGGATGCTAGTTATGGTAACTAGTTCATCGGAGTGACCAGCCGTAAGACTTCATATGGTTCTCTGCATATATAGATATGTCAATGAAGTTCTTACTGTAGCTTAAGTTCGATGTTCCTTTGACTTGCGGTATTCAAGTCATCTTGATCATGGAGACTTATGCTTTGACATCTTAAGCAAGCATCTCTAAGGAGATGTGGACCCGGGATGATTGGGTATAAGTCAAAGTGATCGAAGGTGTTTGAATAGCCTATAAAGGATTCACCACTCCTTGCGAGGAGATGTATACCCATGGCCTCTCGTCGGATTGTTACTAAAGTCTTTGGCCAAAGCATTACATGTTAAGAGTAAGGTACTCTTCGATACATGTGAAGTAACTAGAATCCGTAGGACGAGGAAATGATACTTGGGCTAGGTGTGACGTAGTCAGCCTAGTGGGGACTGACACTATAGACCATGTCCTGAACCAAGTGGGTATAAGATGAGTGAAGGGAATGGGGCACGATTCATTCGAGCTGCTAAAGGGTTTTAGAAATAGTTCTGGATCAACCGTTGATCTTTTCGGTTAATTGGGGATCATGATGTACTACTAGGTGCCACTCATGATCGTTCTATAACTAATGGTTAATTATAGACGGCCAACATAAACCGAGAACCTATTTGGTCACACGCACAACGAGCGTAATCCGAAGGATTTAAAACGAGCTTGAGAATGGGATTCTCAGACCGAGAGAAACTAGGTTTGGTTGGACCAAACAAGAAGCGAGCATGAAATCGTTTCAGTCGCAATGGAAGCGTGGATGGGCCGTGTCTTATGAAGACATAATGGATGAACCAAAATGGTTTGGTTCTAATCCAATGGAAGAGAATAAACCAAAGGGTTTGGTTTATTTTAAACGAATGAACCAAAAGTTGGTTCGGTTCGTTTTAACTTAAAATAAACCATCATGGTTTGGTTTATTTTAACTTATACTAATGGAGCGGGTTAACGGGCTTTATGGATATGATCCATTAACCATTAAGAGAATTAGTTCTCTATAAAAGAGGGCTTAAGGGATTGTTAAGCCCTAATCCAAAACCCTAGCTTGGAGTTGCCGCCCAACCTTCATTGCCGCCCAACCTCCATTGCCGCCCAGCTTGTTGTGCCGCCGTCCAGCTCCTTGCCGGCGACCAAGCTTCAGCCGGTGATCCTCCGGCGACCCTCCGGTGATCTCCTATAGGTTTGGCATCAAGGTGAGCCTTTTCTTCCCTTGGTTGGCCGGCGCCTATCTCCTCCACCAAAGCTGTCCAGTTTTTCTGGATAGCTTGTTCTTCTCTCGTCGGAGCGTTGTTTGGACGACGGTTAGAGCTCCGACAGCGGCTAACTTATCGGGGATTCGATCTCCGGTAATCCTCTGAGGTGGAGGACGAAGGATTCATCAATTGGTTGACGAATACCTCTCCGGAGAAGCGAGTTTTGAGAACTCGTATTAGGATCCGAATTTGGATTCGGATCGTGATCATCTCTCGATCACATCGTCTTCAACACGAGGCTAGTAACCCGTACGAAGACGAAGCTCGTGGCTTAGCGAAGTCATCCCGAGGAACTCGGCGTGGATACGGATAGAGACGATTCTAGCGAGGATCGTTCCGGTTGATGCCGTTCCCGCTACATGTCATACGAAAGGCATAACGTAGATAAATTTCCTTTTATTGCAAATTTAAATTTATGGTTATGTCTACACTTGTTGGAATATGCATGTGTGTGTTGTGTGTGTTGTAATAAATGTAGATTTATTATTTTTATTGCTTCCGCTGTGTTCATGTTTACGAAACATGAACGAACACACACACGCCGCGGTGCCGGAAACCCAACTATGATTTGAAGTCCCATGCATAAGGGAATCAAATAATGTTGCCTAGAAAAATGCATAATACCCTAAATGAACAAAGCTCACATCTCACTAGAACTTGACTTGTATGTGTTTTACATATCTAGATACAAGTGAGATGTTTAGGAAAATGAAATTAAAGGTTTTAAAAACATTTCAAAATCATTTTGAAAATCCTTGGTGAAGTCTATCTTTTGATAGCAATCACTATTGAATGAGGTGATACAAAGAGGGCTCAATATTAAAGCTTTTCTCAACTTTTGAACTTTGTATCAATCTCACTATTTTGTGGGTAAAATAATTTTCAAATATTTTTCACCCATAATGATTATTATAAGTAATATACATATGAATTCTCATGTTTTTTCAACCTATGTATATTTACTTTTGAATTTCGGAACTTAGGTTCTGAAAATTGAAAACTATATTTTGCAGTTATCAGTCGACTGATGTGGGAAGGAGTCAACTGGTAGCTGAGAGAGTCGAATGATAATGGTGATTTCGGGTAAACCTTGGATGTTAGGCCCATGTTTAGCTATGTTTTGGTCCCCTAACCACTCCTAATCCTAGGACATGCTTTGGAGAGCATTAGAAAGGGTGGAAATCCGTTGGATATGGATTAGGAGAATTGTTTAGGGTGAGTATCAATTTTAAGGTGTGTGAGAGTTTATTGTTGAACTTTCCCTTAATTTTGATTGTTTAGCATTCCTATTGGCTTAGGGACTCTCCAAAGACATTGTTGGTGCAATGGTCAAGGGGAAGTAAGCCTTTAGGGGGAGGTATCCATCATAGGAAGATGGATGTGTACTTTTTCCTTATGGGAGGAAAATTGGGAGAGTGCCTCTCTTAAGTGATATGAGACTTATCACTAGAAAGATTGTAGGCATGTGTTTTCCTCCAAGAGAGAGATTGTAAGATCTCATTGTGATATGAGACATTCATACCCTTGGGGAGGACCTTTTTAATGTATGTCAAAAAGAGGGAGAAGTTACCAATTGGGATAGTTGAAATTCTCATTGGGATGTGAGAATTGCCAATTGGGGATAATTGGTAGATTGGAGTTTGGTTTTGTCCAACATCAAAAAGGGGGAGATTGTTGGTACAATAGGCCTGGAATCGAGTTTGACTCAAACTATATTTTGATGTTGACAAAATGTATGACATGGGATTGTCATGGGAAGTCCAACATGGGTTGGCCACATAAATCCAAGTGTATAGCCTTGGTGGTGAAAGTCCAAGCATGGGGCTTGGCATGGAAAATCCAAGCATGAGGCTTGGTGTGGGAAGTCTTGAGGACTTGAAAAGTTCACTAGGCTCAGAGTCCTTGAGTCGGTGAAGGATGGCATTGCGAAGTCGTGCACTTGGTGCATTCGAGGGACCGCCGGATGAGGAGCGAATGGAGTGAGGTCCAAGGGAAGCATACTTCGAGGGAAAGAGACGCGAAGGATGACATTGCAAAGTCGTGCGCTTAGTGCATCCGAGGGATGTAGGTCGAGGGAAGAGAGCTTCGGTGGGGAACTCCATGAGAGGATGAGGTGGACTTAGCCAAGTGGCTAAGATTGAGTGTCGGATGCTCAAACGTGGTGTTTGAGGGTTTACTCGACGGTCAGATGCTTAAACAATTTGGTGTTTGAGGTTTTACCTGACATTAGTCGACTGGTATAGGTACCAGTCGACTACTATAGGTCGATTTGACTCGACCGGTGTTCGATTGACGGGTTACGGTAGCGATGACTCGAGAGGTCGGTATCGACGACATAATCGATCAGCGATGGGGATATCGATGGTGACAGGTGAATTCGAGCACAGAATGCTTTCCAGTCGAGTGATCACGCCGAGCACTCAACTGATGGGGTTACTAGTCGATTGATGGGCATGATCAGTTGACTGATAGTTATCCGTTGGGGTTTTGCCAATGTGGATTCGGTCATTGTGAGACAACGGCTAGAGGAGCAATCGACTGGAGGTCACAAGCAATCGACTGATCAGCACGAAATCAGGCTGAGACAAGCATAAAAGGATGAACTTGGGGACGATTTCAACAAGCATTTTTGGGGAGATTTTGGAGGGGAATTGCTGCTGCATTCCAGACCTTCAAGAGCCAAACCAAAGCAAGCTACAAGCAAAGAGTTCAAAGTATTGTTTACTTGTTTTGTTTATTATCTTGTATTATCTTGTATTTCTTTGTATTACTTGTGTAATCCTTGTACGAGGTTTCTCCACCTCCGATGTGTAGTCGAGAAGGAGTTTGGTTAGTGTCGTGCGCATAACTCGAGCTCGTTGAGCTCACCCCGTGGAGTAGGAACCTTAAGGTTTTGAACCACGTATATGCTTGCATATGTTGTGTAATTGTGTATTCGTCTTCATATTTGTGTTGTATTTTATATTTTCGCTGCGCTAACAAGAATTATAGAGATGAGCATGATCGAATTCCACTGCATACATGATTAGGGTTATTCACCCCCTCTAGTCGGCCACCGATCTTCCAACAAAAACCATTTAGGCATTATTAACCCTAAGAAGGGTAGGCATTTACTTAGAAGAAATGGTAATATCCAAAGACTAAATGAAAACTAAAAAATTGAGCAAATAGAATTGGAAAATCAAGTTTTGAGGTAAAAACTTGAAAAATTAGAAAAGACCCTTAGGAAAATGCAAAATCAAATGCAAGGGTCAAATAGTCAAAACCTAGGGTCTAGGAGGCGAGGTTCACTCAAAGGCAAGAAAGGTTTGGGTCACAAACCTAAGCCCAAGGAGACCTACCACAATGTTCCATTTGATTATGGAACTCAACCTAGGTCTAGGAAGGCCATGGTTACTAGGGAGGTCATCCCTAAGGCTAACCATGCAGTGTGCCTGGTGGCTAAGGTTTCAAGGAAACCTAGGGAAGCCACTAAGAAGGTTACAAGGGGAGTCACCACTAGAGTTAACCTAGGAAAGACCATAATGACCAAGGCTACCAAGCCTTGGAAGGTAATTAGGAGGGTATTTAGGGAGGTCATCCCTAAGGAATACCTAGTAAACCCAAGGAGCTCGACTTTCGAGAAAACTTTGGATGCTACTAAAACCATCTAGCACTTATCAATGTATGATCACTTAGCCAAGTAACATCTTGAGAGCAATACGTAACAAAGTTGACACTTTAAGGTATTTCCAAGGTTATGTGATACCTTGGAATTAAGGTTGAATTTTAATCCTAAAGGTTTTTAGAATGTGCTAGTTTATTTTGAGAACTATGAAAAATTGATCAAATTGGCATAAACTAGGTTTAGAGGTCATGGTGTAACATTTTGGGTTTTGTCACACTTGGGACATAAGTGATATCATGGCAAAATGAACATAATCCTAACAAATGACAACTAATATTAAAATTTAGGTATTCTTATACCTTATATTTTATTTTCCATGCCTTGATTGCCATATAACATGTCATGACATTATTCTTATTTTTTATCATATAAAATGTCATGATTATGCTTATGTTTTTAATAGTGTCATATTCATGTTTAGGTTTATATCTTATGCCATGATATCATGATTATTGGCACATTCTTATTAATGTTTGTTAGTTATATATGAGAGGTATCCTAAGACAATCGCCTTATGGTTGTACCATTTATTTGATAAATGAAGATTCACTATTTGAGTATACATGTTTTCATGTATTTGATTGAATCTTAAACTCATTTACTGAATGTCCATAATACGATTCACAACATGAGATAATTTGTGATTGGATCACAACTAGAGAGTATCTCTGCATGTTTAATTGTGATGTATTGGAATTATCCCTAATCGATGAATTGATGGATTCGGACACCATCAATTCTGTTGAGACGAGCACGAGTTGTACTCTTTGGTTTACCCAAGCAGTTGTTTCTTACTGGCTGGAGACATTGGGATGTCCGGAGTTAACTGTGGATGCTAGTTATGATAACAAGTTCATTAGAGTGACTAGCTGTAAGACTTCATATGGTTCTTTGCATATATGAATATGTTAATTAAGTTCTTATTGAAGCTTAAGTGTTATGTTCCTTCGACTTCCGGTATTCAAGTCATCTTGGTCATGAAGACTTATGCTTTGACATCTTAAGAAAGCATCTCCAAGGAGATGTTGACCCGGGATGATTGGGTATAAGTCGAAGTGGTCGAAGGTGTTTGAATTGTAGGTTTTGCCCGGAAGCTCTAATACCAATTGAAGGGTTTTGCTTATCGAGTCTGTGAGGGAAAACTTCGCTTCCCACTTCACCTCGGTCATTTGTTCATGGCGATCCCATCGATGTCCCCGGATTAAAAATTTAATCCTAGACACAAGGGATTGCCTAAACAACCAAGTCATCGTCGTGCTATTCATTTAGAGAGGTCACTTGAACAAACTCGTTGTCCAAGCGACCATCATCTATTCTACGAGTAGCCGCGGAATAGACGATGTCTGGATTGCCGGTTTTTGTGTTTATGCTCGGGATCCAAGTATTATTTAGCCATATACAAATTTATATCATGCTCATAGTTGAAAAACAAATACAAGCAAGTAACCATCCACACAAAACATGCATATAATTGAAAAGCAATTATAAACATAATACAAAAGAACACTAATCAAAATAAACAAGATTATACCTCTTGTTATATCTATTGATATTCTATTGTATTTCCTTCCTCCTTTCGGACGTCGTGTGGGTGACGATCTACCAAAAGTTGAAGCCTCCTAGATCACCAATCTTTCTTTCCTTGTTCACTCCGAACAAAGAAAGATCCTAAAATAAAACTCATCTTCCTACCTAGAACCGGCCACCAAGTCAATAAACTCGATGTTGCCGCCAGCCAAGGAAGAGAACATGGAGTATGGAAACCAACCAAAGGAGAAACAACAAGGGAATGGGCGCCGGCCAACACTTGGAGAAGAGAAAGGAAAACACTCCTCCTTGTTGCCGCCCAAACCCTAAACTAAGATCTCCTAATTTTCGGCCAAGGATGAAGGGGAGAAGAATAGATTGAGCTTTGGCCAAGGTAGAGGAAACAAGGATAGTGGCTGACCAACCTTAGGAAGAAGAAGAGAGGAGCTTCATCTTCTTGTTGCCGCCCAACCTAATCCCAAAACCCTAACCCTAGCCGCCCAAGCCCAATCCTAATCTAATTAGGATTTGGTTGCCGCCCAAGGGACCAACCCTAATCCCCATCCATCATCAGCCATAGAAGAAAGGGAGAATGTTGGACGCCGGCCAAACCAAGGAGAGAAGAAGGAGCAAGGGTTTCGGCCACCAAAGGAAGAAGAAGAAAAAAAACTTTCCTTAATTGTGGCCACCCAAAACCCTAACCACCCTTGCTATTGCCGCCCAAAACCCTAGCCCCCTTTCCTCTCCATTGTGTTGTCGCCCACCCCTAGTCCACCCTTTTATAGAGTTAGGGATAAGCCTTGGTTTAATCTCCACCATTGTTTCTAGGAATTTAATCTCAACCGTCGGATCTAGAGATTTAATCTCAACCGTCAGATCTTAGAGATTTAATCTCTACCTTTGGATCTAGAGTTTTGTTTCTATCAATTGGATCTAAGCTTCATGAGGTGCTAATCGGCTACAATAGGGACCATGAGGAGGAGTTGGATCTTGGCCACCCATGGATCAAGCCCACATAAAGTCCGATCCATTAATGATAATCCAATCCACTAATGGATTATCATTGATCTACCTCACCAACCCCCATAAGATAATATGGGTTCCATATATTATTTGTACATTTTCTCCCCGTGTTTAAGATCTCGAATGTCCGTCGATTAATTAATTTACTGACCATTAATTAATCAACATCTAACTCCATGAGTAGTACCACTCAACCTTTTCATCATGCCGGACCAAGTCCACCTGCAGGGTTTACATGATGAACCTTATGAGCTCCTCAAGGAGACATCATTATCCTAATATATAGGACACGATTTCCTCCTATAATCAATGACACACCATATAAATAATATCATCTCCCAACTTACCGAGCCTATCAATTTAATCTATAAATCTCGCCCATTGGTAAATCAAAGAGATGAATACTAAGTATATGTGCCCGTTATTATATCGGGATTAAGAGCATGTACTAAATAATATCTGAGGTCCGATTCGATTATGTAGTCAGCAATAAATCGAATCACCTCTAAGTCGGTCCTGCTCAATACACACAAAGTGCACTAGTGTGATTCTATGGTGAAGACAAACCAATACCAAATCACACTACAACCATTCCGATGGTTTGTCCAAAGCCATCTCGGTTGTGAGCCTTTACGTATACTTTACAAGGAGCCGATAACATGATCTCCCGTGTGACACCACACACCATGTTATCTACAATGTAATGTATTAGACAATATTGCATTACTATAAAAAATGCAAACAATGATCATGTGATTCTTATTTCAAAATAAAGATGTTCATACAAAAGATAGACTTTTCAGTATACATCCCAACAATCTCCCACTTATACTAAAAGACTATGCTATCCTCAAACTGCCATACATCTGATTTCCATTCCCTCCACATGCCTATCAAAGCTCTCGCTAGAAGGGCCTTAGTGAAAAGGGTCTACCAGGTCATCCTCTGATGCAATCTAGGCGACAATAACTTCTACCTCCTTTACGATTTCTCGTATCAGGTATTACTTGCATTATGTGTTTACTTGCCTTATGAGCTCGTGGTTCCTTTGAGTTTGTAACTGCATCATTATTATCACAATAAATTGTGATAGTTCTGGGCAAACCAGGAATCACATCCAAGTCCATCAGGAAGTTCCTGAGCCATACAACTTCTTTGGCTGCCTCATAGGCTGCCACATACTCAGCTTCCATGGTGGAGTCCGCCACGCATTTCTGCTTGACACTCCTCCATACAATGGCTCCACCTCCCATAGTAAACACAAAACCTGAGGTAGACTTACTGTTATCCCTATCAAATTGGAAGTCGGAATTCGTGTAACCCACAGGGAGTAATTGGTCTGCCCGATAAACCAACATATAATCCCTAGTTCTTCTCAGGTACTTCAATATATGCCTTACTGCAGTCCAATGTCTCTGTCCTGGATTACTCTGATATCTGCTGACCATGCCCACAACATAGCAGATATCTGGTCTCGTACATAGCATCGCATATATATGAGGCTTCCTACTGCCGAAGCATAATTAACCGCCTTCATCTCCTCTATCTCCTCAGATGTTCTAGGACACATCTCCTTAGATAAAGGAACTCCATGCCTGAAAGATAGAAAACCCTTCTTGGAGTTCTGCATGCTAAAACGATCCAAAATCGTGTCTATGTGTGAAGCTTGGGATAAGCACAACATCCTTTTCCTGCGATCCTTTATAACCTTGATCCCAAGGATGTGTCCCACCTCTCCCAAGTCCATCATATCAAACTGTTTGGACAACCATACCCTTACGTCCGATAACACCTTATTATTGTTGCCAATCAACAAAATGTCATCTACGTATAGTACAAGAAATACCACTATGTTTTCGTCACATCTCTTGTATACACAAGACTCATCCGGACTTTGAATAAATCCATATGACTGGATTACCTCATCAAAACGGATGTTCCATGTCCTTGAAGCTTGCTTCAATCCATAAATGGACCGATTAAGCTTACATACAAGATGCTCTTTGCTAAGATACTATATCTTTATCTTGGATTGCCTCGTCATATGTCTAGGGATCAGGTTCATGTTCGCCAGGGACCAAATCAAAAAATTCTCCCAAGAGCATGAATCTATCAGGCTGTCTCACAATCCTCCCACTACGACGAGGTATCACCTGTGTATCCTCTGTGACACACGGTGCAGTGACTTATGGTATATCCTCTTGTACCGGTGGTACTAAAGAAGTGACTTCCCCTTTTAACTCCTCCAGAATAATTTTACTCTTGGGCTTGTGGCTCAACACATAGTCTTCCTCTAGAAATATGGCATTCGTGCTAACGATCACCCTCTGATCTCTAGGACTATAAAATAAACCACCCTTCGTTCCTCTAGGATAGCCAACGAACAAGCGTACTTCTGTACAAGGTTCCAACTTACCAGCATCTGCCTTCAGCACATGTGATGGACTCCCCTATATTCGAATATGTCTTAGACTAGGCTTTCGCCCAGTCCACAATTCTGTGGGAGTAGTAGGCACTGATGGAACCAAGTTCAGAATGTATACCGTCGTATCTTGAGCATATCCCCAGAACGAATTTGGCAACTCAGAATAACTCATCATCTATCTAACCATCTCCATAAGAGTCCTATTCCTTCGCTCTGCTACACCTTTCTGCTGGGGTGTGCCAGGTGCAGACAATTGGGATTGAATCCCAACCTCTAATAAGTAATTCCTAAACTATCCCAAGAGGTACTTACTACCACGATCAGATCGTAGTGTCATCCATATCTTGAATAATCATCTATGAAAAATATGAAATATTCAATACTGCCTCTTGCCTGGATAGACATAGGACCATACGAATCAGAATGAACTAATTCCAACACATCTTTGGATCTATACCCCTTAGCCTTGAAAAGACCTCTTGATCATTTTACCCTCCAAGAAAAATTCGTAGGTTGGGAAATCTTCCACCACTAATGAGCCCAAAGGTCCATCAGCTATCAACCTTTGAATTCTGCTTAGATTAATATGACCAAGCCTAAGATGCCAAAGATATGTTTGGTTCATCTTCGAAGGTTCTTTTCTCTTATTGGAATTAGAAGATGAGTTATTAATTTCTATTTGCATCGTGGGAGCTTTTGGTTCGAGTGTATACAAATTTCCTATCAATGTACCTGAACAGATATTCTCCCTATTCCTTTTTATAACAACTCTGTTATTAAAAGAAATAGAATATCCATCCATAAAAAATTTATAAACTGAAACTAAATTCTTTCTAAATAAAGGTACATAAAGGGAATTTTCTAGAACCAAAGTTTTATTTTTCTAAAAAGATAAATAAAATGTCTCCCACTGCAATAGCCGCCACCTTAGTGGCATTGCCCAAGTAAACGGTAATCTCTCCCTCAGCTTGTCATCGGGTTTCCTGGAACCCCTGCAAAGTATTGCAGACATGATCAGAGGCTCCTGTATCTACACACTAGGTGTTGGTAGAGAACACCGCTAACCATGTTTCAACGACTAGACCAAAGGATATACCTTTGTTCTATTTTGGATTGGGACAGTCCTTCTTCCAATGTCCATCCTGCTTACAAGTGAAGTACATTCCTTTTGGCTTCTTTACTCCTCCCTGAGATCCTCCCACCACCTTTGCTCCAGCTTTTTTCTTCTTCTTCTTGTCTTTCGGCTTAGAAGTAGAAACCTTCTGAGCAACCATGGCCTTAGCCTGAGCAAGCCTTTCTGTCGACTGGAGAATGATATCGACCTGGGTTTCCCCATCGATCTCAGCTCCAAGGACTTCCAGCTCATTCGTAGGCTTAAGAGGACACTCTTCGAAGAGTACATACTTGTACTCCTCGATAGTTAAGACAATATCTAGATTCTTTTCCAATCAACATAATTTGGGTACAGTAAGCTTATTTTTCTTTAGTATCACAACAAGTGGACTGAAAGTCATTTTTGAAAATCCTAAGAATCACATAGATCATTACTGTAGATTTCAAAAAATTATTGATTCCTCAAACAATAAAATTTTAAAATCAACCAACACCTCAAAACACCGAGAATATCGTATGCCACGATAGTGTGGACGTATACGAATTCTACATTTGTAAGAGGAGGTTTTACCCATTAATTTTACTATCTTGTCAACCTAACTTTTTGACAAATAAAATTAATAGTTGGTTTCTCTTCGGCCCTACAAATAAAAGCAGTGACTCCGATGGGGAGGATACTTATATTTGTATCTAAGTGTTCACCATTACTTGGTACCAAGGTAATTATCTCGGGTTATGTGCCTTACGATGGGGAAGTACACACACTCCTTGATAATTCCCTATAACCATATTTGACCTTGTGATCCGCAAACAAACTCATCCGATGGGGAGGAAGGCACTCAGAACCGACGCGCAAGTTTGTTTGCATCACTTATCAAATTGTAATGGAGGCCGTGGGAATTTATAAAAATTTCCCTCTCCCACTTAGTAATTTGAAATTGAGGAATTTTCTTAGCCTACGACATGCATATCAAACAAAAAGCAATAAATATGAAAAATAAATTATTTTCCAACTATTGTGGCTTTTGTCTTCAATATGACTCCCGTCGCATCACCATCTTGTCCGCTCCTCCTACGCCATGTAAGAGCCATCCGGAGATCTGAGCCGAGACTAAAACCTCTTTTAATTTACATCCATCGATCCTATACTCCACGAGAGAGTGTACATGAAATCTAGATCGAAAGTAAACTAAAATAAAGAGTGGCTAAATAATGTCGTATCTAATTTACCAAAAAAAAATCAAATACTAGCCTCGTAAACCCCGAGGATTCAACAAAATAAATATTTACACACATACACACATATGGCCATAATAGTCGGATCTTATGCCTGCAACCAAAATGTTAAACTACGCATATCCTACTATTATTCAGCATATATAATATATGAAAAGTGCATAAAAATTAACCGAATCCTAAACACACAAAACCGGAAACCTTGGCTCTGATACCAAATGTAGGTTTTGCCCGGAAGCTCTGATACCAATTGAAGGGTTTTGCTTATAGAGTTCGTGAGGGGAAACTTCGCTTCCCACTTCACCTCGGTCGTTTGTTCATGGCGATACCATCGATGTCCCCGGATTAAAAATTTAATCCTACACACAAGGGATTGCCCAAACAACCAAGTCATCATCGTGCTATTCGTTTAGAGAGGTCATTTTAACAAACTCGTTGTTCAAGCGACCATCCTCTATTCTACGAATAGCCACGGAATAGACGATGTCCGGATCGCCGGTTTTTGTGTTTATGCTCGGGATCCAAGTTTTATTTAGCCATATATAGATTTATATCATGCTCATAGTTGAAAAACAAATACAAGCAAGTAACCATCCACACAAAACATGCATATAATTGAAAAGCAATTATAAACATAATACAAAAGAACACTAATCAAAATAAACAAGATTATACCTCTTGTTATACCTCTTGATCTTCTATTGTATGTCCTTCCTCCTTTCAGACGTCGTGTGGGCGACGATCTACTAAAAGTTGAAGCCTCCTAGATCACCAATCTTCCTTTCCTTGTTCACTCCGAACAAAGAAAGATCCTAAAACAAAACTCATCTTCCTATCTAGAACCGGCCACCAAGTCAATAAATTCGATGTTGCTACCGGCCAAGGAAGAGAACATGGAGTATGGATACCGGCCAAAAGAGAAAACACAAGGGCATGGGCGCCGACCAACACTTGGAGAAGAGAAAGGAAAGCAATCCTCCTCCTTGTTGCCACCCAAACCCTAAAATAAGCTATCCTAATTTCCGGCCAAGGATGAAGGGGAGAAGAATAGATTGAGCTTTGGCCAAGGTAGAGGGAACAAGGATAGTGGCCGGCCAACCTTAGGAAGAAGAAGAAAGGAGCTTCATTTTCTCTCCATGTTTAAGATCTCGAATGTCCATCGATTAATTAATTTACTGACCATTAATTAATCAACATCTAACTCCATGAGTAGTACCACTCAACCTTTTCATCATGCCGGACCAAGTCCACCTGCTGGGTTTACATGATGAACCTTATAAGCTCCTCAAGGGGACATCATCATCCTAATATAGAGGACATGGTTTCCTCCTATAATCAACGACACACCATATAAATAATATCATCTCCTAACTTACCTAGCCTAACGATTTAATCGATAAATCTCACCCATTGGTAAATCAAAGAGATGAATACTAAGTATATGTGCCCGTTATTATATCGGGATTAAGAGCATGTACTAAATAATATCTGAGGTCCGATTCGATTATGTAGTCAGTAATAAATCAAATCACCTCTTAGTCGGTCCTGCTCAATACTCACAAAGTGCACTAGTGTGATTCTATGGTGAAGACAAACCAATATCAAATCACACTACAACCATTCCGACGGTTTGTCCAAAGTCATCTCGGTTGTGAGCCTTTACTTATACTTTACAAGGAGCCGATAACATGATCTCCCGTGTGACACCACACACCATGTTATCTTCAATGTAATGTATTAGACAATATTGCATAACCATAAAAAATGCAAACAATGATCATGTGATTCTTATTTCAAAATAAAGATGTTCATACAAAAGATAAACTTTTCAGTATACATCCCTACATGAATAACCTATAGAGGATTCACCACTAGTTGCGAGGAGATGTATACTCTATGGCCTCTCGTTGCATTGTTACTAAAGTCTTTGGCCAAAGCATTACATGTTTAGAGTATGGTACTCTTGGATACTTGTGCAGTAACTAGAATCCAGAGGACAAGGAAAAAATACTTGGGCTAGGTGTGACATGGTCAGCCTAGTGGGGACTGATACAATGGACCATGTCCTGAACCAAGTGGGTGTAAGATGAGTGAAGAGAATGGGGCACTGTTGGTGTAACAATGCCCCAAGCCTTTATATGTTTTGATGTTTGGATAATCATCGACCATGTCCTGAACCAAGTGGGTATAAGATGAGTGAAGAGAACGGGGCACTGTTGGTGCAACAATGCCCCAAGCATTTATATGTTTTGATGTTTGGATAATTATCGACCATGTCCTGAACCAAGTGGGTATAATGTTGGTGTAATCGGCCCAGGTCACAATTGACCAGGACTCGAGTTTGACTCGAGTGATGTTTTGATATTTGACAAAAACATATGATAATGTAATTGTCATGGGAAAGTCCAAGTCTTGGTTACTTGGCATTTGGGAAAATCCAAGTCTTGAGTACTTGGCATGGAAAGTACAACATGGGTTGGCAAGGGAAAGTCCAAGCATGGTCTTGGCATGGAAAGTCCAACATGGGTTGGCAAGAGGAAGTCCAAGCTTGAGTCTTGGCATTTGAAGTCCAAGGGGTTTGATATTGGCGGCGTAACGTCCAAGCGGGAGTCTTGGCAGCATAAGTCCAATGGTTGGCAGCGTAAAGTCCAAGCGGAGTCTTGGCGGCGTAAGTCCAATGTGCCTTGGCGGTGTAGACACCATTAGCATGACATAGCCGATGGAAGCACCTGAAGGCTAGCGCAATGGATGAACAAGTTATGGATGACTTGGAGGGATCCGAGCAGCGTGAGGCTGATGGAGGTGGCTAGAAGGCTTAGGTCTAGGCTAAGGGTGGTCTAGCAAGTATGGGGGCACCATATTTGGGCTAAAACCTCATGTTTGAGGTGTGCCAGTCGACTAGTGCCATATGGCAGTCGACTGGCATAGTCAACTAGGGTTTGACTACGGGAATTGCCCTAGCAGTCGACTGCCATAAAAGGACAGTCGACTGATTGGATGAGCAGTCGACTAATGCTCAGATTTTGAGGCACAGAATGGAGTCTCACTCGACCGCTGGGATGAGAAATCGAGTGATGGCTTGAACAGTCGACTGATGCTCATGATCAGTTGACTGATGTCCTAGCCATTGGAATTTTCCAGCGTGGATTACACCGTTGTCTCATAGCAACAGTGTGATCAGTCGATTGATTGTATCGAGAAGTCGACTGATCGACATTTTCCAATACAGGTTGAAGCTATAAAAGGAGCTCGTGATGGAGAAAAATGTATCCAGTTCTTGAGAGCTATTGGGGCGATTTATTGCTGCAAATCAGGTCTCCAAGTGTAAACAAGCAATCAAGCATTCAAGCAAGCAAAAACAAAGTGTTGTAAAGCTTTTTCTTTACTTGTCTTTCATATTTGCATTGTATATTGCTTGTATTTTATTCTTGCTATTGTAAGATCGTTTGTACGAGGTTTCTCCACCTCCAACTTGTGTCGAGGAGTTATTGTGATTAGTAGTGTGTGTTTGCATTGCTAGGGCTTTTAGACCCAATCCGTGGAGTAGGAACTGTTTGATTCCGAACCACGTTAAATACTTGTGTATTTTTGTTTTGTCTTTTTCGTATTGCTTCATTATTATTCCGCTGCGCGCTAACAAAATTTGTAGATGAACACGAAAAGAATTCCATCACACCACACTATTCACCCCCTCTAGCGGCTTCAAATCCCTTACAATTGGTATCAGAGCCCGGGGCTCTGCTACGGATTAACTGCCGGGAGCTAAAGAAGCTAGAGGGAAGATGGAATTCCAAGACAAGCTTGGATGGGACATCAACACTCCACCGCCATATGATCGGGAAGACTTTTCAGCGTGGAGAACAAGAATGGAGACATTCTTGATGATGGATATAGAGGATTGGTTCATCCTCGTAGAAGGCTTTGAACCTCCTCGTGACAAGAATGGAAATGTCTTGAAATTGAAGAAGTGGACATAAGAGCAACGTCTCAAGTTCAAGACCGAAGTCAAGGTAACAAAGCTTTTAGAAGATTTGATACCTAATGACATTTTGTCTAGTTTAGGTGAATTTCAAGATGCCAAGGAGCTATGGGAAAAATTGGCCAAGTTCCATGAGAAGCCTCACTTGGCACAAGTAGAAGAAGAAGAATCTTCATCGGCTCAAGAAGAGGAAGAAGCCGAGGAAGAATCATCTTCATCCTCACAAGAGGGTGAGGACTCGGAAGTTGAGAAGGAATCAACTTCCGGATTGGTGGAAGAAGAGGAGACCTCCACCTCTAGGATTGAGGGGGAGGAGATTAGAGCATCTACACTGGAGTAATCTCAAGAAGAATCATCTACATCCGGTAGAGAAGAAGAGCAAGCTCAAGAGAACCTCACCACCACCCTAGGTAACTCAAGCATGTCAATTAATAACAAAATTCATATAATATGCTTTGAGTGTAGGGAATCCGGACACTACGAGAGTAAGTGTCCAAAAAGGGCTAAGAAAGCTCCTCCGACACCAAAAGTCAATGAAAAAGTCAAGGATGCCGGCGTCCCCACCAAGAAGAGCAAGGAGCACGTGGTATGCTTCAAATGCCGACAACCGGGACACTATAGGAGCCAATGTCTTAAAAGAAAGGAGGGAGCTTTACAAGTAGGGGGAGTCTCTAAGACTAACCCTAAGGTATATTTTCATAATGCTCATTCTTTAAATTCTAAGAAAAAGCATACTAGAATTAATTTAAATAATTTTGCTATTACTCATGAATCAAAGCATGCTAGAAATAATAATTATGGTTGTCTAGAAGCTAAACATGTTGGTTTTAGGACTAAGGAGAAATCTAGAAATGATAACTCTAGACCTATTTCAAAGAAGGAGAAATTTGGGACTAATGTCCCTAGAAATGTCCTTCCTAAGGAAACAATTAAGAAAATTAAAAACCATTTAGGCATTAACTCTAATAAGGGTAGGCATATGCCTAAAGAGAATGGTAATGCCCAAAAACCTAATCAAAAATCAATTGGGCAATTAGAGTTAGAAAATCAAGCCTTGAGGTCAAGGCTTGAGAAATTGGAAAAGACCTTTGCAAGTATGCAAAATCAATTTAAAGGGTCAAATTGTCAAACTCTAGGATCTAGACGTCAACAAAAAGGGTATAGGAGACAAGGTTTGGGTCACAAGCCTATGTCTAAGAAAGTAATGCCTACTTATCACAATGTTCCATTTGATTATGGAACTAAACCTAAATCTAAGAAAACCAAAGTCTCTAGGGAAATTATCCCTAAGGCGAACCATAGTATGTGTCTAGTGGCTAGGGTTTCTAAGAAACCTAAGGAAGTCACTAAGAAGGTTACTAGGGAGGCAATCCCTAAGGCTAACCATGACAAGACCATAATGACCAAGGCTAACAAGCCTAGAAGGGTCATTAGAAAGGTATCTATGGAAGTCATCCCTAAGGAATACCTAATTAATCCAATGAGATCAAATAGATTTTGGGTTCCAATGAGCATGATTGACTCATGCTAAATGGGTTAGGATGTGTCAACTTTGATTGGATGGGTAGTTAACTCAACCATAGCAAAGTTGACATTTTAGGTTATTTTCAAGGTTATGGATACCTTGGAAATAGGTTTGATTTTATATCTTAAAAGGGTTTTAGGATGTGTCATATATGTTTGGAATCATGAAAAATCAATAAAATTGGCACAATCTAGATTTAGAGGTCATGGTGTGCCATTTTAGGATTTTGAGACACTTTAGGAATTAATGTATCAAGAGAAGTGCTTAAAGTTTATAAGTCACATCAAGAGTGATACTTAAGTGCCACACACCTTGATGTCTTACACTTATCATGCTTCATGTGTTTTACCATATGTTTGCATGGAAGAAATGTTTATGGTATATTGCATCTCACAAAATAGGTCATTCACCTTGATTGTGTATTTCCACACTTAGAAAGGGTGAGATGTTAGATTTTAAAAATCATTAGATGCTAATGATTGTTAAAATGAAATAAAATACCAAAATACATTAACAAATACATGAATATAATCATAACATTAATATATTTGACATACAAGAGTAAACATGATAAAATGAAACAAATTGAGTGAAGAAATCGAAATTATCACCGATCGATACGCTTTTATCGATCGATTGTTACCATTGTAGCACGATACGGTGAGTCCGGCAATGAGTGCTATTTCTAGGACTTATTTATTTTGTACATCGATCGATTGATTGCATACATCACCGATCGATGGTACTGCTCATCGAGGCGTAAGGATCATCACCGAGTGGTCGCCGAGCAATGAGTGATGATCGCATCGCTTAATCGATGACCAACACGATCACCAATCGATGTTAGTAGCATTACATAGAAGACTCGCAATGAGTCCGAGCCGAGCGATTGAGTCTTGAGCCGAGGCCATCGCTGGTTCATTAAACCGCTCATAAGCCGCAATCAAACGCCAGAACTGCTAGGGTTCGACGTCTTCATGCTCGATTTCCCTCATCTTTTTCTTCTTCTCCGATCGTCGCTTCCATCTCCGACCAGCTCTTCCGACCGCGCCGGCCACCTAAGCCCTAGGTTTGACGTTCAACCCCTCCATTCACGTTTTTAGCATCTCACAACCCCAATCTACTTATCTCCGGTGATTTTTTTCTTGCGATTAGGGTTCCGGCGAAACCTCTTCTCCGGTAAACTCTCCGGTGCTCTCTTCAGCGGTGTCTGAGTACCCTCTCCTCATCATCCTCAATGGCGCCAAAGTATAACTTTATACCCCTTAAACCCTAGATTTTTATCTTTACACCTCATTGTTATCTAATCGTGTATTTTGTATCATTGCATTTCATTTCACTGCATTGCATTCATATAGACAACCACGTAGGAATGACCTGATTGAGGCCGCATCACGATTGTACCAACCTATGTCGGTTAGGTACATCGATATCGACTTTTTTAGGCGTCATTGTTGCGATATCATGGAGATTCTAGCATACTATCAACTCATGAAGATAGTCCTTTGCACTCATGCCATAAATGATGATCTCCTTAAGGAGTTCTATCAAAACTTAAGGAAGGTGGACGATGGTCCTACCTACACTACTCGCGTTGCAAAACGCGACTTAGAGTTCACTCCTGCAATATTGCAGGAGTTTCTTGAGTGTAGGCCATGGGATGATACTTTCATTTTCTATCCTACCTTCGATGCCCACCACCTAAGCCGTTTGATCATATTTCTTTGGATTCCATGCATGAGGACATTTTTCACCATCCTCGCCCACCAGCTCAGAACCTATTCCCTATTACTGAGCTATCTGCCCATGACAATATTCTTTACAAAGTCATTGTTGGGTGTTTTCTTCCTATAGTGACTCGAGGTCTGGCCAAGATTTGGCCTCCCCATCTTTTTCTTATGTATGTCATGCGCCATAGATTAGATATAAATATTGCATTGAACATGTTTCTTTGCATTGTACATTTCATATCCCCTGTGCAAGGGAAAGTGCATATGCCTTTTGGCCATCTCATCACTGCATGGCTAGAGTCTGTAGGCATTAACATTAACAGGGGATCTCTAAGGGCGCTTTCTGAGGTTTACGATTGTATATCAGTTCGTAACTTCTCATTGGCAAAGCTACGGATCGAACATGGGCAGATGGAGCTGGTACCTCGACCTCTGCCCAGGCGACGTAGGGAGCCACCTCGAGTACCGGGGGAGCCTACAGACTGGCTGTTAGTGAAAGCCCTAGAGTCAATCATGTGATGATTGTTATATGGACTTTATTGTATCATATTCCTATTTATAAAGGCATGGTTATTATATTTACTTGTATTTGTGCCAAATAACTAAATATAATAATGTCCTTGAGTAGTATGTTCTTATCTATATCAATCGATCGGTTGAATCGATAATGAGATGATATAGAGAACACTACTCTTAATCATTCCTAGTCGAGTATTAACATTCAGGGACAATGTTAATGCGTAGAGACTAGCATGTAGGTCAACACGATGACTTGATCTCACAAGTCATGGATATGAGATATCAAGTTGACACATGGGTATGCATTGGAGAATGTATACTGAATGACCCGCCATGAGAAAGTATCATGGATCGTTATATGTGTTGGAATGTATACTGAAAGCCTAGCTCTTTTTGTATGAACATTTTATTTTGAAATAAGAATCACATGATCATTATTTGCATTTTATATATTCATTATATATGTGTGCATATTGTCTAATATTTTAGATTGTAGATAACATGGTGCTTGGTGTGGCACAGAAGATCATGTTATCAGTACCTTGTAAAATATAAGTAAAGGCTCACAACCAAGATAGTTTTGGACAAACCATTGGCATGGTTGTAGTGTAGCTTGGTATTGTTTTATCTTGAACATAGAGTTACACTAGTACACTTAGGTGTATTGAGTAGGACCGACATAGAGGTGATTCAATTTAGTACTAACTACATAATTGAATCGGACCTCGGATATTATGTTGTACATGCTCTTAATCCCGATATAATAACGGGCACATGTACTTAGTGTTTATTTCTTTGATTTATCAGTGGGTGAGATTTAGATGGATTAAATCAATATGCCCGGTAAGTTGGGAAATAATATTATTTACATGGTGTGCCGTTGATTATAGGAGGAAACCGTGTCCTATATATTAGGTTGATGATGTCCCCTTGAGGAGCTCATAAGGTTCATCATGTAAACCCAGCTGGTTGACTTAGTCAACATGATGATAAGGTTGAGTGGTACTACTGAGGAATTAGATGTTAATTAATCGATTGTCAAGAATCAATCAATTAATTGCGGACATTCGATATCTTAAACACGGGGAGATTAATGTACAAATAATATATGGAGCCCATATTGATTTATGGGGGTTGGTGAGGTAGTTCAATGATGATCCTCTAGTGGAATGGAACATCATTGATGGATCAAGTTTGTGTGGTTCCGATCCATCGGGTGGCCAAGACCCAACTTCTCCTTATGGTCCCTATCGTAGCCTAATATAATCCTTGTGAAGTCTAGATCCAAGAATGTAAAACAAAACCTAGAACCAACGGTTGGGATTAAATCCCTAGATCCGATGGTTGGATGAAACCCTAGAACCAACGGTTGGGATTAAATCCCTAGATCCAATGGTTAGGATGAAATCCTAAAATCGACGGTTGGGATTAAATCCTTAGATCCGACGGTTGGGATAAAACCCTAGATCCGACGGTTGTGATGAAACCTTAGATCCGACGGTTGGGATGAAATCCTAGATCCGATGGTTGGGATTAAACCCTAGATCCGACGGTTGGGATAAAACCCTAGATCCGATGGTGGAGATTAAATCCCTAGATCCGACGGTGGAGATTAAAAGAGGCTTAAGCCCTATTCTATAAATAGATGCTTAGGGTTGGGCGGCAAGAATAATCAATAATCAATAATTGGTTTTGGGATTAGGGTTTGGCTCTTGGAGAGGTGGGCGGCTAGGGTTTGGAGCAAAAGTTGGCGGCAACTATCTTCTTCCTTCTAGTTGTTGCCGGCGCCCAACTTGCACCATCAATACTTGGCCGGCGCCCAACCTTTAGGCTTTTCTCTTCTTCCTTAGCCGGCGGTTCTCCTCCCATTGGTGGCCGGTTCTCTTCCTCCTCCCTATTCTCCAAAGTGGCTCCAAAGTGCGCAACACTTCTGAAGTTGGCGGCAAGATCATCCATTGCTCCTTGGCCGGCGGTTGCACCAAGTTCCCTAATTTGGTGGCCGGTTCTAGATAGGAAAGGTATTTGTGAGTTCTTCTCTTTGTTTGCAGCGGACAAGGTAGAGAAGAAAGCGATCTAGAAGGCTTCTACTTGTGGAGGAACTTCGTCCACACGTCGTCCACGAGAAGGATAGGACATAAGGTAGAAGATCGTGAGGTATAAAGTTATTTTAACTTTATGTACAGATCTGAGCATGTTCTTATTTGTTTTGATTATGCATGTGTGTGTATGAATATATATTGTATAATCATGGACCCCGAAGACAAACACAAAAACCGGCGATCCATCCGTCGTCTCTTCCGCGGCTAACCAACTAGAAGAGTTGTGTTACTTGAACAACTAGTTTGTTCAAGCGACCACTCAAGTTGTTAGCACGACGATGAATAGGTTGTGCTAAGGAAGCTCATCCCATCCGGATTAATTCTTTCATTAGTGAAAATTTTAATCCGGGGACATGGGAGCCAATGAGCCTCCGATGCGGCCTCCCGACAATTGGTATCAGAGCCATGGGTTTCCGGTTTTGTGTGTTTAGGATTCGGTTAATTTTTTATGCATTTTTCATATATTATATGTGCCGGATAATAGTAGGATATGCATAGTTTAACTCTTTGATTGCAGGCATAAGATCCGACTATTATGGCCATGTGTGTGTATGTGAATGGATGTGTGTAAAAATTTATTATTTGAATCCTCGGGGTTGACGAGGCTAGATTAGTATTTAATTTTTGTAATTAAATACGGCATTGTTTAGCCGCTCATTTTAGTTTACTTTCGATCTAGATTATTTGTACACTTCTTCGTGGAGTATAGGATCGATGGATGTAAATAAAATGATTTATCTCGGCTCGGAACTCTTTGGTGACTTGCGCACGGGAAAAGATGGAGCGGACGAGGTGGCGACACGACGGGATGCATATTGGAGGACAATGCCATAATAGTTGGAAAAATTCTGTTTTTCCATATTTATTGCTTATTTGTTTTATATGCATGTTGTGTATGATTTAAAATTCCTCATTTGCAATTTACTAAGTGGGAGAGGGACATTTTAATTAATTCCCGCGGCCTCCATTACAATTTGACGTGTGATGCAACAAACTTGTGTGTCGGCTCTGAGTGCCTTCCTCCCTGAGGACGGGTTTGTTTGCGGATCACTAGGTCAAATAATGGTTATAGGAAATTATTTAGGAGCATGTGTACTTCCACAGAGGTAAGGAACATAATCCAAAATAATTCCCTTAGTATCGTGTAATGGTGCACACTTAGATACAAATAAAAGTATCCTCCCCATAGGAGTCACTGCTTTTATTTGTAGGGCCAAAGTGGAACCAACTATTAATTTTATTTGTCAAAAAGTAAGGTTGACAAGATAATAAAATTAATGGGTAAAACCTCCTCTTACAAATGTAGAATTCGTATACGTCCACACAGAGTGGCATGCGACATTCTCGGTGATTTGAGGTGTTGGTTGATTTCGGGATTTTATTGTTTTGAGGAATCAATAATATTTGAAATCTAATATTTTGATCATTGTGATTTTTAGGATTTTCAAATGGCTTTCAACCCACTTGCTGTGATTTTAAAAGAAAACAAACTTACTGGTCCAAACTACATTGATTGGAAAAGAAACCTGGATATTGTCCTAACTGCGGAGGAGTACAAATTTGTACTCTTCGAGGTCTGTCCTCCTAAGCCCTCCGATGACTCTGATGAAAAGGAGAAAGAACATTATAAGAAATGGGTTAAGTCAGATGAGATGGCGCGGTGTTACATTTTGGCATCTATGTCAAATGTGCTGCAACATCAGCATCAGGCCATAGCCACTGCTTATGACATGATGTTCAATCTCAAGGAACTTTTCGGACATCAGAGTAGGGCGGCTAGGCAGGAGGCTATGAGAAACTTGATGACGACCTCCATGATCGAGGGAACACCCGTTAGGGATCATGTTCTCAAGATGATGGCTCATCTTAATGAGATGGAAGTCCTAGGAGCTGAGATCGATGGGGAAACCCAGGTCAATATCATTCTCCAGTCTCTGCCTAGGAGTTTTGAGCAGTTCCGCCTAAACTACTACATGAACAAAAGGTTGTATTCGTTGGTGGAGCTTCTGACAGAACTCCAGGCGGCAGAGGGGCTTTTTCGTCAGAGTGCTCAAGCCATGGTCGCTCAGAAGGTTTCTTCCTCTAAACCGAAAGGTAAGAAGAAGAAGAAGCAAGGTGGAGCGAAGAAGGTGGCAACAGGACCTCAGGCAGGAGTGAAGAAGCCGAAAGGCAAGTGCTTCACTTGCAAGCAGACTAGACATTGGAAGGCGGACTGTCCTCGCCGAAAGAACAAAGGTATATCTTCTTGTTTAGTTGTTTAAACATGTTTAGCGGTGTTATCTACCAGTGCTTGGTGTGTAGATACAGGAGCCACTGATCATGTCTGCAATACTTTGCAGGGGTTCCAGGAAACCCGACGACTAGCTGAGGGAGAGATTACCGTCTTCATGGGCAATGCTTCAAAGGTGGCGGCTATTGCAGTGGGAGACGTTTATTTATCTTTTGATAGGAATAAAGTTTTGGTTTTGAGAAATTGTCTTTATGTACCTACTTTCAGAAAGAATTTAATTTCAGTTTCTAAATTGTTTATGGATGGATATTCTGTTTCTTTTAATGACAAGGTGGTTATAAAAAGGAATAGGGAGATTATCTGTTCTGGTACATTGGTTGGCAATTTATATACTCTTGAACCAAAAACTCCCACAATGCAAATAGAAGTAAATAACTCATCTTCTAAATCTAATAAGAGAAAAGAACCTTCACAAATGAACCAAACATATCTTTGGCATCTAAGGCTTGGTCATATTAACCTAAGTAGAATTCAAAGGTTGATAGCTGATGGACCATTGGGTTCATTAGTGGTGGAGGATCTCCCAACCTACGAATCTTGCTTGGAAGGTAAAATGACCAAGAGGCCTTTTAAGGCCAAGAGGTATAGAGCCAAAGATGTGTTAGAATTGGTTCATTCTGATTTGTGTGGTCCTATGTCTATCCAGGCAAGAGGTGGCTTTGAATACTTCGTCTCATTTATAGACGATTATTCAAGGTATGGATACATTTACTTGATGTGCAGAAGTCCAATGCTTTGACAAGTTCAAAGAATTCAAGGTGATGTGGAGAACCGCCAAGGTAAAAGTATCAAGACATTACGATCCGATCGTGGTGGCGAGTACCTCTTGGGAGAGTTTAGGAGTTACTTATCGAGAGGTCGATTCAATCCCAATTGTTCAGCACCGCACACCCAGCAGAATGGTGTGGCGGAGCGAAGGAATAGGACTCTTATGGAGATGGTCAGATCGATGATGAGTTATTCTGAGTTACCTGTTTCGTTCTGGGGGTATGCACTGGATACGACAATGTACACTCTGAACTTGGTTCCATCTAAATCAGTACCTTCTATCCCTGTAGAATTGTGGACTGGGCGAAAGCCTAGTCTGAAACATATTCGGATATGGGGGAGTCCAGCACATGTGCTGAAGGCTAATGCTAGTAAGTTGGAACCTCGTATAGTAGTGTGCATGTTTGTTGGCTACCCTAAGGGAATGAAAGCTGGTTTGTTTTATAATCCTAGAGATCAGAGGGTGATCGTTAGCACGAACGCCAGATTTCTAGAGGAGGATTATGTAATGAACCACAAGCCCAAGAGTAGGATTGTTCTTGAGGAGTTGACAGGGGAAGTCCCGACTTCAGTACCACCGGTACAAGAGGAGATACCACAAGTCACTGCACCGCGTGTCATAGAGCATACACAGGAGGCACCTCGTCGTAGTGGGAGGGTTGTTAGACAACCCGAGAGATTCATGTTTTTGGGAGAGTCTTCGGACTTAGTCCCAGGTGAACATGAACCTGATCGCTGGACATATGACGAGGCAATCCAAGATAGAGATGTGGTATCTTGGCAAAGTGCGATGAATTCAGAGATAGAATCTATGGATTCTAATCAGGTCTGGGAGCTAGTAGAGCCACCCAATGGTGTAAAAACCATTGGATGCAAGTGGATCTACAAGAAAAAGAGAGGAGTAGACGGGAAGGTTGAAACCTTCAAAGCTAGGCTTGTTGGGAAAGGGTATACTCAGAAAGAGGGTATCGATTATGAGGAGACCTTTTCGCCGGTAGCTATGCTTAAGTCTATCCGGATTCTCTTATCTATAGCTGCTCATATGGATTATGAGATTTGGCAGATGGATGTCAAGATAGCTTTCCTTAACGGAAGTCTTGAGGAAAACATCTATATGAGGCAACCAGAGGGATTCATTGCTAAAGGCAAAGAGCATCTTGTATGTAAGCTTAATCGGTCCATTTATGGATTGAAGCAAGCTTCTAGATCTTGGAACATCCGCTTTGATGAGGTAATCCAGTCATATGGATTTATTCAAAGTCCGGATGAGCCTTGTGTATACAAGAGATGTGACGGAAACGTAATGGTGTTTCTTGTACTATACGTAGATGACATTTTGTTAGTTGGCAACAATATCAAAGTGTTATCAGACGTAAGGGTATGGTTGTCCAAACAGTTTGATATGAAGGACTTGGGAGAAGTGGGACACATCCTTGGGATCAAAGTTATAAGGGATCGCAAGAAAAGGATGTTGTGTTTATCTCAAGCTTCATACATTGACACTATCCTTGCTCATTTTAGCATGCAGAACTCCAAGAAAGGTTTCCTACCTTTCAGGCATGGAGTTCCTTTATCTAAAGAGATGTGTCCCAAAACATCAAAGGAGATAGAGGATATGAAGGTGGTTCCTTATGCTTCGGCAGTAGGAAGCCTTATGTATGCTATGCTATGTACGAGACCGGATATCTGCTTTGCCGTGGGCATGGTTAGCAGATATCAGAGTAATCCTGGACAGGGACATTAGACTGCGGTAAAGCATATATTGAAGTACCTGAGAAGGACTAGGGATTATATGCTGGTTTACCGGGCAGATCAATTAGTCCCTGTGGGTTACACGGATTCGGATTTCCAATCAGATAGGGACAAGAGTAAATCTACCTCGGGGTTTGTGTTTACTTTTGGAGGTGGAGCCATAGTATGGAGGAGTGTCAAGCAGAAATGCGTGGCGGACTCTACCATGGAAGCTGAGTATGTGGCAGCCTCTGAGGCAGCCAAGGAAGCTGTATGGCTCAGGAACTTCTTGATGGACTTGGATGTGATTCCTGGTTTGCCCAGAACTATCACAATTTATTGTGATAACAGTGGTGCAGTTGCAAACTCGAAGGAACCAGGAGCCCATAAGGCGAGTAAACACATAGAGCGCAAGTACCACCTCATACGAGAGATCGTAAAGTGAGGAGAAGTTGCTGTCGCCAAGATTGCATCAGAGGATAACCTGGCGGATCCATTCACTAAGGCCCTTCCAGCGAAAGCATTTGATAGGCATGTGGAGGACATGGGGATCAGATATATGGCAGAGTGATGACAGCATAGTCTTTTAGTATAAGTGGGAGATTGTTGGAATGTATACTGAAAGCCTAGCTCTTTTTGTATGAACATTTTATTTTGAAATAAGAATCACATGATCATTATTTGCATTTTATATATTCATTATATATGTGTGCATATTGTCTAATATTTTACATTGTAGATAACATGGTGCTTGGTGTGGCACAGAAGATCATGTTATTAGTACCTTGTAAAATATAAGTAAAGGCTCACAACCAAGATGGTTTTGGACAAACCATTGGCATGGTTGTAGTGTAGCTTGGTATTGTTTTATCTTGAACATAGAGTTACACTAGTACACTTAGGTGTATTGAGTAGGACCGACATAGAGGTGAATTTCAATCTTGACTACATAATTGAATCAGACCTCGGATATTATGTTGTACATGCTCTTAATCCCGATATAATAACGGGCACATGTACTTAGTGTTTATTTCTTTGATTTACCATTGGGTGAGATTTAGATGGATTAAATCAATATGCCCGGTAAGTTGGGAAATAATATTATTTACATGGTGTGTCGTTGATTATAGGAGGAAACCGTGTCCTATATATTAGGTTGATGATGTCCCCTTGAGGAGCTCATAAGGTTCATCATGTAAACCCAGCTGGTTGACTTAGTCAACATGATGATAAGGTTGAGTGGTACTACTCGAGGAATTAGATGTTAATCAATTAATTGACGGACATTCGATATCTTAAACACGGGGAGATTAATGTACAAATAATATATGGAGCCCATATTGATTTATGGGGGTTGGTGAGGTAGTTCAATGATGATCCTCTAGTGGAATGGAACTTCATTGATGGATCAAGTTTGTGTGGTTCCGATCCATCGGGTGGCCAAGACCCAACTCCTCCTTATGGTCCCTATCGTAGCCTAATATAATCCTTGTGAAGTCTAGATCCAAGAATGTAAAACAAAACCTAGAACCAACGGTTGGGATTAAATCCCTAGATCCGATGGTTGGATGAAACCCTAGAACCAACGGTTGGGATTAAATCCCTAGATCCGATGGTTAGGATGAAATCCTAAAATCGACGGTTGGGATTAAATCCTTAGATCCGACGGTTGGGATAAAACCCTAGATCCGACGGTTGTGATGAAACCTTAGATCCTACGGTTGGGATGAAATCCTAGATCCGATGGTTGGGATTAAACCCTAGATCCGACGGTTGGGATAAAACCCTAGATCCGACGGTGGAGATTAAATCCCTAGATCCGACGGTGGAGATTAAAAGAGGCTTAAGCCCTATTCTATAAATAGATGCTTAGGGTTGGGCGGCAAGAATAATCAATAATCAAGAATTGGTTTTGGAATTAGGGTTTGGCTCTTGGAGAGGTGGGCGGCTAGGGTTTGGAGCAAAAGTGGGCGGCAACTATCTTCTTCCTTCTAGTTGTTGCCGGCGCCCAACTTGCACCATCAATACTTGGCCGGCGCCCAACCTTTAGGCTTTTCTCTTCTTCCTTAGCCGGCAGTTCTCCTCCCATTGGTGGCCGGTTCTCTTCCTCCTCCCTATTCTCCAAAGTGGCCGGCGGCAACACTTCTTGAAGTTGGCCGGCGCATCATCCATTGCTCCTTGGCCGGCAGTTGCACCAAGTTCCCTAATTTGGTGGCCGGTTCTAGATAGGAAAGGTATTTGTGAGTTCTTCTCTTTGTTCGCAGCGGACAAGGTAGAGAAGAAAGCGATCTAGAAGGCTTCTACTCGTGGAGGAACTTCGTCCACACGTCGTCCACGAGAAGGATAGGACATACGGTAGAAGATCGTGAGGTATAAAGTTATTTTAACTTTATGTACAGATCTGAGCATGTTCTTATTTGTTTTGATTATACATGTGTGTGTATGAATATATATTGTATAATCATGGACCCCGAAGACAAACACAAAAACCGGCGATCCATCCGTCGTCTCTTCCGCGGCTAACCAACTAGAAGAGTTGTGTTGCTTGAACAACTAGTTTGTTCAAGTGACCACTCAAGTTGTTAGCACGACGACGAATAGGTTGTGCTAAGGAAGCTCATCCCATCCGGATTAATTCTTTCATTAGTGAAAATTTTATTCCGGGGACATGGGAGCCAATGAGCCTCCGATGCGGCCTCCCGACAATATGAGTGTCATATACTTTCTCATATGGCTATTAGTATGACTATTAGTCCTTAGACCTGAAGTCATCATGGTTTCCTACATAAGGAGTTGCATACTTTGGCTTCATCAAACATCACCCATAAATGGGTGGACTATAAAGGCGATTACTGGGTATGTAACAAATTATGCAGAGGGATGTGAGTGATGTAGATGGGATCTATCCCTCCTATATGACGGGGGTGACATCTATATTCTTGATAGAGTGAGACCACGAAGTGCATGACCATGCCCAAATGAGTCAATATGAGATATTGAGCTCATTTGATTAGAGTGAGTCTACTTGGAGTTCAAGATATAGATTGTACCGAGGATGACAGGGTCTATGCCTCAATTGGTCAATCTAGATGTCAAGGATAGAGGGACATTGTCACATATTGTGAGAGTCACAATTAGTAGTCACAAAGGTGATGTTGGAGCTCAACATTCTTGTAACTTGGGTAGCAATGATGTGTTGCTAGATACCGCTCATTGCTTATGTTCCTAAATCGGTTTAGGGACATTGCCAACGTTACAAGAACCTATAGGGTCACACACTAAGGGCAATTAGATGGAGATTAGGTTCATATGATGAACCATGAGGATTAGGTTCATGGGATGAACCAAATTGGATTAATAGTAATCTAAATTAGACTAATTGAGTTAGACTCAAGTTGATTCAAGTGTTGAATGAGTCTAATTTAGATTTGATTCATCAAATCAATTTAAATTAATGAATAGAGATTCATTAAATTAAATTGACTTGAATAAAATGGTTGGATTTGATCAACCATGGGAGATAAGAGGTCAAGTTTGACTTGACTTGAGAGGGAAGATGAAAGGTCAAGTTTGACTCGACCAAATTCCATGTCATGATGATGACTTGGCATGGATGGCCAATGATGATGCTCCACATCACCATTGACTTAGCATGTAATGTCACCTCATGAGGGAGACCAAGAGCCATTGGCTCTTGGAGGAGTTACATGCATGCATGTAACCTCCCAAGCCTTGAAGTGGTCGGCCACTCCATTTGATGGGTAATAGATTTATTTTGTGTGAGTTACACAACTTCATCTTCTTCCTTGGATCACCCTCTCAAGCTCTCCCAACCTCATTGGACAAAATTCCTAAAGGGTGCTAGCACACTCTAAGGTATTTTTCTCCACCTATTGCTTGTGTGGATACCAATAGAGGAGTGTGCACTTGACACTCTCGAGTTTCGGCGAACCTTTTGGACGAGCGGAATTTACGAAGGCATCGCATCGAGGGTAACTTCTTATCATGTAGATCTAGAGTAGATCTAAAGGTATTAAACACATAAATGTTAGTTTTATATTTTATACTTCGCACGGATCCGTGGCCGGGGCTTCCGAGGTTTCCGCAATGCAAAAAGTGGTTTTTGCGGCTCGGAAAACCCAACAGTGGTATCCGAGCCACGTGCGAAGCATGTATGTGTTTCATTTTTATGGTTTTTTTATTAGATATAAAAATTACAGAATTTTATGTTTATGTAAATTTCCTATTTTTATACAATTTTTGTGTATTTTTCTCGAAGAGTCGAAGCAACGAGTGTTGGGACACTTGTCGGCTTCAATCACCGAGAAAAACTCTCCGAAACGGCGAGTTCTCACTTTAGGTTTTTGGGACAGTGACTTAAGTCACTGTAAGATCATAGTAGGGATACTCACAAAGTTTATTTTACGAGTAGGGGCGCTGACCCTATCCCCGAAAGGGGCCTTGTCCCGCGATCGCGCCCGGGAACCGCTTAGCGGGACCGTTACGGAGAGGTGACTCATAAAATTGAAAAAAGAATAGGAAAAATTATAGAAATTTTCTGTAAAAATAAATAATTTAGAATTATGTATAATTCTGTGATTGTCTTGGCCCAATGACCCCAATTTGATTGGATTATGATGTGTTGTAATTCATAATATGGCATGCGTGCCGTTTTTGTGGTTGTGCGTGTTGTATAGTGTATGCGACCTGCGGGTCGTACCTCTTCTTTTGAAATTCTAGTTGTAAATAGTTTTAGAATTGAATGTAACTCGAGTTTCATATTTGTAATGTACAAAATGGAGCGGTGGAAAGTCCACTTGTAGACGAAGTTACGAGAAGGGTGCCGATGACACATGGCGGTCAAAGGAAGCGCTTGGAGAAGCCGCTAGCCTTAGGTTGACCGTCCGATCTTCTCATTGGCTTGAGAAGATCGTAGTAGGGCCATGACTACATCACAGTTAATTATATATATATATGTTGATATATATATATATATTTATATATATATTTTTTTATATATATATATATATATATATATATATATATATATATATATATATATATATTTGATTTTGCTTGTATGTATGTGATGCATGCTAGTAGAATAATGCTTGTATGTATATGATGCATGCTAGGATAATTTTCTTGTATGTATATGATGCATGCTAGAATAATGTATGTATGTACTAGCATGCATCATATACATGCTGTGATGCATGCTAATATAGGATAATAAAGGCCTTAATGTGTATATGATACACATTACGATTAGATTAGATCTTAATCGAATCAACTCGTAAATGCCTACCAGGTCCTTGATACCCATCACTACCTCGATCATTTGTAGTTGTTGAATCTGCCAAAGCAGAGCAACGCATATTATCTTGGTAGGGTGCGGAGGGACAATCTTGGTCCCGCCTATCTCGGTTTGGGTTAGAGTAAGCTCAATTAGATTGAGTAAAACTATTTAACTCAATTGGATCGAGTAGAACTATAGGCATATTCCAATCGTTGGAAAGATAGGATAAGATCGCATTTACACTAAATCTTGGGCGATTTAGCCAAAGCTCTTTTGTAAATGTGGGTCTTGGTCCTATAAACAAGAGTTGCATTGAGATGTAATCGGTAATGTGTTACCCACCGATCGTACTAAGTCTTGGGCGATTTAGCCAAAGCTAACTCAAGGCTTAGTATGATGTGGATCTTGTCCCGCAAGAATTATAGCTAGTTTGTATGAATCTAGTAATGTGGTTTGACCACATCCATAACTCGATTCTACAAAATTCTTATAATTCAGTGGGAGCATCATTTGATTAAAGGCCTAATTAAATGATAAAAGGAATATGATATTAATTCTATGCATTGTATGTTGTAGATTACTATGTCGACAAACACGAACACTATCTCTCTGTGTTCTGTCCTTGATATGGACAAGCTCAATGGAGCAAATTTACTGGACTGGTACAGGAACCTGAGAATTGTTCTCACCCAAGAAAAGGAAGTTGTACGTCCTAGAGCAGCCCATTCCGGAGGCACCTTCTGCCACTGCCTCGCGAGCTGACAAAGATGCTTACAAGAAGCATCAAGATGATGCATTAGATGTGTCATGTCTAATGCTCGCGACCATGAACTCTGAGCTTCAGAAGCAACACGAGTTCATGAATGCTTATGATATGGTTGAACATCTTCGTCAACTATATCAAGGACAAGTAAGGCACAAGAGATATGAAGTCTCTAAGGCATTGTTTGGTTCCAAAATGCAAGATGGGACTCCCGTAGGTCCATATGTACTTAAGATGATTGGGTACGTAGAAAACCTACAAAGGCTGGGATTCCCACTTGGCCAAGAGCTGGCCACTGACCTGATCTTGCAATCTTTACCACAAGCCTACAATCAATTTGTCATGAATTATAACATGAATGAAATTGATAAGCCACTGCCTGAGATGCTCAGCATGTTGAGAACTGCTGAGCTTAACCTTAAGAAGGGAAAATCTGACACCATTTTGATGGTGCACAAAAAGAAAGGCAAGGGCAAGCCTAAAGGTAAGGGAAAGTCCCAAGCCAAGGGAAAAGGCAAAGAACTTAAACCCAAAGGAGGGGTAGCCAAGGAAGGGGCTTGCTTCCACTGCAAGGAAGCTGGACACTGGAAGCGTAACTGCAAAGCTTACCTGGAAGATCTTAAGAAGAAAAGAAGGGAGACTTCTACTTCAGGTATAAATGTTATAGAAGTCAATCTATCTATTTCTTCATCATGGGTATTAGTGTTGGAATGTATACTGAAAGCCTAGCTCTTTTTGTATGAACATTTTATTTTGGAATAAGAATCACATGATCATTGTTTGCACTTTATATATTTATTATATGTGTGTGCATATTGTCTAATATTTTACATTGTAGATAACATGGTACTTGGTGTGGCACAGAAGATCATGTTATCAGTCCCTTGCAAAATATAAGTAGAGGCTCACAACCAAGATGGTTTTGGACAAACCATTGGCATGGTTGTAGTGTAGCTTGGTATTGTTTTGTCTTGAACATGGAGTTACACTAGTACACTTAGGTGTATTGAGCAGGACCGACATAGAGGTGATTCAATTAATTACTGACTACATAATTGAATCGGACCTCGGATATTATGTTGTACATGCTCTTAATCCCGATATAATAACGGGCACATGTACTTAGTATTTATTTCTTTGATTTACCAGAGGGTGAGATTTAGATGGATTAAATCAATATGCTCGGTAAGTTGGGAAATAATATTATTTACATGGTGTGCCATTGATTATAGGAGGAAACCGTGTCCTATATACTAGGTTGATGATGTCCCCTTGAGGAGCTCATAAGGTTCATCATGTAAATCCAGCTGGTTGACTTAGTCAACATGATGATAAGGTTGAGTGGTACTACTCGAGGAATTAGATGTTAATTAATTGATAGTCAGTAAATCAATTAATTGATGGACATTCGATATCTTAAACACGGGGAGATGAATGTACAAATAATATATGGAGCCCATATTAATTTATGGGGGTTGGTGAGGTAGTTCAATGATGATCCTCTAGTGGAATGGAACATCATTGATGGATCAAGTTAGTGTGGTTACGATCCATCGGGTGGCCAAGATCCAACTCCTCCTTATGGTCCCTATCGTATCCTAATATAATCCTCATGAAGTCTAGATCCAAGGATGTAAAACAAAACTCTAGAACCAACGGTTGGGATTAAATTCCTAGATCCGATGGTTGGGATGAAACCCTAGAACTAACGGTTGGGATTAAATCCCTAGATCCGATGGTTAGGATGAAACCCTAGAATCGACGGTTGGGATTAAATTCCTAGATCCGACGGTTGGGATGAAACCCCAGATCTGACGGGTGGGATGAAACCCTAGATCCGACGGTTGGGATGAAATCCTAGATCCGACGGTTGGGATGAAACCCTAGATCCGACGGTTGGGATAAAACCCTAGATCCGACGGTGGAGATTAAATCCCTAGATCCGACGGTGGAGATTAAAGGAGGCTTAAGCCCAATTCTATAAATAGAGGGCTTAGGTTGGGCGGCAATGAGGTTCAATTTGGAGTTAGGGTTTTAGTTTGGGCGGCTAGGGTTTGGAAGAAAAGTTTTGGGCGGCAACTCTTGGACAAGAAGCCGGCGCCCATCTTCTTCCTTTTCTCCTGGGTGGCCGGCGCTCACTCCTTCTTTCTCCAAGCTTTGGCCGGCCCTCTTCCTCCTCCTTTGATCCTTGGTGGCCGGCGGTCCTCCAACAATTGGTGGCCGGTGCTTCTCCAACCTCTAGGTGGCCGGCGACAACCTCTTTTCAAGGTTGGCCGGTGCTCATCCATTCGTTCCTTGGCTGGCGGTTGCATCAAACTCCCTTGCTTGGTGGCCAGTTCTAGAAAGAAAAGGTTTTGTTGGTTCTTCTCTTTGTTCACAGTGGACAAGGAAAGGAAGAACGCGATCTAGAAGGATTCTACTCGCGGAGGATCTTCGGCCACACGTCGTTCGCGAGGAGGATAGGACATACGGTAGAAGATCGTAAGGTATAAAGTTTTACAACTTTATTTTCTGATCTTAGCATGTTATTTTATGTGTTGATTATACAAGAGTGCGTATGTATATATTTTGTATAATCATGGACCCCAAAGACAAACACAAAAACCGGCAATCCATCCGTCGTCTCTTCCACAGCTAACCAACTAGAAGAGTTGGGTTGCTTGAACAACTAGTTTGTTCAAGCGATCACTCAAGTTGTTAGCACGATGACGAATAGGTTGTGCTAAGGAAACTCATCCCATCCGGATTAGTTCTTTCATTAGTGAAAATTTTAATCCGGGGACATGGGAGCCAATGAGCCTCCGAAGCAACTTCCTACAATTGGTATCAGAGCCACGGTTTCCATTTTTGTGTGTTTTGGATTCGGTTACTTTCATGCACATATCATATATTGAGTATGCCAGATAATAGTAGGATGTGCGTAGGCTAACTTTTTGGTTGCAGGCATAAGATCCGACTATTATGGCTATTTGTTTGTATGTGATTGTTTTGTGTGTGATTGTATGTATATTATTTGAATCATCGGAGTTGACGAGGCTAGATTAGTATTTAATTTTTGTAATTAAATACGGCATTGTTTAGCCGCTCATTTTAGTTTACTTTCGATCTAGATTATTTGTACACTCCTTCATGGAGTATAGGATCGATGGATGTAAATTAAAATAGTTTATCTCGGCTCGGATCTCTTTGGTGACTTGCGCACGAGAAAAGATGGAGCGGACGAGGTGGCGACACGACGGGATGCGTATTGGAGAACAATGCCATAATAGTTGGAAAAATTCTATTTTTTCCATATTTATTGCTTATTTGTTTTATATGCATGTTGTGTATGCTTTAAAATTCCTCGATTTCAATTTACTAAGTGGGAGAGGGATATTTTTATTAATTCCCGCGGCCTCCATTACAATTTGATGTGTGATACAACAAACTTGCGCGTTGGCTCTGAGTGCCTTCCTCCTCATCGGATGGGTTTGTTTGCAGATCACTAGGTCAAATAATGGTTATAGGAAATTATTTAGGAGCGTGTGTACTTCCCCATCGGTAAGGTACATAATCCGAAATAATTCCCTTAGTATCATGTAATGGTGCACACTTAGATGCAAATAAAAGTATCCTCCCCATCGGAGTCACTGCTTTTATTTGTAGGGCTAAAGAGGAACCAACTATTAATTTTATTTGTCAAAAAGTAAGGTTGACAAGATAATAAAATTAATGGGTAAAACCTTCTCTTACAAATGTAGAATTCGTATACGTCCACACTATCGTGGCATGCGATATTCTCGGTATTTTGAGGTGTTGGTTGATTTCGGGATTTTATTGTTTTGAGAAATCGATAATATTTGAAATCTAATATTTTGATCATTGTGATTTTTAGGATTTTCAAATGGCTTTCAACCCACTTGCTATGATTTTAAAAGAAAATAAGCTTACTGGACCAAACTACATTGATTGGAAAAGAAATCTGGATATTGTCTTAACTGTAGAGGAGTACAAATTTGTACTCTTCGAGGTCTGTCCTCCTAAGCCCTCCGATGACTCTGATGAAAAGGAGAAAGAACGTTATAATAAATGGATCAAGGTAGATGAGATGGCGCGGTGTTACATTTTGGCATCTATGTCAAATGTGCTGCAACATCAGCATCAGGCCATAGCCACAGCTTATGACATGATGTTCAATCTCAAGGAACTTTTCGGACATCAGAGTAGGGCGGCTAGACAGGAGGCGATGAGAAACTTGATGACGACCACCATGATCGAGGGAACACCCGTTAGGGATCATGTTCTCAAGATGATGGCTCATCTTAATGAGATGGAAGTCCTCAGAGCTGAGATCGATGGGGAAACCCAGGTCGATATCATTCTCCAGTCTCTTCCTAGGAGTTTTGAGCAGTTCCTCCTCAACTACAACATGAACAAGAGGTTGTGGAGAGCTTCCGGATGTAACTCCAAAGCAGCAGAGGGCTTTTTCATCAAAGTTCTCAAGCCATGGTCGCTGTAAGGTTTCTTCCTCTAAACCAAAGGTAAGAAGAAGAAGCAAGGTGGAGCAAGAAGGTGGCAAAGTGGGACCTCGTGCAGAGGGAAGAAGCCGAAAGGCAAGTGCTTCACTTGTAAGCAGACTGGACACTGGAAGAAGGACTGCCCCAACCGCAAGAACAAAGGTATATCTTTTGGTCTAGTCGTTGAAACATGTTTAGCGGTGTTATCTACTGCCTCGTGTGTAGATATAGGAGCCATCGATCATGTCTCGCAATACTTTGCGTGGGTTCCAGAAACCCGATGACTATGAGGGAGAGATTACCGCCTTCATGGGAAATGCTTCAAAGGTGGCGGCTATCATTGCAAAGGGGAGACGCTTTATTTATCTTTTGATAGGAATAAAGCTTTTGGTTTTGAGAAATTGTCTTTATGTACCTACTTTTAGAAAGAATTTAATTTCTTCTAAATTGTTTATGGATGGATATTCTGCTTTTTAATGACAAAGTGGTTATAAAAAGGAATAGGGAGATTATCTGTTCTGGTACATTGGTTGGCAATTTATATACTCTTGAACCGAAAACTCCCACGATGCATATAGAAATCAATAACTCATCTTCTATGTCTAATAAGAGAAAAGAACCTTCGCAAATAAACCAAACATATCTTTGGCATCTAAGGCTTGGTCATATTAACCTAAGCAGAATTCAAAGGTTGATAGTTGATGGACCTTTAGGTTCATTAGTGGTGGAGGATCTCCCAACCTGCGAATCTTGCTTGGAAGGTAAAATGACCAAGAGGCCTTTCAAGGACAAGGGGTATAGAGCCAAAGATGTGTTAGAATTGGTTCATTCTGATTTGTGCGGTCCTATGTCTATCCAGGCAAGAGGTGGTTTTGAATATTTCATCTCTTTTATAGACGATTATTCAAGATATGGATACATTTACTTGATGCGCCGCAAGTCTGAATGCTTTGACAGGTTCAAAGAATTCAAGGCTTATGTGGAGAACCGTCAAGGTAAAAGTATCAAGACATTACGATCTGATCGTGGTGGCGAGTACCTCTTGGGAGAGTTTAGGAGTTACTTATCAGAGGCTGGGATTCAATCCCAATTGTCCGCACCTGGCACACCCCAGCAGAATGGTGTGGCGGAGCGAAGGAACAGGACTCTTATGAAGATGGTTAGATCTATGATGAGTTATTCTGAGTTACCCGATCTGCTCGGGTTTGCCTCGGAAACAATGCACACATTCTCAACTTGGTTCCATCTAAGCCAAGACTTTCTACTCCCACAGAGAGTTGTGGATCGGGCAAAGTCTAGTCTAAGACATATTCGATTTGGGGGTAGTCCAAAGACATGTGGCCAAGGGAGATGCCGTAAGTGGAATCTCGCATGTAAGTATGCTTGTTTGTTGGCTACCCTAAGGGAACGAAGGGTGGTTTATTCTATAGTCCTAGAGATCAAGGTGATCGTGAGTACGAATGCCGATTTCTAGAGGAGGACTATGTGATGAACCACAAGCCCAGAGTAGGATTGTTCTCGAGGAGTTGACAGTGGAAGTCCCGACTCAGCATTCACCGTACAAGAGGAGACACCACAAGTCACAGACCGCTGTGTCACAGAGAGCATACATGAGGCACCTCGTCAGAGTGGGAGGGCTGTTAGACAACCCGAGAGATTCATGTTTTTGGGAGAGTCTTCGAACTTAGTCCTCGTGAACATGAACTCGATCCTCGGACATATGACGAGGCAATCCAAGATAGAGATGCGGTATCTTGGCAAAGTGCGATGAATTCTGAGATAGAATCTATGGATTCTAATCAGGTCTGGGAGCTAGTAGAACCACCCGATGGTGTAAAAGCCATTGGATACAAGTGGATCTACAAGAGAAAGAGAGGAGTAGACGGAAGGTTGAGACCTTCAAAGCTAGGCTTGTTGTAAAGGGTATACTCGTAAAGAGGGTATCGACATGAGGAGACCTTTTCACATAGCTATGCTTAAGTCTATCCGATTCTCTTATCTATAGCCGCCATATGGATTATGAGATTTGGCAGATGTATGTCAAGACACCTTTCATTAACACAAGTCTACATGAGAACATCTATATGCTACAACCAGAGGGATTCATTGCTAAAGGCAAAGAGAATCTTGTATGTAAGCTTAATCGGTCCATTTATGGATTGAAGCAAGCTTCTAGATCTTGGAACATCCGCTTGATGAGGTAATCCACCATATGGATTTATTCAAAGTCCGGATGAGCCTTGTGTATACAAGAGATGTGACGGAAACGTAGTGGTGTTTCTTGTACTATACGATGACATTTTGTTAGTTGGCAACAATATCAAAGTGTTATCGACGTAAGGGTATGGTTGTCCAAACAGCTTTGATACATGAAGGACTTGGGAGAAGTGGACACATCCTTGGGATCAAAGTTATAAGGATCGCAAGAAAAGGATGTTGTGCTTATCTCAAGCTTCATACATTGACACTATCCTTGCTTGTTTTAGCATGCGTAACTCCAAGAAAGGTTTTCTACCTTTAGGCATGGAGTTCCTTTATCTAAAGAGATGTGTCCCAAAACATCAAAGGAGATAGAGGACATGAAGGCGGTTCCTTATGCTTCGCAGAGGAAGCCTTATGTATGCTATGCTATGTATGAGACCGATTTGCTCCGTGGCATGGTTAGCAGATATCGTAGTAATCCCGACAGTGGACATCGGATCGCGGTAAAGCATATATCAAGTACCCGAGAAGGACTAGGATTATATGCGTTTACGGGCATCAATTAGTCCTGTGGGTTACACGGATTCGATTTCCAATCGATAGGGACAAGAGTAAGTCTACTCCTGGGTTTGTGTTTACTTTTGGAGGTGGAGCCATAGTATGGAGGAGTGTCAAGGTAAATGCGGACTCTACCATGGAAGTCGAGCATGTGGCACCGAGGCAGCCTAAGGAAGTCAGATGTATGGCTCAGAACTTCTTGATGGACTTGGATGTGATTCCCTGGTTTGCCCGTAACTATCACAATTTATTGTGATAATAGCAGCAGCTTGCAAACTCAAGGAACCACGAGCCTAAGCAATACGCAACTGAACGAAGCACACTACCACCTTATACGAGAGATCGTAAAGTGAGGAGAAGTTGCTGTCACCAAGATTGCATCAGAGGATAACCTGGCGGATCCATTCACTAAGGCCCTTCCAGCGAAAGCGTTTGATAGGCATGTGGAGGACATGGGGATCAGATGTATGGCAGTATGATGATGGCATAGTCTTTTAGTATAAGTGGGAGATTGTTGGAATGTATACTGAAAGCCTAGCTCTTTTTGTATGAACATTTTATTTTGGAATAAGAATCACATGATCATTGTTTGCACTTTATATATTTATTATATGTGTGTGCATATTGTCTAATATTTTACATTGTAGATAACATGGTGCTTGGTGTGGCACAGAAGATCATGTTATCAGTCCCTTACAAAATATAAGTAGAGGCTCACAACCAAGATGGTTTTGGACAAACCATTGGCATGGTTGTAGTGTAGCTTGGTATTGTTTTGTCTTGAACATGGAGTTACACTAGTACACTTAGGTGTATTAAGCATGACTGACATAGAGGTGATTCAATTAATTACTGACTACATAATTGAATTGGACCTCGGATATTATGTTGTACATGCTCTTAATCCCGATATAATAACGGGCACATGTACTTAGTATTTATTTCTTTGATTTACCAGAGGGTGAGATTTAGATGGATTAAATCAATATGTCCGGTAAGTTGGGAAATAATATTATTTACATGGTGTGTCGTTGATTATAGAAGGAAACCGTGTCCTATATACTAGGTTGATGATGTCCCCTTAAGGAGCTCATAAGGTTCATCATTTAAACCCAGCTGGTTGACTTAGTCAACATGATGTTAAGGTTGAGTGGTACTACTCGAGGAATTAGATGTTAATTAATTGATAGTCAGTAAATCAATTAATTGAAGGACATTCGATATCTTAAACACGGGGAGATGAATGTACAAATAATATATGGAGCCCATATTAATTTATGGGGGTTGGTGAGGTAGTTCAATGATGATCCTCTAGTGGAATGGAACATCATTGATGGATCAAGTTAGTGTGGTTCCGATCCATCGGGTGGCCAAGATCCAACTCCTCCTTATGGTCCCTATCATAGCCTAATATAATCCTCATGAAGTCTAGATCCAAGGATGTAAAACAAAACTCTAGAACCAACGGTTGGGATTAAATCCCTAGATTCGATGGTTAGGATGAAACCCTAGAACCAACGGTTGGGATTAAATCCCTAGATCCGATGGTTAGGATGAAACCCTAGAATCGACGGTTGGGATTAAATTCCTAGATCCGATGGTTGGGATGAAACCCTAGATCCGACGGTTGGGATGAAACCCTAGATCCGACGGTTGGGATAAAATCCTAGATCCGACGGTTGGGATGAAACCCTAGATCCGACGGTTGGGAAAAACCCTAGATCCGACGGTGGAGATTAAATCCCTTGATCCGACGGTGGAGATTAAAGGAGGCTTAAGCCCAATTCTATAAATAGAGGGCTTAGGTTGGGCGGCAATGAGGTTCAATTTGGAGTTAGGGTTTTAGTTTGGGCGGCAACTCTTGGACAAGAAGCCGGCGCCCATCTTCTTCCTTTTCTCCTGGGTGGCCGGCGATCACTCCTTCTTTCTCCAAGCTTTGGCCGGCTCTCTTCCTCCTCCTTTGAACCTTGGTGGCCGGCGGTCCTCCAACAATTGGTGGCCGGTGCTTCTCCAACCTCTAGGTGGCCGGCGGCAACCTCTTTTCAAGGTTGGCCGGCGCTCATCCATTCGTTCCTTGGCCGACGGTTGCATCAAACTCCCTTGCTTGGTGGTCGGTTCTTGAAAGGAAAGGTTTTGTTGGTTCTTCTCTTTGTTCGCAGTGGACAAGGAAAGGAAGAATGCGATCTAGAAGGATTCTACTCACGGAGGATCTTTGCCCACACGTCGTCCGCGAGGAGGATAGGACATATGGTAGAAGATCGTAAGGTATAAAGTTTTACAACTTTATTTTTTGATCTTAGCATGTTATTTTATGTGTTGATTATACAAGAGTGCGTATGTATATATTTTGTATAATCATGGACCCCGAAGACAAACACAAAAACCGGCGATCCATCCGTCGTCTCTTCCGCGGCTAACCAACTAGAAGAGTTGGGTTGGTTGAACAACTAGTTTGTTCAAGCGATCACTCAAGTTGTTATCACGACGACGAATAGGTTGTGCTAAGGAAACTCATCCCATCCGGATTAGTTCTTTCATTAGTGAAAATTTTAATCCGGGGAAATGGGAGCCAATGAGCCTCCGAAGCAACTTCCTACAATTAGATACCGGATGTGTATCTCACATTTGTACCAATGTGTAGGCGCTGAGAAATAGCAGGACATTGACAAAGGGCGAGGTGGACCTACGAGTAGGTAATGGAGCAAGGGTTGCTGCTTTTGCTGTAGGAACTTATGATCTATCTCTGCCCTCTGAGCTTGTACAATATTTAGATGAATGTTGTTATGTGTCTGCTTTGACTAAGAATATAATTTCGGTTTCTTGTTTGGACAAGAAAGGATTTACATTTATAGTAAAGAACAAATGTTGTTTAGTTTATTTAAATGATATGTTCTATTGTAGTGCACCTCTAATGAACGGAATCTACTTTCTAGACTTAGAGAGCTCTATCTATAACATAAGTACCAAGAGGTTCAAGTCAAATGAGTTGAACCAAACCTATCTCTGGCATTGTCGCTTAGGTCACATAAATGATAGTCGCTTATCTCAACTCCATAAGGATGGGCTGCTAGATTCATTTGATTTTGAATCATATGAGACATGCGAGTCTTGCCTTTTAGGCAATATGACCAAGACTCCCTTTAGTGGACACAGCGAAAGAGCAACGAATTTGTTAGGACTTATACATAGTGATGTATGTGGTCCTTTCAATGTTGCTGCTTGAGGTGGTTACAGGTACTTCATTACATTTACTAATGACTTCAGTAGATATGGTTATGTGTATCTTATGACACATAAATCAGAATCCTTTGAAAAGTTCAAAGAATTCAAGAATGAAGTACAAAACCAGCTTAGTAAGAGTATTAAGATACTTCGATCAGATCGAGGTGGTGAATACCTTAGCCATGAGTTTCGTGACTATCTAGCTGAGTGTGGGATTCTATCCCAACTCACTCCTCCTGGAACACCATAGTGGAATGGTGTATCTGAAAGGAGGAATCGTACCCTATTAGATATGGTACGATCGATGATGAGTCACACATATCTTCCTATATCCTTTTGGGGATATGTTCTAGACACAGCAGCCTTTACCCTTAATCGTGTACCATCCAAGGCTTTCATAAAGACACCATATACGATATGGACAGGGAGAAATCCCAAGATGTCTTTCATGAGGATTTGGGGTTGTGAGGCTTACGTTCGACGTCAAGTCTCAGACAAACTGGGACCCAAATCCGATAGGTGCTATTTTGTTGGATATCCCAAGCATACAAAGGGATATTACTTCTACATTCCCAGTCAGCACAAAGTGTTTGTAGCAAAGACTGGGGTTTTTCTAGAAAGAGATTTTGTTTCTAGAAAAACTAGTGGGAGTACGTTCGATCTTGAAGAAATTCAAGATAAGGACCATAGCACTGAGGCCTTGATGGAGGTTGAACAGGAACCACAAAGTGTTGTGGGTGATGAGGTTGTTGCACAAGGAGTTGTGGAACAACCACCTGTTCAGGTAGACCTACCTCTTCGCAGGTCTGATAGGGTACGTCGTCAGCCTGAGAGATACTCATTTCTCTTGTCTGACCATGATGATGTTATGCTCATTGAGAATGAGCCTACCTCCTATCAGGAAGATGTAATGAGCCCAGATTTTGAGAAATGTCTAGAGGCCATGAGATCCGAGATGGAATCCATGTACACTAACCAAGTATGGACTTTGGTTGATCCACCTGAAGGGGTCAAACCCATTGGGTGTAAGTGGGTCTTTAGGAGAAAGATTGACATGGATGGACTTACGCATATCTATAAGGGTCGATTGGTGGCTAAAGGTTTCAAGCAGATTCATGGTATTGACTATGATGAAACCTTTTCTCCAATGGCGATGTTTAAGTCCATTCGGATCTTGCTTGCTATTGCAGCATACCGCGATTATGAGATCTGGCAAATGGATGTCAAAATCACGTTTCTGAATGGAAACTTACTCGAGGATGTGTACATGACACAACCTGAGGGTTTTGAAGATCCACAACATACTGGGAAAGTATGCAAGCTGCAAAGGTTCATTTATGGGCTAAAACAAGCCTCTCAGAACTAGAATCTTCGATTCGATGATGCGATCAAATAGTTTGGTTTCATCAAGAATGAAGATGAACCCTGTGTCTACAAAAGGGTTAATGGGAATACAGTTGTCTTCCTTGTATTGTATGTGGATGACATACTGCTCATTGGGAATGACATCCCTTCGCGACAGTCTATGAAGACTTGGCTGGGGACGTGCTTCTCAATGAAGGACTTAGGTGAAGCAGCCTGTATTCTAGGCATCAAGATCTATAGAGATAGATCTAAGAGATTGCTTGGCCTAAGTCAGAGTATATACATTGACATGGTATTACTACGGTTTTCCATGTAGAATTCCAAGAAGGGACTTATGCCGATGTCACATGGTGTGAGTCTTTCGAAGACTCAAAGTCCCTCTTCTAGAGAGGAGAGAGACCGCATGGATAAGATCCCTTATGCATCTGCTATAGGATCTATCATGTACGCCATGCTGTGTACTCGTCCTGATGTCTCGTATGCTTTGAGCATGACGAGTAGATACCAGTCAGATCCAGGTGAGCGTCACTGGATAGCAATCAAGAATATTCTTAAGTACTTGAGAAGGACTAAAGAATATTTCTTGATATTTGGAGGCGATGAGGAGCTAATTGTAAAGGGTTACAGCGATGCCAGCTTCCAAACTGACCAGGATGATTATAGATCGCAGTCAGGGTTCGTGTTTTGTTTGAATGGTGGCGCTGTAGGCCGAAGAGTTCAAGCAGTGACACAGCTTGCGATTCTACAACAGGTTTAGTATATCACGCATTCGAGGCAAAGAAAGGAGGCTTGATGCACAAGTTCACATCGAGCTTGGGGTGGTTCCTAACATTGCAGATCCTATAGAGCTCTATTGTGATAACAATGGAGCGATTGCGCAGGCTAAGGAACCTCGCTCACACCAGCGGACCAAACACATACTACAACGCTTCCATCTCATTCGAGAGATTATCGATAGAGGAGATGTGAAGATTTGCAGAGTACCCACAGAGGCTAACATCGCAGATCCCTTGACCAAGGCTTTGGCATAGAAAAAGCATGATGGTCACACTAGGTCATTGGGTATTAGATACTACGGTGATTGGCACTAGTGCTAGTGGGAGATTGTTAGTGAAAGCCCTAGAGCCAATCATGTGATGATTGTTGTATGGAATTTATTGTATCATATTCCTATTTATAAAGGCATGGTTATTATATTTACTTGTATTGGTGCCAAATAACTAAATATAATAATGTCCTTGAGTAGTAGGTTCTTATCTATATCAATCGATTGGTTGAATCGATAATGAGATGATATAGAGAACACTACTCTTAATCATTCCTAGTCGAGTATTAACATTCAGGGACAATGTTAATGCATAGAGACTAGCATGTAGGTCAACACGATGACTTGATCTCACAAGTCATGGATATGAGATATCAAGTTGACACATGGGTATGCATTGGAGAATGTATACTGAATGGCCCGCCATGAGAAAGTATCATGGATCGTTATATGAGTGTCGTATACTTTCTCATGTGGCTATTAGTCCTTAGACCTGAAGTCACCATGGTTCCCTACATAAGGAGTTGCATATTTTGGCTTCGTCAAACGTCACCCATAAATGGGTAGACTATAAAGGCGATTACTGGGTATATAATGTGAGTGATGTAGATGGGATCTATCCCTCCTATATGACGGGGGTGACATCGATATTCTTGATAGAGTGAGACCACGAAGTGCATGGCCATGCCCAAATGAGTCAATATGAGATATTGAGCTCATTTGATTAGAGTGAGTCTACTTGGAGTTCAAGATATAGATTGTACCGAGGATGACAGGGTCTATGCCTCAATTGGTCAATCTAGATGTCAAGGATAGAGGGACATTGTCACATATTGTGAGAGTCACAATTAGTAGTCACAAAGGTGATGTTGGAGCTCAACATTCTTGTAACTTGGGTAGCAATGATGTGTTGCTAGATACCCCTCATTGCTTATGTTCCTAAATCGGTTTAGGGACATTGCCAACGTTACAAGAACCTATAGGGTCACACACTAAGGGCAATTAGATGGTGATTAGGTTCATATGATGAACCATGAGGATTAGGTTCATGGGATGAACCAAATTGGATTAAGAGTAATCTAAATTAGACTAATTGAGTTAGACTCAAGTTGATTCAAGTGTTGAATGAGTCTAATTTAGATTTGATTCATCAAATCAATTTAAATTAATGAATAGAGATTCATTAAATTAAATTGACTTGAATAAAATGGTTGGATTTGATCAACCATGGGAGATAAGAGGTCAAGTTTGACTTGACTTGAGAGGGAAGATGAAAGGTCAAGTTTGACTTGACCAAATGCCATGTCATGATGATGACTTGGCATGGCCAGCCAATGATGATGCTCCACATCATCATTGACTTAGCATGTGGTGTCACCTCATGAGGGAGACCAAGAGCGATTGGCTCTTGGAGGAGTTACATGCATGCATGTAACCTCCCAAGCCTTGAAGTGGTCGGCCACTCCATTAGATGGGTAATAGTTTTATTTTGTGTGAGTTACACAACTTCATCTTTTTCCTTGGATCACCCTCTCAAGCTCTCCCAACCTTTTTGGCCGAAATTCCTAAAGGGTGCTAGCACACTCTAAGGTATTTTTCTCCACCTATTGCTTGTGTGGATACCAATAGAGGAGTGTCCACTTGACACTCTCGAGTTCCGGGGAACCTTTTGGACGAGCGGGATTTGCGAAGGGCGTCGCATCGAGGGTAACTTCTTATCATGTAGATCTAGAGTAGATCTAAAGGTATTAAACACATACATGTTAGTTTTATATTTTATATTTCGCACGGATCCGTGACCGGGGCTTCCGAGGTTTCCGCAACGCAAAAAGTGGTTTTTACGGCTCGGAAAACCCAACACCGGCATGAGGATCCAGCTGATACTGACGAGGAGGACCAGATGCCAGCAGATGCATCAGCGGCAGGTCCTTCGGATCGGATTGCCCAGCTGGAGTCCAGCTTTCAGGACTATCAGCAGATGATGGACTCTCGTCTAGCAGGGCTTATATCAGGGCAATCCTCCATGGGCGAGCATCTCAGTCGGATGGAGGAGTGCTACATTCAGATTGAGGAGTCACAGAGTCGCATTGAGCAGCGTCAGCTCGATATGTACGAGATGATGCGAGCATGGACTTTGGGTCAGTAGCCGCCTCCACCTCCTCCTTCCGCAGAGGACTAGCGCTATTAGGATGTTTAGCGATTTAGGATGTTTTGGATGTAAAAAACTTCAAGTTTTTTTTATGAAATATTTTGTTTCTAAAATTATTGGTGTCTGATTGAATTTTTTTGGTTAAAATGTGATTGTTTGTGTAAGCTTACTATGTCATGAAATCTAATTCTATTTTCTCATATACCATGTCATGTTGTTGATTAGGACTTTTGTAGATGTCATGTTCATTTTTTTTTAAAAAGGCTTATTGATATATCATGACATCATGATCATTTCCATGCTTTATTATTGTTATCATTTATGCCATGATCATTCATGCATTTAACTTGATTAAAAATGAGTTAAGGACAATGACATGACTTGGAGTCCCATTCATAAGGGAATCAAGTAGGGTTGCCTAGAAAATGCATGAGGTCATATTAATCCTAACTTCACATCTCACATCTAAATTGACATGTATGTGTGTGTATACACCTTAGATAACATGTGAGATGTTAGGATAATAAGTTAGGTTCAAGGTGCATAGGTAGTGCATCTAGATGAACTTAACTTATTTCAATCATCACTAAGAATTATGAGGAAAGCTAATATACAAGTTATGTATATTTAGCCAATAAATCATGGTTCAAAATAGGTTTTCAAAAATATTTTAAAATCACTTTAGAAAACCTTCGTGAAGTCTATCTTTTGATAGCCATCATCATTGTAGAAGTTGATACAAAGTAGATAAAAAACTTTAAAGTTTTAACAGTTTTTTAACTTTGTACCAATCTCTTATTTTAATGGTTAAAATATTTTTCCAAGATTTTTCACCGATTGTATGTGTGATAAGTATTATACGTATCAAATTTCGTGATTTTTCGATATACGTAGAATTACTTATGATTTTCTGAAATTCGATTCTGATAATCAAATTGTAAAAATTTCATTATATCGATCGCCTGTGGCGATCGATGTGATATCGTCTTGATCGGTATCTAACAGTCGATCCTAATGGTTTAAGGAAAACAAGGTTTGTTTACCCCTTGTTCAGCTGCGGTTAAGGTACCTAACCACTCCTAACCCTAGGATATGCTTTGGAAAATATTATAAAGGGTGAAAATCCATTGGATATGGATTAGGAGAGGTGTTAGGATATTGCATCAAATTTAAGGTGGGGAGAGTTCATGTATGAACTTTTAACCTTATTTTTGATGGTTTAGAGTTCCTATTGGCTTAGGGACTTCCCAAGGACATTGTTGGTGCAATGGTCTAGGGGGAGCAAGCCTTTAGGGGGAGGAATTCATCATGGGATGATGAATGATATTTTTCCTCATGAGGAGGAAAATGGGATTTTGAGAGACCCAATTTGGAAATTCGGAGAGCATATAGGATTGCCTCTCTTGAGTGATATGAGACTTATCACTAGGAAGATGGTAGGCATCCTAGGTATTTTTGGACCAAGGGGGGATTGTAAGATCTCATTGGGACATGAGACATTGACCTCCTTGGAGTAGACCTTTTTGATGTTAGTCAAAAAGGGGGAGAATGTTTGGGGGAGAATATTTTTGAGAAAGATAAGATTACCAATTTGGGATAATTGGTAAGGGATTTGAGTTAGTGTTCTAACTCAATGGTTTGTTTGGTTTTTGTCAAACATCAAAACGGGGGAGATTGTTGGTGCAATCGGCCCAGGTCACAATTGACCAAGACTCGAGTTTGACTCGAGTGATGTTTTGATGTTTGACAAAAACATATGACAATGTAATTGTCATGGGAAAGTCTAATTCTTGGGTACTTGGCACGGAAAGTCCAAGTGGGACACTTGGCATTTGGGAAAATCCAAGTCTTGAGTACTTAGCATGGAAAGTCCAACATGGGTTGGCAAGGGAAAGTCCAAGCATGGTCTTGGCATGGAGAGTCCAACATGGGTTGGCAAGGGGAAGTCCAAGCTTGAGTCTTGGCATTTGATATTGGCGGCGTAAAGTCCAAGCGAGAGTCTTGGCAGCATAAGTCCAATGGTTGGCAGCATAAAGTCCAAGCGGAGTCTTGGCGGCATAAGTCCAATGTGCCTTGGTGGTGTAGACACCGTTAGCATGACATAGCCGATGGAAGCACCTGAAGGCTAGCGCAATGGATGAACAAGTCATGGATGACTTGGAGGGATCCGAGCAGCGTGAGGCTGATGGAGGTGGCTAGAAGGCTTAGGTCTAGGCTAAGGGTGGTCTAGCAAGTATGAGGGCACCATATTTAAGCTAAAACCTCATGTTTGAGGTTTGCCAGTCGACTGGTGCCATGTGGCAGTCGACTGACGTAGTCAACTAGGGTTTGATTGCGGGAATTACCCTAGGATCATGTGATCAGTCGACTGATGCTCGGATTTTAGGGCACAGAATGGAGTCTCACTCGACCACTGGGACGAGCAGTTGAGTGATGGCTTGAACAGTCGACTGATGGTCCCGAGCAGTCGATTGATCGACATTTTCCAGTACAATTTGAAGCTATAAAAGGAGCTCGTGATGGAGAAAAATGTATCCGATTCTTGAGAGCTATTGGGGCGATTTGTTGCTGCAAATCAGGTCTCCAAGTGCAAACAAGCAATCAAGCATTCAAGCAAGCAAAAACAAGTGTTGTAAAGCTTTTTCTTTACTTGTCTTTCATATTTGCATTGTATATTGCTTGTATTTTGTTCTTGCTGTTGTAAGATCGTTTGTATGAGGTTTCTCCACCTCCGACTTGTGTCGAGAAGGAGTTATTGTAATTAGTAGTGCGTGTTTGCATTGCTAGGGCTTTTAGAGCCCAATCCGTGGAGTAGAAACCGTTCGGTTCCGAACCATGTTAAATACTTGTGTATTTGTGTTTTGTCTATTTCGTATTGCTTCATTATTATTCCGTTGCACGCTAACGAAATTTGTAGATGAACGCAAAATGAATTCCATCACACGATGCTATTCACCCCCCTCTAGCGGCCTCAAATCCCTTACATATAAGATGAGTGAAGAGAACAAGGCACTGTTGGTGCAACAATGCCCCAAACATTTATATGTTTTGATATTTGGATAATCATCTAAGTTAGGAAATATTTGTGATCTAATTGTGAACATGTTTAAGTGATAGGAAAATCCAAATATGAAGACTTGGTAAAGGAAAAGTCCAATTGTGATCTTGGCAAGAGAAGTCCAAGGAATGTTCTTGGCGATGTAAGTCAAAGCATGTAGTCTTGCGGCGTAAAGTCCAAGCGGACCTTGGCAAAGGAAGTCCAAAGCCAAGTTTTTGCAGCGTAAGTCCAAGCATGTAGTCTTGGCGGCGTAAATTCCAAGCGTACTTTGGCAAAAAGAAACCCAAGACATGACGAAACCGAAGAAGCTCTTGGAAGAAAGCGCAAAGGATGAACAAGTCACAGACTCGGAGAAATTCTGGAGGTGCAAGGCTAAAGGAAGGTTGAGTCTAGGTCTAGGGAGTTAGTTTCAAGTATGATTTTCATCATACTTGAAGTATCAGTCGACTGGAGCTTTGTCTCAGTCGACTAATCATTCACTCGACTAAAGACGGCTGATTCTGGGGTAGAGCAATCGACTGTTAGGGTTTGGTAGTCGACTGATCCACCCATCAGTCGACTGCTATACCTAGCAGTCGACTGCTATACCTAGCAGTCGACTGCTATAAGTGGACTTCAGCACAGAAAGGGTACCAGTTGAGTGATCACTTGGAACACTCGACAAGTCACCTAATTAGTCGACTGATGCTATGATTAGTCGACTGATCATCTTCCCATTGAACAGTGACGATCATGGATCCGGTTTGTCAGAAGCCATTGGATCGCATCGGCTACAACATCAGTCGACTGATGGAGACCATCAGTCGACTGATCGAAGCTCAACGGGAAAATCAGCCTCTTCTCTATAAAAAGAGGCCATGGGGTGCTTGATGAGGCTAGTGCTTATCTTCCAACTTTACTCTCAAGCTCCCCATGATTTTCTAAGCATTCTTAGTGTTCTAATCCTCCTCTTCTCCAATCTTCATCTTCATCAATTGTAAAGAAGAGGAGAGTGTTTGTAAAGATAGCTTTCTAGTGGAGATTTGATTTGATTGATCCACCTCAAGGATCACCGTGGAGTAGGAGTTTAATCTCCGAACCACGTAAAAGCCTTCTTGTTGACGATTGTGTTTTAGCTTCTTAATTTTGTTTTAGTATTTATTTTTCTTCTGCTAACCTTTCTTGTAGAAATGAAAAGAGGCTATTCACCCCGCTCTAGCCTTCCAAAGATCCCCAACAAGTGGTATCAGAGCCTAGATTGCATCGGAAGATCTAACAATCAATCGAAGCACGATGGCTTTTTAAGAGGGATATAGCACGACGAGGCCACCATTCTTCGACGGCAATGACTTTGGATATTGGAAAGGTAGGATGGAATACTACCTTATGAATGATATTAACAATTGGTTTAGTGTTGTAGATGGGTTCAAAAAGTCGGTCGACGAGTTTGGAGCACCACTACCTCCCAAGGATTGGACAAGGGAAATGTCAAAAAAGGTTCAAGCAAATGCAAAAGCAATGACCACACTCCAATGTGGTCTATCAAAGGAACAACTATCAAAGGTAGGACCCTTCGAATCCGAAAAGGAGCTTTGGGAGAAGCTCATCGAACTAAATGAATGGTCAAAGGAAACACGAAGAGCAAAGAGGGACCTTTTGATATGTCAACTCCAAAGTTTCAACATGAAGACAAATGAGACTGTGAGCCAAATGCACGGTCGCTTCAAGGAGGTAGTCAACGGACTACATGTAATAGGTGAGAAGGTCGACAACCGAGACCTTGTGAGGTATGTACTTCAAGCTTTCCCTTGAACAACTTTATGGGCATCAATGGTAGATGCCTATAAGGTCTCTAGGGATCTTTCTTTAGTTAAGATAGATGAACTTTTTTGTGAATTTGAGCTACATGAGCATGCTAACACTTCTTCGAAAGAAAAAGATATAGCTCTTGTTGTTGGTAAGAAGGACAAGAAGAAGAAGGAAAAGAAGGAGGTTTCCTCTTCATCCGAGTATGAGGAGGAATCTTCAAGTAGCAATGAGGAGCTATCGGCTAGTGAGGTGGCTCACTACATAAAGAAGTTTGGTGAGAGGTCAAGAAAACTCACCAAGAAGGATGTGAGGAGGATGTTCCAATCCTCCAAAGGTAAAACCTCTACTAGTTTAACTTCTACACCTAATGTAACTTGTTATGGTAGCAACAAATAAGGGCACATCAAGACGAATTGCCCGGACCTAAAAAAGAAGGAGGAGAAAGAAAAGAAGAAGAAGGAAAAGAAGGAGAAGAAGAAGAAGGAATCCATGGTAGGCCAAATGTGGGATACACAAAGCTTGGAAGATACATCGGATGATGATGAGCTTTGCCATGTCACCCACAACTTTGCACTCATGGCCATGGAGGATGAAGCCGGAAGCTCAAGTGAAGAGTCATCATGAATCGTCCTCTAGTGACGATGAGGTAAAAACTCCCCTAGGATAGAATTACTTTATAAAACTATTTCATGTCTTCAAAATGATTTAAATAGATCAAAATCTAGGATTAAGGACTTAAAAGTAGAAATTAGGAAAATTAGAGATGTAGAACCTTCTTGTAATGATGCATGTTCACTTAGGAATGAAAATGATGAACTAATAAAAGAAATAGGTGAACTAAGAGTGATACTGCTGCTACCTTTTCCCATACGTAAAATGAAAGGACCCGTACGTAAGAAATTATCCAAACCAAATAGTTGGTTCGGCAGAGGGGGTCTGAGAAAATCGGTTCGGGCACATAAGTCTGGGAAAAATGGCTCGGGGAGACAGTTCAAGGGAATTGGTATGACCGATCGAATTTGGAGATTTGTTCTGTACGGGAAGAATAGGAATTGACTCGGTGGAATGGGCCTAGAGGTTGGTTATGTACGGGAAGGATAGAAGTTGGTTCGGGTTATTAGAAGAAGTCTAAGAGCTATGCTACACTTAAGCAGTAGGTTTAGGCTAGCCTTATGGAGGGCAAGTGAAGGTTTTGCTCGGAAGCTCTGATACCAATTGAAGGGTTTTGCTTATCGAGTCCATGAGGGGAAACTTTGCTTCCCACTACACCTTGGTTGTTTGTTCATGGCGATTCCATCGATGTCCCTGGATTAAAAAATTTAATCCTAAACACAAGGGATTGCCCAAACAACCAAGTCATCGTCTTGCTATTCGTTTAGAGAGGTCACTTAAACAAACTCGTTGTTCAAGCGAGCATCCTCTATACTACGAGTAGCCACGGAATAGACGATGTCTGGATCGCCGATTTTTGTGTTTATGCTCAGGATCCAAGTATTATTTATCCATATACAGATTTATATCATGCTCATAGTTGAAAAAAAAATACAAGGAAGTAACCATCCACACAAAACATGCATATAATTGAAAAGCAATTATAAACATAATACAAAAGAACACTAATCAAAACAAACAAGATTATACCTCTTGTTATACCTCTTGATCTTCTATTGTATGTCCTTCCTCCTTTCAGACGTCGTGTGGGCGACGATCTACCAAAAGTTGAAGCCTCCTAGATCACCAATCTTCCTTTCCTTGTTCACTCCGAACAAAGGAAGATCCTAAAACAAAACTCATCTTCCTATCTAGAACCGGCAACCAAGTCAATAAACTCGATGTTGCCGCCGGCCAAGGAAAAGAACATGGAGTATGGATACCGGTCAAAAGAGAAAACACAAGAGCATGGGCGCCGGCCAACACTTGGAGAAGAGAAAGGAAAGCAATCATCCTCCTTGTTGCCACCCAAACCCTAAACTAAGCACTCCTAATTTCCGGCCAAGAATGAAAGGAAGGAGAATAGGTTGAGCTCCGGCCAAGGTAGAGGGAAAAAGGATAGTGGCCAGCCAACCTTAGGAAGAAGAAGAAAGGAGCTTCATCTTCTTGTTGCCGCCCAACCTAATCCCAAAACCCTAACCCTAGCCGCCCAAGCCCAATCCTAATCTAATTAGGATTTGGTTGCCGCCCAAGGGACAAGCCCTAATACCCATTCATCATCATCCATAGATGAAAGGGAGAATGGTGGACACCGGCCAAGCCAAGGAGAGATGAGGGAAGAAGGGTGTCGGCCATCAAAGGAAGAAGAAGAAGAAAAACTTTCCTTAATTGTGGCCACCCAAAACCCTAACCTCCCTTGCTCTTGCCACCCAAAACCCTAGGCCCCTTTCCTCTCCTTTGTGTTGCCACCCACCCCTAGTCCACCCTTTTATAGAGTTAGGGATAAGCCTTGGTTTAATCTCCACCATTGGTTCTAGGGATTTAATCTCAACCGTCGGATCTAGAGATTTAATCTCAACTGTCGGATCTTAGAGATTTAATCTCTACCATTAGATCTAGAGTTTTGTTTCTATCCATTGGATCTAAGCTTCATGAGGTGTTAATAGGCTACAATAGGGACCATGAGGAGGAGTTGGATCTTGGCCACCCATGGATCAAGCCCACATAAAGTCCGATCGACTAATGATAATCCAATCCACTATAGGATTATCATTGTTCTACCTCACCAACCCCCATATGATAATATGGGCTCCATATATTATTTGTACATTTTCTCCCCGTGTTTAAGATCTCGAATGTTCGTCGATTAATTAATTTACTGACCATTAATTAATCAACATCTAACTCCTTGAGTAGTACCACTCAACCTTTTCATCATGCCGGACCAAGTCCACCTGCAGGGTTTACATGATCAACCTTATGAGCTCCTCAAGGGTACATCATCATCCTAATATATAGGACACGGTTTCTTCCTATAATCAACGACACACCATATAAATAATATCATCTCCCAACTTACCGAGCCTATCAATTTAATCTATAAATCTCGTCCATTGGTAAATCAAAGAGATGAATACTAAGTATATGTGCCCGTTATTATATTGGGATTAAGAGAATGTACTAAATAATATCTGAGGTCCGATTCGATTATGTAGTCAGCAATAAATCGAATCACCTCTAAGTCGGTCCTGCTCAATACACACAAAGTGCACTAGTGTGATTCTATGGTCAAGACAAACCAATACCAAATGACACTACAATGATTCCGATGGTTTGTCCAAAGCCATCTCGGTTGTGAGCCTTTACTTATACTTTACAAGGAGTCGATAACATGATCTTCCGTGTGACACCACACACCATGTTATCTATAATGTAATGTATTAGACAATATTGCATTACCATAAAAAATGCAAACAATGATCATGTGATTCTTATTTCAAAATAAAGATGGTCATACAAAAGATAGACTTTTCAGTATACATCCCTACAATCGGGTGAAAGAGATGGGCTAGAATATTTCTCAAAATGTGAATGAGAAGTTTATTACACCACAACTTAGGCCCCATATAATATTTGGAGGAGTCTCCACTCCCCGTTTCTGTAACAAAATGATTCTCCAGGTAAGCAAGGTGTCCACGTGTACGATGATAAAGGAGGTTCATTATACAATAGCTGGCCAGAGGAAGAGGAGGAGATTAAAGGCAGAGGAAGGGGATCTGTAACTTTCAACAGCGAGAGACGAAGGCACACTTAAAGGGGAGAGCGACCACATCGCCGGAGAAGGAAGAAAGAAGGAGACAAGGAGAGTAGTGAGCTCCATTCTCTCCATATTTGTATATTGAGCTAACTGCAAGAGGTTTTTTCCTCCACCTTCGGAAGTTTTTTCTGTGAAGGAGGAAGTTCATAGTGAAAGTGCTTTGGCATCGTAGCTCGTGGGAGAGCTCACCCCCGTGGAGTAGGAATCCTCATTCTGAACCACGTTAAATCTTGTGTCTCTGCTCTTTGCTTGTGTTGCGCATGTTTTTCTTCTTCGTATTTCATTACTGTTGTGGCCGAAGAGAACCCCAAGCTTCCCGCATGCACCTTGGTGTTGAACGAAGGCTAGAAAATACATCTACGACCACATCAGTTGACACCGTCTGTGAGAAAATTGAGCAAGACGTTGAGATGTAGCCAGAGGATATACACTATCCAACAACCTCCTCTGTGGAAGAGAATCCCATCACACTGCTACCGTTGCAGTAAAGGGCCATGGTGGACACAGCCATGGCCGAAGCCCTCGCTAAAGAAAGGAGAAGGACGGAGTATCTTCATACTCATTCTGATGAACCTTCCCCTCGCGGACAACCACAAGAGATGCCCCCTCCACTTCGTACAACTACAAATGTCGAGGTGTTGCCTGGGGAGGGGCTAGGGGGAAGAGTGCATCAGACCACTATTCCTGCAATCCAGATCCGACGAGAAGAGCAGGGTGAAAGCCAATAAACCAGGGCTCCTAAGATTTACGAGCCCAGTCCTTTCACATTGGACATTCTTTATGAATTTCCACCCTCATACTTTAGAAATCCCCAGGTGGACAAGTACGATGGCACGATGGATCCTGAAGAACATCTATCGTAGTTTGCAGAAGCTACCTCTCTTCATTGCTACACTGACGCTCTCAAATTTTGGGTCTTCCGTACCACTTTAATCGACTCGGTGTAAAAATGGTTCAACACCCTTCCCCCGAGGTCTATTACTTGCTTCGCTGATTTTGAAGGGGTGTTCCGCCAAGAATTTGCCAGTTGCAAGACATACAAGCATGGCGCTTCAATCCTACTACACATTAGGCAAGAGCCCTCAGAGTCACTCAGAGGGTATCTTCATCGATTTACTTTCATTGCCAGGAATATCCCCTCGGTGAAATCAGATGCACTGAGGATGGCCATTCCGCATGGGCTAAGGGAGGGCCCTTTCCTTAGCTCACTATTGAGAAAGCCCATGGCTAGATATGAAGAATTGTTAAGCCGTGTAGAGGAATACATTAACGAGGAGGAAGGACTAAAGGTTCGAAGGGCCGAACAATCCTTAGCAATGGCCCCCTACAAAAAGAAGTCACTCGGTAGCCCCTCGAGTGCCTCCTCGGCGAGAATATGTGCGACCTTTTCTACCAGAGCCTCCTTGGCCTCGATTATTGATGCAGGGAGCTCACCCCACTCCTCCATTGCAGATCATGGATGTCGACGTATTCCCTCCCCCAAGAACTTGGAAAGAGTGGGAGATGGAGTTTTATGACCAGCAAGGTCTTCTACAATGGCCAATGGGGTATAGGGGGGTGCCTCGTAACCCTCCCACTCCTTTTTTCTGCCAATATCACATGGAGGATGGCCACGCCAGTGGTCGATGTTTCAAATTGCAAAAAGAGCGAGACCGCATCTAAGCCGCCTACCCACATCTGCGGCCTCAGACAGGAGGGTCGGCACGGCGAGGCCAGCGGCCCAACATGGCTCACCTGGGGCCCTACAACCAAAGACCTCAGGTTACCTTCCTTTAGGATCAACAAATTCCCATCCAAGAGGGCATTTCTCAAGGAGGGCCATCAGGTGAGGCCCCTTCATCTGATTTGAATGACATCCCCACATGGGGAGTTATTCACATTATCGCAGGAGGACCTACTGATGGGGACTCCAATAAGGCTCGGAAGTCCTATGCCTGCCTCATGGAGAGCTTAGCTATCGTGACTGATCAGGCTGTCCAGACCGCGCCACCAGTTTCATTTGGGCCCGAAGATCTCCGAGGCATTCTGCTACCTCATATGGATGCTCTGGTAATCCGTATTTCTCTTGCTAATTATGAAGTGGCCTGGGTTTTAGTCAATTCAAGAAGCTCTGTTAATATCCTCTTCCAAGAGGCCTTCGGAAAGATGCAGCTGGGAAATGCACAGTTAGAGGACGGGGCTACTCCTCTCTTTGGATTTGTAGGACATGTGGTGCATCCCATAGGGCATATCTCGTTGCCCCTTACTCTGGACACAAAGCCCAACCAGAAAACTAACATTCTTCCTTTCCTCATAGTGGATTCTCCATCCACTTATAATGAAATTTTGGGTCGTCCCTTCTTGTCTATTTTCTAGGCTATGGGTTCCCCCTACCACCAGAAGGTGAAATTTCCGATCTGGCAGCTGATCGAGGAGGCCAAAGGTGAACAGAAGGCCGCTCGGAGCTGCTATGTACAGATGGTCAGGGATGACCAAAAGAAAGAAAGAGTAGACAACCCCAAGGGAAAATCCATCATGATCTCTGATGTATGCGTGCTTGAAGAGTCTCTCCCCAAGGCGAGAAAAATAGAAGAGGGAGAACCGATGGAGATAGCTCCGGGAAAGGTCACTCGAGTAGCTCAGCAGCTCGAGGTCAAGGAGGAGCTGGTGGCCTACTTAATGAAGAATGAAGATATCTTTGCTGAGGATGTGCACGACCTTACGGGGATAGACCCTCACGTTGCTGAGCATCATCTCAACATTACCAGAGGAGTCCGACCCATCCAGTAGAAGCAACGGTATTTTGGGCCCGAAAAAGACAAAGTTATAGCTGAAGAAGTAGATAAGTTGTTGCAAGTGGGTCATGTTAAAGAAATTCAATTTTCCGAGTGGGTGTCTAATGTAGTTCTGATTCCCAAGCCTTCGGGGCAATGGAGGATGTGTATCGACTTTCATGACTTAAATAAAGCATACCCTAAAGACTGCTATCCCTTGCCTTGTATTGATCAGTTGGTGGATTCTACCGTGGGATACGAAGTAGTGTCCCTAATGGATGCCTACCAAGGATATCATCAGATACCATTGGCCAAAGAGGATCAGAAGAGAGTCAGTTTCGTGACGACGAGAGGACTATATGCCTACATGGTGATGCCTTTCGGTCTAAAAGATACGGGGGCCACATATCAGTGGCTCATGGATAAAATCTTTGCAGAACAAAAGGGAAAGAACGTGGAGGTTTACGTCGACGACATCCTGGTTAAATCAAAAACCACTCGGGATCTGGTTACGGACCTAGACAAGACTTTTGCTACTTGAAGGAAATATAACATGAAACTAAACCCAAAATAATATTTGTTCGGAGTGAAGAGCAAGAAGTTTTTGGGGTATATTGTAACTGAGAAGGGACTGTAGGCCAATCCAGAGAAAGTACAGGCATATGAAGTCGCTTACTAATCTGCGAGAAACTCAAAAGCTGGTAGGGAGGATTGTTTCCTTGTCTCGATTTATAGCTAGATAAGTAGAGAAAGGACTACCTTTCTTTTGGATTATGTGCAAAGCTACTAAATTTCAATGGGATGATCAATGTGAGTAGACATTCCAGGAACTAAAGAAATATTTAGGTGAACTACCTCTTCTAGCCAAACCAGTTGCAGGAGAGCCCTTGTGGATGTACTTAGCTATTTCAAAGGGAGCCATCAGTTCAGTATTATTAAAGCAAGAAGGTTCTCAGCAACAGCCTATTTATTATACCAGTCATATCTTGAAAGGAGCTAAATCACGATACACTGAGCTGGAGAAGTTGGCATATATTCTAGTTTTGACAGCCCACAAGTTGAGGCCATATTTCCTAGCTCACCCAATTAAGGAACTCACAGTGAGTTAGGCAAGGTGGTGACTAAGCCTAATTCCTCCGGTATATTGGCTAAATGGGCAGTGGAGCTAAGCGAGTACGACATTCATTATTAGTCCCGAACCGTCATCAAGGCTCAGGCTCTCGCTGACTTTTTAGCATAAGTACCTGTTGGTTCAGAAAATAGCTCGACTGAAAAAGAGGAAGGGTCGGAGGTGTGGAATGTCTTTGTGGACGGTTCTTCTGGATCTACAAGCAGTGGAGTGGGGGTATTGTTAATATCCCCCAAGAAGGAGGAAATTCACATAGGCGTGTGCTTGGGATATCGAGCATCTAACAATAAAGCAGAGTACGAGGCCATCCTAGCTGGGTTACAAGCCGCCAGAGCTGTGGGAGCAACTTCTGTCATGATTCATTCAAATTCCCAGTTAGTAGTGTCACAACTCTAGGGTTCTTTTACGGTTCAGGAAAAAAGATTGCAAAAATATTTGATGGCCTTTGAGAAAGAGAAGGTTCATTTTCGGTAAGTTCTCTTGCAGCAAATTCCGAGAGAAAATAACTGGAAGGCAAATGAGTTGGCTCGGCTAGCTAGTGTTATGGAGGGAGTAAAACAACTTGAAGCGGTCTGCATGGAAGTCCCCACTTTGTTGGTGATATATAATTTGGAGGAGGCTATATCAGGAGTGGATCAGATCCCTAACTGGAGGATTGACATCATGGCATACTTGCAGCAAGGGAAGGTTCCAGAAGAAAGAGGAGCGACATCTATTTTGATGAGCAGAGTGAAATGGTTCACCATCATGAATGTAGTCCTATATAAGATGTCTTTTGGGCGGCTTTTGTTGAAGTGTTTGTGAAAGGAAGATGCTGAATGGGTACTCCGAGAAATACATGAGGGTTGTTGTAGTAATCATTTGGGAGGAAGAGCTTTGGCGAGGAAAGTCTTATTGCAGGGTACTTTTGGCCCACTCTCCAACAAGATGCAGCTCATATCGTGCAAATTTGTTCGGCCTGTCAAAAGCACAGCAACCGATCTGAATGACCAGCCGAGCTGATGAAAGCTATTGTTGCTTCCTGTCCCTTCGATCAGTGGGGAATGGATATATTGGGCTCCATGCCTGTGGCACCTTTGTAGAAGAAATTTTTATTGGTGGCAGTGGATTAATTCTCCAAGTGGGTGGAAGCAGAGCCCCTCACCAAAATCACTGAGAATGCAGTAATACAGTTCCTATGAAAGAACATTATCTACCGATATGGAGTCCCAAGGAGATTAATTAGTGACAATGGACGACAATTTCATAGAAAAAGGATCAAGGAATGGTGTCAGAGTCTCAATATCCAACAGACTTTCACTTATGTAGCTCACCCTTAGGCTAATGGGTAGGTCGAAGTGACTAATAGAATCCTCATTCAGGGGTTGAAGACTAAGTTAGGTGCTCAGAGAGGAAACTAGGTGGATGAATTTCTAGGGATCTTGTGGGCCTATTGAACTACTCCAAAAACTGCCATAGAAGAAACTCCTTTCAGCTTGGTGTATGGAACAGAGGCTGTCATTCCGGTGGAGCCCCTTTTGAGTAGTGCTCGCGTGGAAGTTTATGAGCTGGAGCAGAATCAAATCATCTAAGGCACCGAGCTGGATTTGCTGGAAGAAAAACGAGAACACGCACGGATGCGGGCGGAATTTTATAAGCGAAGGGTACAACAAGCCTTTAATAAAAGGGTAATGCCTCGAAGATTTCGAGAAGGGGATTTAGTTCTGCACAAGGTCAGTCCTGCCGGAGATCCGGAGAAGTTGGCTCCAAATTGGGAAGGACCTTATGTGGTGACACGTCATGTGGAAGGGTCCGCTTATTATTTGAAGAATGATCAGGGCAAGGAACTCCCTTGACCCTGGAATGTTGTACATTTGAAGCATTTTCATACCATGTAAGGAGCGGGGGATGAAGGAAAGAATTGGTGGGTCCCTTATGAAATGTATGTGACGATGCAATGTCATATGATGTATGGCAAACATGAATACAATTAGCGAGTCATTTGCATTAACACTAATTTCTCTCCTGCGAGCTATGAAAAGAATGAAAACAAAAAGGGAACTATGTGTAATGACTAGAGTCCCTTAACAACGACCATTCTAAATTGATACATAAAGTTACATTTTGAAATGATCTGGAGGGTAGCGTCGGAAGCCAGTTTTCCAGTGCAAAAAGAGTGCAGGTTGGTTTGCAGGAGGTAGTCCTTGGTTGGCGTATTGCCGAACCGCTTCATTGAATCCGTCCTGGAAGGTGGCCCACATCAGAGCTATCAGCCATTCTCGTCGACTTGGGTCGTCAGGACTTCAATCTTGATAAAGCCTGTGGCAATTCTCTTGATGCTCATGGAGGGATCGACACATTTCACTATAGCGCTGGGATATTTCCATGATAGCGTCAGCCAGGACAGATATGTCGTCCGCTCGGGAGGTCTAACCTTGTTGAAGGAACCTCGTCATCTCCATCATATCCTGGCGTATGGAGGCGGAGATGCCCTTTATAACCTCCATGTGAGATCTGGTGTGAACGAGCTCACTACCCAGTCTTTGGAGGGAGGTTTCCTACCTGTGTATATGGGAATGAGCGTGCGCCCTAGAAGTTATTAATGAGGAGTATTCTTGTACCTTCTTGCATAAGTGGGTGCAGAGGTCCACTATTTTGTCTTCGTCTCTTTGGTGTTGAACCCGCAGATCCACTATGATTTCAAAATCCCTTTGTTTTTTGCGGAGGAGTTCAGCTATTTGCTTCTGAAGGTCAGTCAACTCTTGAGGACGATGAGCTCTTGTATCAGTATGTTTCTGCTGAGCGCCCTGCAGAGTGGATAATAGTTCTATGTGGGCCTGTTATTGTGCTTGTAATGCTGTGATGGTCTTGGCATCCTCTTGCCACTGGCGATGAGCTTCTACTAGCTGCTCCTGACATTGCGTCAATTTTTGTAATAGAAGGTGCTCTCGGTTCTGTGTAGCAGTTTGATCTTCTAGCCGTTATTGCTCCTGATGTAGAAAATGAGCTCGGTATTGTGTGAAGGAGCGATCCAGCTCTTGATAATTTTTTAAGGCCTGGGGGTCATTAATAGGAAAGGAATCATGAGACAAAAGAAATCAGCGAAGTCAGTTTAAGGAGCTTACCAATTCTAGAACATGGCGCAAACTTTCCATCTGGGGAATTAACTCTTCCAGGTTTAAGATTTGAAGCCCACGGTTGGAAGAGGAGGAAGGGATATATGACATTAGGGGTGGAGGTTCGCTCATGAGGGGTTGGTGGAAGGTGGAAGCAGTGGGTTGTGCATTCGGAAGAAGAAGAGGTGGTGTTTAAAGTAATGGAAGGCGGCATGGGGGTAGGCAAATGGGTTGGGGAGGTTGCAAATAGAGCTCTTGCTAAGAGGCTCGAGGAAACTGGAGAAGAAAGAGGGGAAATAGATGTGGGTGGTGGAAGGCCAGAAATTGCCCGCTATTTGACGGGAGCAAAAGAATCCTCAGGAAGTAATTGGCCGGGTGAGGAACTTGGTGAGGAAGATATGGAGAGCTCCGGGATTGAAGGTTCTTCGCTGGTGGGAGGAAGAGCGGCGAAATCATGGTCTATATCCAAATGAGGGGAAAGGTCTCCCAAACTCTGGGCAGTAGGGGAAGGCAACGGGGAGGCGATTAGGAGAGGCAGAGGCGAAGATGGGGGAATCTCGACCATCATATGTTCTGATGTTGAAGAATGCTTCGGAGAAGGAGAGGAAGTGGAAGCAAGGTTATCCTCTACCTGCAAACATTGACGCGTAGCGCCCCTCAATTCATCCTGATGTTGTAAGAAAGGAGGGGACGATTTGCGGATGCCTAGGAGAGAAGGTGAAGGGACGGGCAAGCTAGGGTTTTCGAGCAGCATCGGAGGTGGGGATGGATAGGTTACGCTGAGCGTATTTGGCGCTATTGAGACGGAGGTTTCGGAGGAGCAAGGAGGAGGAGGGGGTGCTAGAATAAGAGCGGCGGGAATGGGTGATGGCAAAATAGAGGATGAAGGTAGAGGGGCTCTAGGTTGTTGGCCCTCGCTTTGCACGGACCCTTGGCGGTGCTTTGCCAACGCTTGCTGAAAAAGGGAATGCATCCTACCCCTTGAGGAAGAGAAGAAGCGCAGAAGCTTGTCATTGGAACACCGGGGAGTGGTTGCGGGCGAAGAAGAAGAAGAAGAAGATTGAAAGTCAGAACAATAAGATGGAAATGGAAAAAGAGAGAAGACGAAAAACCCTATATAGGGGGCACTAAATGGGCTTACGTTGTCAATTGGGCTTCAAAGCAGCGAGGTGAGCCCTTGGAATGTGTGAAATAGTAATTTATTCTTCTCACTGCTCGTTATCTGCCAGAACCGTTGTCTCCGCATGACAAAAGAGCAAAAGCATCCAACTTTAGGGGAAAGACATGGCCCTAGCTCGAAGGTATACTTCTCATTTTTTTCTTTTAAGTTTGGCCTTAGCCAAAACTATTATCCCCGTTTAACGGATGAATGAAGAAGCAATGGCGGTGTGAAAAAGTTCTTCTGTCCTGAGAGGGTAGAGCCTTGGGTCAGACTATCATATTTTTATGTGGCTCAGCACTAGCCAAAGTCGTTATCACCGTGCGGTGGTGGAACAGAAGTGTTGGGTTTAAGATAAAAACACCTGTGAAGAATGGAAGAGTGAAAAAGTTTCTTTCGACTTGAAGGGGACAAGCCCCATATCATGTTGCCACACTGTTTTATGGCTCGACGTTAGTCGAAGCCATTATCCCTGTGCGATAGTGGAACGGAGGAGTTGGGTTTAAGGTAAAAACACATGTGAAGAATGGCAGAGTGAAAAAGTTTCTTTTGACCTGAAGGGGCCAAGCCCCATATTGGGTCGTTGCACTTTTTTATGGTTCTACATTAGCCGAAGCCGTTATCCCCGTGCGATGGTGGAACAGAGGAGTTGGGTCTGATTGCACTTTTGAAGAAAGACAGTGACGGAGTAAAAATTTTATCCTAACATGACCAGGTGAATCCCTAGGTTGAGTCGTCACTATCTTTATTGTTTGCCTGCAAGACAAGCAGATATCCCCGTGTGGTGGTGGAATGGAAGAGTTGGGTTTAAGGTAGAAGCACTCTCGAAGGCATACAACGGCGGAGTAAAAAATTCTTTCGACCTGACCAGGCGAAGCCTTAGGTCAAGTCTTCGCTATTATTATTGTTTGCCTATAAAACAAACAGATATCCCCGTGCGATGGTGGAACGGAGGAGTTGGGTTCAAGGTAGAGACAAGGAGGAAGATATAGCAGTAGATGGGAGGAGCTAAATCTGTGCTCGGTTATATATATTATTTTATCCCCATGTAGTGGCGGATCGGAAGAGCTGAGTTTTGCCTCAGCTATATATATTATTTTATCCCCATGCGGTGGCGGATCGGAAGAGCTGAATTTTGCCTCAGCTATATATATTATTTTTATCCCCGTGCGGTGTTGGATCGGAGAAGCTGAGGTTTGCCTCATCTATATATAATATTTTACACCCGTGCAGTGGCGGATCGAAAGAGCTGAGTTTTGCCTCAGCTATATATATTATTTTATCCCCGTGCGGTGGCAGATCGGAAGAGTTGTGTTTGCCTCAGCTATATATATTATTTTATCCCCGTGTGATGGCAGATCGGAAGAGCTGAGTTTTGCCTCAGCTATATATATTATTTTTATCCCCGTGTGGTGGCGGATCGGAAGAGCTGAGTTTTGCCTCAGCTATATATATTATTTTATCTCTATGCGGTGGTGGATTGGAAGAGTTGAGTTTTGCCTCGGCTATATATATTATTTTATCCACGTGCGGTGGCAGATCGAAAGAGATGAGTTTTGCCTCAACTATATATATTATTTTTTTCCTCGTGAGGTGGCGGATCGGAAGAGTTGAGTTTTGCCTCAGCTATATATATTATTTTATCTCTGTACGGTGGTGGATTGGAAGAGTTGAGTTTTGCCTCAGCTATATATATTATTTTATCCTCGTGCAGTGGCGGATCAGAAGAGCTGAGTTTTGCCTCAACTATATATATTATTTTTATCCCTGTGTGGTGGAGGATCGAAACAGCTGAGTTTTACCTCAGCTATATATATTATTTTATCTCTGTGCGATGGTGGATTGGAAGAGCTGATTTTCGCCTCAGTTGTATACATTATTTTATCTCCATGTGTCAAGAGACTAGAAGAACAGAGTTTTACCTTAACTATATATTTTTTCTTTATCCTTGCATAAGGTGAAGTGAGGGAGTTGGGTCCTCACCTAATTATATATATGGTTCCTACAAAGTTGACTCTTGTTCAATGAAGAGAGGCTGAGGCCTCACGCAGAAAGAAGAGGACTAAAAGGAGGGATAAGGTGAGAAAGATAGTGACAGAAGTGCGCAATGAAGGACATCATTAGTAAAGAAGAGCTACATAATACAACTTTCATAAAGAAGAAAATAACAGAGGAAGCCACTGTTCAAAAGGGATTACAGTTCTCTCTGAGGAGGTGCTGAAGGAGCCTCTTCGCGTGGCTGGGGTTGACGTAGCAGCTGCCGAAGGTAGGACTGCTGTATGAATACATGCTTGGACAAGTTTTTCTGGGACACCGCTAGTTTCTGACATAGAGAGTAGTTGTCGGTGGAAGCCACCTGTAAGCGCCGTTGAAAATCAAGAGCTTGCTCTTCCAAATCTGCAATATAACGTTGCTCTTTAGTTTGCCCCTCCAGAGGAGGAGAGCGGCTATCCTGTTCAGATATAGGTTCCATGGCGCAAGGGAGAAGAGGAAGGAATGGATGTCAATCAAATGACAGTTTGGGGTTTTTATAGATGTGAAAGAAGGATATTCATTGGCCCTCGTGAAACGAGACAGTAAATGCAAATAAAGAAGGGAAAGCGTAAAGACAGTAGTTGGGGGTTGTTGAATGTAGTAACTCTGTAAGGATGGTTTGATTTTCACGAAAGCAGTAAGGGTGAAATCTGTTCAGATGAGGTTGTTGTCATTTCTAATTAGAATGGTTTGAAACCCACAAGAAAATGACAAAAAATAAGTACCAGTATCTCTTTCTTTTTATTAACACACCCAACAATAGTTACATTAATTAAGCTACAGATTATACAGGCTTTTTATGGTTATAGTTAATAGGGGAGCTAGCAGAGGACTCTTCTGAAGGAGGATGCACCAAAATGATCCTGTAAAGGTCGCCTTGGGCTGGAGGTACTGTAGGTGAAGCTCCATCAAAAGGGGGTGGAGGAATCTCAGCTGGAGGGACTGGAAGGAAAGCTAGGGCTGGTGGACGAGGAGGGAGTTCAGTGGAGGCCCAAGGATCTCTTACAGTATATTCCCATGTCATGGGGGGGGGGTTCCAAACCCGGTTGCAATTAGAAGGAAAAGGGGCTCGGAAGGACCTCCCCACATTGGGAGTCATGGCGTTAGTCGACGGAGGAGGAGGAGGAGGCCAGTAGGCCGAGGTTGCGGTGGATTGTGTGGCAGATTCTTCAGCAGGCTCTGTAGCCAGATCGTGTAACTCGAAAGAATCAGAATCTGAAGATATGTCAATCGAGTGTTCTGCAGAAGCCATGGAGGTGGGATAGAAGGGAAAGGGCATTCACGGTGACAATTTATAATCGAAAGAGGGATAATCGCGTTTGTCCTTGGGAAGGGAGAGAAGATGAAAGGGTGAAGGGAATAATGGCGTCAGCATGGGAAACCATCGAGACATTAATTTCGGAGCAGCCAATTATCTCGAGAAGACAAAGTGGCAAAATGGGTTAATTTTTGTCGAGCCAAGAATTGGTTCTGGCAAGGGGAAGATAGAGTCCAGAATGGCTCGAGCGAGTTTTCGAGCAGAAAATCTTATCAGTCGACTGACACTATGAAAGACAGAGAACAGACAGTAATTCCTAAAAGATGAGATCAGAAAGGCCCTTGAAATTTTTGATCCATAACAACACATACATAAAAAGCAACACGAGACAGTGCAGTTTCAAGCAGTCTTTAATAACAGGAAATCAGGCAATACAATAATAAAAGCATGACAAATTACAGTTCAAAAAGTTCGGGAGGACATTTAGCAAGAGCTACTTCCGGATCCAAGTAGCTCGTGTCAATGCCTGGAGGAGGGTAGCCTTGTGCAGTGTTTAAGGAGGAGGATCCGTCGAAGCCTAGTGTAAATAGTTCCATGCCCTTTTGTACATATCGCGTCCTCAGGTCTGCCTCCTGCTCCTTCAACTAGGCTTGGCAGGCGACTAATTGAGCGGTCAGCGCATCCTTTTCTTGTGCCGCCGTCACCGCCTGATGGCCAAGGGAAGATAGGGCCTCAGTGTGCTCCCTCTGGAGTTCTTGTTGTTGCTGGGCCACCGAGGTTAGTATCCCACGAAGGGTGGCTGCAATTGAAGAGAGATTTTTCCACTTCTCCAGGCAAGATTTCTGAGCTACTTCCCAAGCTTGACGTTCTTGCTGAAGTTGGAGAATAGTGGTCGAGGAGTCAACAGCCTGAATATATGCCTCTGCAAGTTGCCTCTTGTATCCGTCCAGTTCATGAGTGAGGAGGTCAACTTGCTGGAGTTGGCTGGACTGTAAAAATTGTTAGTTCTAAAGATCTTCGTTCTTTTTTTGGATCTCCTCTTTTTCACTCTACGCCATCACCAATTGGGTCATTGAATTTTCAAATTGGGCGATCATAGTGGCTTCCCTCTGCTTACCCTCCTTTAGCTGTTGCGCAAGCCTCTTCTATTGGGCTAGGGAGGCAGAATGGCGGGCCCCCACATTGGATTGGTAGTTCACTAGACGAGGCGTTATCTCATTATAAGTGGCCGATATCTGAGGAGGAAGGCAGGTGTTAGAAGAACAAACATTGATACCCATATACTAAAAGTTAAGGAAGGAAGAAGCTTACCTCGGCCAAAAGTTTGCCCATACGATCATAGGAGCCTTGTACACCAAACTGGTTGAAGAATTTTTTTTCTCCCAGGTGGCGAATTTTTGAGGGAGGCTCCCAGGGTCATTAGTGAAGGGTTTGGGGGGGGGGGGCAAGAGCCCCTTCCCACCAAAGAGGGGGAAGGATCCATAGCTCGAGATGGAACGGGAGAAGAAGTTATGTCAGTAGGTATATGTACAGGAAAAGAATCAGTTGGAGAATCAATTTGTGGGTCAGGTTGAATGGGGGATGAAACAGGAGAGGGAGAAAGAGAAAGTTCCCCTTGGCGGGAGAAGAGTGGGATAGCTAATGTGGTCTCCTCCACCCAAGGTTCGTTAATGACCACGTGTCGATGCCTACTTAGCTTTAAGGGGGAAGGCAGAGGAGAAGAATCAGGGGAAGAGGATACAGGGACCGAAGAAGAGCTAGGGATGCCTTCCCTAGAAGGGCGCAACTTCTTATGAGGCGAAGAGGGAGTTACGGTAGACTTGCCTTTGCTTCATTTCTTTGAAGTCTTTTTCTTGGCTGCTGCAATCTCTTTGCCTTTCAAGATGGCATCCTGTATTAGGTTTTCTGCAAAGTTTGTTGTTAGAAAGTGTGCTGGCCATGAAGATTAATTGCACCAAAATCTGAATAAACCCCTACCTATGGCATCTAAGTCGGTCAGTGGAAAAGGGAAAAACCCATGACGATTGAAGAGGGGGGATTTCATTAGGTGGTCCGAGCTATATTGACATTCTCTTAATACTCGGCAGACCTCTGGAAAGGGACACTGAGTCCTAACCTTGTGGAAGGGGGGTAACTCAGGTAGGTCCAGTTTCTAGGTGTCTGAATATGGAAGGGGAGTGGGTAGTTGAGCAAAGAAGTAAAGTGTCTCCCATCCCTTATGAGAAGAGGGCATGTTTACTAAAAATTGACAATTCGAGTGGCTAGAAAGATAGAAGAGGCCCTCCTTGGAAGACTTTAATTGGAAGAAGCAATGAAATAGCTGCAGAGACAAACGAAGACCTAAGTGTCGGAACACTATGGTGGCCCCTGATAATATGCGGAAGGAGTTGGCAGTGAATTGGTTGATGGGCAACTTATAGAAGTCCAAGATTTCTAGGTATGAAGGGGGCACGGGCAAATATAAACCGTTAAGCAATTGTTCAGAAAAGAAGCAGGTTAAGCCTGGGGGAGGACGATGTGGTCGGTAAGAGGTAGTATTGAAGCGGCAAGGTATGGAAGAGTGTATAAATTTGTCCCTACGCTCGAAGAAATAGTGTCTGCTATTTAGCTGAGTGATAGTGTGTTCATACCAGGGATTGGAGGATAGGGTCTTTGGGGCAATAGGTGCAAAAGGAGGAGTAACACTTACTTGAAGAACGAAGAGGGAACTCTTGCAAGAGAAGGAGTTAGGGCACCTGACCACCGTCGAAGAAAATCGCTGGAAGAAGGAGGAGAAAAGACTGGATCATCGAGCATGTTAAGTTATTCACAAAAGGGGGAAAAATGAAGATTTATATAGAGTTTTGTGACTTTTCGATTACCTAGTAGAAAAAGAAAAGCGGGGCCTTTGGGTCGACTAAGCCGCTTCGGGCATATGAGGTAAGGCAATGGGAAAAGGTAAATTTAAATTTGTAAGGAAAGGGTGACTTAGACGCATTATATTTAATAAGTTAATCTCATTACTTCATTTGACTATTTTTAGGGGTTGGCTAATGATACTGCTGCTACCTTTCCCATACATAAAATGAAAGGACCCGTGCATAAGACATTATCCGAACCAAATAGTTGGTTAGACGGAGGGGGTCTGAGAAAATCGGTTCGGGCACATAAGTCTGGGAAAAATGGCTCGGGGAGATAGTTCAAGGGAATTGGTATGACCAAGCAAATTTGGAGATTGGTTATGTACGGGAAGAATTGGAATTGGCTCAGTGGAACGAGCCTGGAGGTTGGTTTTGTACGGGAAGGATAGAAGTTGGTTCGGGTTCTTAGAAGAAGTCTAAGAGCTATACTACATTTAAGTAGAAGATTTAGGCTAGCCTTACAGAGGGCAAGCGGGTGAAAGGGATGGGCTAGAATATTTCCCAAAATGTGAATGAGAAGTTTGTTACACCACAACTTAGGACCCCACATAATATTCAGAGGAGTCTCCACTCCTCATTTTTGTAACAGAATGATTCTCTAGGTAAGCAAGGTGGCCACGTGTACGGTGATGAAAGAGGTTCATTATGCAACAGCTGGCCAGAGGAAGAGGAGGAGATAAAAGGCAGAGGAAGGAGAAGAGGAAGGGGATCTGTAACTTCCAACAGTGAGAGATGAAGGCACACTTGAAGGGGAAAGTGACCACATCGCCAGAGAAGGAAGGAAGAAGGAGACAAGGAGAGTAGTGAGCTCCATTCTCTCTATATTTGTATATTGAGCTAACTGTAAGAGGTTTTTTCCTCCGCCTCTGGAAGCTTTTTCCGTGAAGGAGGAAGTTCATAGTGAAAGTGCTTTGGCACCATAGCTCGTGGGAGAGCTCACCCCCGTGGTGTAGGAATCCTCATTCCGAACCACGTTAAATCTTGTGTCTCTGCTCTTTGCTTGTGTTGCGCATGTTTTTCTTCTTCGTATTTCATTACTGTTGCAGCCAGAGAGAACCCCAAGCTTCCCGCATGCACCTTGGTGTTGAACGGAGGCTAGAAAATCCATCTACGACCACATTAAAGAGCATGCTTAGAAAAACTTACAAATGGCTCCAAATACCTAGATATGATAATTAAGGATCAAAGGGCTATTTACAACTAGGTCGGATAGGATATAGGCCTAAGGATAAGGAAGTAGCCTTTACCTCCCTTGTTAGTAGAAAATCAACAATTAGGAGTAAGGTTAGAAAGGCATGGGTTCCTAAGAGCTATGTAGTTAATGCTACCGGTCCTAAGATTTGGGTGCCTAAGACTTATATTTTTCATGTTGTATAGGTAGGAGGACCAAGCTTGTGGATTGTTGATAGTGGTTGCTCAAAACACATGACCGGTGATGAGAGCAAATTTTCAACAATCAACCACATTAGCAAGGGGAAAGTGTCTTTTGGAAATAGTGGAAAACTTAAAATTCTAAGAAAAGGCACAATTGAGGTATCCCCAAATCTTGCCATTCATAAAGTACTATTAGTTGAAAACATGAAGTTTAACTTGTTTAGTGTAAGTCAATTATGTGATGCAAATTTTGATGTTCAATTTGACTCTTCTAAATGCCTTATAAAACATAAGAAATTAAATGATTGCATGTTAGTTGGATATAGGAAATCAAATATTTATTATGTTGATTTATCATATGCCACTAACATTTCCCCTAAGTGTCTTATGGCAAAAGAAGAAGAGAGTTGACTATGGCATAGGAGATTAGGGCATATCAACATGAAGAACATAGCCAAAGTATCTAAATTGAAGCTAGTGAAGGGATTGCCAAAAGTGAAGTACATGAAGAATAAGATGTGTGATGCATGCCAAGAAGGGAAACAATCAAGGTCATCACACAAGGGTAAAAATTTAATTAGTACTTCGTTACCTTTAGAGCTTATTCATTTAGATTTATTTGATTGTCATAGTACTCCTTCATTAAATGGTAGAAAATATTGCTTAGTTATAGTAGATGATTTTTCTAGATATACTTGGGTGTATTTCATGAAACATAAGGACAATACACTAGAAATAATCATAGGCTTTAGCAAAAGAGTAGAGAATGAGAGAAATCTCAAAATCAACCGGATCCGTAGTGATCACGGTGGAGATTTTGAGAATTCTAGTTTCTCTAAATTTTACTTAGAACAAGGGTACAAGCATGAATTTTCTTATCCTAGAACACCTCAACAAAATGGAATGGTGGAAAGGAAAAATCGTGCCCTACAAGAAGCCGCTAGGACTATGCTTAGTGCATACTCATTACCTAGCTACTTGCGGGCAGAAGCAGTTAATACTGCTTGCTATATCCAATATAGAGTCCAAATCCATAGGTTTTTAGGGAAAACTCCATTTGAATTATAGAATGGCTCAATTCCAATAATTCACTACTTTAGGGGCTTTGGATGTAAAACCTATATCTTAAACACCAAAGACAATTTGGGGAAATTTGAGTCCAAAGCGGATGAGGGAATCCTAGTTGGATACTCATCCACTAGTATGGGCTATAGAGTATATAACAAAAGGACCCAAATAGTTGAGGAGTCATCAAATGTTCAATTTGATGAAACCTCTACCACTTACCCTAGGAAATCCCCTATTGATGATGATTTCAATGACAAAAATCAAGAAATTACTCAAAAATTTCAAAACATGACCTTAGGGGGTAATAATCAAGGGGGAGGATTAGAGAGTAATAATCAAGGGGGAGCAAGAGGAGATTCGGATGATGAAAGGAGGATTGAGGATAATTATGATTAAAATCAATTTAATACACCTCCTAGAACATTGAAAATTAATCAAAATCATCCTCTTGATCAAGTTGTAGGAGAATTATCTCAAGGTGTTAGAACTAGGTCATTCCATAGAGCTTCCTCTAGTCAAATAGTTCTTATCTCCCAAATTGAGCTAAAATCAATCAATGATGCATTACTTGATCCGGATTGGATCTTAGCAATGCAATATGAATTGGCTCAATATGAAAGGAGTTAAGTATGGGAGTTAGTTCCTAGACCTAATGATAGTACCATCATTACTACAAGATAGGTTTTTAGAAACAAACTAGATGATTAATGCAATATAACTAGGAATAAGGCAAGGTTAGTTGTAAGGGGCTTCAATCAAGTTGAAGGACTTGATTATGATGAAACATATGCCCCAGTTGCTAGGTTAGAGTCCATTAGATCCTATTAGGATATGCCTCCTACATGGGTTTTAAACTCCATCAAATGGATATAAAATCGGCATTCCTAAATGGGTTCATTAAGGAAGAGGTATATGTAGAACAATCTCCCGGGTTTGAAAATATAGATGACCCTAACCATGTATACAAACTTAGAAAAGCCTTATACGGGTTAAAAAAAGCTCCCCCGGCTTGGTATGAAAGATTGCCATCTTTCTTAGTGTCTAAGGGGTTTAGAAGAGGTTAAGTAGATCAAACTCTTTTCATAAAATCAAAATCAAAAGATATATTTGCAACCCAAGTATATGTAGATGACATAATTTTTGGGTCAACCAATGATGAACTCCTTCAAGATTTCATCAAAAATATGGAGAATGAATTTGAAATGAGTCTAGTTGGAGAATTAAAATTCTTCTTAGGATTACAAGTCAAACAAACTAATGAAGGAACCTATGTATACCAAACCAAATATGCCAAAGAAATGATCAAGAAATTTGGTTTGGAAAATGCTAAGGTAGTTTCAACTCTTATGGCAACCAATGCAAAAATAGATAATGATCATGAAGGAAAATCAATTGACCTTAAGCTTTATAGGAGCATGATTGGTAGTCTTTTATGCTTAACCGCTAGTAGACCCGACATTTTATTTGCTGTAGGTATGTGTGCAAGATACCAATCTTGTACCAAAGAGTTTCATTTAGTGGTCGTTAAGAGAATTCTAAGATATATCAAAGGCACACTAAATGTAGGACTTTGGTACCCTAGGACTAAGTCTTTTGATTTGGTTGGGTACACAGACTCCGACTATGTGGGTCACAAGTTGGATTGGAAGAGTACTAGTAGTAGATGTCAATTTCTTGGATCCTCCCTAGTGAGTTGGAGTAGTAGAAAGTAACCTTGTGTTGCTTTGTCCACCACTAAGGCCAAATATGTAGCCATGGGTGATTGTGTGGCTCAATTACTTAAGATGAGATTATGAGCTACACTACTCCAATGTCAAAGTTTATTGTGATAATGTGAGTACCATAAATTTGACCAAAAATCCAGTACATCACTCTAGGACAAAGCACATTGAAGTGAAGCATCACTTCATTAGGGATCATGTGGTTAAGGGGGACATTGAACTTAATTACATATAATCCAAGTCCAACCCAGACGACATATTCACCAAGGCTCTCCCCGAAGTAGAATTTTCATCACTTAGGAGAGAACTTGGAATGTGCTTAATAGAATAGAGGTCTTGGTTTGCATGATCCTATAGAATTTCGAGGATTTATACCTCTAAGCATCTCACAAAAGACCTAAGAAACCATGAATTTTGTATTGAGCCACTTAGACAATATGTTAGATGTTAGGAAGATGCATTTGGTTCATCATGCTTGTTATAATGCATTACTATGAACCAAAATGTCATCTAGAGACATTAATCTTTCATTGGACCAATCATTGGGAAGACTTATGTACAATTAATGTGCATATAGCTCTAAGAATATGATTGAAAATGTCAAACAAAATTTATTTTAAACTATGTTTATCATACTTTGAAAAACAGTTTTCAATTGCTAAGCAAAAGTGATATAAAGTTTGCAAAATACTTAAAGTTTTTGCTAGTTTTCAAAATTGTATCATTTTCGAAATCTAGAAAACATATATTTTTAAAATTATTTTTCCTTGATAAAGAATGATTTGAGAAATGTGTATACAAAATTTCGTGATTTTTTGATCTTTATGGAATTTTTTGGCGCATTTCTGAAGTTGGGCTGAAAAGGCTAAAATTGGCATTTCAGGCTTAGCAGTCGACTGATTCATATATCAGTCGACTGATACTCTGATTTTTCTGCAAATTAGTCCTATCTCTTGATCTTAAGTGCATTCTTAAGTGTCCTAAAACTATGGTATGATAATCTTCAATAAAAAGAGGCTTTAGGACTAAATGATGCAATATTTAAGGGGGAGCTTCATAATATAACCTTTTCATCCCTAAAACTAAATTGTTGCTACAAATGTTAGAAGATAGTTCATATTTCTTCTTTTGTGTTTTGCTCAACATAAGTTTTATGCATCATAACCTATGGCTTGGATTAAGGGGGAGCCCTCATTCTATTTTATACCTTAGTTCAAGGCATGATAAATTTAATGAACTTATTTCTCTTAAGACCATCTCTTTTTGATGTATGTCAAAGGGGGAGAAGGAAGATTTAAGTTAGAATTCACATTGATATATGGTGATATATGATTTCTGAGAATATTTGAAGACCTAACTTAAATGATTGTCAAACATCAAAAAGGGGGAGATTGTTGGTGCAACAATGCCCCAAGCATTTTTATGTTTTGATGTTTGTATAATCATCTAAGTTAGGCAGTATTTGTGATCTAATTATGAACATGTTTAAGTGACAGAAAAATCCAAGTATGAAGACTTGGTAAAGAAAAAGTCCAAGTGTAATCTTGGCAAGAGAAGTCCAAGGAAAGGTCTTGACGGCGTAGGTCCAAGTATGTAGTCTTGGCGGCGTAAAGTCCAAGCAGACCTTGGCAAAGGAAGTCCAAAGGCAAGTCTTGGTAGCGTAAGTCCAAGAATGTAGTCTTGGCGGGGTAAAGTCCAAGCGTGCTTTGGCAAAGAGAAACCCAAGACATGACGAAACTGAAGGAAGCTCTTGGAAGCAAGCACAAAGGATGAACAAGTCGCGGACTCGGAGGGATCTTGCTGGCGCAAGGCTAAAGGAAGAGCTAGAAGGTTGAGTCTAGGTCTAAGGAGTTAGTTTCAAGTATGATTTTCATCATACTTGAAGTATCAGTCGACTGGAGCCTTGTCTCAATCGACTGCTCGTTCACTGAACTAAAGGCGGCTAATTCTGGGTAGAACAGTCGACTGCTAGAGTTTGGTAGTAGACTAATCCACCCATCAGTCGATTGTTATACCTAGCAGTCGACTGATATAAGTCAACTTCGACACAGAAAGAGCATCAGTCGAGTGATCACTTGAAACACTTGACTGGTCACCTAATCAGTCGACTGATGCTATGATCAGTCAACTGATCATCTTCCCATTGAATAGTGACGATCGTAGATCTGGCTTGTCAAAAGTTGTTGGATCACATTGGATACAACATCAGTCGACTGATAGAGACCATCAGTCGACTGATGGAGACCATCAGTCGACTGATGGAGACCATCAGTCGACTGATCGAGGCTCAACGGGAAAATCAACCTCTTCTCTATAAAAAGAGGCCATGGGGTGCTTGATGAGGCTAGTTCTTATGTTCCAACTTTACTCTCAAGCTCCCCATGATTTTCTAAGCTTTCTAATCCTCCTCTTCTCCAATCTTCATCTTCATCAATTGTAAAGAAGAGGAGAGTGTTTGTAAAGAAAGCTTTCTAGTGGAGATTTGATTGGATTGATCCACCTCAAGGACCACCGTGGAGTAGGAGTTTAATCTCCGAACCACGTAAAAGCCTTCTTGTTAGTGATTGTGTTTTAGCTTCTTAATTTCATTTTAGTATTTGTTTTGCTTTCGCTAACCTTTCTTTTAGAAATGAAAAGAGGCTATTCACCCCCCTCTAGTCTTCCAAAGATCCCCAACAGACACCACCCATTGTAGCTGCTGAAAGGTTTTAGAAATTGTTCTAGGGTCAACCGTTGATTTTTTGGTTAATTGGGGATCATGATGTACTACTAGGTGTCACTCATGATTGTTCTATAATTAATGGTTAATTATAGACGACCAACATAAACCAGGAACCTATTTGGTCACACACACTACGAGCATTATCCGAAGGATTTAAAACGAGTTTGAGAATAGGATTCTCAGATTGAGAGAGACTTGGTTTGGTTGGACCAAACATGGAGCAAGCATGAAATTGTTTCAGTCACATCAGAAACATGGATGAGCTGAGTCTTATGAAAACATGATGGATGAACCAAATCGGTTTAGTTCTAATCCAATGGTGGAAAATAAACCAAAGTGGTTTGGTTTGTTTTAAACGAATGAGCCAAAATTGGTTCGGTTCATTTTAACTTAAAATATAGCAACGTAGTTTGGTTTATTTTAACTTAAGTTAATGGAGCAGGTTAACGAATTTTGGTTGTGAACTAATAACTCTTTGAGAAAAGGTTTTCGAGAAAAGGCTTTAGAGAAAAGGTCTTCAGAAAAAGTCTCTTAATGGTTAAGAGATATGTTCTCTATAAATAACGGGGTTGAGAGATAACCCGTGTTGGATCGACTTAGGTTTTGGAAACCCTAGCTTTTTCTCTCCTCTTCCTCTCCCTTGCTTGTGTGCCGACCATTATTGTTGTCTCCGCCCAAGCTCAGTCGTTGGCCACCTTCAGTTGTCAGCCATCCACCGACCAGCAGTCCAGCCTCCGACCACCTCCAGCTACCGGCCACTAGTTTGGTCTACCAACTTTTCCACCAAGCTGCCCACTTGGACAGCTTGTGTCCTTTGCAACAAGAGGGTCGTTTAGCTGGCGTTTGGAATTCCAACAGCGACCTCCTTGCCAAGGATTGGATCTCCAAAAATTCTCTTTGGAGGAGGATCAATGTTTCATCAATTGGTTGACGAAAAATGCTTTTGAGAAGCAAGTTTACGAAACTCATTTTTGGATTCGAATTGTGATCGTCTCTCGGATCACAACGTCTTCGATACAAGACTAGTATCTCGTGTGAAGATGGGCCTCATAGCTTGTTGAAGCTATCCCGACGATACTTGGCATGGATATGGATAGAGGCGAAACTTATGAGGGTCACTAAGGTTGATGCCATTTCCACTTCACAGAATCCGTCAGGTATACCTAGAGTGGTTTCTTTTATTGCAAAATTTTAAATGACGATTATGTCTACACTTGTTGTATCCTTGCATGTGTGTAGTGTGTGTGTTGTAATAAAACAGTTTATTACTTGTTTTTGGTTTCGCTGTGTGCATGTTTACGAAATGTGTTCGAACACACACCCACGTCGGTGTCGGGGAAACCCAACAGTGGTATCAGAGCCTGACTATGTTTCGACATAAACGTAAAATTATTTTGCGATAGTCGTAATTATTTTTTTGGAAATTTTCTTCTTTTGGAAAGTTTAGAAATAATTATGGAAATTTTAATTAGTAAAGAAATACAAATTTGAAATTTTCTAATGTGATTAGGAAATTACAATTTAGGAAATTTGTTTCCTAAATTAAATTTGAATTTCCTTAATTAATATTTTTTATAAATAAAATATGTGATTAGATTTGGAAAATTGATTCCTAATTTAATCAAGATTTGATTTGAGAAATCAAATCTCAAACATATTTTATTTCCAAAATTAGTTATGACAAGTAAGGAAACTATTTGTACATGCCATAATTGTATGCCATGTAATTGCATTAGATGCATATCATTATGTCATGTGTGTTGTGATATGTAGATGTATGTCATGTGTGTCATGTCATGTAGATAATATTTATTTGCATGCAAAGAGGATGAGACCTTAAAACCCTTACACAATGTTATAGCCTACACCTTCCATTAATATGGTCAGAACTAGAGTTTTGTTTCTTGTTTGGGTTGTTGGACTCTCTCCAAGCCTGGCTTGAACTTAAACATGTTCAAACCGTTGAAATAGATTATTACTAATATGGTAAGAGTCAGAGGTCAATCATTAGTTTGGGTTGTTGGACTCTCTCCAAGCCTAGCCAATTGGTTGAATGCGCTCTAACTATATTAAAACTATTTTGCGATTAATGGGTCGGCTTTAACTTGGAGCATCGATTTGTTAGACTCTCTCCAAGGTCGATGTGAAGGGAGGTGAAGTTGGGTGCTATGCATATGATGCATACTTATTAATGTGTTAACAACCTAATGTATGTGTGAACATTCAATTAATTGATAGCACATTGTGATAGTTGCATATATGTGATATGAAATTGGTAACTTGATACCTACCATCGTAGCTAAGAATGTCTTGTTGGACTCTCTCCAAGGTTATTCTTATCTATGTTGGACATCAACCCATTCGGAGATGAACCTACGATCTCCCGAATTGATTTTGAGAGTTTTTGTTTTCGAAAAATGAATGAGATTTATAAATGTATGTTGATGCATTTAAATCATCTTTCTCATATATGCTTGATTTGTATTTCTAGGTTAATTGCTTAACCATGGCATCTTTGAATTTGCGATCTATTTTGGATTTAAATAAATTGAATTGGCTTAGAAACCTAAGAATTGTTCTCAAGGCAGAAAAGCTTGTGTATGTCCTCGAAGAGCCTCTTCCCACCTGCCCTAAAGATGATGCAACTCTGGACCAATTGTTAGCTTATCAGAAACATGTGAATGATTTTGAACTGGCGAGTTACATCATGCCAACTACGATGGTACCCGAGCTTTAGAAGTAGCATGATCATATGGATGTGAATACTATAGTCTTTCATCTTCAAGAGTTGTTTGATGAGCAAGCGAGATCCGAAAGGTTCAATGTCTCCAAGCTCCTCTTCACCTCTAAGATGCAAGAAGGTTCATTTATAGTGCAATTTGTGCTAAAGATGAATGGGTACATCAAGCGATTAGCAACACTCGGTTTTGTGATGGATCATTAATTAAGTATTGACTTAATTCTATATTGTTTGCCCAAGAGATTCTCACAGTTTGTGATGAACAAAATTGAAACCACAATTCCTGAACACCTCATCATGTTGAAGATTGTGGAGCCTTCTATGAAGCATGAGGAGAAGACAACGCTGTTTGTTGATTCCTCTAAGAAGGGTTCTAAAAGGAAGTCAAAACAACAATAGAAGGGGAAGAAGAAAAACGATAAAAAGGCAGAACTAGGTCAAAACGGCACTTGCCATCATTGTGGCAAGGAGGGCCATTGGCGAAGAAAATGCAAGATTTATCTTGAGCCCATGAAGAAGAATAAGGCATATGATGCCCCATCTTCTTTAGATATCTTCGTTATTGATTGTCATTCTATTTCTTTAGACACTTGGGTATTGGATACCGAGTGTGAGTCACATATATGTAATGACATACATGAGCTAAGGAATAAAAGAAGACTCGTCAAGGGAGAATCAAATTTGCGAGTTGGCAATGGAGGAAAGGTTGCAGCGGTCACCATCGGAACATATTTATTGAAGCTCCCTACAGGACTTGTCTTAGAACTTGACAATTTCTATTTCGTTCCTTCGTTGATAAAGAACATCATTTCTATTTCTTGTTTAAATAGAAATGGGTACCATTTGACTTTTAGTAACAATTGTTGTTACATAACTTTGAATGGAGTTCTATGTGAGACTGAAACTTTATGTAATGGTATTTATACATTGGACATATCCAATGACATTTTCAATATCGAAGCGAGCAACAAGCATGCTCGAAAAGATAATCAATTAGACTCTTATATGAGGCATTGTAGTCTTGGCCATGTAAGCAAGAAATGCATGTCCGAATTACACCGATGTGGAATTCTAGAATCGTTTGAATTTTGATTCATTTGATACATGCGAATCATGCTTAAAAGGCAAGATGACTAAGTTACCTTTTACTGGAAAGGGTGAACCGGTAGGAGAGTTACTTGGTCTAATACATACTGATGTATGTGGACCTATATCAACTCATGCTCTAGGAGGCTATAACTACTTCATTACCTTTTATCAATGATCACTCACGATTTGGGTATGTGTTCTTGATGAAACACAAATCTGAAGCCTTTGAAAAGTTCAAAGAATTCAGAAATGAAGTAGAGAAACAACTTAGAAAAAGTATTAAAATACTTCAATCTGATTGAGGTGGTGAATACTTGAGTCAAGATTTTCTGGATTATCTAAGGGATAATGATATATTGTCTTAATGGACTCCGCCGTATACACCACAACTTAATGGTGTATCTGAGAGGCGAAACTGAACCTTGTTGGACATGGTTAGGTCGATGATGAATCATGTGAATCTTTCCAAGTCATTTTGTGGCTATGCACTTCAGACAACTATTTACTGTTGGTGCAATCGGCCCAGGTCACGATTGACCAGACTCGAGTTTGACTCGAGTGATATTTTGATGTTTGACAAAGGGATTTGACAAAGTGGTTTGGCATTGATGTTTGACATTAATGTCGGTTAATATGTTGGGGAGATTGTTGGAGCAATCGACCCGGGTCATGTTTGACCGGACTCGAGTTTGACTCGAGGAAGACCTTGATGGTTGACTGGGGTTGACCATGTGATTATGGGAAAGTCCAAGCATGGGTCTTGGCAAGGTAAAGTCCAAGTCATGGGTACTTGGCATGAAAAGTACAAGTGGGACACTTGGCATTTGGTAAAGTCCAAGTCTTGAGTACTTGGCATGAAAAGTCCAAGTGGGACACTTGGCTCATGGAAAGTCCAAGTCATGGGTACTTGGCATTTGGGAAAGTCCAAGTCTTGAGTACTTGGCATGAGAAGTCCAAGCATGGGTCTTGGCAAATGAGAAGTCCAAGCATGGGTCTTGGCAAATGGAAAGTCCAAGCATGGGTCTTGGCATGGAAAGTCCAACATGGGTTGGCAAGGGAAAGTCCAAGCTTGAGTCTTGGCATTGGGAAGTTCAAGGGAATTGATATTGGCAGCGTAAAGTCCAAGCAGAGTCTTGGTGGCGTAAGTCCAATGTGCCTTGGCGGTATAGACACCGTTAGCATGACATAGCCGAGGGAAGCACCTGGAGGCTAGCGCGATGGATGAACAAGTCATGGATGACTTGGAGGGATCCGAGAGGCGTGAGGCTGATGGAGGTGGCTAGAAGACTTAGGTCTAGGCTAAGGGTGGTCTAGCAAGTATGGGGGCACCATACTTGGGTTAAAACCTCATCTTTGAGGTTGGCAGTCGACTGGCATTATGGCAGGTTCGACTGCCATGAGTCGACTTGAGTTCGACTGCCGTTTAAGAGAAGCTCGAAGTCGACCGCCATGGAGCAAATAATCGATCGACGGCAGCCGATCAAGGGCCTGGCCGATCCGCTAGTTCACCGCAACATGAATGCTCAGTAGCCGATCGGGCCGATTACGCCGGGCCGATCGCCAAAGAGTCCCGTTGGAACTTGTCCAACGTGGATTGAGCCGTTGTCTCACAGCTACAGTGCTGGCAGTCGACTGGGGACTTATGGCAGTCGACTGCTAAGTGGAAATCTAGCCCGATGAAGGATAAAAGCAGCTGTTCGTGGAAGGCTCGATCATCAGATTTTTGGGAGCTTTGGTGAGGCGATTTGAAGGCGATTTGCAGGTGCATTTTAGGGTCCTTCAAGCTCATCCAAGCAACCAACAAGCAAGCGCTCAAAACCCTAGTTTGTAAAGTGTTCTTTACATTTCCTTGTATTTTGCTTGTATTTTTGTGTATTACTTATTGTAATTCATTGTACGAGGTTTCTCCACCTCCGACTTGTTGTTGAGAAGGAGTTATTGCTTAGTGGTGTGTGATTGGCATCACTAGGGCTCGTTTGAGCCCGATCCGTGGAGTAGGAACCGTGCGGTTCCGAACCACGTTATATCCTTGTGTTCGTGATTGTATCTTTTCATTATTGCTTTTATTATTTCTATTCCGCTGCGCATAACAAGTTTTGTAGAGACGATCGCGAACGATTTCCATCTTCCTACGGTCAACGCTATTCACCCCCCCTCTAGCGGCGTCAAATCTCCAACATTTACTTGCTAAATAGAGTTCCGACTAAGGTAGTCTCTACTACTCCATATGACATATGGAATAGTAAGAAACCCCATTTATCTTATTTGAAGATATGAGGTTGTCCTGCATATGTGAAGCAGACTATATTAGACAAACTGGATGCTAAGTCTGATAAATGTCTATTTATTAGATACCCTAAGGAAATGAGGGGTTAGCAATTGAATCATCCTATGGAACAAAATGAAGGGAAAATGATGTGTTTCCCGCTTCTCCTCGATCGCTTGTGCATGGCGATCCTATCACATGTCTCCGGATTAAAATTTTATCAATTAAAACTAATCCGAACGAAGATGGATTACCCAAGCAACCGATTCATCATCTTGCAATTCGACTTGAGCGATTGCTTGAACAAACTTGTTGTTCAAGCAACCTAACTCTTTTCCTCGATTAGCAGCGGAATAGATGATGTATAGATCGCCAGTTTTTGTTTTTATCATTGGGGTCCATGTCAACTAACCACATACAAATACAAAAGAACTAGAATCAATATTAAACAAGATTATACCTCTTATTTTACCTCTTTTCCTCACTTATGCCGACCACCAAACACCAACTTTGTGTTGGTGCAGTGGGCACCAAAGTCGAACCGGTATTTTGATTATGGCAAAAGGCTCAATAGTTAAGGGTATATTTGTTATCTTACGAGCTCAATTAAGTGTGCAGAAATGCTAAAGTTGAGCGGAAGGTCTGCGACACCCGGTGGGAACCGAGGTGGTCGAGCAACGCCAGAGGGACTTCGGAGGAAGCCGAGGTACTCGGGTGAAGACCGGAAGCGAGGCTACAAGGTAAGCTCGTGTGAAAGCGAAGCAAGGTCGTTAAGCGTAGATCCGACCCAATACCTCCAATGGAAGGTCTAGGTCGAGATCAGATGGTTAGAACCATCGTACTTTATATTTTAAGCTAACTTGTACTGCAGTCCAAAACCCTTTGACTACAGTCAACTGCTAGTCAAGTTCGACCTCGAGACGAGCTCGAATTTCAAGGGGCGAATTTGGACTTGACTCGTGTTTTGGTACAAAGGGTGATGTGGCATCAAGGTGGACATCCAAACCATCACCAAGCTTCCTTGTGGTGGACGCCCAAAATAAGGTGAGTTGGCACAAGATGGTTGGCTCCCATGATGTGACACAAGTTGAATGGCTCCAACAAGTTGGCGCCCAAGGAGGTTGGAGGTGGCACAAGGTGGTTGGATGAAACACCTCATCCTTGAGTTGGCGCACAAGAAGGTTGGAGGTGGCACAAGGTGGTTGGATGAAACACCTCATCCTTGAGTTGGCGCAAAGGATGTGGATGAACAAGTCTTGGGGGATAAGAACCTCACCTTGGACACTACCTATGTCTAAATTCATAGATCAATATCCATAAATAGACATGTTCAAGCCAAGCAAATCACAAGAATTCAAGAGCTCTCAACACGCCGTAACGCCATACTACTACTCACATTTGCTACGACGAAGTGCGTCACGACAACAAAAAGCTACATCTTCTACTTATAAGAGTTGTCGGTATATTTATTTAAGTTCTACTTCTTTAAATTGTCTTTGTGCTTTAATCGTAACAAGGAAAGGGGAGTGTCCTTTGCCTTGATTTCTTTTGTAATCGTTGCTCCTACCTCCAACGAGGAGGAGTGGTTTTAGTGAATTGCCCTCCGTACGTGATCAAGGATCACTAGGGCCGTGGATTAGCAATCGAAAGATTGTGAACCACGTAAAAATATCTTGTCTACTTTATATTTCCGCTGTGCACTCTCTACTTGCTTTCTACTTATTGCAAAAGTTTTGTAACGACACCGTATCGCTATTCACCCCCCCCTCTAGCGACACTTTCGATCCAACAATTGGTATCAGAGCCGGGGGCGCTAAGATTCGGTGAAACCACCAATCTAGCTTTGTTTTTCTTTTTTTACAGATTTTTTATTTATTTATTTCTGTTTTCGTATAATTATTTCACTTGCTTATCTTCTCCTACATATAGAATTGCATTAGAAGCTTTAGGATCCGGATAAGGTTGTCCTTGGGTTAGATCCCGAGTAAGGTTATCCTCCGAACTTCAACGACATTCGTGATTTGATTGTTTATTTCTTTTGCAAGTTACATTTTATATATCTTTTTACTTCCTCAAGAGACTACTAATCCAAGACGAAAGTCTTGGAATATTCTTTCCGTGTGTGTTTTGCAAGATTCTTTTTCGTCGTTCTTCTTCTTGTTTTTAAATGGCCCATCTCGAAGGGTTTAGCAACCCCGCTTTACAACGGTAATGACTTTCGTTATTGGAAGGGTCGGATGGAATGCTTTCTTAAAACCCAAATCGAGATGTGGATCGTAATCAAACCGGTTTCACACTTCCTATTAATGAAGATGGTGAATCTTTGGGTTACGATCAATGGTCAAATTCCATGAAAAACAAGTAGAAGCCGATGCCAAGGCAACTCAAATCTTGCAATGTGGGTTGTCCAAGGAAGAGCTCAACCGCGTCGGCCCTTCATTAGTGCAAAGGACTTATGGACCAAGCTAGTGGAACTACACGAAGGCACCGAGCGACACGAAGGTATGTAAAAGAGATTTACTTTTAAATAAATTGTATAACTTGAAAATGCAGGAAAACGAGACCGCAACTCAACTACATGCTCAGATTCAAGACATCGCCAACCAACTCCATGCCATCGGACAAAAGGTCGAGAATCGCGACCTTATCGTATTCTCTTAACTCGTTTCCTAGGACCACCTTGTGGGCATCCATGGTCGATGCCTACAAGGTCTCCAAGGACCTTTCTAAGATTAGGTTAGACGAATTGTTTTCGAACTTGAATTACATGAGCAAACTAACGTGGTCCGTGCCGAGAAGAGTATTGAGTTAGTTGTGTGTTCCAAGAAGAAGAAGCCCCAAGCAAGCCACCCTCGGAGGAAGAAGACGATATCCAAGCTCTAATGGCCAAGCCGACCGAGCACGACTCAAATCAAGAAGAGTCCGAGTCCGAATCCGATGCGATGAGCTTCCATTCAAGATAAGCCACGGATCCGTGATCCGGTTCAAAAGAATCATTAAGAGTAAGTCCGTTACTTAATACTTTGTATGGTGCAATTAAATTTTAAATAAGAAACTAGCTAAGTCCGAGTCCAAGGTCGAGACCTAATTGAGGAGGTTAACCTTCTCAAACATGAGGTCTCCTAACCTCTTCGACTACTGGATTCAAGAGGAGGACTCAACTGCTTGAAAAGCTTGAAGTTGAGAACTCGCTTTTGAAAACACAAGTCAAGACCTTAGGAACACGTTGGAAAGGTTCACTTTGGGATCCAAGGGACTTGACCTCTTACTTGGATCACAAAGGGCCGTGGTACAACAAGGCGGACTCGGGTTTAACTCAAATACAACCAATAAGTCATATATGTCTATAGTAAACCAACATAAGAAAAATGTCCAAGCATGGGTCCCTAAGACCACTTTGATTTCAACTTTAGGATCTAACATGTATTGGGTTCCCAAGGACCAAATTCACTATGTGAATAGACCCACACGATTCAATGGTCCAGGGGGAGCCAAAAAAAAATGTATTTTTGTTAAGTCTTAGAAATAGCATGCTTAGTTTTTCCTTTATTTTTAGAATGGTTAGATTGGACTCATAACCAACTAAAATCTCAAAAGATTGAGCCTCTTTTCAAAAATAAACCAACTAAAATCCTATTTAAAAGATTGAGCCTCGGGGAGCCTCTTTTCAAAAATAACTAGTTAGACCAAAACGTAGTCTCAAGTAAGTCGAGTTATCAATTTCTTGAAATTAGCTTTGTCTAAGGAAGTGGTCGTTGTTCCGATCAAAGAAGGCCTCTGTGCCTCGCCACGACCTGGAAGCTAATCTCTTGAAAAGATTACTTGATGAGCTTAGACTAAATCCGAATCTAACCTAATGTTGGTTAATTTAAATTCATTAAAATTAATCAAGTAAAATTGAAAGTCATCTCACAATAACACATAGGAATAACATGTTTTGATCATGTAGATATTGGTGAGATGATTTAGGTTTAAAAACTTACAAACAACCCTTTAGTAATTCCAATATCCGATCCAACTACCTTATGTGTAGGATCAATGGATGTTGGATGCTGGTTGCTCCCGACACATGACCGGGATCAACTCAAATTTTCGGTTACGATTCAAACGACAAGGATCGTAGCCTTCGAATAACGGCAAGCTCAAAATCATCGATCGGGTGATATTGAGCTCAACTCTAACTTTACAATTCAAAATGTCTTATTAGTAGAAAACTTTCAATATAATTTACTTAGTGTAAGCCAATTGTGTGATAACAATTATAAGGTCATATTTCTAGAAAATGAATCGTAATCAAAATAAATGCAACATCTAAAATAATACTTAAAGGAACTAGGAGTAGCAACATCTACACAATAAATTTACAACTCCTCAACCAAGTGTCTTATGACACAAAGAGGAATCTTGGTTATGGCACCAAGACTGGACACTGCACTCAAGACTCAGTCCACAAGATGAGTCAGTGGCTGGTTATAGGTTTGCCTAAACTAAACAACTTGGATAATAAAATATGTAATGCTTGTCAACAAGGTAAACAATCTAGGACACAACATCAATTAACTAATCAAGAACGAACCAAAAGTGTTCTTGAGCTCCTACACATGGATCTATTTGATTCACATGGAGCTAAGTCACTCAATGGTAGTCAATTTTGCTTAGTCATAATTGACGACTATTCTAGATTTACTTGGGTTAGGTTTATCAAACATAAAAATGATACCTAGACCAACTAATCAATCTTTGTAGGTTAATCGAAAATCAAAAGAACCTTAAGATTAAAAAGACTTAGAAGCGTTTATCATGGTGGTGAATTCGAAACCACTGTGTTTACAGATTGTGAACCTAAACGGATACCACCATGAGTTTTCATGTCCTAGAACCCCACAACAAAATGGGTTAGTCGAACGGAAAAATAGAACCCTACAAGAAGCCGCTAGGACAATGTTAAACGAGTATAACCTACCCGATAGATTTTGGGCGAGGCCGTTAGTACGGGCTTGCTATGTCCAAAATAGGATCCTTATGGTAAAGAGGCACCAAAAGACCTCAGACGAGATTTATCACGATAAAATACCGAACATCAAGTACTTTAGGGTATTTGGATGCAAGGTACATATCTTAAACACTAAGGATTACCTAGGGAAATTCAAATCCAAAACCTCATCGAACCTTTCTAGGATACTCAACCACCGAGAGCTTATAGGATATACAATCACGACACTCTTAGAGTCGAAGAAACCATTAATATAGTTTTCGACGAAGGACACGAACCCGCTCAATCCTTAACAAAACCAACTAGCAAATCAACTTATAGCGAACCCGACTGATCTTGAACTTGAATCTCGTCCTAACCCAAGTCATCCTATCGACCAAGTGATAGATGACTCTAACCCAAGTCAAACTAGAACTCACCCAAGTCATCCTATCGACCAAGTGATAGATGACCCTAACCCGAGTCACACTCAGACTCAAACAAATCATCCTATCAATCAAGTTATAGGTGATCCAAATTTAGGGGTTCGAACTAGAGCTTCATATCGAAACCTTAGTCAAATCTCGTTAATTTCCAAAATCGAACCCAAAACTATTGAACAAGCACTTCTTGATCCCGACTGGATTATTGCTATGCAAGAAGAGCTAGCTCAATTCACTAGAAATGAAGTCTGGGAATTAGTACCACCACCTAAAGAAAAATCAATTATTGGAACAAGGTGGGTATTTCGAAATAAACTTGATGATAAAGGTGAAGTAGTTAGAAATAAAGCTAGGTTAGTCGCAAAAGGGTTTAGTCAAGTCGACGGTTTAGATTACGCTGAGACCTACGCCCGAGCTGACTAGAGTCCATCCGAATGTTGTTAGCATATATTGCACATCGAGGTTTTAAATTGTTTCAAATGGATGTCAAGTCAGCATTTTTGAATGGATACATTAAGGAAGAAGTTTACGCTACCAACCTCCGGATTCAAAATCTAGATAAACTCGACCATGTCCTTAGACTTAAGAAAGCCCTATATGGACTCAAACAAGCCCCAAGAGCTTGGTACAAAAGGCTTTCGATCTATCTTAAGTCCAAAGGATTCAACCAAGGTTTAGTCGACCCAACCTTACTCGTTAAAACCGTAGGAAAAGAAATCTTTATAGCCCAAATCTATGTAGATGATATAATTTTTGGAACTACCAACTCGATCCTCGCTAAACGAATTCATCTCACTTATGGAAAGTGAATTTGAAATGAATTTAGTGGGAGAGTTAAGTTTCTTCTTAGGTTTACAAATTAAACAAACTAAAGATGGAATATATTTACATCAACAAAAATATACTAAGGACTTAATAAATCGATTTGGAATGCAAGATGCTAAAATAATCAATACACCTATGGCAACTAATGTTAATATAAACGAAGATGTAGAAGGAAAACCCGCTGACCTAAAAATACTATAGAGCGCAAATAGGAAGTCTCCTATACTTAACCGCGAAACCGACCCGACATTTTATTCGCGGTAAGTATGTGCGCAAGGTTACAAACCTGCCAAGGAGTCTCACCTAACCCTAGTCAAGCGTATCCTTAGATATCTAAAGGGCACGCTAAACGTAGGTATTTGGTACCCTAGATCTACCGAGTTTAATCTAATCGGCTACTCCGACCGACTATGCGGTAGTAAACTCGATAGAAAGAGCACGAGTGGTTGTTGTCAAATCCTACCGAGTCTAGTAAGTTGGTGCAAGAGGAAGCAAAGATTATGCGTTGCCTTATCTACCACCTTTAATACGTTGCGATGGGTGAGTGTGTCTCACTCTGTGGATGAAGCACACTCTCCAAGACTTTAGCTTAATCTTTAACAACATTAAAACCTACATAGATAACATTAGTTCAATTAACTTAACTAAAAATCCAATATGTCATTCTAGGACAAAACATATAGAAGTTAAACACCACTTCATTAGGGAACATGTAACTAATGGAACTATACAACTAGAGTATGTTGAGTCCAAATCAAACCTAGCGGACATCTTCACCAAACCACTACCCGAAGCCGAATTTAGTTTATTAAGACGAAAGTTAGGTATGTGCGTAATAGAGTAGGATTTAAATTTTTCTATATATGTACTCTACTTTTGCTTCTTTTTATGAAATTAGCCTAAGTCTTACCTTAGAAATCATATACCTATAGATTTAAGGAGCCAACACATCTCACAACACATAGGACTAATGTGTTTGTGTACTTAGCCAATGAGACAGGCGTGAGATGTTAGGACCTTACTCACGGTTCGGATGTAGATTCGCAGCATCGACATGAACCATGGAGTATAATTATTTAAAATTAATCAACTCCTTCAAGACTTATTGATCATTCTATATCAATCAAGTCCAACCGGAGTTGTACATTTTAGATGAACATATTTTCAAGCTTATTATTATTTTAAAAAAAAATATATATATATATATATCTATATATTTATATTGGGAACTTGCTTGGACTTACAAACCTTAAAATATATTTACAAACTTTTTGAGTTAAGGCAAAAGGGGGAGAAAGTCACAAAAGTAAGGAAGAAAGTAAACAAAATTATTACCTTTTATATTAAGTAATTCCGTTTACTTAAGCAACTATTAAGGGGGAGTAAAAATTATTTTTCAAGAACTCACCTTCGTCAAGGGAGGTTACCTCAAAGGAGAACTTGAAACAATAATATTTCTCACTCATGCTTAATCTTTATGCTAGCTCACTCATGCTTAATCTTTATGCTAGCTCATTCATACTTAATCATTATGCTAGCTCATTCATATTTAATCATTATGCTAGCTCATTCATATTTAATCTTTATGCTAGCTCATTCATATTTAATCTTTATGCTAGCTCATTCATGCTTAATCATTATGCTAGCTCATTCATATTTAATCTTTATGCTAGCTCATTCATGCTTAATCATTATGCTAGCTTAATTTTTCCTTAACTTTTGTGTCGGTTTGCCATGAATCAAAAAGGGGGAGATTGTTGGTGCAGTGGGCACCAAAGTCGAACCGGTATTTTGATTATGGCAAAAGGCTCAATAGTTAAGGGTATATTTGTTATCTTACGAGCTCAATTAAGTGTGCAGAAATGCTAAAGTTGAGCGGAAGGTCTGCGACACCCGGTGGGAACCGAGGTGGTCGGGCAACGCCAGAGGGACTTCGGAGGAAGCCGAGGTACTCGGGTGAAGACCGGAAGCGAGGCTACAAGGTAAGCTCGTGTGAAAGCGAAGCAAGGTCGTTAAGCGTAGATCCGACCCAATACCTCCAATGGAAGGTCTAGGTCGAGATCAGATGGTTAGAACCATCGCATTTTATATTTTAAGCTAACTTGTACTGCCCAAAACCCTTTGACTACAAATAACGCTAGTCAAGTTCCAAATCGAGAAGAGCTCGAATTTCAAGGGGGTGAATTTGGACTTGACTCGTGTTTTGGTACAAAGGGTGATGTGGCATCAAGGTGGACATCCAAACCATCACCAAGCTTCCTTGTGGTGGACGCCCAAAATGAGGTGAGTTGGCACAAGATGGTTGGCTCCCATGATGTGGCACAAGTTGAATGGCTCCAACAAGTTGGCGCCCAAGGAGGTTGGAGGTGGCACAAGGTGGTTGGATGAAACACCTCATCCTTGAGTTGGCGCACAAGAAGGTTGGAGGTGGCACAAGGTGGTTGGATGAAACACCTCATCCTTGAGTTGGCGCAAAGGATGTGGATGAACAAGTCTTGGGGGATAAGAACCTCACCTTGGACACTACCTATGTCTAAATTCATAGATCAATATCCATAAATAGACATGTTCAAGCCAAGCAAATCACAAGAATTCAAGAGCTCTCAACACGCCGTCGTAACGCCGCTACTACTACTCACATTTGCTACGACGAAGTGCCGCCGACAACGAAAGCTACATCTTCTACTTATAAGAGTTGTCGGTATATTTATTTAAGTTCTACTTCTTTAAATTGTCTTTGTGCTTTAATCGTAACAAGGAAAGGGGGAGTGTCCCTTTGCCTTGATTTCTTTTTGTAATCGTTGCTCCTACCTCCAACGAGGAGGAGTGGTTTTAGTGAATTGCCCTCCGTACGTGATCAAGGATCACTAGGGCCGTGGATTAGCAATCGAAAGATTGTGAACCACGTAAAAATATCTTGTCTACTTTATATTTCCGCTGTGCACTCTCTACTTGCTTTCTACTTATTGCAAAAGTTTTTTAACGACACCGTATCGCTATTCACCCCCCCCTCTAGCGACACTTTCGATCCAACACTTTGGTTGCCGCCGACCCTAGGAGAGGGAGAGGAGGAGAGAGCGCCGGCCTTATACCAAGGAAGTGTAGGGGATCGATGTGGTTGTGTTGGCAGGCTAGAGGGGGGTGAATAGCCCTCTTTTGTTCGATGGTGGAATTCTCTTGTCTACAAATAATATTAGCGCAATGAAAAATACAAACGAACTATAATAAAGACAAGCGAGATACTAAACAATGCTAACATCGAAATATAACGTGGTTCACGACCTCGCCGCTAATCCACGGTCCGATTCGTCCACGGTGAATCACTCCACAACCAATTCACTATTGGTCTCTCCCTTTAGCCAATGCAAGGTGGAGGTAAACCTTCTTACAACCCAAACACTCCTTCTTACAATAAATGTGAAAGAAAACTAGGAGAAGGAGTTGAAAGCTTGTGGTGCACTTGGATGATCGTTTAGGATTTAAGCATTAGCCATCCAAAAGCCCACACCCTCTCTTTTTATAGAGAGGGCTGATTTCTTCCCATTGGCTGCCACCAGTCGACTACTGCCCTTGGCAGTCGACTGTCGCCACTACAATGACCTCTGAACACGTCAGATCTCGACCGTTATAGTCCAACGGAACCCTTGATAATGATCGATGTATCCATCACCGACCGATGCCTCAGTCGATCGTCTAGCCGACTACGAGAGGTTCTCAGGCCCAAAACCTCTCGACTACCGATCTTGCCATCAACGATCGCCAATATAATATAATGATCACGGGCCAAAAACTCATCAGTCAGATACCAGTCGAACCCTGTTCGACTCAAAGTAGTCGACTGCCATTCCATGGCAGTCGACTGATGTCAGAAAATCTCATCCGACACTTACCCAAATGGCCAAGTTTCACCTAAGAGCACTACCCCTTCCCGGGTTATATTCGCTCACTCTCATCTCTTGGAGTCCCTCGCCTTTGAAGTTGTCTTAGTCTGGCCACGTCCCTCGGATGCGCCAAGCACATGGCTCTGCAGTGCCATCCTTCGCGTCTCGCCCTGAAGTCTACTTCCTCCGGCTTCACTCCAAGCTCCTCGTCCGGCGGTCCCTCGGATGCTCCAAGCGCACGACTTCCGTAAAGCCATCCTTCACCGACTCAAGGACCGAGTCATGAGATGTGAAACTCGCCAAGGCTCCATGTGCGAATTACTAAGTCCTGCAAGACTCTAACGCACATATCACGGGTTGATTGCCCTAACAATCTCCCCCTTTTTGATGTGTGGCAATCCGTTTAAGTTAGGCAAAAATATTTGATAAAATATTAAGGAAAGAAAGCATGTAAATAACATGATTATCAACTCTCCCCTTTAATACATGAAACTCCCCCTAAATACATTCCCCCTTACTTAAACATATATCTTTCTCCCCCTTTGACACCATCAAAAAGATTAAACAGGGTTTATATGGCATGACATCAAGTCTAGAGAGAAGCAAAAATCAAAAACACTTAAAAACCTGATAAAATCAGGTTACTGTGCTCATGGACAGTACATCAGTCGACTGCTATCAGTATGGCAGTCGACTAGCACAAGGAAATCAGGTTTTCTGATTTTCTAGACGAAATTCAGAAATGCATTATAAATTATAGAAAATTCAAAAAATAGTGAAATTTGGGGAACACATTTCTTGTAAGTATATTTATCAATGAAAAATAGTTTTTCATGAAAAATCATTATATTTTCAACGATTTTCCAAAAATCCAAAAGCTTTAAAAACAACTAGGTTTTTGATCAAGTTAATATCACATTTAACACCTAGTTTTGGTTTGAATTGTTTCAAAACATGAACACACAGATTTTAAAGTAAGAAATTGTTTTGAAAACATATGAAATATCCAACCATGATCTTTTGGCAATATGTCTATGAATTAAACATAAGTCTTCCCCATGATTGGTCTATTATTGCTATTTTGACACTTTACATGACCATCTAAATGTCATAGGCACTAGTGGACCATTAGCATCATCCTATCATCTCACCCATGCTAAGTTTTCAATCATGGTAGAATATGGTGAGTGTGAGATGTATCCTAAAGGTATTTGTATATACTTAACCATTAATTCATGCAATTCTACACAAGGTTAAGTATCATCCTAACATTCCACATGATCATAAAGACATATATGTATGAATTCCATATTATGATTATGAAACAAATGTATTTATCAATTTGTGATCATGCATTAGGTATTACATCATGATAATAAAGCAAATATCATCTAAAGAATGATTTATCTATTTATGGGTGCATTATCATCACCCAACACTATTTCAAAAATTTGTCCCGCCATCCTAAGTCAACCAAAATATGATATAGATAAATTCCATATGGTTGACTATCCTAGGGTTTTTCTAACCCTTTAGGATGAATTTAGGAACCCAAAATAAGTTCTTTCCTATGGGGTTCACTAAATACTCCTTAGGGATCCATTTTCTAGCAATTGTCTTCTTTTTATCTTGACCCCTATCAATTAAGCATTTATAGGCCTTTTCATTTTTATTTTCTTTATATCCTAGGTCTTTCTTGTTGAAGCTTGCTCTTTGACTCTCAATGATCATGTTAAGGGTGTTGGAGCCTATTGTGAATTTTTCTAGGGCTTTGGTCAAATGATCTACCTTTTCCCTTAAAGCCCTATTTTCATCCATACATGCATCACTAACATTGAAAGGCATATAATCATGTGAGCATACATCATCATGACTAGAAGAAATATTCTCATTTACATTTAAGCATGATTTTTCTAATTTTTCTTCTAAGTCCTTATTTTGATCTAGCATGCATTTATTTTTCTTCTTTGCCCTAAACAAGTCCTTAGTGAGGCTAGAAATCATGGAAACTATTTTACTAGGTGAGAGATTCGTTACTATAGTTAGACCTGGCCACGGTCCGGGTCCGATCCGGGTCCGAGTCGAAATCGCCGGGTCCGGGTTGACAAAATACCGACCCTTAATCGGCCCACTCGTGGCCGGTTACGGTTCGGGTTGTGGAACCGCCGGTTCGGGTTCGGGTCCGGGTCCGGGTCCGATCCAGTCCGGGTCTGGGTTCGGGTCCGATTCGGTTAATCGTCGTCTTAGTTAAATAAATAAAAATTTAAAGAATGATGTAAATAATTAAAATAAAAAAAAATTGCACAATTAAACTTATAAAAACTCTATCAAATATTTCATTATCTCAATAAAAAATATATTACATCTTGGACTTAAATAAAAAAATCTATTACAATAAAAAAATCAAATACATTTCAATTTTCATTATATTCAATCAATTTCAACAGATTCGTATTTCCTCCCGTCGTCGTAGTTCCGGATGTTCCTTCTGTTTCGTCTTGGTCTTCTTCGTCACTTTTAATATGTTGGGTTCGACTTGCAGCTTTTGACCAATCATTGAGTAAACATTGCGCTTCCAAATTTTTCGGCCTTAAGCTAGAACGTCTCTCGTCCAATGTATTTCCTCCGATACTAAAAGCTTGTTCTACTGCAACCGTTGAAACTGGACAAGCTAGAATTTCTTTTGTCATTATAGATAAGATTGGAAATATTTGAGTTCTTTGCGACCACCATTTTAGAATGTCGAAACTTTCTTCATCTGCATCAATAAAATCAAAAGAAGTGGTAAAATAATTCTCAAGTTCCTGACTGGAACTTGAGGATCCTCGTGGACGTTTAGTCCGTTGCCTTAATAACAATTGTTCTTTAATAAGTTTAGAAGTAATAATACTAGTTGTAGTGGATTGATGTATTTCATGTTCAATAGTTTGTTCACCATATTTAATGTTATATTCATTATAAATATCATGTAAATGAGTTTTAATATTAAACAAAATCAAAGGAATATTAGGAGCAGTTTCGGTAATAGGACTTAAAGATTCATAATATTGTTGGGATGTATACTGAAAGCCTAGCTCTTTTGTATGAACATCTTTATTTTGAAATAAGAATCACATGATCATTGTTTGCATATTTTTATGGTTATGCAATATTGTCTAATACGTTACATTGTAGATAACATGGTGTGTGGTGTCACACGGGAGATCATGTTATCGGCTCCTTGTAAAGTATAAGTAAAGGCTCACAACCGAGATGGCTTTGGACAAACCATCGGAATGGTTGTAGTGTGATTCGCATTGGTTTGTCTTGACCATAGAATCACACTAGTGCACTTTGTGTGTATTGAGCAGACTGACATGCAGGTGATTCGATTTATTGTCGACTACATAATCGAATCGACCTCGATATTATTTAGTACATGCTCTAATCCCGATATAATAACGCACATATACTTGGTACTTTTCTCTTTGATTTACCAATGGGCGAGATTTATAGATTAAATCGATAGGCTCGGTAAGTTGGGAGATGATATTATTTATATGGTGTGCCGCTGATTATAGGAGGAAACCGTGTCCTATATATTAGGATGATGATGTCCCCTTGAGGAGCTTATAAGGTTCATCATGTAAACCCCGCAGTGGACTTGGTCCCAGCATGATGAAAAGGTTGAGTGGTACTACTCATGGAGTTAGATGTTGATTAATTAATGGTTAGTAAATTAATTAATATTCGAGATCTTAAACACGGGGAGAAAATGTACAAATAATATATGGAGCCCATATTATCATATGGGGGTTGGTGAGGTAGATCAATGATGGACCTTTAGTGGATTGGATCATCATTAGTGGATCGGACTTTATGTGGGCTTGATCCATGGGTGGCCAAGACCCAACTCCTCCTCATGGTCCCTAATGTAGCCCATTAACACCTCAAGATGCTTAGATCCAATGGATAGAAACAAAACTCTAAGATCCATTGGTAGAGATCAAATCTCTAAGATCCGACGGTTGAGATTAAATCTCTAGATCCGACGGTTGAGATTAAATCCCTAGAACCAATGGAGGAGATTAATTCATGACTTATCCCTAACTCTATAAAAGGAGGGCATGGGGAGTGGTCGTGACATACATGAAAGGGAGGGAGCAAGGCTTGGGCGGTAAGAAAAGGGCAATCCTAGTTGAGATAGGATTGGAATTAGGTTAGGGTTTGGAAGCAAGGGTGGCACCAAATAAGGCAAGTTTTCCTTCTTCTTCCTTGCCTTGTGGCCAACGTCCAGCAGCTATTCCAGCTCTTCCCAGCCCTTGGCCACGCCAAAACACTCCCTCTCTTCTCCTTAGGTGGTGGAAACAAGATATAGGGTTTCCTTGGTGTCTTGGTAGTTTTCCATCATCTTCTTCTCCTTCTAGTTCCGGCAAGAACTTCTATAGTTCTTTGTTGGTTGAGTTTTTGAAGGAGAAAACATTGTTTCTTTCTTCCTCTTGCTTGGGAAAAGCAAGGAAGGAAGTTTTGATCTAGGAGCTGACTTTTTGGTGGATCGTCGCCCACACGACGCCCAAAAAGGAGGAGGGTCATACATTAGAAGACCAAGAGGTATAACTATTCTTCTATCTCTTTATTCATTGCTTGTGTTTGTTTTTCAAAATATAAGCATGTTATATTTCTGTAAATAGGCTAAATAATACTTGGATCCCGAGTATAAATACAAAAACCGCGATCCGGACATCGCTATTCCGCTGCTACTCAGAGAATAGAGAATGGTCGCCGAACAACTAGTTTGTTCAAGTGACCTCTCTAAATGAATAGCACGACGATGACTTGGTTGCTTTGGGAATCCTTTTATCTAGGATTAAATTTTTAATCCGGGGACATCAAGGGATCACCATGGTCAAGCAACCGAGGTAAGGGGAAGGGTTTCTCACTGATCAACCCCAACAATTGCATCGAGCCAAGGTTTCCCCGGTTTTGTGTGTTTAGGATTCGGTTAATTTTTATGCACTTTTTCATATATTAAATGTGCAGGATAATAGTAGGATATGCGAGCTTAACTCTTTTGGTTGCGGGCATAAGATTCCACTATTATGGCATGTGTGTGTATGTGATTGTATGTGTGTAAATATTTATTTTGTTGAATCCTCGGGGTTGACGAGGCTAGTATTTATTTTTTGTAAATTAAATACGGCATTGTTTAGCCGCTCTTTATTTTATTTTACTTTCGATCTAGATTCATGTACACGCCCTCGTTGAGTATAGGATAGATTGATGTAAATTAAAATAGGTTTTAGTCTCGGCTCGGATCTCCGGAGGGCTTGTACATGGCAAAGGAGGAGCGGAAGATGGCGACGCGACTGAAGACAAAAGCCATAATAGTTGGAAAAATTTTTATTTTTCATATTTATTGCTTTTGTTTGATATGCATGTCGCTATTAGTAAAATTCCTCATTTTCAATTTACTAAGTGGGAGAGGATATTTTAATTAATTCCCGGCCTCCATTACAATTTGACGTGTGATGCAACAAACTTGCGTGTCGGCTCTGAGTGCCTTCCTCCCTACGGACGAGTTTGTTTGCGGATCACTAGGTCAAATAATGGTTATAGGAAATTATCTAGGAGCATGTGTACTTTCACAGCGGTAAGGCACATAATCCGAAATAATTCCCTTAGTATCGTGTAATGGTGCACACTTAGATGCAAATAAAAGTATCCTCCCCATCGGAGTCACTGCTTTTATTTGTAGGGCCAAAGAGGAACCAACTATTAATTTTATTTGTCAAAAAGTAAGGTTGACAAGATAATAAAATTAATGGGTAAAACCTCCTCTTACAAATGTAGAATTCAGATATCGTCACACCGCGTGGCATGCGATATTCTCGGTGTTTTGAGGTGTTGGTTGATTTCAAATTTTATTGTTTTGAGGAATCAATAATTTTTGAAATCTAAAATAATAATCTATGGGATTCTTGAAAATTCCTCACTCAATTTACTAAGTGGGAGAGGGATATTTTAATTAATTCCCACGGCCTCATTACAATTTGACGTGTGATGCAACAAACTTGCGTGTCGCCTGAGTGCCTTCCTCCTGCGATGATGAGTTTATTTGCGGATCACTAGGTCAAATAATGGTTATAGGAAATTATCTAGGAGCGTGTGTACTTCCACAGTGGTAAGGCACATAATCCAAAATAATTCCCTTAGTATCGTGTAATGGTGCACACTTAGATGCAAATAAAAAGTATCCTCCCCATCGGAGTCACTGCTTTTATTTGTAGGGCCAAAGAGGAACCAACTATTAATTTTATTTGTCAAAAAGTAAGGTTGACAAGATAATAAAATTAATGGGTAAAACCTCCTCTTACAAATGTAGAATTCATATACGTCCACACTGCGTGGCATGCGATATTCTCGGTGTTTTGAGGTGTTGGTTGATATCAAAATTTTATTGTTTGAGGAATCAATAATTTTTTGAAATCTAAAGTAATGATCTATGTGATTCTTAGGATTTTCAAAATGACTTTCAGCCCACTTGTTGTGATACTAAAAGAAATAAACTTACTGTACCCAAATAATGTTGATTGGAAAAGAATCTAGATATTGTCTTATCTGCTAAGGAGTACAAGTATGCACTCTTCGAAGAGTGTCCTCAAGCCATGGTTGCTCAAAAAGGTTTCTACTTCTAAGCCGAAAGGTAAGAAGAAGAAAAAACAAGGTGGAGCAAAGGTGGTGGGAGGATCTCAGGGAGGAGTGAAGAAGCCGAAAGGCAAGTACTTTAAGCAGGATGGACATTGGAAGAAGGACTGTCCCAGTCCAAAACAGAACAAAGGTATATCCTTTGGACTAGTCGTTGAAACATGATTAGCGGTGTTATCTACCGGCACCTGGTGTGTAGATATGAGAGTCACTAATCATGTCTGCAACACTTTGCAGGGGTTTCAGGAAACCCAACGACTAGCTAAAGGGGAGATTACCATTTTGGGCAATGCCATGAAGGTGGCGGCTATTGCAGTGGGAGAAGTTTTATTTATCTCTTGAGAAAAATAAAACTAAGGTTTTGGAAAATTCCCTTTATGTATCTTTATTTAGAAAGAATTTAGTTTCAGTTTCTAAATTATTATGGATGGATATTCTATTTCTTTTAATGACAGAGTTGTTATAAAAAGGAATAGGGAGAATATCTGTTCAGGTACATTGAAAGGAAATTTGTATACAAAACCTCCCACGATGCAAATTGAAGTTAATAACTCATCTTCTAATTCCAAAAGGAGAAAAGAACCTTCGAAGATGAACCAAACATATCTTTGCCATCTTAGTCTTGGTCACATTAACCTAAGCAGAATTCAAAGGTTGATAGCTGATGGGCCTTTGGGTTCATTAGTGGTGGAGGATCTCCCAACCTACGAATCTTGCTTGGAGGGTAAGATGACCAAGAGGCCTTTCAAGGCCAAGGGGTATAGAGCCAAAGATATGTTAGAAATGGTTCATTCTGATTCGTATGGTCCTATGTCTATCTGCAAGAGGTAGTTTTGAATATTTCGTCTTTTTCATAGACAATTATTCAAGATGACACTACGATCTGATCGTGGTGGAGTACCTCTTGGGAGAGTTTAGGAATTACCTATCGAGAGGTTGGGATTCAATCCCAATTGTCACTAGCACACCCAGTGAGAATGATGTAGAAGAGCGAAGGAATAGGACTCTTATAGAGATGGTTAGATCGATGATGAGTTATTCGACTTGCGGACTGTTCGGGGATATGCTCTAGATCTACGGTGTACATTCGAACTTGGTTCCATCTAAATCAGTGCCTTCTACTCCCACGAGTTGTGGATCGGCAGCCTAGTCTAAGACATATTCGGATATGGGAGAGTCCGGCACATGTCTTTGAAGGCGGATGATGGTAAGTTGGAACTCGCAAAAGTGCGCTTGTTCGCTGGCTATCCTAGATGAACGAAGGGTGGATTGTTTTATAGTCCTAGAGATCGAGAGTGATCGTTAGCACTAACACTAGATTTCTAGAGGAAGACTATGTGATGAGCCACAAGCCCAAGAGTAAAATTGTTCCGAGGAGTTAAAAGGGAAGTCACTTTAGTACCACCTACAAGAGGATATACCACATGTCATCGCACCGCTGTGTCACAAAGGATACACAAGTGATGTCTCGTCGTAGTGGGAGGGTTGTGAGATCTGATAGATTCATGTTCTTGGGAGAATCTTTTGATTTGGTCCCTGGCGAACATGAACCCGATCCCTGGACATATGACGAGGCAATCCAAGATAAAGATGCACTATCTTGGCAAAGTGCAATGAATACTGAGATTGAATCTATGGATTCAAGTCAGGTTTGAGAGCTCTTATGCATAGCAGCTCATATGGATTATGAGGTGTGGCATATGGATATCAAGAAAGCTTTCCTTAATGGAAGTCTTGAGGAAACCATCTATATGAAGCAACCAGAGGGATTCATTGCTAAGGGCAAAGAGCATCTTGTGTGTAAGCTTAATCGGTCCATTTATGGATTGAAGCAAGCTTCAAGATCTTGGAACATCCGCTTTGATGAGATAATCCAGTCTTATGGATTTATTCAAAGTCCGGATGAGTCTTGTGTATACAAGAGATGTGACGGAAACGTAGTGGTATTTCTTGTACTATACGTAGATGACATTTTGGTGGTTGGCAACAACATCGAAGTGTTATCGGACGTAAGGGTATGGTTGTCCAAACAGTTTGATATGAAGGACTTGGGAGAGGTGAGACACATCCTTGGGATCAAGGTTATAAGGGATCGCAGGAAAAGGATGTTGTGCTTATCCCAAGCTTCATACATAGACACGATTATGGAGCGTTTTAGCATGCAGAACTCCAAGAAGGGTTTTCTACCTTTCAGGCAAGGAGTACCTCTATCTAAGGAGATATGTCCTAGATCATTTGAGTAGATAGAGGAGATGAAGGCGGTTGCAGTAGGAAGCCTCATGTATGCGATGCTCTGTACGAGACCAGATATCTGCTTTGCCGTGGGCATGGTCAGCAGATATCAGAGTAATCCAGGACAGGGATATTGGACTGCGGTAAAGCATATATTGTAGTGCCTGAGAAGGACTAGGGATTATATGCTAGTTTACCGGGCAGACCAATTACTCCCTGTGGGTTACACGGATTCCGATTTCCAATCTGATAGGGATAACAGTAAGTCTACCTCAGGTTTTGTGTTTACTTTGGGAGGTGGAGCCATTGTATGGAGGAGTGCCCAGCAGAAATGCGTGGCGGACTCCACCATGGAAGCTGAGTATGTGGCAGCCTATGAGGCGGCCAAAGAAGCTGAGTGGCTCAGGAACTTTCTGATGGACTTGGATGTGATTCTGGTTTGCCTGAACTATCACAATTTATTGTGATAATAGTGGTGCAATTGCAAACTCAAGGAACCACGAGCCCATAAGGCTAGTAAACACATAGAGCAAGTACCACGATACGAAATCGTAAAGGAGGTAGAAGTTGTTGTCGCCTAGATTGCATCGAGAGGATGACCGTAGACCCTTTCACTAAGGCCCTTCTAGCGAGAGCTTTGATAGGCATGTGGAGGGAAGGGGAATCGGATGTATGGCAAGATAAGGACAAAGATAGTCTTTAGTATAAGTGGGAGATTGTTGGGATGTATATGAAAGCCTAGCTCTTTGTATGAACATCTTTATTTTGAAATAAGAATCACATGATCATTGTTTGCATATTTTTATGGTTATGCAATATTGTCTAATACGTTACATTGTAGATAACATGGTGTGTGGTGTCACACGAGATCATGTTATCTCCTTGTAAAGTATAAGTAAAGGCTCACAACCGAGATGGCTTTGGACAAACCATCGGAATGGTTGTAGTGTGATTTAGTATTGGTTTGTCTTGACCATAGAATCACACTAGTGCACTTTGTGTGTATTGAGCAGGACCGACACGGAGGTGATTCGATTTATTGCTGACTACATAATCGAATCGGACCTCAGATATTATTTAGTACATGCTCTTAATCCCGATATAATAACGGGCACATATACTTGGTACTCATCTCTTTGATTTACCAATGGGCGAGATTTATAGATTAAATCGATAGACTGTAAGTTGGGAGATGATATTATTTATATGGTGTGCCGTTCATTATAGGAGGAAACCGTGTCCTATATATTAGGATGATGATGTCCCCTTGAGGAGCTCATAAGGTTCATCATGTAAACCCTGCAGGTGGACTTGGTCCGGCATGATGAAAAGGTTGAGTGGTACTACTCATGGAGTTAGATGTTGATTAATTAATGGTTAGTAAATTAATTAATCGACGGACATTCGAGATCTTAAACACGGGGAGAAAATGTACAAATAATATATGGAGCCCATATTATCATATGGGAGTTGGTGAGGTAGATCAATGATGGACCTTTAGTGGATTGGATCATCATTAGTGGATCGGACTTTATGTGGGCTTGATCCATGGGTGGCCAAGACCCAACTCCTCCTCATGGTCCCTAATGTAGCCCATTAACACCTCAAGATGCTTAGATCCAATGGATAGAAACAAAACTCTAAGATCCATTGGTAGAGATCAAATCTCTAAGATCCGACGGTTGAGATTAAATCTCTAGATCCGACGGTTGAGATTAAATCCCTAGAACCAATGGAGGAGATTAATTCATGACTTATCCCTAACTCTATAAAAGGAGGGCATGGGGAGTGGTCGTGACATACATGAAAGGGAGGGAGCAAGGCTTGGGCGGCAAGAATAGGGCAATCCTAGTTGAGATAGGATTGGAATTAGGGTTAGGGTTTGGAAGCAAGGGTGGCACCAAATAAGGCAAGTTTTCCTTCTTCTTCCTTGCCTTGTGGCCAACGTCCAGCAGCTATTCCAGCCCTTCCCAGCCCTTGGCCACGCCCAAAACACTCCCCTCTCTTCTCCTTAGGTGGTGGAAACAAGATATAGGGTTTCCCTTGGTGTCTTGGTAGTTTTCCATCATCTTCTTCTCCTTCTAGTTGGCCGGCGGCAAGAACTTCTATAGTTCTTTGTTGGTTGAGTTTTTGAAGGAGAAAAACATTGTTTCTCTTCTTTCTCTTGCTTGGGAAAAGCAAGGAAGGAAGTTTTGCGATCTAGGAGCTTCGACTTTTGGTGGATCGTCGCCCACACGACGTCCAAAAGGAGGAGGGTCATACATTAGAAGACCAAGAGGTATAACTGTTCTTCTATCTCTTTTATTCATTGCTTGTGTTTGTTTTTCAAAATATAAGCATGTTATATTTCTGTAAATAGGCTAAATAATACTTGGATCCCGAGTATAAATACAAAAACCAGCGATCCGGACATCGTCTATTCCGCGGCTACTCGTAGAATAGAGAATGGTCGCTTGAACAACTAGTTTGTTCAAGTGACCTCTCTAAATGAATAGCACGACGATGACTTGGTTGCTTTGGGAATCCCTTTTGTCTAGGATTAAATTTTTAATCCGGGGACATCGAAGGGATCACCATGGTCAAGCAACCGAGGTGAAGGGGAAGCGAAGTTTCCCCTCACGGATCAACCCCAACAAATATAATGCTAACATATCTTGCAAACCATCTAATTTAAGTCTAGGATCTAAAACAAAAGCACATAAAAATATTTCAGGAATGTTTAAGAAATATTTTTCCCATTTTTCTTTCATTACATAAATACATTGAGATAAATAAGTATCATTTGATTGAATATGTTCATTAAAAATACATGCAATATTACAACAATGTGTTAAAACTAAATGTGAAGTTGGATAATAAACACCTGATAATTGGTCACTAGCATCACTAAAAACTTTTAAAATTTCACAAATACTAGTGCATATATTCCATTGATTTGAAAATAAATAAATATCACGTGATTGAACATGTTGATGAAAAAACATACATAATAAATCTTTGTATTCAAAAGTAGATAACAACAATTTATAAGTAGAATTCCAACGAGTTGGAACGTCACGTGCAAACCGTTTAGGCTTCATACCATTTATTTTACAAAATTTTCTCCATTCTTTCATAACTTGAGGATGTGTCCATAAATAATGAATTGCACTCCTAATTGGTTGAATATGTGATCCTAAATTTTTAAGTCCATCTTGAACACACAAATTTAAAATGTGACATGTACACCTAATATGAAAAAATCTTCCACCTATTGATGGTTTACATATATCAATAAGTTCACTAATACTAGAGGTATTTGCACTAGCATTATCAAAAGAAATTGAAAAAACTTTAGAAGTTAGACCATATTCTTCTAAAATAACAAAAATAAGTTGTGAATTATTTTGTGCCGTGTGTGTTTCATTAAAACATCTCTATGCTAGTAATCTTTTTTGAATGTCCCAATTATTATCAATCCAATGACAAGTAATACCCATATATGAACAACTTTGCCAATGATCACTCCAAATATCGGAACACAAAGAAACTTTATTGTTTAAACTAGAAAATTCTTTAATCAATTCTTTTTTTTGTTCTAAGACTAATTTTAAAAGTGTGCATTTTAGAGTATTTCTTGGGATACATTTAATAGAAGGATTTGCACTTGTAGAAAGTCAATTTTCAAAAGATAATTTATCACTGAAACTAAAAGAAAGTTGTTCAATTGCATAAAATTTAGCAGTTTCTTCTCTAAATCTAGTTTCGTCAAATTTAAAGAGTTTAGATTCGTTACCCCAACCCGATTGAGAAGAGAATGTAGGAATTTGAGTTTGAGAACGATCAATACCAATTTCCACTAGATGATTTCTCTCCACATGTCGAGTAAGGGTTCCGTAACCTCCTCCTTGTTGAAATTTGTAACATTTCGAACAATATTTGCATTTTGCTTGCATATCACCAGAAGGGAGCGTTACTTTTTCGAAATTTTTGGTGAAGATATCAGATGCGGGCCGAGGCACTCGAGTTGGTCTTGTAGTCGTAGAACCCCCCATCGTACTGGATGTATTGCTCATACTTTCTTGACTTTGATGATGATGACGTATTTGAAATTCATCACCGGAAATATCAAGATCATAGTCGCCGATATCGAATTGAGGTGAATCGCTGCCTTGCTCGAACTCGAACTCGGGCGTTGGTGGCATTATGCTCTTTCCCTTTCTGGCACCGACCACACCCTTACGACTTGATCCGGCTCCAGACATTTGTAAAAATATGACTTGAAAGTTGAGACTTGAAAGCAAATGAGGGAATGAGAATTAGAGAAGAGAAGTTGTGATTTGTGAAAAAATGAGAGGGAATGGAGGTGTATTTATAGGAAAAAAACATAAAAATCCAACTACCGACTGCCGGGCCGGCCGGGGTCGGTTTCCACATCGCCACGAAATCGCGGGTCGTTGATCATCAACGCCACGAAATCGTGGTCGCCATTTTTTTTGTTTTAAAATGGTGGACCATTCCGCCACCGTCGCCTGTTAGACACAACGGCCACGAAATCGTGGCCGTTAATTTTTTATTTTTATTTATTTTTTTAAATCGCCGGTTCGATTTTTTTTTTGGTTCGGTTTTTTAAAAAACCAGAACCGGACCGCCTAATAGCCGGTCTGGTCATGGGTCCGGGTTCGGTTCCGGTTCCGGGTCGGGTCCGGGTTTGACCCGGACCTTGGCCGGGTCTAACCATAGTCTCCATGTCTTCTTCTTCGGATTCGGAGGATGGTGAAGAAGCTCCCCCTTCACTAGAGCTATCCTCACTTGTGCTTGATTCTTCATTTTCGGTGGAGGAGGAGTCTAGATCGTCAAAGGCCATCAAAGCTAGGTTGGTGACAAAAGCATTCTCCTCTTCCGATGATGATGAAGATGATGAAGAGGGGTCATCCCATGTCCTTGCTTTTAGTGCTTTGGCTTTCCCTTTTTCTTTGGCCTTCTTCTCTTCTTCCTTCTTCTTGCTCCCCTTCTTCTTCTTCTTCTTTTCTTCTTTCTTTTTCTTCTCCTCTTTTCTCTTGTTCAAGAGGGGACAATTGTCCCTTATGTGTTCCTCTCCTTGGCAATTATAACAAATCACCTTCCCCCTTGGTCTTCTCCTCATATCATTAGATTTATTAAATTTAAAATTTCTTAAAGCACGCCTTACCTTCCTTACCATATAAGCTTCTTCCGTGCTATCCATGGAGGAGGATGAGGATGCTTCATCGGAGGAGGAGGGGTTCTCCATCTTCTTCTTCCCTTTGTTAGCCATCAAGGCTACTCCTCTTGAAGGTTGAAACCTTGGCTCTTCTACTATTCCTTCGAGCCTTGTTTCGTGGAGCTCCATAGTTGAGAAGAACTCCTCCAAGGTGCTCACTTCTAAATTCTTGGACATGTAGAAGGAGTCCATCATTGAGCACCATTTTGATGACTGGGGAAAGGCATCAATTGCTTTCATGAGCATATCCCGGTTCGAAAGTCTTTCTCCTACACTTGTTAGCCCAATTAAAATTTCTTTGAATCTAGAATGTAAAGAGGTTACCTTTTCTCCTTTTTCAAGCTTAATATTTGTTAGTTGGGAGCTGAGGAGGTCTCTTCTTGCAAGCTTGGCCTCCGAAGTGCCTTCATGAAGCTCTACTAGCTTCTCCCACATCTCCTTGGCACTTGCACACTCCCCTATCCTATTCACTTCTTGTTGGGGGTGTACGTTGTAGAGATGATGTTTGGCTTTCGTGTTTTCCAAGTACTCTTCCCTTTGCCTCTTGCTCCACCTTGATTAATCCAATGGCTCCCCATATTCATTCCTAGGTATTTCGAAACCATTTTTCATAATTAAAAGAACTTTGAAATCGATTTTGAAAAATACCTCCATTCTCTTTTTCCACCAAACTTTGGTGGGTGAATGTTTGAATCAGCCATTCTTGAATGTGCTTGTTGTGGAGGTTAGTCCTCGACAAGCTTTTCTTGCTCTGATGCCACTTGTAGGGGATCGATGTGTATGTGTTGGCCGACTAGAGGGGGTTAATAGCCCTCTTTCGTTCTATGGTGAAATTCGCTTGTCTACAAATAATATTAGCACAACGGAAAATACAAATGAACTATAATAAAGACAAGCGAGATACTAAACAATGCTAACACTGAAATATAATGTGGTTCATGGCCTCGTCGCTAATCCACGGTCCGATTCGTCCACGGTGAATCACTTCGCAACCAATTCACTATTGGTCTCTCCCTTTAGCCAATGCAAGGTGGAGGTAAACCTTCTTACAACCCAAACACTCCTTCTTACAATAAATGTGAAAGAAAACTAGGAGAAGGAGTTGAAAGCTTGTGGGGAACTTGGATGATCGTTTAAGACTTAAGCATTAGCCATCCAAAAGCCCACACCCTCTCTTTTTATAGAGAGGGTTGATTTCTTCCCGTTGGCCGCCACCAGTCGACTGCTGCCCTTGGCAGTCGATTGCCGCCACTACAACGACCTCTGAACACGTCAGATCCCGACCATTGTAGTCCAATGGAACCCTTGGCAGTCGACTGATGTATCCATTAGTCGACTGATGCCTTGTAGTCGACAAGCAAATATGTTATCAATTATGTCATAATCATCATCATGCATTTAAGATTTATGAAAATTGATTTAAAGATAATTGACATGATTTGAAGTCTCATGCATAAGAGACTCATATAGTGTTGCTCTAGAAAAATGCATGAGATCCTAGTTTAGGATGAACAAAACCCATATCTCACATCACATTGACATGTGTGTGTATTGATACACCCTAGACACATGTGAGATGTTAAGAAATGAGTTAAGTTCAAGGTGCATAGTTTTTGCATCTAGATGAACTCAAACTCATCTTATACCATGGATGAATCATGAAGAAAGCTTATGTACAAGTCATGTGCATTAAGCCCATAGACCATGGTTCAATATAAGATTTTAAAACTATTTCAAAATCATTTTGAAAAACCTTGGTGAAGTCCATCTTTTGATAGCAATCACCATTGTGGAAGTTGATACAAAATAGCTCAAAAACATTGAAGTTATCAATGGTTTTGAATTTTGTGTCAATCTCTTATTTTAATGGGTATTTTATTTTCAAAATATTTTTCACCCATAATGATTGACTTAAGTATTATACATATGAAGTTTCATATTTTTCAAATTATGTGTAATTACTTATGATTTTTTGAATTTCAGTTTTCTGAACCTGATTTCTACATTTGCATAAATCAGTCGACTGCTGCTTATGGCAGTCGACTGGAGTCAAGGGCAATCGACTGCTGACTATTAGAGTCAACTGCCAGGCCTGATTTCGAGTAAATAAGAATTGTTTAGTCTGATTTCTATTGGATCGAGAAGCGTCGCTAGAGGGGGGGGTGAATAGTGAGCGTAAAACTTTCTTTCGTTCGTTCGATAAGAGCAAGCACAGTGGAAAAATAAATAAGACAATTTATTTTTACTTGGTTTACAGCCCACCGACTGTTAATCCAAGGCCCCACGATCCTTGACTGCGTACGAAGGGGTAATCCACTATAAAGTCTCCTCTTCGTTGAAGGTAGGAGACAACAATCACAAAACCGAAAGTACGAGGATGAGGCAAGAAGCCTACCTCACCTCATTATGATTAAAACCACGATCGAATATAGTAAATAAAAATAATACTTGCTGCCGACGAATAGATTCTGAACTTGGCGTTGCGTCAACATTACGGCGTTGTAGCTTTGGCGCTGGGGGAGCACTTTGAGAGCAAGATGATTGATCTTTGGGTTAGAGTCCTCCCCTCCTTTTATAGACTTTTGCATTATAATAAGTCCTGATAGAAATCCTCAACTTTTGGAACTGATCACGAGGTGGCTCCTTACCTTATCGAGAAGTGGCTGCATCAAACATTATCTGTTTTGACCTAGCTCAAAAGGTTGATTCATCGCCATCAGTCGACTGATGCCTTCCATCAGTTGACTGATGTGCATCAGTTGACTGCCCAACGACTAGCAGTCTACTGCCATCCTGGCCACTTCCCTGTAGTAAGAGGTTAGCACGGAAAATGGTAAATATGATGGTTCCTTACCGTCCGATCTCGACCTAGACCTTCCACTGGAAGTCTTAGTCAGATTGGCACCTACGGTCATCCCCGTACAGAGGATATGACCTTACCATCTCTCTTCACACTCGTGCTTACCTCTGGTCCTTTATGACCTGTCGCTTTTGTAACGCCCGCCCTTATCTGCTCTCAGGGCGGCGCTACTGTTACTCCTTTTTTTTTTTTTTAAACATACTACATATGGATCCTCTCACAACCTACGTACTTTAACAGGTCATCATAACTTAAACCTTCTTTTGCACATGCATCACATATCATATTCATCGTTAGCATGTTAACATATCTTCCATAACATGCATACATAAAGATTCGTTCATGAGTTCTAACATTTCCAACCTTCTTAAGTAGAGGATACTCATTAAACACAAGTCTTATAAGCGGAAGCAATGTCTTAAGTTGTTCTTAGAGCATATAAATACAAGCAGATAGTATAGGGTCTTCTTCCACCATGCCACTATCACACACACTTGGCCCCTCCTGCTACTTCCTCTAGCGCAGACTTCCTTTATCTGCAGTATATGGACAACATGAACTATAAGCATATAGCTTAGTAAGATCCTTGCCTACTCACAAAAGCCACAACTTCATCAAGCAATTAGAACATGAGCATACTAGCATAAAGGACCTAAGTATTTCATAGCAACACTAATCAACAACATATCCATGTAATAAAAAAACTAAGCATGGCATAGAATTAAAGCCGTTAAGCATAATTAATCTAAGCATGGCATAATTTGAACATAAGCGTTATAACTACATAAAACTAAGCATGCAGAAAAGACATATTCATAAGCGTTTTAAAACTTAACAATAAGCATTCCTAACCTAAGCATCCGTAACATCCTACATCTTAAACCTACATAAAGTACATAGGCACAAACATTCTTCAACTTAACCATGACCATTCATCAGGGAAATCCAATCATGCATAAAAGACATAATCATAAGCATTTGTTTAACTTGGACATAAACATTTGTAATAACATAAATCCTAAACTTGTAGAAAGAACATAATCGCAAGTATTCATAATCTTACCCGTAACATTCACCACATCATAAATTCTAAACTAGCATGAAGTACATAGTCGCAACGTTCTTAAACTTAACTCTAAACATCATAACTTCATAACATCTAGCATGCATGAAGAACATAGTTTGCAAGCATTCAGAGTATTTAACATGAGCATACACAATAATCATAAAAGTCTTTCCTTTTCAAAACATATACTTATAGATACTTCAAAATCATCATAACTTCATAACATCTAGCATGCATAAAGAACACGGTTTGCAAGCATTCAGAGTATTTAACATGAGCATACACAATAAACATAAAGGTCTTTCCTTTTCAAAACATATACTTATAGATACTTCAAAATCATCATAACTTCATAACATCTAGCATGCATAAAGAACACGGTTTGCAAGCATTCAGAGTATTCAACATGAGCATACACAATAAACATACAAGTCTTTCCTTTTCAAAACATATACTTATAGATACTTCAAAATCATCATAACTTCATAACATCTAGCATGCATAAAGAACACGGTTTGCAAGCATTCAGAGTATTCAACATGAGCATACACAATAAACATACAAGTCTTTCCTTTTCAAAACATATACTTATAGATACTTCAAAATCATCATAACTTGTTTGGGGGGCCCCAGGTTAAGTACCACATAATGCGCGTTCCCTAGTAGGCTGGGGTAGCGAGCCACCAGTCCTACTAGAGCAAGACCTCTTACGTCTTACCAGGGCAAGACCTCTTACATCTTCTTATGTCCCTATGGATTTGATTAACGACCACCTGACGGGTCGGGTACTTAACCTCTTGCAAAGTAAAATACTTAATTCCTTTCTTTTCTTGTCATAATATAAAGAATGCTCTTGATCCCCAACATAAAAAGGGAAGCATCTTAACCTTATCTTATCATAAGGAGAGCTCTTGATCCCTACTTGAAAGGGAAGCATCTCCATTTTATCTTATCTTAAGGAGAGCTCTTGATCCCTACTTGAAAGGGAAGCATCTCCATCTTGTCATAAGGAGAGCTCTTGGTCCCTACTTGAAAGGGAAGCATCTCCATCTTATCATGAGGACACATGCATTCATAACATAAGAGTACCCTAAAGGGGTCCTAAAGTATAAACATGTTCATCATACAAGCATATTTCGTGGCACACTACATCATAAACATGAAGCATATTTCCTTGACATATTCATGGCATATTAAATCACAAAAACATGTTCATCACCTAAGCATATTTCATGGCACATTACATCATCAACATGTAGCATGTTTCCTAAGCATATTCAAGGCATATTAAATCATAAAAACATGTTCATCACCTAAGCCTATTTCATGGCACATTACATCATAACATGAAGCCTATTTCCTAGGCATAATCATGGCATATTAAATCACAAAACATGATCCACATCTAGGTATGTTTCATGGCATACTATTTCATAAACATGTTCATCACCTAATCTTATTTCATATTGCATTGAATCATAACCATATACATCACACAAGCATAGTTCATGACATATAAACAAACAAAAACCATACCCTTAGCACAACTACATGGGGGGGGGGGGGGGGGTTTTTAATTAAACCCTAACCCTAAAACATTGGGTTGGCCTAATCTTGTAAGGGGCTTGAGATTGGTTTTTGTCCAAAGTTCACTCATGAAGCCTTATAACTAATCATAGTATCATTAGAGATATTTTCATGCAACCCTAACCCTACTTTCATAGGTTGGCCGAATCTTGTAAGGTTCAAACTTTAGGTTTTGTCCCCTAAAGTCCATTCATCAAGCATTATTACTTAACCTAGTGTCATTAGGAACATTTTCATGCAACCCTAACCCTACTTTCATAGGTTGGAATCATGGAATGGGCTCAAGCTTAGGTTTTGTCCCCTAAAATTCATTCATAAGCATTATCATGGCCTAACCTCATAAGAGGGAGTTGTCATAAAAACCCTAACCCTAAAAGGCCTTGGTGGCCGAAACCTATAGAGGCACCAAGTTGGAATTTTTGTCCCCAAAAAGGGTCCTATAGTGAGCATACAACCTATAGAAGTTCCCTAGAAACATTTTCATGAATCTTAGCCCAAGAAAACTTGATTGGCCGAAACCTACAAGGGCTACAACTTCATCGTTCTTACATGAAATTTAACTTACGAAACTAATACACTGCAGGTGAGGGGAAACTTACATCCTTCGCTTTGCTTGAGAGATGACCTAATGGGAGTCACCTAGCTTTTTCCTAGCTTGAAGGGGGGTCTCGGCCAAAGGAAGAAGAAGGGGGGGGGGGGGGGGGGTTGGTTTCGGTGAGGATGAAGAGGAGAGGAAGGAAATGGCAAAAAGGAAACTTCCTTCTTCTTTATAAAGGGAGGAAGAGAAGTTTCTCTTTTCTTTGTCATGCCTCTTCACTTACCCTTCTTCCACTTATCTATAAATTCCCCTCTTCCTCTAATGATATAATTCTATTGGGCTTATGGTTAGTTGGTGCATCTATAGGGCTTGGCTATCTCTAGAGGTTTGGGGTTCAATTCCTAGGCTTTGCATCTTTTTTTTTTCTTTTTGTCTTATTTTCTTTTATTTTTCCCAAAAACCCCACATAAAGCCTATCATCATAAAGCCAAAATTCTCGTAAAATTGCTAGAAATTTTACGGGCGTTACAGCTTTGCTTTCGGTCTTCCACCTAGGTTCTTCGACTCCCATGAAGTTCCCCCGGTGTCGCCCGACCACCACGGTTTCCTGACTCCGGATTCTCCGGGTGTGGTGACCTTCAGCTTAGCTTAACCATTTCCTGCACACTTAATTCAGCTCATGAGATAATAATATGACCTTAAATTTGGATCTTTGTCATAATCAAAACCTAGGTTCGATTATCTAGTCCCCCTGCACCAATAATTTCAACTATGTTAGGCTACCCTAATTGCTCCTAAGCCTAGGATATACTTTGGAAAGCATTAGAAAGGGTGAAAATCCATTGGATATGGATTAGGAGTGTTGTTTAGGGTATGTATCAATTTTAAGGTGTGTGAAAGTTCAAGTTTGAACTTTGGTTGTTAATATTGATGGTTTAGTGTTCTTATAGGCTTAGGGACTCTCAAAGGACATTGTTGTAGGGGATCAATCGGCCGGCTAGAGGGGGGTGAATAGCCCTTTGTCGTTGGATGGTGGAATTTGCTCGTCTACACAATTGTTAGCGCAAGCGGAATACTAATAAAGACAAGCAAATAAACAATGAAGAATACAAACAATGCTAACACCGAAATATAACATGGTTCACGGCTACGTCGCTAATCCACGGTCCCCGATTCGTCCTCGGTGAATCACTCCGAAACCAAATCACTATCGGTCTCTCCTTTGCACTAGGCTAGGTGGAGGTAACCCTTACAACTCAAGAACACTCCTTCTTTTACAATAGATGTGAAAGAGATCTAGAAGAAGGAGTTTATCACTTGTGGAGCACTTGGATGATGGTTTGGAATATGAGCATTAGCCATCCAAAAGTCCACACCCTCTCTTTTTATAGAGAGGGTTGATTTCTTCCCGTTGGCCGCCACCAGTCGACTACTGCCCTTGGCAGTCGACTGTCGCCACTTCAACAACCTCCGAAAACGTCGAATTCCGACCATTGTAGTCTAACGGAACACTTGGCAGTCGACTGATGGATCCATTAGTCGAGTGCTGCCTCCGTAGTTGACTGCCCAGTTGGCTACGAGCGGTTCTGTGGCCCAAACCCTCTTGACCAGTCGACTGCTGCCTTCAGCAGTCGACTGCTGCCTTAAGCAATCGACTGATGGTCTTGGCAGTCGACTGTTGCCATATGACAGTTGACTGCTGGGCCATAGTCCACTTAGTGGAATACCAGTCGAACCACATTCGACTCAGAGCAGTCGACTGCCATTTCATGGCAATCGACTGATGTCGAGAAAACTCATCCGACACTTAGCCATTCGGCCAAGTTCACCTAATGAGCTACTTACAATTCACTCATTCTCTCATCTCACTCGAAGTCCCTCGCCGAAGCTCTCTTCGTTCGCGGCCATGTCCCTCGGCAGCATCAGGCGCATGGCTCTGCAATGCTCCTTTGCGTCTCTTGCCTTCGAAGTCTGCTTCCTTGGCTTCGCTTCAAGTCATCTCGTCCGACGGTCCCTCGGCAACATCAAGCGCACGACTCTGCAATGCTCCTTCTCCGACTCAAGCACGAGGTTATGAGTGGTGAACCCGCCAAGGATCCATGTGCGAATTACTAAGTCCTGCAAGACTCCTACGCACATAATATCATGGCAAGAGATTGCCCTAACAATCTCCCCCTTTTTGATGTCTGGCAATCCGTTTAAGTTAGGTAAAAACATTTGATAAAATATTAAGAAAGGAAAGCATGTGGATAACATGATTAGAAACTCTCCCCCTTAATACATGAAACTCCCCCTAAATATATGCCCCCTTACTTAAACATACACATTTCTCCCACTTTGACACCATCAAAAATATTTAAACAATGTTTATACAAGCATGGCATCAAGTCTAGAGGTAAACAAAAGCCAAAAAATGCCTTAAAATCGGATACAAAAGGTTATTGGGCATATTATCAGGCTACTAGTCGACTGGTTCAGACTACCAGTCGACTGGCATGTGCATTTCGGGTTTTTCAAGTTTTCAGGGTGGTTTTCAGAAATGCACTAGAAAATATATAAAATTTTAAAAATCATGAAATTTGGGGAACATATTTCTTTTAAGTATATCTATCAATGAAAAATAGTTTTTCATAAAAAATCATTATATTTTCAGAGATTTTCCAAAAATTTAAAAGCTTTAAAAACCACTAGGTTTTTGATTATGTTAGTATCCATTTTAACATCTAGTCTTGCTTTGAATTGTTTCAAAACATGAATACACAGATTTTAAAGTAAGAAATTATTTTGAAAACATATGAAATATCCAACCATGATCTTTGGGCAATATGTCTATGAATTAAACATAAGTCTTCCCCATGATTGCTCTATTATTGCTATTTTGATACCTTAAATGACCATCTAAATGTCATAAGCACTAGTGGACATTTGTATCATTCTAACATCTTACTCATGCTAAATTTTCAATCAAGGTAGCCTATGGTGAGTGTGAGATGTATCCTAAAGGTATTTGTATATACTTAACCATTATTTTTATGCAATTCTATCAAGGTTAAGTATCATCCTATCATTCCACATGATCATAAAGATGTATATGAATTAATTTCACATTATGATCATGAAACACATGTATTCATCAAATTGTTATCATGCATTAGGTATTACATCATGATAATAAAGCAAATATCACCTAAAGTATGATTTATTTACTTATAGGTGCATTATCATCACCTAACACTATTTCAAAAATGTTATCCCGCCATCATAAGTCAACCAAAAATATGATATAGGTAAAGTCCATATGGTTGACTATCCTAGGGTTTTCCTAATCCTTAAGGATGGATTTTGGAACCCAAAATACATTCTTTCCTATGGGGTTCACTAAAAATTCTTTAGGGATCCATTTTCTAGCTATTACCTTCTTTTTGTCTTGATCCCTAGCAATTAGACATTTATAGGTCTTTTCATTTTTCTTTTCCTTATAACCTAGGCCTTTCTTATTGAAGCTTGCCCTTTGGCTCCCTATGATCATGTTCAAGGTGTTGGAGCCTATTGTAAATTTTTCTAGGGCTTTGGTCAAGTGGTCTACCTTTTCCCTTAGAGCCCTATTTTCTTCTATGCATGCATCATTAACATCCAAAGGCATATAGTTATCATGTGAGCATGCATCATTATCATTATCATTTAAGCATGCTTTTTCTAGCTTATTTTCTAAATCCTTAATTTTCTCAAGCATGCATTTATTTTTCTTCTTTGCTCTAAATAAATCCTTAGTAAGACTAGAAATCATAGAAACTATTTTACTAGGTGAAAGGTTAGTTACAATAGTTTCCATGTCCTCTTCTTCGGATGAGGAGGATGATGAAGCTCCCCCTTCACTAGAGCTCTCCTCACTTGAGCTTACTTCTTCATTTTCAGAGGAGGAGAAATCTAAGTCGTCAAAGGACATCAATGCTAAGTTGGTGACAAAGGCATTCTCCTCTTCCGATGATGATGAAGATGATGAGGAGGGGTCATCCCATGTCCTTGCTTTTAGTGCCTTGGTCTTCCCTTTTTCTTTTGCGTTCTTTTCTTCTTTTCTTCTTCCTTTTTCTTCTTTCTCCCCTTCTTCTTCTTTTCTTCCTTCTTTCTCTTCTCCTCCTTGCTTTTGTTCAAGAGGGGACAATTGTCCCTTATATGTCCCTCTCCTTGGCAATTATAGCAAATCACCTTCCCCCTTGGTCTTCTCCTCCTATCATTAGATTTATTAAATTGAAAACCTTTTAATGCATGCCTTACCCTCCTTACCATATAGGCTTCTTCTGTGCTATCCATGGAGGAGGATGAGGATGCTTCATCGGAGGAGGAGGGGATCTCCATCTTCTTCTTTTCCTTATGTGCCATCAAGGCTACTCCTCTTGAAGGTTGAAACTTTGGCTCTTCTTCTATTCCTTCAAGCCTCGTTTTGTGGAGCTCCATTGTTGAGAAGAACTCCTCCAAGGTGCTCACTTCTAAGTTCTTGGAGATGTAAAACGAGTCCACCATAGAGCTCCATCTTGAGGACCGGGGAAAGGCATCTATGGCCTTCATTACCATATCCCGGTTGGAGAGCTTTTCACCTACACTTGTCAAGCTGGTTAGAATTTCCTTAAATCTAGAGTGTAGGGATTTTACCTTCTCTCCCTTTTCGAGTTTGATGTTGGATAATTGGGAGCGAAGGACATCTCTCCTTGCTAGTTTCGCCTCGGATGTGGCTTCATGAATTTCTATTAGTTTCTCCCATATTTCCTTGGCGCTAGCACACTCCCCTATCCTATTCACCTCTTGTTGGGGGAGTACATTGTAGAGGTGGTGCTTGGCCTTTGAATTTGCCAAGTATTCTTACCTTTTTCTCTTGCTCCACCTTGCTTTCTCCAATGGCTCCCCATCTTCATTCCTAGGCAATTCAAAACCGTTTTCCATAATTAAGAGATTTTTGAAATCGGTCTCAAAAAATACCTCCATTCTCTTTTTCCACCAAGAGAATTCCCCCTCGAACTTTGCCGGATGAATATTTGAGCCAGCCATTCTTGAATGTGCTTGTTGTGGCGGTTAGTCCTCGACAAGCTTTCCTTGGATCTGATACCACTTGTAGGGGATCGATCAGCCGGCTAGAGGGGGGTGAATAGCCCTTTGTCGTTGGATGGTGGAATTTGCTCATCTACACAATTGTTAGCGCAAGCGGAATACTAATAAAGACAAGAAAATAAATAATGAAGAATTCAAACAATGCTAACACCGAAATATAATGTGGTTCATGGCTACGTCGCTAATCCACGGTCCCCGATTCGTCCTCGGTAAATCACTCCGCAACCAAATCACTATCGGTCTCTCCTTTGCACTAAGCTAGGTGGAGGTAACCCTTACAACTCAAGAACACTCCTTCTTTTATAATAGATGTGAAAGAGATCTAGAAGAAGGAGTTTATCACTTGTGGAGCACTTGGATGATGGTTTGGAATATGAGCATTAGCCATCCAAAAGCCCACACCCTCTCTTTTTATAGAGAGGGCTGATTTCTTCCCGTTAGGCGCCACCAGTCGACTGCTGCCCTTGGCTGATTACTGCCGCCACTTCAACGACCTCCAAACACATCGGATTAGCAGTCCAGTCAGCGGAACACTTAGCGTCGGCCCGATGGATCCATCGGTCGAGTCTTTGCCTCGTAGTCGACGCCATTGCCCGATCGGCCTACTGACGGTTACGTGGCCCAAACCCTCTTGACTAGTCGACTGCTGCCTTCAGCAATCGACTGATGGTCTTGGCAGTCGACTGTCGCCATATGGCAGTCGACTCCTGGGTCATAATCCACTTAGTGGAATACCAGTCGAACCATGTTCGACTCAGAGCAGTCGACTGTCATTTCATGGCAGTCGACTGATGTCGAGAAAACTCATCCGATACTTAGCCATTCGGCCAAGTTCACCTAATGAGCTACTTACAATTCACTCATTCTCTCATCTCACTCGAAGTCCCTCGCCGAAGCTCTCTTCGTTCGCGGCCACGTCCCTCGGCAGCATCAGGCGCATGGCTCTGCAATGCTCCTTCGCGTCTCTTGCCTTTGAAGTCTACTTCCTTGGCTTCGCTTCAAGTCATCTCGTCCGGCGGTCCCTTGGCAGCATCAAGCGCACGGCTCTGCAATGCTCCTTCTCCAACTCAAGCATGAGGTTATGAGTGGTGAACCCACAAAGGCTCCATTTGCGAATTACTAAGTCCTACAAGACTCCCACACACATCAAAACCATATCACGGCAAGAGATTGCCCTAACAATTGTTGGTGCAATAATCAAGGGGGAGCAAGCCTTTAGGGGGAGGTTATCCATCATGGGATGATGGATGTGTTCTTCCTCATGAGGGGAAGAATTTTGAGTTTTTAGAGATGTGAGGATTGCCTCTCTTTAGCGATATGAGACTTATCACTAAGAAGAGTGAAGGCATCCTAGATGTTTTTGGACTAAAGGGGGAGATTGTAAGATCTCATTGGAATATGAGACATTGACACCCTTGGGGAGAGCCTTTTTGATGTATGTTAAAAAGAGGGAGAATTTGGGAATTCCCAATTTGGAAAATTGGGAGGATTGGATTGAGTTAGTGTTCTAACTCAAAGATGTTGGTTTTTGTCAAACATAAAAAAGGGAGAGATTATTGGTGCAATCGGCTCAGGTCACGATTGACTAGACTCGAGTTGGACTCGAGTAGTATTTTGATGTTTGACATTGATGTTTGACCAAGGAGTTGACAGTTGTTTGACAATGGGTTGAATAGATGATTGACTTAGGGTTGACCATATTAGAGAAGTCCAAGTGGGACATTTGTCAATGGAAAGTCCAAGCTTGAATCTTGGCAATTGGAAAGTCCAACATTGGTTGGCATGGAAAGTCCAAGCATGGGTCTTGGCAAGGGAAAGTCCAAGCTTGAGTCTTGGCAAATGAAAAGTCTAACATGGGTTGACATGGAAAGTCCAAGCATGAGTCTTGGCAAGGGAAAGTCCATTCTTGAGTCTGGCAAATGGAAAGTTCAACATGAGTTGACATAGAAAGTCCAAGCATGGGTTTTGGCCAGGGAAAGTCCAAGCTTGAGTCTTGGCAAATGGAATGTCCAACATGGGTTGGCAAGGGAAGTCCAAGGGTTGATATTGGCGGCATAAAGTCCAAGGGTGGAGTCTTGGTAGCATAAAGTCCAAGCGTGTATCTTGGCAGCATAAGCCCAATGTGCCTTGAAAGTGTAGATTAGCTTAGCATGACAATAGCCGATGGAAGCACCTGAAGGCTAGCAGATAGATGAACAAGTCATGGATAACTTTGAGGGATCCAATAGGCATGAGGCTGATGGAGGTGGCTAGAAGGCTTAGGTCTAGGTTAAGGGTGGTCTAGCAAGTATGAGGGCATCATACTTGGGGTAAATCTCATGGTTGAGGTATAGCCGTCGACTGTGGATATGGACCAGTCGACTGGTCAAGTGTGTTGACACTTGACAACCGAGTCAACATCGAGCAGTCTACTGGGATTATGACCCGTTGACTGTCGTGAGTAGACTGGGATTCGACTGTGGAAAATAGCTTAGGCAGTCGACTGCTAACATTGGGCAGTCGATTGCCATGGATGGCAGTTGATTGTTGGTACTCAGAACACTCGGTAGTCGACTGATCAGTTGGCTACAAGGTTGGCATTTAACTGATGGTAATTTGCAGTTGACTGTCAGTGTATCCATTGTGAGACAATGATACTGTTAGAAGTTGACTGGGGTCTTATGACAGTTGATTGCCAGGCACGGAATCAGCCTTAAAAGGAGCTTGAGGAGAAGATTTTTGGCATGGTTCTTTAAGGCGATTTGGGGCGATTTGTTGGTGCAATTTAGGGTCTCCAAGTGCATCTCAAGAAACCAAACAAGCAAGCATCCACATTTGTAATGTTTTCTTTATGTGTTTTTGTGTATTTAATTTGTAATTGCTTGTATTTCTTTTGTATTACTTTTGCAATCTGTTGTAAGAGGTTTCCTCCAACTTCGGAGTGTTTTTCGAGGAGTGTTTGATTAGTGGTGGTATTTGCATCGCTAGAGCTCAATCCATGGAGTAGGAACCCTAAGGTTTTGAACCACATTATATCGGCGTGTTCTTGTGTATTGTGTGTTTGTATATTTTGCTTATGCTTCATTATTATTTCCACTGCCCATATTAACAAGAATTGTAGACAAGCACACAAGCACGAACACATTTCGTCAAGTCGACAAAGACGCATCATTCACCCCCCCCTCTAGCGCTCACCGATATCCCTACAATACAAGGGCTTAGGAAAAGAAGAAAACTGGTCAAGGGAGAAGCAGATCTAAGGTTTGGCAATGGAGCAAAAGTTACTGTAGTAGCCAAGGGTACATATATGTTATGACTTCCTACGAGACTAGTTTTAGAGTTGGATGATTGTTTTTGAATTCCTGCATTAATAAATAACATTATTTCTATTTCATGTTTGAATAAGAAAGGTTATCATTTGACGTTTAGTAATAATTGTTGATACATTACGTTAAATGGTGTTCTTTATGCTACTGGGATATTAAATAATGGAATCTACACATTAGATACATCCAACGTGATATTCAATATCGAATCAAATAGCAAACGCACTAAGTTAGATAATCAATTAACCTCACAATTATGACATTGTCGTCTTGGCCATATAAGCAATGAACGCATGTCCAAACTGCATAGGCATGGCATTTTGGAATCTTATGAATCAGATTCATTAGTCACATGTGTTTCATGCTTAAAAGGAAAGATGACTAAACTACTTTTCAAAGGAAAGGGTGAACAAGCAGTTGAGGTATTGGGCCATATACATACTATTGTATGCAGACCAATGTCAACTCATGCCATAGGAGGTTATAACTACTTTGTTACCTTTATCGATGATTATTCACGATATGAGTATTTGTATTTGTTAAGATACAAATCTGAAGTCTTTGAAAGGTTTAAAAATTTTAGAAAGGAAGTAGAGAAACAACTTGGGAAAAATATTAAAGTACTTCGATCGGATCAAGGTGGTGAATACTTAAGCCAAGAATTTCAAGATTATCTAAGGGACAATGACATCTTGTCCCAAAGGACTCCACCTTACACGCCACAACATAATAGTGTGGTTGAAAGACAAAACCGGATCTTGTTGGACATGGTTAGCTCAATGATGCTGCATGCAAGTCTTCTAAAAACCTTTTTAAGTTACACACTCAATACCACTGTTTACTTGTTAAATAGAGTCCTGACTAAGGCAATCTCTACTACTCCATCTGAGATGTGGAATAGTAGAAAGCCTCATTTATCTTATTTGAAGATATGGGGTTGTCCTACTTCTGTGAAGAGGAGAGTATCAGACAAGCTGGAGGCTAAGTCTGATAAGTGTCTATATATTGGTTACCCTAAAGAAACAAGGGGTTACAAATTCTATCATCCCTTGGAACAAAAGGTGTTTGTTTGAAGGCATGCTATATTCCTAGAGAAGGAGTTTCTCTTACAGGAAACCAGTAGGAGTGAGGTTGAACTAAGTGCAGTTCAAGAGGCTCCGGTAGACAAAGAAGAGATGCCTAGTCAAGAACCACAGCTGATTACTCATTCGGATGAGGTAATAGCTAAACTTGATAATACACTACCACCTCGTAGATCTAGTAGGACATTTAGGATTCCTGAGAGATATGAATTTCTCATAAGTGAATCTAATGATGTGTTGCTCATAGATGATGAAGAACCTACTAGTTACGATAAGGCACTGAATAGTTCAGATAGGGATAGATGGCTAATAGGCATGAAATCAAAAATGGATTCCATGTATGAAAATCGAGTTTGGAACATGCTAGACCTACCCGAAGGCATAATGCCTATAGGGTGCAAGTGGGTTTTCAAGAAGAAAATTGACATGGATGGTAATATTATTACCTATAAAGCTAGATTAGTGGCAAAAGATTATGGTCAAAGACAAGGTGTTGACTATGACGAAACCTTTTCACCAGTAGCTATGCTTAAATCCATTCAGATACTCCTAACCATGGTGCCTCATTTTAATTATGAGATATGGCAGATGGATGTGAAAACAACTTTCCTTAATGAAAACATGTCTAAGGATGAATATATGATACAACCTGAGGATTTCACATCCATTGACAAGAACAAAGTATGCAAGCTTCAACGTTCTATTTATGAATTGAAGCAAGCATCCAGGAGTTGGAATATCCATTTTGATGAGGCAATCAAATAGTTTGACTTCTCACAAAATCCTAAGGAGCCCTGTGTGTATAAAAGTGGGAATGTGGTCGTGTTCCTAGTATTGTATGTCGATGACATATTAATTATAGGAAACAATATTCCTATTTTTCAAATAGTCAAGGTCTGGTTGTCCAAAATATTCTCCATGAAAGACATGGAAGAAGCAACCTATATTTTGGGGATTAAGATCTATAAAGATAGATCGAATCGGTTGCTTGGTCTTTCGCAGTCTACATACATAGACAAAATGCTAAAATGGTTTAGCATGGAAGAATCCAAGAAATATTTTATTCCCATGAGGCATGGGATTCACCTTTTGAAGTCTATATGCCTCCGCACTGAAGACGAGAGGATTCACATGAGTTAGATCCCATATGTGTTAGCTATAGGATCGATCATGTATGTTATGTTATGTATAAGGCCCGATGTATCATACACTTTGAGCGTTATGAGTAGATACCAGTCGGATCCTGATATGGATCATTGGGTGGCTGTCGAGACAATCCTTAAGTACTTGAGAAGGACTAAGGATTTGTTCTTGGTATATAGAGGAGGTGATATGGTAGTAAGTGGGTATACTGATGCCAGCTTCCAAACAGATAATGATGATTCCAAATCTCAGTCTAGATATATATTCATATTGATTGGAGGTGCGGTGAGTTGGAAGAGTTCCAAGCAAGATACCGTTGCTGATTCTACTACGAAGGCAGAGTACATTGCAACTTCTAAAGCAGCAAAAGAGGTGGTCTAGATCAAGAAGTTCAATACTGAACTTAGAGTAGTTCCGAGCATTGTTGAAGCATTAAAAGTTTATAGCAACAACAATGGCGCCATTGCATAGGCGAAGGAACCATGGTCTCATCATTGATCCAAACACGTATTATGCCGTTACCATTTGATCAGAGAGATCATTGGTAGAAGAGATGTATAAATAGAGAAAGTTCCCACTGATAGGAATCTAGCAGATCCCTTGACAAAGCCTCTTTCCCAAGAAAAGTTTGAGAGGCATATAGAAGCCTATAGTATAAGATATCAAGGCGATTGGCTATAGGCGAAGTGGGAATTTGATGTAATTGAGAGATGCCCTAAGGCAATCGCCTTAGAAGTTATTAATAAATTCAATATTTGAGTATACATTATCTATGTATTTGATTGGATCTTAAACTCATGTATTGAAGTCTACAATACGATGCATAGCATGAGAGAAATTGTGATTGGATCACAATTAGTGGGTATCTCATCATGTGTAAATATGCAAGTATTGAAACTACCCTAGTCGATGAATTGATGAGATTGGACATCATCAATTCTGCGAGACTAGCACATATTATGCTTCTTGGTTTATCCAAGCATTTGGTACTCACTGAATGGAAGCATAGGGATGCTGAGAGTGAACATGTGGATGCTAGTTATGGTAACTAGTTCATTGGAGTGGCCTGCTATGAGACTTCATATGGTTATATATGTCATTGAAGATCTCATTGTAGCTTCCATGCGAGCTTCCTTAGACTTGAGGTATTAAAGTCACCTTGATCATGGTGCCTTATACTTTGACTTCTTCGCAGCCATCTACATAGTAGGTTTAACTTCGAGATGATTGGGTATAATCCAAAGTTATCAAAGGTGTTTGAATAGTCCACAGACGATTCACCACTCCTGATAAAGGAGATGTATAATCTAGGCCTCTTGTTAGGATTTTTACTTAGAAGTCTCTGGCCAGAGCAAACATGTTAAGAAGATGGTCTTCTTGGGAACATGTAGGAGTAACTTGAATCCACAGGATAAGGAAATTAACTTGGGCTAGGTGTGATGTAGTCAGCCTAGTGGGGACGAACATAGAGACCATGTCCTAAACCAAGTGGGTATAGGATGAGTGAAAAGAACAAGGCACGAACAACTGAGACTACTAAGGGTTTAGAAAATGTTATGGAGTTGATTTAGACTTTCCAGTCAATTGGGAGTTATGATGTACCGCTAGGTGTCACTCATGATCTATTCATAATTAAGGGGTTAATTATGAATTACCAACATAATTGGGAACCTATTGGGTTACATGCACTACGGGTGATATCGAGATGTAAAACAAGTCTGAGAATGAGATTCTCGTTGAGAGAGGATATGTTTGGTTGGACCAAGCCAAGACGGTGCGAAACAGAGGCTATGGAACGTCTTATGGCTTTGTTGGACTTGACATGACCATATCACACCTAAACGAAGTCAAATGGACCATATAGAGCCTCACACGACCTTGCCTAACTTGGCACAGGTCCTTCCTAGCTCTAGCCAGAAAAACGGTTGAAAATGGGCTATGCCCAGAAGGACACACGGTCAGGTCATGTGTCCTGGCATGATCGACCGTGTGAATCCACACGATCGTGTCGCGGTTCTGCTGATTTTGGAGATTTCTCTTTATAGAAATTTTCTAGGTTGTTCTTACCTTAATTATGGGATAATAATGGTAAGATATGTTCCATTTAATCCTCCTAAGATGACCTAATCAAAAGATCTATAAATATATTCCTTGATAATCTTTGGCTAAGAGTTGTTTTTAGGTTATCCCTTGGTAGTCGTCTTTCCTCTCTCTTCTTCTCTTGTCTCCGCCAGTTGGCTAGCACCAATTGGAGGCAAAGGCTTGCTGCTCTAGGAGTTGTCTTAGGTGATCCTGATGTGGATACTGATAGAGGCAAGGCCTGTTGGTCTTGCTTGTGGTTTCGACGGATTCAAAAGAATCTCAAAGGTATAACTTCTCCTTCTCCTTGTGTGTTTTCATGTGATTATGCCAAAGCAAGTTTTCCTGGCCCCCATGGGATGTCTAGGATGGAACAAAAATTATTTTATTCACTTTATTCCACTGCACATGATCCCAGAATCTCCAACAATCAACCTAGAGATAGATCATACCTATCATTGTCGTAGGGCAGAACATCGATATCCATCCTGTGCTGGATTATGAAACTCTGAGTACTAGAGGGCATAGACCTAGCATTGTTGGACCATCAATTACTACTAACAACTTTGAACATAAGCCTGCCCTCATACACATGGTCCAACAGAGTCAGTTTGGAGGAGCTGCAACTGAACATCCTAACCAACATCTAGAGACATTTCTGGAAATCTGCTCCACGTTGAAATTCAATGGAGTACCCGCAGATGCGATCTGCTTGAGCTTATTTCCATTTTCACTAAGGGTCAAGGTGAAGACATGGCTACATTCATTACCTTCGAGAAGCATCACAACATTGGAGCAGTGTGAGCAATAGTTCTTGAACAAATTTTTCCCACCAAGTAAAATAGCTCACATGCGCCACCTAATCATAAGCTTCCACCAGAAGGAAGAAGAATCCAAATTTAAAGCCTGGGATTGATACAAGGGTTTACTCCATCAGTGTCCTCACCAAGGGCTTGAGAGATGGCTCGTGATTCATATATTCTATAATGGGATCATGTACACCATGAAGATTTCCCGGGATTATGTTGTAGGAGGAGCCTTAATGAATGAAACTATCGAGGAAGCAAAAGACCTTGTTGAGGAGGTGGCCCAAAACCATCATTAGTGGGCTTTCGAACGTAGTCATCCAATACCTGCAACCGGAAGATATGTTGTTAACTCCATCGATCGTCTAGCAGCAAGGATGGATGCACTGAGTAGACGATTTGACTCCTTAGCTACTATATGTGCAACTAATTCCTCTAATGATGAAATAATAGGATATCAGGGAAACTACTATTGTGGAGGGTAGAACATCTTTGAATAGCAGGTTGAGCATGTCGATGCGGTGGGTGATTATAATCAAAGGCCCAACAATCCATATTCTAGCACATACAATCTCGGATGGAGGAACCGACCAAAATTTTTATATAAGAACAATTCGAAAAACTTCCAATAGTTGGGTGGGTACGAACAACAGAGAAGTGGGCAACAACAACTATCGAAATCTCGGCTTGAGTAGCTGATAGAGGGATTTATTCAAACTCAATAGAATGTGAACGTTGAGTTCCAACATCGACACTCACAGACAGAAGAGATACTGAAGGAATTAGTCATTTGTGAATGATCTTGCTAATTGACAGAAAACGTTGAAAATGCAAATAACGCAGATCGCTAGCAATTCTGTTAGGACCAGGGGCAAGTTACCAGGGAAATTGGAGGTCAACCCGATAGAGCAGTGTAACATGGTAACGTTGCACAGCGGGAATATTTTAAGTGAGCCACTGAATGAGTCAAATAAAGATGCGAAGCAAGAAGCGGAGGACGAAGAGTCTCATGGGGAGACTACAGGAAAAAAAGTGATATGCCGGAATTGGATCCCCCGGCAAAGATGCAAGAATCTACTAGGATTCCATTCCCACAATGGCTCACTAACACAAAGAGAGATGTCGAGTTTGGAAAGTTCCTAAGCATGATGAAGTCAATCTCAGTGGAAGTTCCAATTCTCGATGCGTTGCACTATATGCCTTAGTTCACAAGGTTTATGAAGGACATCCTAGCACACCAAAAAAAGGTAGAGGGTTTTGGAATAGTATACCTCACAGAGGAATCCAACGCCTATATCCAAAATGGAACCACGGAGAAATTGAAGGATCAAGGGAGCTTCTATATCCCGTGTTACATTGGTTCCACCATTATTGACAAGGCATTTTGTGATTTGGGCACAAGTGTTAGTTTGATGTCTTATACCATGTTCAAGAAGTTGCGGCTCGACAATTTAAAGTTGGCCACTATGACTTTGCAACTTGCCAATCACACACAGAGGTACCCACTGGGAATCATAGAAGATGCCCCCGTTAGGGTCGGAAACTTTACATTGTCGACTGATTTTGTGGTTTTGGAAATGGAAGAGGATTCTAAAATTCTAATAATCCTAGAACGACCATTTTTTGCCACAAAAGGTGTGGTTATCGATGTGAAGAACCACAAGTTGACCTTGACAGTGGGAGAAAATAGACTGGAATTTAGGCTCAACGGTATAAAAGGCTTAGCACCCATGCACAACAAGTATGTTATTCCCACAAGAGTGAAGACCCCAATTGAGCTTGTAGATTCCGACGTCGATGAGTAGAGGTTTACAGAACCACCGGAGCCAAGTTGAAATACAAGAGTATGGTCAAGAAAAAGACCTTAAACAAGCACTTATTGGGAGGCAACCCAAGTTTAACTTTATTTGTTTTTAGTTTTTGAATTCATGCATGCTAGTTTAGGTTTTTAATTTTTGTCCATTATAATCATTATGTGCATTTAGTGCCATATAAAATTTGCAAGGTAGAAGGAAGAATTTTTTTCAGAACCCCAAAAGGAAGCATAGGCGACCGTGTGAATTTCACATGGGCATGCCCAATGGCCAGAAGAGCACACGACAGGGCATGTGGGAAATCGCAGACTGTGTGGCATCCAAGAGAATTCCAGAGCTGCACATGGGCGACCGTGTGAATCTAACATGACCGTGCCTTTTTTTGAACTTTTCTCGAGCACCCAGGACAGAGCCACACACGACTGGCCATGTGAATCTCACATGGATGTGTCGTGCCCCATTAAAAGGGTTAGAGTCGTGCGATTTGTCCCAAATCGACCATGCCTTTCAATTTCCTGCCCTAGCCCATGAGAAAACTTCATTCTCCAACCTCCAAAGACCCTCTCCAACCTCTAATAAGCCTTCAAGAAGCAAGAATGAGGAGGATAAAGCACACCACAATAAGAGCGTCTTCTTCTAGGCCAAGGTCGAGGGGAAGAAATGTCCAACAAGAACCAGAGGCAAGTAACACTCCTTTCAGTATCATTTTCTGAGATAATGCTCATAAGGATAGATTTAACATATTTTCTACTCAAAAAATAATTGCTACCCATTATTTAGATACTGCTCTTTTAGAAACCCTAGGTCTTTTAGAGGATTTCACGGGTTGTTGCGAAGGTAGGTTGGGAGGAGATCATGGAAGTTAGATGCCCAACCAACCCTAGGATAGTTTTGGAGTTTTTAATTCGGTGGATGCAGAGATTCTTATGGGGGTAGATAGTAGGGAGGGAAATATCACTTTTAGGCTATTTAACATAGAACATGAGTGGACCCTCCACCAATGGAACCTTTGTTTTCGATTACCTAGTGGAGGTGAAAGAAGAACCCCTACCAAATTCAATGCAAGATCCTTTTGGTTCGATTTGACAGGAGTAAATGCATATGGCCCATCTAGAGCCAAAGCCTCCCATCTCCAAAACCCTATTTTTCGATATATTCACTAGGTCATGGCTAGTACTGTGTTAAGTCGAGGAGAGAGTGATGGAATCATGAGGATGAGTGAATTGCTTTGTCTATGCGACATGTTGCAAGGGAATAACACTATTGATGTGGGGTCCCATTTTATTAGACACCTAGTCAAGTTAGGCAAACCACCCAAGGGGGATATCATTTTAGGGGGTATATTGTCCCACATTTGTGATTTGATAGGATACGATTGTAAGGGGTTGGATCGAGTAGAAGGGAGCCCTAGCATAGACCTAGGGGTGTGCATGATAATTAGAATAGAAAATTCTTTTTGTTTTGTAAGGAATAATTTGCTGCCCCTTAGGCTTCCCGACACCGATCGTACAACCATCGCCAACCATGCTAATTGGCGGTTGGATAGGGCAGTGGAGTCCCACCATGAGAGGGAACTTCTTCTCGTGCATCCCCTTCACCACCTTCCCATCACTCCCCCATACATAGGAGGCCACCCTAGTCCACACTCAAATCCTACACCTACACCACATTCTTTTCCTTCTTTTTGAGCAGGACAAGGGACATCCGCCTATGATTTTTTGAAATTCCTATCGCACCTCGACAATATTTACTCCGATCAACAGATGCAAGGGCAACGATGGGAGGAGCACATGACCTATACACAAGCGGACCTCGAGGATGAGGCCGCCTATCGTCAGGAGGTGCGACAGTTTATGAGAGATTCACGTACACAGTGGGCCAAGGAGGAGGAACACAGAGCAACCACTGAGTCCACTAGTTCATAGGTTGACCACATGTACATGTGGCACCAACGGCTGAGCACGTGATTCTCTCACGAGCCCGATATGTCGAGACTACCAGACTCCCTCCTAGACTACCACACTAGAGGTACAATATTTAAGTCGAGGGCCCCTTACATTTCACTATATTCTTTTGCTAGTTTTAGTTTTATGACATCTAGGTTTAGTTTTCATTTGCTCTGCTAGATTGTTTGCATTTATTTTAGTTGCTCATGCATGTAGTATTTATTTAGGTTTCTTTTTGCACTTAGTTGTTGGTCACTATAAGCTACCTCAGTGATTTTTTCAAAAATCTCAATTATATGTTTCCATACGATAGGTAGTTTAATTTCTTTTATCTCTTGGCACTTTATTTTGAGATTCTTTGATGAATGTTCTAAATTTTCACTTGTTAGCTTTTATTATCACTTACACTCATCGAATATATTGAAAAGCAGAATCTAGTACATACCTAGTTATGATTCATCTCAATAGTCTAGTACTTTAGAATCCATAGGTGACTCTAGATTAGTATTTTAGTTATTGGAGATGCTCGAATTGTGTAAGCCCATTCGGAAAAATCAAAATGCTAGTGAAAACAAAGAAAAAGAAAAAAAAAAGAGGAGAGAAAAAAAAATGAGAGTTAAAAAAATAGTTGTCATGGGTGGAAATGATTAGGTTCCCCTTTGAGAGCGAGTTAGGTTACTGGGGAAACACCTACTTGTTGGGTTTCCAGCACCGCGGCGAGTGTGTATTCGAACATGTTTCGTAAATATGTGCACAGCGGAAGAAATAAAAAGAAATAAATTTAATTTATTACAACACACACACCACACGCATGCATAGTACAACATGTGTAGACATAATCTCAATTTCAAATTTTGAATAAAAGGAAATTACTCTAGGTATACCTGATGAAGGGTTTTGCTTATCGATCCGAGAGGGGAAACTTCGCTTCCCACTTCACCTCGGTCGCTTGTTCATGGCGATCCCATCGATGTCCCTGGATTAAAAAAATTTAATCCTAGACAAAAGGGATTGCCCAAACAACCAAGTCATCGTTGTGCTATTCGTTTAGAGAGGTCACTTGAACAAACTTGTTGTTCAAGTGACCAACCTCTATTCTATGAGTAGTCGCGGAATAGACGATGTCCGGATCGCCGAATTTCGTGTTTATGTTAGGGATCCAAGTATTATTTAGCCACATACATAAAGTAAACATCCACACAAAACATGCATATAATTGAAAAGCAATTATAAACATAATACAAAAGAACACTAATCAAAATAAACAAGATTATACCTCTTGTTATACCTCTTGATCTTCTATTGTATGTCCTTCCTCCTTTTGGATGTCGTGTGGGGGACGATCTTCCAAAAGTCGAAGATCCTAGATCACCAATCTTCCTTCCTTGCTCGTTCCGAGCAAGAGAAAGATCATAAAAACTAAACTCTTCTCTTATCTAGGACCAACCATCAAGCTCCAAGCTTGATGCTTGCCGTCGGCCCAAAGAGATGAAGATTAGAAGTGTGGGTGCCGGCCAAAAGCTTCAAGGAAAGAATCCCTAGCTCTTGTTTCCACCGGCCAAGGAGAAGAAGAGGAATAGATTGAGCTCCGACAAAGGTAAAGAGGAGAATTATGGGCGCCAGCAATCACTTTAGGAAGAAGAAAGAAAACCCTCCATAGTTGCCACCCAAGAACCGTCTCAAACCCTAGCAGCCCAACCTAAATCCTATCTCAATTAGGATTCATTGTCGCCCAAGGAAGCAAACCCTAATCTCCTAAGCCATAGATGAAGGGGAGAAGGTTGGACGCCGGCCAAACCAAGGAGAGAATGTAGGGATGTATACTGAAAAGTCTATCTTTTCTATAAACATCTTTATTTTTGAAATAAGAATCACATGATCATTGTTTGCATATTTTTATGGTTATGCAATATTGTCTAATACGTTACATTGTAGATAACATGGGGTGTGGTGTCACACGGGAGATCATGTTATCGGCTCCTTGTAAAGTATAAGTAAAGGCTCACAACCGAGATGGCTTTGGACAAACTATCGGAATGGTTATAGTGTGATTTGGTATTGGTTTGTCTTGACCATAGAGTCACACTAGTGCATTTTGTGTGTATTGAGCAAGACCGACATAGAGGTGATTCGATTTATTGCTGAATATATAATTGAATCGGACCTCAAATATTATTTAGTACATGCTCTTAATCTCGATATAATAACGGGCACATATACTTAGTACTCATCTCTTTGATTTACCAATGGGCGAGATTTATAGATTAAATCGATAGACTCGGTAAGTTGGGAGATGATATTATTTATATGGTGTGCCGTTAATTTTTGGAGGAAACCGTGTCCTATATATTAGGATGATGATGTCCCATTGAGGAGCTCATAAGGATCATCATGTAAACCCTACAGGTGGACTTGGTCCGGCATGATGAAAAGGTTGAGTGGTACTACTCAAGGAGATAGATGTTGATTAATTAATGGTCAGTAAATTAATTAATCGATGGACATTCGAGATCTTAAATATGGGGAGAAAATGTACAAATAATAAATGGAGCCCATATTATCATATGGGGGTTGGTGAGGTAGATCAATGATGAACCTTTAGTGGATTGGATCATCATTAGTGGATCGGATTTTATGTGGGCTTGATCCATGGGTGGCCAAGACCCAACTCCTCCTAATGGTCCCTAATGTAGCCTATTAACACCTCATGATGCTTAGATCCAATGGATAGAAACAAAACTCTAAGATCCATTGGTAGAGATTAAATCTCTAAGATCCGACGGTTGAGATTAAATCTCTAGATCCGACGGTTGAGCTTAAATCCCTAGAACCAATGGATGAGATTAATTCATGACTTATCCCTAACTCTATAAAAGGATGGCATGGGAGTTGGCGTAAACTACATTGAAGGAGAGCTAGGGTTTGGGCGGCAAGAAGGAATCCTAGTTGAGATAGGATTAGGATTAGGGTTTGGAGGCAAGGGTGGCACCAAATAAGGAAGGTATTCTTCTCTTCTTCCTCCTCTTTTGGCCAACGTCCAGCACCTCTCCATCCTCTTTTCCAGCCTTGGCCGGTGCCCAAAATCCCCCTTCTCCTTCTCCTTTGGTGGTGGAAACAAGATATAGGGTTTCCCTTGGTGTCTTGGTTGTTTTCCACCATCTTCTCCTTCACCTAGTTGGCCGGCGGCAAGGATAGTTTTAGTTCCTTGTTGGTTGTTTCTAGTGAGGAGAAAAACCTTGTTTCTATTCTTCCTCTTTCTTTGGAAGAGCAAGGAAGGAAGATTTGCGATCTAGGAGCTTCGACTTTTGGTGGATCGTCACCCACACGACGTCCAAAAGGAGGAAGGTAATACATTATAAGATTGAGACGTATACCTATTCTACTTTCTCCTTTTGTTTGTTGCTTGTTTTATTTTTCAATTATAAGCATGTTATAAATCTGTAAATGGCTAAATAATACTTGGATCCCGAGCATAAACACAAAAATCGGCGATTCAGACATCGTCTATTCCGAGGCTACTCGTAGAATAGAGGATGGTCGCTTGAACAAATAGTTTGTTCAAGTGACCTCTCTAAATGAATAGCACGACGATGACTTGGTTGTTTGGGCAATCCCTTTTGTCTAGGATTAAATTTTTTAATCCGGGGACATCGAAGGGATCGCCATGGTCAAGCTACCGAGGTGAAGTGGGAAGCAAAGTTTCCCCTCATGGACTCGATAAGCAAAACCCTTCAATTGGTATCAGAGCTTCCGGGCAAAACCTTCAATTGGTATCAGAGCCAAGGTTTCTGGTTTTGTGTGTTTAGGATTCGGTTAATTATTATGCACTTTTTCATATATTTTATGTGTCGGATAATAGTAGGATATGCATAGTTTAACTCTTTGGTTGCAGGCATAAGATCCGACTATTATAGCCATAGGTGTGTATGTGATTGTATGTGTGTAAATATTTATTTTGTTGAATCCTCGTGGTTGATGAGGCTATTATTTAGTTTTTGTAAATTAAATACGACATTGTTTAGTCACTCTTTATTTTATTTTACTTTCGATCTAGATTTCATGTACTCTCCCTCGTGGAGTATAGGATCGATGGATGTAAATTAAAATAGGTTTTAGTCTCGGCTCAGATCTTCGGATGCCTCGTACATGGCGTAGGAGGAGCGGACGAGATGGCGTTGCGATAGGAGACATATTGAAGACAAAAGCCATAATAGTTGGAAAATAATTTATTTTTCATATTTATTGCTTTTTGTTTGATATGCATGTCGTAGGATAGGAAAATTCCTCAATTTCAAATTACCAAGTTGGAGAGGGATATTTTTATAAATTCCCGCAGCCTCCATTACGATTTGACAAGTGATGCAAATAAACTTGCGCGTCGGCTCTGAGTACCTTCCTCCCCATCGGATGGGTTTGTTTGCGGATCACAAGGTCGAATATGGTTATAGAAAATTATTAAGGAGTGTGTGTACTTGCCCATCGTAAGGCACATAACCTGAGATAATTACCTTGGTACCGAGTAATGGTGAACACTTAGATACAAATATAAGTATCCTCCCCATCGGAGTCACTGCTTTTATTTGTAGGGCCGAAGAGAAACCAACTATTAATTTTACTTGTCAAAAAGTTAGGTTGACAAGATAGTAAAATTAATGGGTAAAACCTCTTCTTACAAATGTAGAATTCGTATACGTCCACACTATCGTGGCATACGATATTCTCGGTGTTTTGAGGTGTTGGTTGATTTTAAAATTTTATTGTTTGAGGAATCAATAATTTTTTGAAATCTACAGTAATAATCTATGTGATTCTTAGGATTTTCAAGAATGACTTTCAGTCCACTTACTATGATACTATAGGAAATAAACTTACTGTACCCAAATAAAGTTGATTGGAAAAGAATCTAGATATTGTCTTATCTGCTAAGGAGTACAAGTATGCACTCTTCGAAGAGTGTCCTCAAGCCATGGTTGCTCAAAAAGGTTTCTACTTCTAAGCTGAAAGGCAAGAAGAAGAAGAAACAAGGTGAAGCAAAGGTGGTGGGAGGATCTCAGGGAAGAGTGAAGAAGCAGAAAGGCAAGTACTTCACTTACAAGCAAGATGGACATTGGAAGAAGGATTGTCTCAATCCAAAGCAAAACAAAGATATATCCTTTAGACTAGTCGTTGAAACATGATTAGCGGTGTTATCTACAGGCACCTGGTGTGTAGATACGAGAGCCACTAATCATGTCTGCAATACTTTGCAGGGGTTCCAGGAAACCCGACGACAAGTTGAGGGAGAGATTACCATTTACTTGGGCAATGCCATAATGGTGGCGGCTATTGCAGTGGGAGAAGTTTTATTTATCTCTTGAGAAAAATAAAACTTAGGTTCTGGAAAATTTTCATTATGTACCTTTATTTAGAAAGAATTTAATTTCAGTTTCTAAATTATTTATGAATGGATATTCTATTTCTTTTAATGACAAGTTGTTATAAAAAGGAATAGGGAGAATATCTGTTCAGGTACATTGAAAGGAAATTGGTATACAAAACCTCCCACGATGCAAATTGAAGATTAATAACTCATCTTCTAATTCCAATAAGAGAAAAGAACCTTCGCAGATGAACCAAACATATCTTTGGCATCTTAGGCTTGGTCACATTAACCTAAGCAGAATTCAAAGGTTGATAACTGATGGACCTTTGGGTTCATTAGTGGTGGAGGATCTCCCAACCTTTGAATATTTCTTGGAGGGTAAGATGACCAAGAGGCCTTTTAAGGCCAAGGGGTATAGAGCCAAAGATGTGTTAGAATTGGTTCATTCTGATTTGTGTGGTCCTATGTCTATCCAGGCTAGAGGTGGTTTTGAGTATTTTGTCTCTTTTATAGACGATTACTCAAGATATGGATACATTTACCTGATGTGCCGCAAGTCTGAATGCTTTGACAAGTTCAAAGAATTCAAGGCTGATGTGGAGAAACGTCAAGGTAAAAGTATCAAGACACTACGATCTGATCATGGTGGTGAGTACCTCTTGGGAGAGTTTAGGAACTACTTATTAGAGGCTGGGATTCAATCCCAATTGACTGCATTTGGTACACCCCAGCAGAATGGTGTAGCAAAGCGAAGGAATAGGATGATGTACAGAGATGGTTAGATCGATGATGAGTTATTTTGACTTGCCAGATTCGTTCTGGGGATTTGCTCTAGATACGACGGTGTACATTTTGAACTTGATTCCATCGAAATTAGTGCCTTCTACTCCCACAGAGTTGTGGACTGGGCGAAAGCCTAGTCTAAGACATATTCGGATATGGGGGAGTCCAGCACATGTGCTGAAGGCAGATGCTGGTAAGTTGGAACCTCGTACAGAAGTACGCTTGTTCGTTGGCTATCCCAGGGGAACAAAGGGTGGATTGTTTTATAGTCCTAGAGATCAGAGGGTGATCGTCAGCATGAATGCCAGATTTCTAGAGGAAGACTCTGTGATGAGCCACAAGCCCAAGAGTAAAATTGTTCTGGAGGAGTTAAAAGGGGAAGTCACTTCTTTAGTACCACCGGTACAAGAGGATATACCACATGTCACTGCACCGCGTGTCACAGAGGATACACAGATGATATCTCGTCGTAGTGGGAGGGTTGTGAGACAGCCTGATAGATTCATGTTCTTGGGAGAATCTTCCGATTTGGTCCCTGGCGAACATGAACCTGATCCCTGGACATATGACGAGGCAATCCAAGATAAAGATACAGTATCTTGGCAAAGTGCAATGAATGCTGAGATTGAATCTATGGATTCAAATCAGGTCTTGGAGCTAGTAGAACCACCCGATGGTGTAAAAACCATTGGATGCAAGTGGATCTACAAGAGAAAGAGAGGAATAGATGGGAAGGTTGAGACCTTCAAAGCGAGGTTTGTTTCGAAGGGGTATACTCAAAAAGAGGGTATCGATTATGAGGAGACCTTTTTGCCGGTAGCCATGCTTAAGTCTATCCGGATTATCTTATGCATAGCAGCTCATATGGATTATGAGGTGTGGTAAATGGATGTCAAGATAGATTTCCTTAATGAAAGTCTTGAGGAAAACATCTACATGAAGCAACCAGAGGGATTCATTGCTAAAGGCAAAGAGCATCTTGTGTGTAAGCTTAATCGATCCATTTATGGATTGAAACAAGCTTTGAGGTCTTGGAACATCCGCTTTGATGAGGTAAATCAGTCTTATGGATTTATTCAAAGTCCGGATGAGTCTTGTGTATACAAGAGATGTGACGGAAACGTAGTGGTATTTCTTGTACTATACGTAGATAACATTTTGGTGATTGGCAACAATATCAAAGTGTTATCGGACGTAAGGGAATGGTTGTCCAAATAGTTTGATATGAAGGACTTGGGAGAAGCGGGACACATCCTTGGGATCAAGGTTATAAGGGATCGCAGGAAAAGGATGTTGTGCTTATCCCAAGCTTCATACATAGACACGATTATGGATCGTTTTAGCATGCAGAACTCCAAGAAGGGTTTTCTACCTTTCAGGCATGGAGTTCCTTTATCTAAGCAGATGTGTCCTAGATCATCTGAGGAGATAGAGGAGATGAAGGTGGTTCCTTATGCTTCGGTAGTATGAAGCCTCATGTATGTGATACTATGTACGAGACCAGATATCTGCTTTGTCGTGGGCATGGTCAGCAGATATCAGAGTAATCCAGAACAGGAATATTGGACTGCGGTAAAGCATATATTGAAGTGCCTAAGAAGGACTAGGGATTATATGCTAGTTTATCGGGCAGACCAATTACTCTCTATGGGTTACATGGATTGCAACTTCCAATCAGATAGGGATAACAGTAAGTCTACCTCAGGTTTTGTGTTTACTTTGGGAGGTGGAGCCATTGTATGGAGGAGTGTCCAGCAGAAATGCATGGCGGACTCCACCAAGGAAGTTGAGTATGTGGCAACCTCTGAGGCAGCCAAAGAAGTTGTGTGGCTCAGTAACTTCCTGATGGACTTGGATGTGATTCCTGGTTTGCCCAGAACTATCACAATTTATTGTGATAATAGTGGTGCAGTTGCAAACTCGAAGGAACCATGAGCCTATAAGGCTAGTAAATACATAGAGCACAAGTACCACCAGATACGAGAAATCGTAAAGGAGGTAGAAGTTGTTGTCGCCTAGATTGCATCAGAGGATGACCTGGTAGACCATTTCACTAAGACCCTTCTAGGGAGAGCTTTGATAGGCATGTGGAGGGAAGGGGAATCAGATGTATGGCAGTATGAGGACAACATAGTCTTTTAGTATAAGTGGGAGATTGAATGGATGTACTCTGAAAAGTCTATCTTTTCTATAAACATCTTTATTTTTGAAATAAGAATCACATGATCATTGTTTGCATATTTTTATGGTTATGCAATATTGTCTAATATGTTACATTGTAGATAACATGGTGTGTGGTGTCACACGGGAGATCATGTTATCGGCTCCTTGTAAAGTATAAGTAAAGGCTCACAACCGAGATGGCCTTGGACAAACCATCGGAATGGTTGTAGTGTGATTTGGTATTGGTTTATCATGACCATAGAATCACACTAGTGCACTTTGTGTGTATTGAGCAGGACCGACATAGAGGTGATTCGATTTATTGCTGACTACATAATCGAATCGGACCTCAGATATTATTTAGTACATGCTCTTAATCCCGATATAATAGCGGGCACATATACTTAGTACTCATCTCTTTGATTTACCAATGCGCGAGATTTATAGATTAAATCGATAGACTCGATAAGTTGGGAGATGATATTATTTATATGGTGTGCCGTTGATTATAGGAGGAAACCGTGTACTACATATTAGGATGATGATGTACCTTTGAGGAGCTCATAAGGTTCATCATGTAAACCCTGCAAGTGGACTTGGTCCGGCATGATAAAAAGGTTGAGTGGTACTACTCAAAAAGTTAGATGTTGATTAATTAAGGGTCAATAAATTAATTAATCGACGGAGATTCGAGATCTTAAACACGGGGAGAAAATGTACAAATAATATATGGAGCCCATATTATCATATGGGGGTTGGTGAGGTAGATCATTGATGAACCTTTCGTGGATTGGATCATCATTAGTGGATCGGACTTTATGTGGGCTTGATCCATGGGTGGCCAAGACCCAACTCCTCCTCATGGTCCCTAATGTAGCCTATTAACACCTCATGATGCTTAGATCCAATGGATAGAAACAAAACTCTAAGATCCATTGGTAGAGATTAAATCTCTAAGATTCGACGGTTGAGATTAAATCTCTAGATCCGACGGTTGAGATTAAATCCCTAGAACCAATGGATGAGATTAATTCATGACTTATCCCTAACTCTATAAAAGGATGGCATAGGAGTTGGCATAAACTACATTGAAGGATAGCTAGGGTTTGGGCGTCAAGAAGGAATCCTAGTTGAGATAGGATTAGGATTAGGGTTTGGAGGCAAGGGTGGCACCAAATAAGGAAGGTATTCTTCTCTTCTTCTTCCTCTTTTGGCCAACGTCCAACACCTCTCCATCCTCTTTTCCAGCCTTGGCCGGCACCCAAAAGCCCCCTTCTCCTTCTCCTTAGGTAGTGGAATAAAGATATAGGGTTTCCCTTGGTGTCTTGGTTGTTTTCCACCATCTTCTCCTTCACCTAGTTGGCCGGCGGCAAGGATAGTTTTAGTTCCTTGTTGGTTGTTTCTAGTGAGGAGAAAAACCTTATTTCTATTCTTCCTCTTGCTTTGGAAGAGCAAGGAAGGATGATTTGCAATCTAGGAGCTTCGACTTTTGGTGGATCGTCGCCCACACGATGTCCAAAAGGAGGAAGGTTATACATTAGAAGATTGAGAGGTATACCTATTCTACTTTCTTCTTTTGTTTGTTGCTTGTTTTTGTTTTTCAATTATAAGCATGTTATAAATCTGTAAATGGCTAAATAATACTTGGATCCCGAGCATAACACAAAAATCGGCGATCCGTACATCGTCTATTCCGCGGCTACTCGTAGAATAGAGGATGGTCGCTTGAACAACTAGTTTGTTCAAGTGACCTCTCTAAATGAATAGCACGATGATGACTTGGTGGTTTGGGCAATCCCTTTTGTCTAGGATTAAATTTTTTAATCCGGGGACATCGAAGGGATCCCCATGTTCAAGCTATCGAGTTGAAGTGGGAAGCGAAGTTTCCCCTCATGGACTCGATAAGCAAAACCATTCAATTGGTATCAGAGCTTCCAGGCAAAACCTTCAGAGAATAGGGAAGAAGGGCGCCAGCCACCTCAAGGAAGAAGAAGAAGAAAACATCTTTCCTAAATTGTGGCCACCCAAAACCCTAAGTCTCCCTTGCCCTTGCCTCCCAAAACCCTAGCCCCTTTTTCCTCTAATTAATTCTTGAGGCCCACTCTCAAGCCCATATTTATAGAGTTAGGCTTAAGGCTTGATTTAATCTCAACCGTTGGATCTTGAGATTTAATCTCAACCGTCGGATCTAGAGATTTAATCTCTACCTTTGGATCTAGAGTTTTGTTTTCATCCATTGGATCTAAGTTTCATGAGGTGTTAATAGGCTACAATAGGGACCATGAAGAGGAGTTGGATCTTGGCCACCCATGGATCAAGCCCACATAAAGTCCGATCCACTAATGATAATCCAATCCAATAAAGGATTATAATTGATCTACCTCACCAACCCCCATTAATATGGGCTCCATATATTATTTGTACATTTTCTCCCCGTATTTAAGATCTCGAATGTCCGTCAATTAATTAATTTACTGACCATTAATTAATCAGCATCTAACTCCATGAGTAGTACCACTCAACCTTTTCATCATGCCGGACCAAGTCCACCTGCAGGGTTTACATGATGAACCTTATGAGCTCCTCAAGGGGACATCATTATCTTAATATATAGGACACAGTTTCCTCGTATAATCAACGGCACACCATATAAATAATATCATCTCCCAACTTACCGAGCCTATCGATTTAATCTATAAATCTCGCTCATTGGTAAATCAAAGAGATGACTACTAAGTATATGTGCCCGTTATTATATCGGGATTAAGAGCATGTACAATATATCTGAGGTCCGATTCGATTATGTAGTCAGCAATAAATCGAATCACCTCTAAGTCGGTCCTACTCAATACACACAAAGTGCACTAGTGTGATTCTATGGTCAAGACAAACCAATACGAAATCACACTACAACCATTCCGATGGTTTGTCCAAAGCCATCTCGGTTGTGAGCCATCACTTATACTTTACAAGGAGCCGATAACATGATCTCCCGTGTGACACCACACGCCATGTTATCAACAATGTAAAGTATTAGATAATATGCATAACCATAAAATATGCAAACAATGATCTTGTGATTCTTATTTCAAAATAAAGATGTTCATACATAAGATAGACTTTTCAGTATACATCCCTACAATCTCCCACTTATACTTAAAGACTATGTTATCCTCAAACTGTCATACATCTGATCCCCATTCCCTCCACATGCCTATCAAAAGTTCTCGCCGAAAGGGCCTTAGTGAAAGGATCTGCCAGGTTATCCTCCGATGCAATCTTGGCCACAACAACTTTTCCTCTCTTTACGATTTCTCGTATCAGGTGGTACTTGCGCTCTATGTGCTTACTCGCCTTATGGGCTCATGGTTCCTTCGAGTTTGATACTGTACCACTATTATCACAATAAATTTTGATAGTTCTGAGCAAACCAAGAATCACATCCAAGTCCATCAAAAAGTTCCTGAGCCATACAACTTCTTTGGCCGCCTCAGAGGCCGCCACATACTCAGCTTCCATGGTAGAGTCCGCCACGCATTTTTACTTGACACTCCTCCATACAATAGCTCCACCTCCCAAAGTAAACACAAAACCTGAGGTAGACTTACTATTATCCCTGTCTGATTGGAAGTCGTAATCCGTGTAACCCACAGGGAGTAATTGGTCTGCCTGGTAAACTAGCATATAATCCCTAGTCCTTCTCAGGTACTTCAATATATGATTTACCGCAGTCCAATGACCCTGTCCTAGATTACTTTGATATATGCTGACCATGCCCACGGCATAGCAGATATCTGGTCTCGTACATAGCATTGCATACATAAGGCTTCCTACTGTTGAAGCATAAGGAACTGCCTTCATCTCCTCTATCTCCTCAGATGATCTAGGACACATCTCCTTAGATAAAGAAACTCCATGCCTGAAAGGCAGAAAACCCTTCTTGGAGTTCTGCATGCTAAAACGATCCATAATCGTGTCTATGTATGAAGCTTGGGATAATCACAACATCCTTTTCCTACGATCCCTTATAACCTTGATCCCAAGGATGTGTCCCACCTCTCCCAAGTCCTTCATATCAAACTGTTTGGACAACCATACCCTTACGTCCGATAACACCTTGATATTGTTGCCAATCAACAAAATGTCATCTACGTATAGTACAAGAAATACCACTACATTTCCGTCACATCTCTTGTATACACAAGACTCATCCGGACTTTGAATAAATCCATAAGACTGGATTACCTCATCAAAGCGGATGTTCCAAGACCTCAAAGCTTGCTTCAATCCATAAATGGACTGATTAAGCATACATACAAGATGCTCTTTGCCCTTAGCAATGAATCCCTCTGGTTGCTTCATATAGATGTTTTCCTCAAGACTTCCATTAAGGAAAGATGTCTTGACATCCATCTACCACACCTCATAATCCATATGAGCTGCTATGTATAAGAGAATCTGGATAGACTTAAGCATGGCTACCGGCGAAAAGGTCTCCTCATAATCGATACCCTCTTTCTGAGTATACCCCTTCGCAACAAGCCTCGCTTTGAAGGTCTCAATCTTCCCATCTATTCCTCTCTTTCTTTTGTAGATCCACTTGCATCCAATGGTTTTTACACTATCGGGTGGTTCTACTAGCTCCCAGACCTAATTTGAATCCATAGAATCAATCTCAGTAATCATCGCATTTTACCAAGATGCTTCATCTTTATCTTGGATTGCCTCGTCATATGTCCAGGGATCAGGTTCATGTTCGCCAGGGACCAAATTAGAAGATTCTCCCAAGAACATGAATCTATCAGGTTGTCTAACAACCCTCCCACTACGACGAGGTATCTCTTGTGTATCCTTTGTGACATGCGGTGCAGTGACTTGTGGTATATCCTATTGTACCGGTGGTATTGAAGAAGTGACTTCCCCTTTTAATTCCTCCAGAACAATTTTACTCTTGGGATTGTGGCTCATCACATAGTCTTCCTCAAGAAATCTGACATTCGTACTAATGATCACCCTTTGATCTCTAGGACTATAAAACAAACCACCCTTCGTTCCACTAGGATAGCCAACGAACATGCATACTTCTGTACGAGGTTCTAACTTACCAGCATCTGCCTTCAGCACATGTGATGGACTCCCCCATATCCGAATATGTCTTAGACTAGGTTTTCTCCCAGTCCACAACTCTATGGGAGCAGAAGGCACTGATTTAGATGGTACCAAGTTCAGAATGTACACCGTCGTATCTAAAGCATATCCCCAGAACAAATCTGGCAAGTCAGAATAACTCATCATCGATCTAACCATCCTTCGCTCTGCTACACCATTCTGCTGGGGTGTGCCAGGTGCAGTCAATTGGGATTGAATCCCAGCCTCTGATAAGTAGTTCCTAAACTCTCCCAAGAGGTACTCACCACCACGATCAGATCGTAGTGTCTTGATACTTTTACCTTGACGTTTCTCCACATCAGCCTTGAATTCTTTGAACTTGTCAAAGCATTCAGACTTGCGGCGCATCAGGTAAATGTATCGATATCTTGAGTAATCATCTATAAAAGAGACAAAATACTCAAAACCACCTCTAGCCTGGATAGACATGAAGGGATTTCCCTTGTCGAGTCCGTGAGAGGAAACTTCGCTTCCCCTTCACCTCGGTTGCTTAACCATGGTGATCCCTTCGATGTCCCCGGATTAAAAATGTAATCCTAGACAAAAGGGATTCCCAAGATAACCAAGTCATCGTCGTGCTATTCGTTTAGAGAGGTCACTTGAACAAACTAGTTGTTCAAGCGACCATCCTCTATTCTACGAGTAGCCACGGAATAGACGATGTCCGGATCGCCGGTTTTTGTGTTTATACTCGGGATCCCAGTATTATTTAGCCTATTTACAGAAATATAACATGCTTATATTTTGAAAAACAAACACAAGCAATGAATAAAAGAGATAGAAGAATAGTTATACCTCTTGGTCTTCTAATGTATGACCCTCCTCCTTTTGGACGTCGTGTGGGCGACGATCCACCAAAAGTCAAAGCTCCTAGATCGCAAAACTTCCTTCCTTGCTTTTCCCAAGCAAGAGGAAGAAGAGAAACAATGTTTTTCTCCTTCAAAAACTCAACCAACAAAGAACTATAGAAGTTCTTGCCGCCGGCCAACTAGAAGGAGAAGAAGATGATGGAAAACTACCAAGACACCAAGGGAAACCCTATATCTTGTTTCCACCACCTAAGGAGAAGAGAGGGGAGTGTTTTTAGGTGCTGGCCAAGGGCTAGGAAGGTCTGGAATAGCTGCTGGACGTTGGCCACAAGGCAAGGAAGAAGAAGGAAAACTTGCCTTATTTGGTGCCACCCTTGCTTCCAAACCCTAACCCTAATTCCAATCCTATCTCAACTAGGATTGCCCTATTCTTGTCGCCCAAGCCTTGCTCCCTCTCTATCATCTTCTTCACGCCAACCCCATGCCACCTTTTATAGAGTTTGGGGATAAGCCATGAATTAATCTCCTCCATTGGTTCTAGGGATTTAATCTCAACCGTCGGATCTAGAGATTTAATCTCAACCGTCGGATCTTAGAGATTTAATCTCTACCAATGGATCTTAGTGTTTTGTTTCTATCCATTGGATCTAAGCATCTTGAGGTGTTAATGGGCTACATTAGGGACCATGAGGAGGAGTTGGGTCTTGGCCACCCATGGATCAAGCCCACATAAAGTCGGATCCACTAATGATGATCCAATCCACTAAAGTTCCATCATTGATCTACCTCACCAACCCCCATATGACAATATGGGCTCCATATATTATTTGTACATTTTCTCCCCGTGTTTAAGATCTCGAATGTCCGTCGATTAATTAATTTACTAACCATTAATTAATCAACATCTAACTCCTTGAGTAGTACACTCAACCTTTTCATCATGCCGGACCAAGTCCACTTGCAGGGTTTACATGATGAACCTTATGAGCTCCTCAAGGGGACATCATCATCCTAATATATAGGACACGGTTTCCTCCTATAATCAACGGCACACCATATAAATAATATCATCTCCCAACTTACCGAGTCTATCGATTTAATCTATAAATCTCGCCCATTGGTAAATCAAAGAGATGAGTACCAAGTATATGTGCCCGTTATTATATCGGGATTAAGAGCATGTACTAAATAATATCTGAGGTCCGATTCGATTATGTACTCAGCAATAAATCGAATCACCTCTGTGTCGGTCCTGCTCAATACACACAAAGTGCACTAGTGTGATTCTATGGTCAAGACAAACCAATACCAAATCACACTACAACCATTCCGATGGTTTGTCCAAAGTCATCTCGGTTGTGAGCCTTTACTTATACTTTACAAGGAGCCGATAACAAGATCTCCCGTGTGACACCACACACCATGTTATCTACAATGTAACGTATTAGACGATATTGCATAACCATAAAAATATGCAAACAATGATCATGTGATTCTTATTTCAAAATAAAGATGTTCATACAAAAGATAGACTTTTCAGTATACATCCCTACAAGACATAGGACCACACACATCAGAATGAACCAATTCTAACACATCTTTGTTGGTGCAACAATGCCCCAAGCATTTATATATATTTTGATGTTTGGATAATCATCTAAGTTAGGCAATGTTTTGTGATCTAATTGTATACATGTTTAAGTGACAGGAAAATCCAAGTATGAAGACTTGGTAAAAGACAAGTCCAAGTGTGATCTTGGCAAAGAGAAGTCAAGGAAAGGTCTTGGCAGCATAAGTCCAAGCATGTAGTCTTGGCGGCGTAAAGTCCAAGCAGTCCTTGGAAAAGGAAGACCAAAGGAAAGTCTTGGCGGCATAAGTCCAAGCATGTAGTCTTGGCGGCGTAAAGTCCAAGCGTACTTTGGCAAAGAAGAAACCTAAAGCATGATTTAAACCGAAGAGAAGCAGCGCATGGATGGAGTCGTGGACTCGGAGAAATCCTAGAGGTGCAAGGGTGATGGAGAAGCTAGAAGGTTAAGTCTAGGCTTAGGTTATGTTTTCAAGTATGAATTAGTCATACTTGAGGTGTGCCGATCGAACACATGGTGTCGGTCGAACTGGCCTTTAAAATATAGCATTAGAGTTTGGAAGGCTGTTATCGATCGGGTTATCCATCGGTCGATCGATACGATCGACTCGATCGCTGGCTTACAAGTGGCGATCATGCCTAAAAGATGGCGTGGCGTAGCCGATCGGCTGGCGACGATCGGCAAAGACGAATCGACATCGGTCACGATCGATAGTCTTCCGTTAGCGATGGCGACGGCAAATCCCGCAATCCGGCCGTTCGGGCGTTAGAATCGGCGCGATCGATGAAAGTCATCGGTCGGTGAGACCTCCAACGGGAAAAAGAGGCTCTTTCCTATAAAAAGAGCCCAAGGGGAGCAAGAAGAGGCTAATGCTTATATTCTGATCCTTCTTCTAAGCTCCTACAAGTTTTCCAAAGCTTTCTAAGTATATTAATCTCTTTTCTCCTCTCAAATCTTTATTGTCATCTTTTGTAAGAAGAGGAGGTCTTTGTAAAGAGAAAGCTTCATAGTGAAATTGCTTGGGTTGATCCACCTTAAGGATCGCCGTGGAGTAGGAGCGTTATCTCCGAACCACGTAAAGGCTTTGTTAGCATTGGTTTTTGTTTTTACATATATTACTTGTGTTTGCTTCCGCTAATTATTTTTGTAGAAACGAAAAGAGCTATTCACCCCCCCCTCTAGCCTTCAAACGATCCCTTACAAGTGGTATCAGAGCCCGGATCGCATCGGAAGATCTAGCAATCAACCGGAGCAAAGATGGCATTTCAAGAGGGGTATAGCACGGCGAGGCCTCCGTTCTTCGACGGCAACGATTTTGGATATTGGAAAGGTAGGATGGAGTATTATTTGAACGATATTGAAAATTGGTTTAGCATTGTAGATGGTTTTGAGAAGCCTGACGAATTCGGAGCACCACTACCAACAAAGGATTGAACAAGAGAGATGGCCAAGAAAGCACAAGCGAATGCAAAAGCAACGACCACACTTCAATGTGGTCTATCCAAGGAGCAACTATCTAAGGTCGGGCCATTCAACTCCGCAAAGGAGCTTTGGGAGAAGCTCATCGAACTCAACGAAGGATCCAAAGAGACAAGAAGGGCCAAGAGGGATCTTTTGATTGGCCAACTCCAAAGCTTCACTATGAAGACAAATGAAACGGTGAGCCAAATGCATGGGCGCTTCAAGGAGGTAGTCAACGGACTACACGTTATAGGTGAAAAGGTCGACAACCGAGACCTTGTGAGGTATGTACTACAAGCCTTCCCTAGGACCACCTTATGGGCCTCAATGGTAGATGCCTATAAGGTCTCTAGGGATCTCTCATTAGTTAAATTAGATGAGTTATTTTGTGAATTTCAATTGCATGAACAAGCTAACACTTCATCCAAAGAGAAGGGTATAGCTCTTGTTGTAGGAAAGAAGGAGAAGAAGAAAAGGAAAAGAAGGAGGTGTCTTCCTCATCCGAATCCGAGGAGGACTCATCAAGTAGTGAGGATGAGTTGTCGGCAAGTGAGGTAGCACACTCGTCAAGAAATTTGGTGGGAAGTCAAGGAGGCTCACCAAGAAGGATGTGAAGAGGATGTTTCAATCCTCAAGAGGTAAATCTTCTAACAATTCAAATTCTATCTCGTGGCGTGTTTTGGTTGCAACAAGAAAGGGCATATAAAGCCCAATTGCCGGAACTAAAGAAAAGGAGGAGAAGGATAAGAAGAAGAAGGAAGAAGAAGAAGAAGGAGGCGATGTTGGCACAAACGTGGGACACTCTAAGTATGGAGGAGTCTACCGACGGTGAAGAAGTTTGCCATTCAACCCGAACTTAGCCCTCATGGCATTAGAAGAAACCGGAAGCTCAAGCGAGAGTCTTCTTCCTCTTCAAGTGATGAATCATCATCAAGTGATGATGATGAGGTAAATGACTCACCCAAAGTAGATTTACTTTATAAGACTATTGCATGTTTACAAAATGCTTTAAATAGATCAAAAACTAGGATTAAGGATCTAAAATTAGAAATCAAATCATTTAAGACTATAGATGCATCATGTGATAAATCATCTAGTGATGATAAGTGTACTCTTAGGGATGAAAATGATGAGTTAAGAAAAGAAATAAGTAAATTAAGAACATGCCTAGAAAAGTTCACTAATGGTTCCAAATATCTAGATATGATTATCAAGGACCAAAGGGCAATTTACAATAAGGCCGGTATAGGATATAAACATAAGGAGAAAGAGGTAGCATTTGCATCCCTAGTTAGTAGAAAATCCATGATTAAAAGTAAGGGAGAAAAGCATGGGTACCAAAGAAATTTATAACTAATGCTAGTGGTCCTAAGATTTGGGTACCTAAGGATTGTGTTTTTCATGTGACATAGGTAGAAGATCCAAGCTTGTGGATAGTTGATAGTGGGTGCTCAAAGCATATGACGGGATGAGAGAAAATTCTCCACTATCAACCACACTAGCCAAGGAAAAGTGTCTTTTGGTAATAGCGGCAAACTTAAAATCTTAGGAAAGGGCACCATTGAGGTATCTCCCAATCTTGCTATTCATAGAGTTCTATTAGTTAAAAATATGAAATTTAACTTACTTAGTGTAAGCCAATTATGTGATGCAAATTTTGATTTTAAGTTTGATTCCTCAAAATGCTTTATAAGACACAAAACTATAAATGATTGCATGTTAGTAGGCTTTAGAAAATCAAATATATATTATGTTGATTTATCTTATGCTACTAATCCTTCCACTAAGTGTCTTATTGCAAAAGAGGAAGAAAGTTGGCTTTGGCATAGGAGACTAGGTCACATAAACATGAAGAATATAGCCAAAATACCAAAATTGAAGCTAGTCAAAGGATTGCCTAGAGTCAAATATCTCAAGGACAAGATGTGTGATGCTTGTCAAGAAGGGAAACAATCAAAAACATCACACAAAGGTAAAAACTTACTTAGTACCGCTTTACCATTAGAATTGCTACATATGGATTTATTTGATTGCCATAGTACCCCATCTATAATTGGTAGTAAATATTGCTTGGTAATAGTAGATGATTTTTCTAGGTTTACTTGGGTGTTTTTCTTGAAAAATAAGGATGAAACCTTAGAAATAATCATAGGATTTAGCAAAAGAGTAGAAAATGAAAGAAAACTCAAAATCAACCGGATCCGTAGTGATCATGGTGGAGAGTTTGAGAATTCTAACTTTTCAACTTTTTGCTTAGGACAAGGGTACAAGCACAAATTTTCTTGTCCTAGAACACCCCAACAAAATGGGGTTGTGGAAAGAAAAAATCGTGCCCTACAAGAAGCGGCTAGGACAATGCTTAATGCATATTCCTTACCTAGCTACTTGTGGGCGGAAGCGGTTAATACCGCTTGCTATATCCAAAATAGGGTATTAATTCATAGGTTTTTGGGAAAAACTCCATTTGAATTGTGGAATGGTACAATTCCAACAATTCATTATTTTAAGGTCTTTGGATGTAAAGTCTATATCTTAAATACCAAAGACAACCTAAGTAAATTTGAGTCCAAAGCGGATGAGGGAATCCTAGTTGGATACTCATCCACTAGTGTAGGATATAGAGTCTACAATAAAAGGACTCAAAAGATTGAAGAATCTTCAAATGTTCAATTTGATGAAACTTCAAATACATACCCTAGAAAATTCCCTATTGATGATGACATAAATAATGAAAATCAAGAAATTACCAAACAATTTCAAGATTTAAACTTAGGGGGTAATAATCAAGGGGGAGGATTGGATCAAGGGGAAGTAAGGGATGATTCCGATAATGAACATAGAATTGAAGTAGATCATGATCAAACTCAACTTGATACACCTCCTAGAACCATAAGAGTTCATCAAAGTCACCCATTGGATCAAATTGTGGGTGAATTATCTCAAGGAGTTAGGACTAGGTCATTCCATAGGGACCCCACTAGTCATATAGCTCTAATTTCTCAAATTGAGCCCAAAAACATTAAAGATGCATTGCTTGATCCGGATTGGATCTTAGCAATGCAAGATGAATTGGCTCAATTTGATAGGAGTCAAGTGTGGGAGTTAGTTCCTAGACCAAGTGAAAACACTATTATTACTATAAGATGGGTCTTTAGGAACAAACTAGATGACCAAGGGAATATCACTAGAAATAAAGCACGATTAGTTGCAAGGGTTTTAATCAAGTTGAAGGACTTGATTATGATGAAACATATGCCCCGGTTGCTAGATTAGAGTCCATTAGAATACTTTTAGCATATTCCTCCTATATGGGTTTCAAACTCCATCAAATGGATGTCAAATCGGCATTCCTAAATGGGTTTATTAAGGAAGAGGTGTATGTAGAACAACCTCCCGGGTTTGAAAATATGGACTACCCAAACCATGTATACAAACTTAGGAAAGCCTTATATGGTTTGAAACAAGCTCCCCGGGCTTGGTATGAAAGATTGTCAACTTTCTTAATCTCCAAGGATTTTAGAAGGGGTAGTATAGATCAAACTCTCTTTATAAAGTCAACATCTAAGGACATTTTTGTAGCCCAAGTGTATGTTGATGACATTATCTTTGGGTCAACAAATGATGAGCTTCTTGAAGACTTTATTCAAAATATGGAAAAAGAGTTTGAGATGAGTCTAGTTGGAGAATTAAATTTCTTCCTAGGTTTGCAAATTAAACAAACTAGTGAAGGAATTTACATTTATCAAACCAAATATGCTAAGGAAATGATTAAGAAATTTGGTTTGGAAAATGCTAAGGTAGTGTCAACTCCAATGGCAACCAATGCCAAAATAGATAGTGATAGTGAAGGAAAACAAATAGATCTTACCCTTTATAGGAGCATGATTGGTAGCCTCTTGTATTTAACCGCTAGTAGACCCGACATATTATTTGCGGTTGGTATGTGTGCTAGGTATCAATCATGTGCTAAGGAATCTCATTTAGTTGCCGTTAAAAGAATTTTAAGATATGTCAAGGGCACACTAAATGTAGGTCTATGGTACCCTAGGACTAGGTCATTTGAATTACTTGGGTATACCGATTCGATTATGCCGGTGCAAATTGGATAGGAAAAGTACTAGTGGTGGATGCCAATTTCTTGGGTCCTCCCTAGTTAGTTGGAGTAGTAGGAAGCAACTTTGTGTTGCTTTATCAACCACCGGCGAATATGTTGCTATGGGTGGTTGTGTAGCTCAACTATTATGGATGAAACATACCTTAGAAGATTATGAGCTAACTTACTCCAACATAAAAGTACTTTGTGATAATGTGAGCACCATTAACTTGACCAAAAATCCGTGCATCACTCTAGGACTAAGCACATTGAAGTGAAACATCACTTCATTCGAGACCATGTAAAGGGGACATTGAGCTTAATTACATTGAATCTAAGTCCAACCTAGCCGACATCTTTACCAAGCCTCTCCCGAACTAGAATTTTCATCACTTAGAGAGAACTTGGGATGTGCTTTGTAGAATAGAAGTGTAGTTTTGCATGATTCTATAGAAATACTAGGATTTATACCTTTAACCATCTCACAAAACACTTAGGAAACCATGATTTTTGTATTGAGCCACCTAGACAACATGTGAGATGTTAGGAGATGCACTTGGTTCATCATGCTTGTTATGATGCATTACTATGAACCAAAGTGTCATCTAGAAACATTAATCCTTCATTGGACCAATCATTGGGAAGGCCTATGTATGATTAATGTGCATATAGCTCCAAGAATATGATTGGAAATGTCAAATAAAATAAAATATAAACTATGTCTATCAAACCTTGAGAAACAAATTCCTATTGATAAGCCAAAGTGATACAAAGTTTTGCAAAGATATCATAACTTTTGCAAAATCTCAAGATTGTGTCAATATCAAAATCTAGAGGTAATATACCTTTAAAATAATTTTTCTTTGATAGGAAATGATCTAACAATATTACCCACGAAATTTCGTGATTTTTGATCTTTATTGAATTAATTATGAATTTTTGAATCGCCAAAATTGCTATCGATCGATATCACCGACCGTACCTAACGCCATTCGATCGATACGCTAATATCGAACCGGCTCACCTTCGTTATCGCGACCGCCATTTGGCGGCGATCGACGCGCATGTAATGGTTCGTATGTGACCGTCGATTCGACTGATCACCATCGCTCGATCGCCATTTATGGCGGCGCGATCGACGCGCATGTACGGTTCGATCGGGTCGGGCGATCGATCACCATCGATTCGACCGCCATTTATATGGCGCGATCGACGCGCATGTAATGGTTCGAGGCGATCGGTCGGGTTCGACCGATTCCATCGCTCAACCGCCGACTAACGGCAATGATCGGGTGTCGCGGTTTTAGGGCTTTCCACCGCTCGACTCGCCGTAACCTCTCGACTTCTCTCTTTCTTTCCTCTTCCGACGATCGCCCACCGCACCTCTTGCCGCCTTTTGTTTTCCGCGACTTCATCGACACGTAATCAGTGCTCTCCTACTCGAGAAGCTTCGTGTCCCTCCTCGCGCCTAGGGTCCAGACACTTGCTAGGGTTTCGTGGTCCGGCGCTAATCCTTGTTCACCATGCCACCTAGGTATATTTTCTTTCATGATCAATGTTTTGTTTTGTTCCTATGATTTTCACTAACCCATGCTTATCTTGCTCATGCATCATCAACCTACATTGTGCATTTTTTGTTGTCTTTTCGCCCATTTAGAATTAAGCATGTTGCTACTAAGCGCACCCGGGCACCTCCGACCAATGAGGGCCCGTCAAACCCTCAACCCTCTGTTGATCCTAGATTTCCAAATTCCGCCCTTGAAAGTGCTTTTCATAAAAACAAATTCCAACTTATTCCACCTAGGTCAATGGATTCCAAGTTTCTTAAAGACTTTTGTTTCGACATTGTTCAAATCATCCAACATTACAATCTTGAGTCGTTGGTTTTCTGTGAACATCACGTAAACATCACCCTACTCTCTGAATTTTTCAACAACCTACGACCGGTTGGAGATGGGCTGAGATCTGGACTGCTTGCTCAAAGATCTGGATTTCAGTCCCCAGATATGGACCGATTTTCTCGGATGTCTTCCTTCCGAGAGTGATTTCACTCTATATCCATCTTGGAGTGAACCTCTTCCATCTCCCTTTGAGGAGATTTCTTTAGATTCCCTTCATGATAACTTCTATCACTATCCTCGACCTTTGAACACCAATTTATTTCAATCACAAGAACTGTCTGCTTCTGACAATGTCCTTTATAAGGTCATTGCTCATTGTCTTCTTCCCATTGTTACCCGTGGTTTGGCCTTGGTTCGCCTCCACACCTACTTCTCATGCATTTCTTTCACAATACTTAGACATTAACATTGGTCTAAATACCTTCCAATGCATCATTCATTTCATAAGACCAAACAATGGGAAGGTTCACATACCATTTGGAAATGTCCTCACTCAATGGCTCACCAGAGGCATTGATGTGAATATAGGAGTCATTAAAATCATGAATAGGAAATATGATCGATGACTGACGGAGTTTCTCATTGGGCGGCATGAAGGCCGGCAGAGGATCCGTCTGGGACCCAAAGACGGCGGTAGCAGGCCGCCTCCGCACTGCAGAGGACGCCACGCGAAGGAGCTGAGGATGGTGCCGCAGGAGTAGCCGAGGGTAGTCTTTGCCGCAGTGTTCCGAGGGACCGCCTGCAGCGATACCGTCTACCGGACACATCCCTCGGTGCCCGCTGATGCTTTGCGGAGCGGTGGACACACGCCTTGAGGAGCTGCGCCTAGAGCATCGAGCTCCTCTCCTCGTGAGAGAGGTGCATCGGCAGCAGCAGGACATCTTGGCGATTCTTCGCCTGCGCACTGACACCCACCTCATGGTCGGCACCGATGGATGCTGAGGACGACGATCGTTAGCTCGCTTGTTTTCTTTGTTATTTTCTTCTTGGCCGTATGTACGGCATAAACTCCTACTTATGTAATGACTTTTGATTGATGATATGAAATTGTTTTTATTCACTTCTATTAGTGCATACAATTTGTTGTTTATCAAGTTTAGAAGTTGAGCATATAGTACGAAGTTATGAATATTGATACGATACAATTACACCTTTTTGTGTCATAATTTTGTTGTTTTTAGATATCGTATCAATCCATTAATCTGATGAACATGTTTTTCGTCTAATATTTTTCATATGTTATACTAGTCGAATAGAATGTGTATGCCAAGTTTCGTGATTTTTGGACACCCACGTAATTTTCTACGCATTTTCAAACTTTGACTGAAAAACTCGAAATTCAGATTTGTCTGATATCAGTCGACTGCCGTTATTGGCAGTCGACTGCCATGGTCGGCAGTTGACTGCTGCCTGTTCCAGTCGAACCGGTGTCACTGCTTTGGAATGGAAAGTGGTTTTTTCATCGGTTAAAAGGTTCAATTTTGGACATTATACAATTTCCACAATATATATATGATACCTTGTATGGAAAGGCGGATTTTCTTGGTGCACTGGTTTAGGGGGAGCTAAATCCCTTATTTATATAATTGTTGGTGCAAGACTAGGACATATTTGCCTATTGCTTATGTTTTGTTTATCATGAAACATGTCTTGGATTTAGGGGGAGCTTCATATCAATTTTATACCTTTGTTCAAGATGTGTTAATTATAATTCTTTCCTGCACTTATTGAATAACCTCTTCCCTTTTTGTTGTATGTCAAAGGGGGAGAAGGGACATTGAAGTTAGAATTCATATTGAAATATGTTTATGTATTAAAGGTCTAACTTAAATGATTGCCAAACATCAAAAAGGGGGAGATTGTTGGTGCAACAATGCCCCAAGCATTTATATATATTTTGATGTTTGGATAATCATCTAAGTTAGGCAATGTTTTGTGATCTAATTGTATACATGTTTAAGTGACAGGAAAATCCAAGTATGAAGACTTGGTAAAAGACAAGTCCAAGTGTGATCTTGGCAAAGAGAGCATAAGTCCAAGCATGTAGTCTCGGCGTAAAGTCCAAGCAGTCCTTGGAAAAGGAAGACCAAAGGAAAGTCTTGGCGGCATAAGTCCAAGCATGTAGTCTTGGCGGCGTAAAGTCCAAGCGTACTTTGGCAAAGAAGAAACCTAAAGCATGACGAAACCGAAGGAAGCTTTTGAAGGCAAGCGCATGGATGGAGTCGTGGACTCAGAGAAATCCTAGAGGCGCAAGGCTGATGGAGAAGCTAGAAGGTTAAGTCTAGGCTTAGGTTATGTTTTCAAGTATGAATTAGTCATACTTGGAGTGTGCCAGTCGACTGGAACATGGTGTCGGTCGAACTGGCCTTTAAAATATAGCATTAGAGTTTGGAAGGCTGTTATCAGTCGACTGGGGGTTATCGATCAGGCGGTATGACCGATCGACTTCATTTCGGGCAATGATCGCCATCATTGGCGATCGCCATCATTAGCGGTCGAGCCGCGCCGTGGCCATTTAGCAAGATCCGAATCGACATCGTTGTCGGCCGACCTCTTGTTGTCGGTCGTGATCTTCCGTTAGCGATGGCGACGGCAAATCCGTGAATCCATTCGGAAGCCATTAGAATCGACGGCCGATCGGTGATGAAAGTCATCAGTCGACTGATAGACCTCCAACGGGAAAAAGAGGCTCTTTCCTATAAAAAGAGCCCAAGGGGAGCAAGAAGAGGCTAATGCTTATATTCTGATCCTTCTTCTAAGCTCCTACAAGTTTTCCAAAGCTTTCTAAGTATATTAATCTCTTTTCTCCTATCAAATCTTCATTGTCATCTTTTGTAAGAAGAGGAGGTCTTTGTAAAGAGAAAGCTTCATAGTGAAATTGCTTGGGTTGATCCACCTTAAGGATCGCCGTGGAGTAGGAGCGTTATCTCCGAACCACGTAAAGGCTTTGTTAGCATTGGTTTTTGTTTTTACATATATTACTTGTGTTTGCTTCCGCTAATTATTTTTGTAGAAATGAAAAGAGCTATTCACCCCCCCCCTCTAGCCTTCAAACGATCCCTTACAATCTTTGGCTCTATACCCCTTGGCCTTAAAAGGACTCTTGGTCATTTTACCCTCTAAGTAAGATTCGCAGGTTGGGAAATCTTCCACTACTAATGAACCCAAAGGTCCATCAGCTATCAACCTTTGAATTCTGCTTAGGTTAATATAACCAAGCCTAAGATGCCAAAGATATGTTTGGTTCATCTTCGAAGGTTCTTTTCTCTTATTGGAATTAGAAGATGAGTTATTAACTTCAATTTGCATCATGGGAGGTTTTGGTTCAAGAGTGTATAAATTTCCTATCAATGCACCCTACAGATAATGTCCCTATTCCTTCTTATAACAACTCTGTCATTAAAAGAAATAGAATATCCATCCATAAACAATTTAGAAACCGAAATTAAATTCTTTCTAAATAAAGGTACATAAAGGCAATTTTTAAGAACCAAAAGTTTATTTTTCTCAAAAGATAAATGAACATCTCCCACTGCAACAGCCGCCACCTTCGTGGCATCGCCCAAGTACATGGTAATCTCACTCTCAGCTAGTCGTCTGGTTTCCTGGAACCCCTATAAAGTATTGCAGACATGATCAGTGGCTCCCTTATCTACACACCAGGTGCCGGTAGATAACAACGCTAAACATGTTTCAACGACTAGACCAAAAGATATACCTTTGTTCTTACGGATGGGGAAGTCCTTCTTCTAGTGTCCAGTCTGCTTACAAGTGAAGCACTTGCCTTTCGGCTTCTTCACTCCTCCCTGAGTACCTCCCACTGCCTTTGACCCAGTTTGTTTCTTCTTCTTCTTGCCTTTCGGCTTAGAAGTAGAAACCTTTTGGGTCACCATGGCATGTGCCTGAACACTCTAACGAAATAGCCCCTCTACCGCCTGGAGTTCTGTCAGAAGTTCCTCCAACAAATACAACCTCTTGTTCATGTTGTAGTTTAGGCAAAACTGCTCAAAACTCCTAGGTAGAGACTGGAGTATGATATCGACCTGGGTTTCGATCTCAGCTCCTAGGACCTCCAGCTCATTCAAATGAGCCATCATCTTGAGAACATGATCCCTCACGGGTGTTCCCTCGATCATGGTGATCGTCATCAAGTTTCTCATGGTTTCTTGCCTCGCAGCCCAATTCTGGTGTCCGAAAAGCTCTTTGAGATTGAGCATCATGTCATAAGCTATGGGCATGGCTTGATGCTGATGTTGCAGTACATTTGACATAGATGCCAAAATATAATACCGCGCCATCTCATCGGCCTTTACCCACTTCTTATAACTCTCTCTCTCCTTTTCCCCAGAATCTTCTGCAGGCTTAGGAGGGCACTCTTCGAGAAGTACATATTTGTATTCCTCAGCAGTCAAGACAATGTCTAGATTTCTCTTCCAATCAACATAGTTGGGTCCAGTAAGTTTGTTCTTTTTCAGTATCACAGCAAGTGGGTTGAAAGTCATTTTGAAAGAAAACCTAAGAATCACATAAATCAAAACATTAGATTTCAAAAAATTATTGATTCCTCAAACAATAAAATTTTAAAATCAACCAACACCTCAAAACACTGAGAATATCGTATGCCACGATAGTGTGGACGTATACGAATTCTACATTTGTAAGAGAAGGTTTTACCCATTAATTTTACTATCTTGTCAACCTAACTTTTTGACAAGTAAAATTAATAGTTGTATCCTCTTTGGCCCTACAAATAAAAGTAGTGACTCCGATGGGAGGATACTTATATTTGTATCTAAGTGTTCACCATTACTCGGTACCAAGGTAATTATCTCGGGTTATGTGCCTTCCGATGGGGAAGTGCACATGCTCCTTAATAATTCCCTATAACCATATTTGACCTTGTGATCCGCAAACAAACTCATCCGATGGGGAGGAAGGCACTCAGAGTTGACGCACAAGTTTGTTTGCATCACTTGTCAAATCGTAATGGAGGCCGTGGGAATTTATAAAAATTTCCCTCTCCCACTTAGTAATTTGATATTGAGTAATTTTCCTAGCCTACGACATGCATATCAAACAAAAAGCAATAAATATGAACAATAAATTATTTTCCAACTATTATGGCTTTTGTCTTCAATATGTCTCCCGTCGCATCGCCATCTCGTCCGCTCCTCCTACGCCATGTACGAGCCATCCGGAGATCTGAGCCGAGACTAAAATCTATTTTAATTTACATCCATCGATCCTATACTCCACGAGGGAGTGTACATGAAATCTAGATTGAAACTAAACTAAAATAAAAAGCGTGGCTAAACAATGTCGTATCTAATTTACAAAAATCAAATACTAGCCTCGTCAACCCCGATGATTCAACAAAATAAACATTTACACACATACAATCACATACACGCATATGGCCATAATAGTCGGATCTTACGCCTGCAACAAAATAGTTAACCTACGCATATCCTACTATTATTCGGCACATATAATATATGAAAAGTGCATAAAAATTAACCGAATCCTAAACACACAAAACCGGAAACCTTAGCTCTGATACCAATTGAAGGGTTTTGCTTATCGATCCAAGAGGGGAAACTTCGCTTCCCACTTCACCTCGGTCGCTTGTTCATGGCGATCCCATCGATGTCCATGGATTAAAAAAATTTAATCCTAGACAAAAGGGATTGCCCAAACAACCAAGTCATCGTCGTGCTATTTGTTTAGAGAGGTCACTTGAACAAACTTGTTGTTCAGGCGACCAACCTCTATTCTACGAGTAGCCTCGGAATAGACGATGTCCGAATCATTGGCTTTCATGTTTATATTCGGGATCCAAGTATTATTTAGCCATATACATAAAGTAAACATCCACACAAAACATTCATATAATTGAAAAGAAATTATAAACATAATACAAAAGAACACTAATCAAAATAAACAAGATTATACCTCTTGTTATACCTCTTTATCTTCTATTGTATGTCCTTCCTCCTTTTGGACGTCGTGTGGGGGACGATCTTCCAAAAGTCGAAGCTCCTAGATCGCCAATCTTCCTTCCTTGCTCGTTCTGAGCAAGAGGAAGATCATAAAAACAAAACTCTTCTCTTATCTAGGACCAACCATCAAGCTCCAAGCTTGATGCTTGCCGTCGGCCCAAAGAGATGAAAATTAGAAGTGTGGGTGCCAGCCAAAAGCTTCAAGGAAAGAATCCCTAGCTCTTGTTTCCACCGGCCAAGGAGAAGAAGAGGAATAGATTGAGCTCTAGCCAAGGTAAAGAGGAGAATTATGGGCGCCGACAATCACCTTAGGAAGAAGAAAGAAAACCCTCCATAGTTGCCGCTCAAGTACCTTCTCAAACCCAAGCCGCCCAACCTAAATCCTATCTCAATTAGGATTCATTGCCGCCAAAGGAAGCAAACCCTAATCTCCTAAGCCATAGATGAAGGGGAGAAGGTTGGACACCGGCCAAACCAAGGAGAGAATAGGGAAGAAGGTCGCCGACCACCTCAAGGAAGAAGAAGATGAAAACATCTTTCCTTAATTGTGGCCACCCAAAACCCTAAGCCTCCCTTGCCCATGCCACCCAAAACCCTAACCCCTTTTTCCTCTAATTAATTCTTTCCGCCCACCCTCAAGCCCATATTTATAGAGTCAGGCTTAAGGCTTGATTTATTCTCAACCGTTGGATCTAGAGATTTAATCTCAACCGTCGGATCTAGAGATTTAATCTCTACCATTGGATCTAGAGTTTTGTTTTCATCCATTGGATCTAAGCTTCATGAGGTGTTAATAGGCTACAATAGGGACCATGAGGAGGAGTTGGATCTTGGCCACCCATGGATCAAACTCACATAAAGTCCGATCCACTAATGATAATCCAATCCACTAAAGGATTATCATTGATCTACCTCACCAACCCCCATTAATATGGGCTCCATATATTATTTGTACATTTTCTCTCCGTGTTTAAGATCTCGAATGTCTGTTGATTAATTAATTTACTGACCATTAATTAATCAACATCTAACTCCATGAGTAGTACCACTCAACCTTTTCATCATGCCGGACCAAGTCCACCTGCAGGGTTTACATGATGAAACTTATGAGCTCCTTAAGGGGACATCATCATCCTAATATATAGGACACTGTTTCCTCCTATAATCAATGGCACACCATATAAATAATATCATCTCCCAACTTACCGAGCCTATCTATTAAATCTATAAATCTCGCCCATTGGTAAATCAAAGAGATGACTACTAAGTATATGTGCCCATTATTATATTGGGATTAAAAGCATGTACAATATAATATCTGAGGTCCGATTCGATTATGTAGTCAGCAATAAATCGAATCACCTCTAAGTCAGTCCTGCTCAATACACACGAACTGCACTAGTGTGATTCTATGGTTAAGACAAACCAATACAAAATCACACTACAACCATTCCGATGGTTTGTCCAAAGCCATCTCAGTTGTGAGCCTTCACTTATACTTTACAAGGAGCCGATAACATGATTTCCCGTGTGACACCACACACCATGTTATCTACAATGTAAAGTATTAGACAATATGCATAACCATAAAATATGCAAACATTGATCATGTGATTCTTATTTCAAAATAAAGATGTTCATACAAAAGATAGACTTTTTAGTATACATCCCTACACCTGACGTATCACGTGCAGTAGGAAAGGCATCAACCGGAGCAACTCTCGCTAGAATTGCCTCTATTCGTATCCACACCGAGTATCGTCGGGATAGCTTCACAAAGCTACAAGCCTCATCTTCGCATGAGTCACTAGCCTCGTGATGAATACGATGTGATCGAGAGAGGATCACAATCCGAATCAAAATTCGGATTCAAAAACGAGTCTCCAAAACTCGCTTCTCCGGAAAGGTATTCGTCAACCGATTGATGAATCCTTCATCCTCCACCTATGAGAATTATCGAAGATCGAATCCCCGACTAGGTAGCCGCTGTCAGAGCTCTAAACATTGTTTATACAACGCTCTAACACGAAGGGAGGAAGCTGTCCAGAAATTTGGACAGCTTGGTGGAGGGGTTGTGCCGGCCCAAAGAGGATGGCCGGCTGCACCTTGGTCACCTAAGCCAAGGGAAGTCACCGGAGGGTCGCCGGCAGGAGCTTGGATGCCGGAAGCAAGGTGGACAGTGGCACAAGGTTGGCGGTGTGAAGGCTTGGGCGCCGACGGCAAGCAAAGTGGAGAGAGGGTTGGCCGGCAAGACTATTTTTTTTTGTAGAGACCATATTCTCCTAACGGTTATTGGTTCATAACCAAACACCCGTTAACCCGCTCCAATAACTTAATTTAAAATAAACCGAACTGAGTTGGTCTATTTTAAGTTAAAACGAACCGAACCAACTTTGGTTCATTCGTTTAAAACAAACCAAACCCCTTTGGTTTATTCTTCACCATTGGATTAGAACCAAACCAATCTGGTTCATCCATCATGTCTTCATAAGACACGACCCATCCACGCTTCCATTGTGACTGAAACGATTTCATGCTCGATCCTTGTTTGGTCCAACCAAACCTAGTTTCTCTCGGTTTATGAATCTCATTCTCAAGCTCGTTTTAAAATTTTCAGATTTTACTCGTTGTGCGTGTGGACAAATAGGTTCTCGGTTTATGTTGGTCATCTAGAATTAACCATTAATTATAGAACGATCATGAGTGGCACCTAGTAGTACATCATGATCCCCAATTAATCGAAAGATCAATGGTTGATCCAAAACTATTTCTGAAACCCTTTAGCAGCCATAATGAATCGTACCGCATTCCCTTCATGCATCTTATAGCCACTTGGTTCAGGACATGGTCTATAGTGTCGATCCCCACTAGGTTGACTACGTCACACCTAGCCCAAGTATCATTTCCTTGTCCGATGAATTCTAGTTACTGCACATGTATCCAAGAGTATCTTACTCTAAACATGTAATGCTTTGGCCAAAGACTTTAGTAACAATCCGACGAGAGGCCATGGGTATACATCTCTTCGCAAGGAGTGGTGAATCCTTTATAGGCTATTCAAACACCTTCGGATAATGCGACTTATACCCAATCTTCCCGGGTCCACATCTCCTCAGAGATGCTTGCTTAAGATGTCAATGTTAGTGAAAGCCCTAGAGCCAATCATGTGATGATTGTTGTATGGACTTTATTGTATCATATTCCTATTTATAAAGGCATGGTTATTATATTTACTTGTATTGGTGCCAAATAACTAAATATAATAATGTCCTTGAGTAGTAGGTTCTTATCTATATCAATCGATTGGTTGAATCGATAATGAGATGATATAGAGAACACTACTCTTAATCATTCCTAGTCGAGTATTAACATTCATGGACAATGTTAATGCGTAGAGACTAGCATGTAGGTCAACAAGATGACTTGATCTCACAAGTCATGGATATGAGATATCAAGTTGACACATGGGTATGCATTGGAGAATGTATACTGAATGACCCGCCATGAGAAAGTATCATGGATCGTTATATGAGTGTCATATACTTTCTCATGTGGCTATTAGTATGACTATTAGTCCTTAGACCTGAAGTCACCATGGTTCCCTACATAACGAGTTGCATACTTTGGCTTCGTCAAACGTCACCCGTAAATGGGTGGACTATAAAGGCAATTACTGGGTATGTAACGAATTATGCGGAGGGATGTGAGTGATGTAGATGGGATCTATCCCTCCTATATGACGGGGGTGACATCAATATTCTTGATAGAGTGAGACCACGAAGTGCATGGCCATGCCCAAATGAGTCAATATGAGATATTGAGCTCATTTGATTAGAGTGAGTCTACTTGGAGTTCAAGATTTAGATTGTACCGAGGATGACACGGTCTATGCCTCGATTGGTCAATCTAGATGTCAAGGATAGAGGGACATTGTCACATATTGTGAGAGTCACAATTAGTAGTCACAAAGGTGATGTTGGAGCTCAACATTCTTGTAACTTGGGTAGCAATGATGTGTTGCTAGATACCGCTCATTGCTTATGTTTCTAAATCGGTTTAGGGACATTGCCAACGTTACAAGAACCTATAGGGTCACACACATAAGAGCAATTAGATGGAGATTAGGTTCATATGATGAACCATGAGGATTAGGTTCATGGGATGAACCAAATTGGATTAAGAGTAATCCAAATTAGACTAATTGAGTTAGACTCAAGTTGATTCAAGTGTTGAATGAGTCTAATTGAGATTTGATTCATCAAATCAATTTAAATTAATGAATAGAGATTCATTATATTAAATTGACTTGAGTCAAGTGGTTAGATTTGATCAACCATGGGAGATTAGGGGTCAAGTTTGACTTGACTTGAGAGGGAAGATGAAAGGTCAAGTTTGACTTGACCAAATGCCATGTCATGATGATGACTAGGCATGGCCGGCCAATGATGATGCTCCACATCATCATTGACTTGGTCAATTGGTACCACATCATGAGGGAGACCAAGGGTCATGGGAGTTACATGCATGCATGTAACCCCCCTTCCATGAAGTGGCCGGCCACTTTGGTGTTAGGGGTTTCATGTGGTGAATTCATTTGATGGGTTACTCACAATTACTTCATCTTCAACCTTGGAACCTTTCCTCTCAAGCTCTCCCTCTCCCATCCCTCTCTTTGGCCGAAATTCCTAAGGGAGTGCTAGCACACTCTAAGGCATTTCTCTCCACCTATTGCTTGTGTGGATACCATAGAGGAGTGTGCACTTGACACTCTCGAGTTCCGGCGGACTTTTGGACGAGCGGGATAAGCGAAGGGCGTCGCTACGAGGGTAACGTTCTAACCTCTTAGATCTAAGGTAGATCTAGGATTTTTGTAAGCACATACATGTAATTATAATTTTTATACTTCGCACGGATCCGTGGCCGGGGCTTCCGAGGTTTCCGCAATGCAAAAAGCAGTGTTTGCGGCTCGGAAAAACCCAACAGTGGTATCAGAGCCACGTGCGAAGCATGTATGTGTTTCGTTTTTGTAGTTTTTATATTAGATATAAAAATTACAGATTTATATGTTTCTGTAAATTTTCTTATTTTATAGAATTTTTGGGTATTTTTCTCGTAGAGTCGAAACAACGAGTGTTGGGACACTCATAGGCTTCAACCGTCGAGAAAAACTCTCCGAATCGGCGAGTTCTCGCTTTAGGTTTTTGGGACAGCGACTTAAGTCGCTGTAAGATCATTGTAGGGACACTCGTGAAGTTTATTTTGCGAGTAGGGGCGCTGCCCCTATCCCCGAAAGGGGCCATGTCCCGCGATCGCGCCCGGAAACCGCTTAGCGGGACCATTTCGGAGAGGTGACTCATAAATTCAAAATAAATTAGGAAAAATTATAGAAATTTTCTGTAAAAATACATAATTTAGAATTATGTATAATTCTGTGATTGTCATGGCCCAATAACCCAATTGGATTGGATTATATGTGTTGTAATTCATAATACGACCTGCGTCTGCTTTGTGGTCAGGCGTGTTGTAAAGTGTTTATGACCGCGCGTCGCACCTCTTCTTTTAATATTCTAGTTGTAAATAGTTTTAGACTCGAATGTAACTCGAGTTTCGTATTTGTAATGTACAAAAATGGAGCGGTGGAAAGTCCACTTGAAGACGAGCTTACGAGAAGGGTGACGACGACACATGGCGGTCAATGGAAGCGCTTGGAGAAGCCGCTAGCCTTAGGTTGACCGTCCGATCTTCTCATTGGCTTGAGAAGATCGTAGTAGGGCCATGACTATATCACATTTAATGATATATATATATATGTTGATATATATATATATGTATATTTAATTGATTTTGCTTGTATGTATGTGATGCATGCTAGTAGAAAAATGTTTGTATGTATATGATGCATGCTAGGTTAATTTTCTTGTATGTATATGATGCATGCTAGAATAATTAATGTATGTATATGATGCATGCTAATATAGGATAATAAAGGCCTAAATGCGTATAAGATACACATTACGATTAGATTAGATCATAATCGAATCAACTCGACAATGCCTACCGAGCCTTGATACCCATCACTACCTCGATCATTTGTTGTTGTTGAATCTGCCAAAGCAGAGAAACACATATTATCTTGGTAGGGTGCGGAGGGACAATCTTGGTCCCGCCTATCACGACTCGGGTTAGAGTAAGCTCAATTAGATTGAGCAAAACTAGTTAACTCAATTGGATCGAGTAGAACTATAAGCATATTCCAATCGTTGGAAAGATAGGTTAAGATCGCATTTACACTAAATCTTGGGCGATTTAGCCAAAGCTAACTCAAGGTCTTTTGTAAATGTGGGTCTTAATCCTATAAACAAGAGTTGCATAGAGATGTAATCGGTAATGTGTTACCCACCGATCGTACTAAGTCTTGGGCGATTTAGCCAAAGCTAACTCAAGGCTTAGTATGATGTGGATCTTGTCCCACAAGAATTATAGCTAGTTTGTATGAATCTAGTAAAAGTGGTTTGACCACATCCATAACTCGATTCTACAAAATTCCTATAATTTAGTGGGAGCATCATTTGATTAAAGGCCTAATTAAATGATAAAAGGAATATGATATTAATCCTCTGCATTGTATGTTGTAGATTACTATGTCAACAAACACAAACACTCTCTCTCTGCGATCTGTCCTTAAGAAGGACAAGCTCAATGGAGCAAATTTCCTGGACTGGTACAGGAACCTGAGAATTGTTCTCACCCAAGAAAGGAAGTTGTACGTCCTGGAGCAGCCCATTCCGGAGGCACCTCCTGCCAATGCCTCGCGAGCTGACAAAGATGCTTACAAGAAGCATCATGATGATGCATTAGATGTGTCATGTCTAATGCTCGCGACCATGAACTCTGAGCTTCAGAAGCAACACGAGTTCATGAATGCTTATGATATGGTTGGACATCTTCGTCAACTATATCAAGGACAAGCTAGGCATGAGAGATATGAAGTCTCTAAGGCATTATTTGTGTCCAAAATGCAAGAAGGGACTCCCGTAGGTACATATGTACTCAAGATGATTGGGTACGTAGAAAACCTACAAAGGCTGGGATTCCCACTTGGCCAAGAGCTGGCCACTGACCTAATCTTGCAATCTTTGCCAAGAGCCTTCGATCATTTTGTCATGAATTATAACATGAATGAAATTGATAAGCCATTGCCTGAAATGCTCAGCATGTTGAGAACTGCAGAGCTTAACCTTAAGAAGGGTAAATCTGACACCATTTTGATGGTGCAGAAGACGAAAGGCAAGGGCAAGCCTAAAGGTAAGGGAAAGTCCCAAGCCAAGGGCAAAGGCAAAGAACTTAAACCCAAAGGAGGGGTAGCCAAGGAAGGGGCTTGCTTCTTCTGCAAGGAAGCAGGACACCGAAGCGAATCGCAAGGCATACCTGGAAGATCTTAAGAAGAAGAGAAGTGAGACTTCTACTTCAGGTATAAATGTTATAGAAGTCAATCTATCTATTTCTTCATCATGGGTATTAGATACCGGATGTGCATCTCACATTTGTACCAATGTGCAGGCGCTGAGAAATAGCAGGGCATTGACAAAGGGCGAGGTGGACCTATGAGTAGGCAATGGAGCAAGGGTTGCTGCTGTTGCTGTAGAAACTTATGATCTATCTCTGCCCTCTGGGCTTGTATTAGAATTAGATGAATGTTGTTATGTGCCTGCCTTAACCAAGAACATCATTTCAGTTTCTTGTTTGGACAAGAAAGGATTTTCATTTATAATAAAGAACAAATGTTGTTCAGTTTATTTAAATGATATGTTCTATTGTAGTGCACCTCTAATGAACGGACTCTACTTTCTAGACTTAGAGAGCCCTATCTATAACATAAGTACCAAGAGGTTCAAGTCAAATGAGTTGAACCAAACTTATCTTTGGCATTATCGCTTAGGTCACATAAATGAGAGTCGCTTATCTCAGCTCCATAAGGATGGGCTGCTAGACTCATTTGATTTTGAATCATATGAGACATGCGAGTCTTGCCTTTTAGGTAAGATGACCAAGACTCCCTTTAGTGGACATAGCGAAAGAGCAACAGATTTGTTAGGACTTATACATAGTGATGTATGTGGTCCTTTCAATGTTGTTGCTAGAGGTGGTTACAGGTACTTCATTACATTTACTGATGACTTCAGTAGATATGGTTATGTGTATCTTATGACACATAAATCTGAATCGTTTGAAAAGTTTAAAGAATTCAAGAATGAAATACAAAACCAGCTTGGCAAGAGTATTAAGATACTCGATCGAGATCGAGGTGGTGAATACCTTAGCCATGAGTTTCGTGACTATCTAGCCGAGTGTGGGATTCTATCCCAACTCACTCCTCTGAACACCACGGTGGAATGGTGTATCCGAAAGGAGGAATCGTACCCTTATTGGATATGGTACGATCGATCTATGATGAGTCACACAGATCTTCCTATATCCTTTTGGGGATATGCTCGACACAGCACCTTTACCCTTAACCGTACCATCCAAGGTGTGGTAAAGACACCATATAACGATATGGACAGGGGAAAATCCCAAGATGTCTTTTATGAGGATTTGGGGTTGTGAGGCTTACGCTCGACGCCAAGTCTCGCATAAACCGGGACCCAAATCCGATAGGTGCTATTTTGTTGGATATCCCAAGGATACAAAGGGATATTACTTCTACATTCCTCGGCCAAAGACAAAGTGTTTGTGGCAGGCGGGGTTTTTCTAGAAAGGGATTTTGTTTCTAGAAAAACTAGTGGAGTACCTTCGATCTTGAAGAAATTCAAGATAAGGACCATAGCACTGAGGCCTTGATGGAGGTTGAACAGAACCACAAAGTGTTGTGGGTGATGAGGTTGTTGCACAAAGAGTTGTGGAACAACCACTGCTCAAGTAGACCTACCTCTTCGCAGTCCGATAGGGTACGTCTGTCACCGAGAGATATTCATTTCTCTTGTCCGACCATGATGACGTTATGCTCATTGAGAATGAGCCTACCTCCCATCGGAAGCCGTGATGAGCCCAGATTCGAGAAATGGCTAGACGCCATGAGATCCGAGATGGAATCCATGTACACTAACCAAGTATGGACTTTGGTTGATCCACCAAGGGTCAAACCCATTGGGTGTAAGTGGGTCTTTAGGAGAAAGACTGACATGGATGGACTTACGATACCTATAAGGGCCGACAGGTGGCTAAAGGTTTCAAGCAAATTCATGGTATTGACTATGATGAAACCTTTTCTCCGGGCGATGTTTAAGTCCATTCGGATCTTGCTTGCTATTGCGATACCACGATTATGAGATCTCGATGGATGTCAAAACCGCGTTTACGAATGGAAACTTACTCGAGGATGTGTACATGACACAACCGAGGGTTTTGTAGATCCACAAAGATATCAGGAAGGTATGCAAGCCGCAAAGGTCCATTTATGGGCTAAAGCAAGCTTCGGAGTTGGAATCTTCGATTCGATGATGCGATCAAACAGTTTGGTTTCATCAAGAATGAAGATGAACCCTGTGTCTACAAGAGGGTTAATGGGAATACAGTTGTCTTCCTTGTATTGTATGTGGATGACATACTGCTCATTGGGAATGACATCCCTTCGCTACAGTCTGTGAAGACTTGGCTGGGGACGTGCTTCTCAATGAAGGACTTAGGTGAAGCAGCCTGTATTCTAGGCATCAAGATCTATAGAGATAGATCTAAGAGATTGCTTGGCCTAAGTCAAAGTGCATACATTGACACGGTATTACTTCGGTTTGCCATGTAGAATTCCAAGAAAGGACTTCTGTCGATGTCACATGGTGTGAGTCTTTCGAAGACTCAAAGTCCCTCTTCTAGAGAGGAGAGAGACCGCATGGATAAGATCCCTTACGCATCTGCTATAGGATCTATCATGTACGCCATGTCGTACTGCTCCGATGTCTCGTATGCTTTGAGCATGACGAGTAGATACTCGATCTGTGAGCGCCATCGATAGCAGTCAAGAATATTCTTAAGTACTTAAGAAGGACTAAAGAATATTTCTTGATATTTGGAGGCGATGAGGAGCTAGCTGTAAAGGGTTACAGCGATGCCAGCTTTCAAACTGACCAGGATGATTATAGATCGCAGTTAGGGTTCGTGTTTTGCTTGAATAGTAGCACTGTGAGCTGGAAGAGTTCCAAGCAGGACACAGTTATTGATTCTACAACAGAGGCCGAATATATCGGTGCTTCCATCTCATTCGAGAGATTATCGATAGAGGAGATGTGAAGATTTGCAGAGTACCCACAGAGGCTAACATCGCAGATCCCTTGACCAAGGCTTTGGCACAGAAAAAGCATGATGGTCACACTAGGTCATTAGGTATTAGATACTACGGTGATTGGCACTAGTGCTAGTGCGAGATTGTTAGTGAAAGCCCTAGAGCCAATCATGTGATGATTGTTGTATGGACTTTATTGTATCATATTCCTATTTATAAAGGCATGGTTATTATATTTACTTGTATTGGTGCCAAATAACTAAATATAATAATGTCCTTGAGTAGTAGGTTCTTATCTATATCAATTGATTGGTTGAATCGATAATGAGATGATATAGAGAACACTACTCTTAATCATTTCTAGTCGAGTATTAACATTCATGGACAATGTTAATGCGTAGAGACTAGCATGTAGGTCAACAAGATGACTTGATCTCACAAGTCATGGATATGAGATATCAAGTTGACACATGGGTATGCATTGGAGAATGTATACTGAATGACCCGCCATGAGAAAGTATCATGGATCGTTATATGAGTGTCATATACTTTCTCATGTGTCTATTAGTATGACTATTAGTCCTTAGACCTGAAGTCACCATGGTTCCCTACATAACGAGTTGCATACTTTGGCTTCGTCAAACGTCACCCGTAAATGGGTGGACTATAAAGGCGATTACTGGGTATGTAACGAATTATGCTGAGGGATGTGAGTGATGTAGATGGGATCTATCCCTCCTATATGACGGGGGTGACATCGATATTCTTGATAGAATGAGACCACGAAGTGCATGGCCATGCCCAAATGAGTCAATATGAGATATTGAGCTCATTTGATTAGAGTGAGTCTACTTGGAGTTCAAGATTTAGATTGTACCGAGGATGACACGGTCTATGCCTCGATTGGTCAATCTAGATGTCAAGGATAGAGGGACATTGTCACATATTGTGAGAGTCACAATTAGTAGTCACAAAGGTGATGTTGGAGCTCAACATTCTTGTAACTTGGGTAGCAATGATGTGTTGCTAGATACCGCTCATTGCTTATGTTTCTAAATCGGTTTAGGGACATTGCCAACGTTACAAGAACCTATAGGGTCACACACATAAGAGCAATTAGATGGAGATTAGGTTCATATGATGAACCATGAGGATTAGGTTCATAGGATGAACCAAATTGGATTAAGAGTAATCCAAATTAGACTAATTGAGTTAGACTCAAGTTGATTCAAGTGTTTAATGAGTCTAATTGAGATTTGATTCATCAAATCAATTTAAATTAATGAATAGAGATTCATTATATTAAATTGACTTGAGTCAAGTGGTTAGATTTGATCAACCATGGGAGATTAGGGGTCAAGTTTGACTTGACTTGAGAGGGAAGATGAAAGGTCAAGTTTGACTTGACCAAATGCCATGTCATGATGATGACTAGGCATGGCCGGCCAATGATGATGCTCCACATCATCATTGACTTGGTCAATTGGTGCCACATCATGAGGGAGACCAAGGGTCATGGGAGTTACATGCATGCATGTAACCCCCCTTCCATGAAGTGGCCGGCCACTTTGGTGTTAGGGGTTTCATGTGGTGAATTCATTTGATGGGTTACTCACAATTACTTCATCTTCAACCTTGGAACCTTTCCTCTCAAGCTCTCCCTCTCCCATCCCTCTCTTTGGCCGAAATTCCTAAGGGAGTGCTAGCACACTCTAAGGCATTTCTCTCCACCTATTGCTTGTGTGGATACCATAGAGGAGTGTGCACTTGACACTCTCGAGTTCCGGCGGACTTTTGGACGAGCGGGATAAGCGAAGGGCGTCGCTACGAGGGTAACGTTCTAACCTCTTAGATCTAAGGTAGATCTAGGATTTTTGTAAGCACATACATGTAATTATAATTTTTATACTTCGCACGGATCCATGGTCGGGGCTTCCGAGGTTTCCGCAACGCAAAAAGCGGTTTTTGCGGCTCGGAAAAACCCAACAGTCAAAGCATAAGTCTTCATGACCAAGATGACTTGAATACCGCAAGTCAAAGGAACATCGCTCTTAAGTTGTAGTAAGAACTTCATTGGCATATCTATATATGCAGAGAACAATATGAAGTCTTACAGCTGGTCACTCCAATAAACTAGTTACCATAACTAGCATCCACGATTAACTCCGGACATCATAATGTCTCCAGCCAGTGAGAATCATCTGCTTGGATACACCAAGGGGTATACCTCGTGCTAGTCTCAATAGAATGGATGGTGTCCAAATCCATCAATTCATCGACTAGGGATAATTCCAATACTTCACAATTACACATGTAGAGATACTCACTAGTTGTGATCCAATCACAAATTCTCTCATGCTATGAATCGTATTGTGGACATTCAGTAAATGAGTTTAAGATCCAATCAAATACATGAAAACATGTATACTCAAATAGTGAATCCTCATTTATCAAATAAATGGTACAACCATAAGGCGATTGCCTTAGGACACCTCTCATATATTACTAACAAACTCCCACTTGGCCTAATGCCCATTGCTATGGTATCCAATACCATAAGCTCTAACATTACCCTCAAACTTACTTTGAGGTAATGCCTTAGTTAAAGGATCCACTAAGTTCCTTTCAGTGGGAATCTTCTCAATTTGTATTTCCTTCCTACTTATGATCTCTCTGATCAAATGATAGCGGTGAAGCACATGTTTGGATCATTGATGAGACCACATCAAGTTCAGAGATGAACTTCTTGATCCAAACCATTTCCTTTGCTGCTTCCGAAACTACAATGTATTCTGCCTTAGTGACAGAATCCACTATAGTGTCAAGCTTGGAACCATTCCAACTTATTGCGCCTCCATTCCAGGTGAATACATACCCAGACTGAGACTTGGAATCATCCTTGTCTATCTAGAAGCTGGCATCAGTATACCTATGTATCACCATGTACCCTTCTCTATATATTAGAAACACATCCTTAGTTCTTCTTAAGTACTTAAGGATCGTCTTAACAGCTGCCCAATGATCCATTCCTGGATCAGACTAGTATCTGCTTGTGACACTCAAAGCATACGATACATCGGGCCTCGTACATAACATAACATACATGATAGATCATATTGCGGATGCATAGGGAAACTTACTCATGCAAATCCTCTCGTCTTCTGTGCGTGGACACAGACTTCAAAAGGTATATCCCATACCTAATGGGTAGGAAACCTTTCTTGGATTTCGACATGCTAAACCTCTTTAGCACTCGGTCTATATATGTAGATTATAAAAGACCAAGCAACTGTTTCAATCTATTCGTATAGATCTTAATCCCGAGGATGTAGGTTGCTTCTCCCAGGTCTTTCATGGAGAATGTCTTAGACAACCAAATTTTAACTGACTGTAAGACAGAAACATCATTTCCTATAAGTAATATGTCATTGACATACAATACTAGGAACACGACTACACTTCCACTAACCTTCTTGTACACACAAGGTTTGTCTGGATTTTGTGAGAAATCAAACTTTTTGATTGTCTCATCAAAACAGATATTCCAGCTCCTGGATGCTTGCTTCATTCCATATGTGGACCGTCGTAGTTTGCATACCTTGGTTTTATCAATCGATGTGAAACCCTCTGGCTGTATCATATACACATCCTCGAGTAGGTTTCCATTAAGAAAAGTTATTTTCACATCCATCTGTCATATCTCATAATCATAATGAGCTTCTATGGTCAAGAGCATCCGAATAAATTTAAGTATAGCAACAGGTGAATAGGTCTCGTCATAATCAACACCTTGCTTTTGACGATATCATTTTGCCACCAGTCTAGCCTTATAAGTAATCACATTACCATCCATGTTGATTTTCTTCTTGAAAACCCACTTGCACCCTATAGGCTTTATACCTTCAGGTGGGTCAACCATGTTCTAAACTTGATTTTTATACATGGAATCCATTTCCAGCTTCATGGCATTAAGCCACTTATCTCTTTCTGAACTTTTCAGAACTTCTTCATAATTGGTAGGCTCCTCATCATCAATGAGTAACACGTCGTTCGATTCACTTACGAGAATTCCATATTCAGGAATGTTGCGTGTTCTACCAGATCTACGAAGATGTGGTGTTACAATAGGTCCAGCCGATGACTCATCTGTTGGGATGTATACTAAAAAGTCTATCTTTTGTATGAACATCTTTATTTTGAAATATAAATCACATGATCATTGTTTGCATATTTTTATGGTTATGCATATTGTCTAATACATTATATTGTAGATAACATGGTGTGTGGTGTCACACGGGAGATAATGTTATCGGGTCCTTGTAGAGTATAAGTATAGGCTCACAACTGAGATGGCTTTAGACAAACCATTGGTATGGTTGTAGTGTGATTTGGTATTGGTTTGTCTTGACCATAAAATCACACTAGTACACTTTGTGTGTATTGAGCAGGACCGACTTAGAGGTGATTCGATTTATTGCTGACTACATAACCGAATAAGACCTCAGATATTATATTGTACATACTCTTAATCCCTATATAATAATGGGCACATATACTTAGTAGTCATTTCTTTGATTTACCAATGGGCGAGATTTATAGATTAAATCGATAGGCTCGGTAAGTTGGGAAATGATATTATTTATATGGTGTGTCGTTGATTATAGGAGGAAACCGTGTCCTATATATTAGGATGATGATGTCCCCTTGAGGATCTCATAAGGTTCATCATGTAAACCCTGCAGGTGGACTTGGTCCGGCATGATGAAAAGGTTGAGTGGTACTACTCATGGAGTTAGATGTTGATTAATTAATGGTCAGTAAATTAATTAATCGACCGACATTCGAGATCTTAAATACGGGGAGAAAATGTACATATAATATATGGAGCCCATATTAACTTATGGGGGTTGGTGAGGTAGATCAATGATAAACTTTTAGTGGATTGGATTATCATTAATGGATCGGACTTTATGTGGGCTTGATCCATTGGGTGGCCAAGATCCAACTCCTCCTCATGGTCCCTATTGTAGCCTATTAATACCTCATGAAGCCTAAATCCAATGGATAGAAACAAAACTCTAGATCCAAAGGTAGAGATTAAATCTCTAGATCCGACGGTTGAGATTAAATCTCTAGATCCGACGGTTGAGATTAAATCCCTAGAACCAATGGTGGAGATTAAAATAAGGCTTATCCCTTACTCTATAAAAGGAGGGAAAGGGGTGGGCGGCAACTTGAATCCAACTAGAGATAGGATTAGGGTTTTTGGGCGGCAAGGCTTGGAGGCTAGGGTTTCGGGCTTGGCGGCACCTAATAAGGAAGGTCTTTCCTTTCTTCTTCTTCCCTCAAGGTGGCCGGTGACCTAGCAATTTTTCCAGCCCTTGCCCGGCATCCAAAGCAGCCCCTCTCCCTCTCTTTGGCCGGTAAAACCTAGGCTTAGGGTTCTCCCTTGGAGCTTTGGTTGGCATTCACCTATTCTCCTCTTCCTTCTTGGCTGGCGGCAAGTTCCAACCTTGGAGTTTGGTGGTTGGTTGAAAGAAGGAGAAGAGGTTTGTTTCTATTCTTCCTCTTGCTTTGAAAGAGTAAGGAAGGAAGTTTGGTGATCTAGGAGCTTCAACTTTTGGTAGATCGTCGCCCACACGACGTCCGAAAAGAGGAAGGTCATACAATTGAAGATCGAGAGGTATATCGATTCTCTATTCTCTTTTGTAACATGTTTATATTTGTTTTTCAATTATGAGCATGATATATTCTGTTTGTGGCTAAATAATACTTGGATCCTAAATATAAATACAAAAGTCGGCGATCCATACATCGTCTATTCCGTGGCTACTCGTAGAATAGAGGTACGTCGCTTGAACAACAAGTTTGTTCAAGTGACCACTCTAAACGAATAGCACGACGATGACAAGGTAGCTTGGGTGTTTCCTTTTGTCTAGGATTAAATTTTTTAATCCGGGGACATTGATGAGATCACCATGAACAAGCGACCGAGTTGAAGTGGGAAGCGAAGTTTCCCCTCACGGACTCGAAGACATAACCAACAAGTGGTATCAGAGCCACGGTTTCCGGTTTTGTGTATTTAGGATTCATTTAATCTTTATGCACTTTTCATATATTATATGTACCAAATAATAGTAGGATATGCGTAGGTTAACTCTTTGGTTGCAGGCATAGGCTCCAACTATTATGGCCATATGTCTGTATGTGATTGTATGTGTGTAAATGTTTATTTTGTTGAATCCTCGGGGTTGACAAGGCTAATATTTAATTTTTTGTAAATTAGATACGACATTGTTTAGCCACTCTTTCTATTTTAGTTTACTTTCGATCTAGATTTCATGTACGCTCCCTCGTGGAGTATAGGATCGATGGATGTAAATTAAAATAGTTTTTAGTCTCGGCTCGGATTTCCAGATGGCTCGTACATGGCGTAGGAGGAGCAGACGAGAAGGCGATGCGACGGGAGACATATTGAAGACAAAAGCCATAATAGTTGGAAAATAATTTATTTTTCATATTTATCGCTTATTGTTTGATATGCATGTCGTAGGCTAGAAAATTCCTCAATTTCAAATTAATAAGTGGGAGAGGGATATTTTTATAAATTCCCACGATCTCCATTACAATTTGACAAGTTATGCAAATAAACTTGCGCGTCAGCTCTGAGTGCCTTCCTCCCCATCGGATGAGTTTGTTTGCGGATCACAAGGTCAAATATGGTTATAGGGAATTATTAAGGAGCGTGTGTACTCCCCATCGGAAGGCACATAACCCGAGATAATTTCCTTGGTACCGAGTAATGGTGAACACTTAGATACAAATATAAGTATCCTCCCCATCAGAGTCACTACTTTTATTTGTAGGGCCAAAGAGGAACCAACTATTAATTTTACTTGTCAAAAAGCTAGGTTGACAAGATAGTAAAATTAATGGGTAAAACCTCCTCTTACAAATGTAGAATTCGTATACGTCCACACTATCGTGACATACGATATTCTCGGTGTTTTGAGGTGTTGGTTGAATTTTACAATTTTATTGTTTTAGGAATCAATAATTTTTTTGAAATCTAATGTTTTGATCTATGTGACTCTTAGGTTTTCTTTCAAAATGACTTTCAACCCGCTTGTTGTGATACTGAAAGAGAATAAACTTACTGGACCCAACTATATTGATTGGAAGAGGAATTTAGACATTGTCTTGACTGCTGAGGAATACAAATATGTACTCCTCGAAGAGTGCCCTCCTAAGCCTGCAGAAGATTCTGGAGAAAAGGAAAAGAGATGTTGGAATGTATACTGAAAGTCTAGCTCTTTTTGTATGAACATTTTATTTTGAAATAAGAATCACATGATCATCGTTTGCACTTTATATTTATTATATGTGTGCATATAGTCTAATATTTTACATTGTAGATAACATGGTGCTTGGTGTGGCACAGAAGATCATGTTATCAGTCCCTTGTAGAATATAAGTAGAGGCTCATGACCAAGATGGTTTTGGACAAACCATTGGCATGGTTGTAGTGTAGCTTGGTATTGTTTTGTCTTGAACATAGAGTTACACTAGTAAACTTAGGTGTATTGAGCAGGACTGACATAGAGGTGATTCAATTTATTGCTGACTACATAATTGAATCGGACCTCAGATATTATGTTGTACATGCTCTTAATCCCGATATAATAACGGCCACATGTACTTAGTATTTATTTCTTTGATTTACCATAGGGTGAGATTTAGATGGATTAAATCAATATGCCCAGTAAGTTGGGAAATAATATTATTTACATGGTGTGTCGTTGATTATAGGAGGAAACCGTGTCCTATATATTAGGTTGATGATGTCCCCTTGAGGAGCTCATAAGGTTCATCATGTAAACCCAGCTGGTTGATTTAGTCAACATGATGATAAGGTTGAGTGGTACTACTCGAGGAGTTAGATGTTAATTGATTGATGGTCAGTAAATAAATTAATTAATAGACATTCGATATCTTAAACACGGAGAGATGGATGTACAAATAATATATGGAGCCCATATTAATTTATGGGGGTTGGTGAGGTAGTTCAATGATGATCCTCTAGTGGAATGGAACATCATTGATGGATCAAGTTTGTGTGGTTCCGATCCATCGGGTGGCCAAGATCCAACTCCTCCTCATGGTCCCTATCGTAGCCTAATATAATCCTCAAGAAGTCTAGATACAAGGATGTAAAACAAAACTCTAAAACCAACGGTTGGGATTAAATCCCTAGGACCGACGGTTGAGATTAAATCTCTAGATCCGACGGTTGGGATGAAACCCTAGAACCGACGGTTGAGATTAAATCCCTAGATCCGATGGTTGGGATAAAACCCTAGATCTGACAGTTGGGATTAAACCCTAGATCCGACGGTTGGGATGAAACCATAGATCCAACGGTTGGGATGAAACCATAGATCCGACGGTTGGGATAAAACCCTAGATCCGACGGTGGAGATTAAAGGAGGCTTAAGCCCAATTCTATAAATAGAGGGCTAAGTCTTGGGCGGCAAGAATGGTTTTGTGGATTAGGGTTTTGCCTCTCAAGAGTTTAGGCGGCTTGGGTTTTGGTGTGTGGTTTGGGCGGCAACAAAGAAGGAGATTAGGGTTTCCTCCTTTGCTCCTTGGTGGCCGGCGCTCACTCCATCCTCTTCCTTGTTTTGGCCGGCTCTTTTCCTCATCCTTTTTCTCCTTGGTGGCCGGAGGTTCTCCATACATTGGTGGCCGACGCTTCTCCCTTTCATTGGTGGCCGGCGGCAACATTGTCACAAGGTTGGTCGGCGCTCAACCATTCACTCCTTGGCCGGCGGTTACATCGAGCTCATTGTCTTGGTGGCCAGTTCTAGAAAGGAGAAGGAGCTTTGTTTGGTTCTTCTCTTTGTTCGGAGCGAACAAGGAAGAGAAGAACGTGATCTAGGAGGCTTCTACTCGTGGAGGATCTTCGCCCACACGACATCCACGAAGAGGATAGGACATACGGTAGAAGACCGTGAGGTATAAAAGATTTATAACTTTATTTTCTGATCTAAGCATGTTCTTTATGTGTTGATTATACTAGTTTACATTTTTATGTATTTTGTATAATCATGGACCCCGAAGACAAACACAAAAACCGGCGATCCGTCCGTCGTCTCTTCCGCGGCTAACCAACTAGAAGAGTTGTGACGCTTGAACAACTAGTTTGTTCAAGCGATCGCTCAAGTTATTAGCACGACGACGAATTGGTTGTGCTAAGGAAACTCATCCCATCCAGATTAGTTTTTTCATTAGTGAAAATTTTAATCCGGGGACATGGGAGACAATGAGCCTCCGAAGCAAACTACCAACAATTGGTATCAGAGCCACGATTTCCGGTTTTGTGTGTTTTGGATTCGGTTACTTTCATACACATATCATATATTGAGTATGCCGGATAATAGTAGGATGTGCGTAGGCTAACTTTTTGGTTGCAGGCATAACATCCGACTATTATGGCTATTTGTGTGTATGTGATTGTTTTGTGTGTGATTGTATGTATATTATTTGAATCCTCGGGGTTGACGAGGCTAGATTAGTATTTAATTTTTGTAATTAAATACGGTATTGTTTAGCCACTCATTTTAGTTTACTTTCGATCTAGATTATTTGTACACTCCTTTGTGGAGTATAGGATCGATGGATGTAAATTAAAATAGTTTATCTCGGCTCGGATCTCTTTGGTGACTTGCGCACGGGAAAAGATGGAGCGAACGAGGTGGCGACATGACGGGATGCGTATTGGAGAACAATGCCATAATAGTTGAAAAAATTATGTTTTTCCATATTTATTGCTGATTTATTTTTATATGCATGTTGTGTATGCTTGAAAATTCCTCATTGTCAATTTACTAAGTGGGAGAGGGACATTTTAATTAATTCCCGCGACCTCCATTACAATTTGACGTGTGATGCAACAAACTTGCGCATTGGCTCTGAGTGCCTTCCTACCCATCGGATGGGTTTGTTTGCGGATCACTAGGTCAAATAATGATTATAGGAAATTATTTAGGAGCGTGTGTACTTCCCCATCGGTAAGGCACATAATCCGAAATAATTCCCTTAGTATCGTGTAATGATGCACACTTAGATGCAAATAAATAGTATCCTCCCCATCGGAGTCACTGCTTTTATTTGTAGGGTCAAAGAGGAACCAACTATTAATTTTATTTGTCAAAAAGTAAGGTTGACAAGATAATAAAATTAATGGGTAAAACCTCCTCTTACAAATGTAGAATTCGTATACGTCCACACTATCGTGGCATGCGATATTCTCGGTGTTTTGAGGTGTTGGTTGATTTCGGAATTTTATTGTTTTGAGGAATCAATAATATTTGAAATCTAATATTTTGATCATTGTGATTCTTAGGTTTTTCAAATGGCTTTCAACCCACTTGTTGTGATATTAAAAGAAAATAAACTTACTAGAACAAACTATATTAATTGGAAAAGAAACTTGGATATTGTCTTAACTGCAGAGGAGTACAAATTTGTACTCTTCGAGGTCTATCCTCCTAAGCCCACCGATGACTCTGATGAAAAGGAGAAAGAAAGTTATAAGAAATGGATCAAGGCAGATGAGATGGCGCGGTGTTACATTTTGGCATATATGTCAAATGTGCTGCAACATTAGCATCAGGCCATGGCCACAGCTTATGACATGATGTTCAATCTCAAGGAACTTTTTGGACATCAGAGTAGGGCGGCTAGATAGGAGGCTATGAGAAACTTGATGACGACCACCATGGTCGAGGGAACACCCGTTAGGGATCATGTTCTCAAAATGATGGCTCATCTTAATGAGATGGAAGTCCTCGGAGCTGAGATCGATGGGGAAACCCAGGTCGATATCATTCTCCAGTCTCTGCCTAGGAGTTTTGAGCAGTTCCGCCTCAACTACAACATGAACAAGAGGTTGTATTCGTTGGCGGAGCTTCTAACAGAACTCCAGGCGGCAGAGGGGCTTTTTCGTCAAAGCGCTCAAGCCATGGTTGCTCAGAAGGTTTCTTCTTCTAAACCGAAAGGTAAGAAGAAGAAGAAGCAAGGTGGAGCAAAGAAAGTGGCAGTGGGACCTCAGGCAGGAGTGAAGAAGCCGAAAGGCAAGTGCTTCACTTGCAAGGATCGATATGGAAGGCGGATTGTCCTCGCCAAAGAACAAAGGTATATCTTCTTGTTTAGTTGTTGAAACATGTTTAGCGGTGTTATCTACCAGTGCCTGGTGTGTAGATACAGGAGCCACTTATCGTGTCTGCAATACTTTGCAGGGGTTCCAGGAAACCCGACGACTAGCTGAGGGAGAGATTACCGTCTTCATGGGCAATGCTTCAAAGGTGGCGGCTATTGCAGTGGGAGATGTTTATTTATCTTTTGATAGGAATAAAGTTTTGGTTTTGAGAAATTGTCTTTATGTACCTACTTTTAGAAAGAATTTAATTTCAGTTTCTAAATTGTTTATGGATGGATATTCTATTTCTTTTAATGACAAAGTGGTTATAAAAAGGAATAGGGAGATTATCTGTTCTGGTACATTGGTTGGCAATTTGTATACTCTTGAACCGAAAACTCCCACGATGCATATAGAAGTAAATAACTCATCTTCTAAGTCTAATAAGAGAAAAGAACCTTCGAAAATGAACCAGACATATCTTTGGCATCTAAGGCTTGGTCATATTAACCTGAGCAGAATTCAAAGGTTGATAGCTGATGGACCTTTGGGTTCATTAGTGGTGGAGGATCTCCCAACCTGCGAATCTTGCTTGGAAGGTAAAATGACCAAGAGGTCTTTCAAGGCCAAGGGGTATAGAGCCAAAGATGTGTTAGAACTGGTTCATTCTGATTTGTGCGGTCCTATGTCTATCCAGGCAAGAGGTGGCTTTGAATACTTCATCTCTTTTATAGACGATTATTCAAGGTATGGATACATTTACATGATGCGCCGCAAGTCTGAATGCTTTGACAGGTTCAAAGAATTCAAGGATGTGGAGAACCGTCAAGGTAAAAGTGTCAAGACACTACGATCTGATCATGGTGGTGAGTACCTCTTGGGAGAGTTTAGGAGTTACTTATCAGAGTCTGGGATTCAATCCCAATTGTCCGCACGTGCCACACCCCAGCAGAATGGTGTGGCGGAGCGAAGGAACAGGACTCTTATGGAGATGGTCAGATCGATGATGAGTTATTCTGAGTTACCTGATTCGTTCTGGGGGTTTGCTCTGGAAACGGCAGCACACATTCTGAACTTGGTTCCATCTAAGTCAGTACCCTCTACTCCCATAAATTGTGGGCGAAAGCCTAGTCTAAGACATATTCGGATTTGGTGTAGTCCAGCACATGTGCTGAAGGGAGATGCTGGTAAGTTGGAATCTCGTACAGAAGTACGCTTGTTTGTTGGCTACCCTAAGGGAACGAAGGGTGGTTTGTTCTATAGTCCTAGAGATCAGAAGGTGATCGTGAGTACGAATGCCAGATTTCTAGAGGAGGACTATGTGATGAACCACAAGCCCACGAGTAGGATTGTTCTTGAGGAGTTGACAGGGGAAGTCCCGACTTCAGTACCACCGGTACAAGAGGAGATACCACAAGTCACTGCACCACGTGTCACAGAGCATACACAGGAGGCACCTCGTCGTAGTGGGAGGGTTGTTAGACAACCCGAGAGATTCATGTTCTTGGGAGAGTCTTAGGACTTAGTCCCTCGTGAACATGAACCTGATCCCTGGACATATGACGAGGCACTCCAAGATAGAGATGCGGTATCTTGGCAAAGAGCGATGAATTCAGAGATAGAATCTATGGATTCTAATCAAGTCTGGGAGCTAGTAGAACCACCCGATGGTGTAAAAGCCATTGGATACAAGTGGATCTACAAGAGAAAGAGAGGAGTAGACGGGAAGGTTGAGACCTTCAAAGCTAGGCTTGTTGCGAAAGGGTATACTCAGAAAGAGGGTATCGATTATGAGGAGACCTTTTTGTCGGTAGCTATGCTTAAGTCTATCCGGAATCTCTTATCTATAGCTTCTCATATGGATTATGAGATTTGGCAGATGGATGTCAAGACAGCTTTCCTTAACGGAAGTCTTGAGGAGAACATCTATATGCGGCAACCAGAGGGATTCATTGCTAAAGGCAAAGAGCATCTTGTATGTAAGCTCAATCGGTCCATTTATGGATTGAAGCAAGCTTCTAGATCTTGGAACATCCGCTTTGATGAGGTAATCCAGTCATATGGACTAATTCAAAGTCCGGATGAGCCTTGTGTATACAAGAGATGTGACGGAAACATAGTGGTGTTTCTTGTACTATACATAGATGACATTTTGTTAGTTGGCAACAATATCAAAGTGTTATCAGACGTAAGGGTATGGTTGTCCAAACAGTTTGACATGAAGGACTTGGGAGAAGTGGGACACATCCTTGGGATCAAGGTAATAAGGGATCGCAAGAAAAGGATGTTGTGCTTATCTCAAGCTTCATACATTGACACTATCCTTGCTCGTTTTAGCATGCAGAACTCCAAGAAAGGTTTTTTACCTTTTAGGCATGGAGTTCCTTTATCTAAAGAGATGTGTCCCAAAACATCAAAGGAGATAGAGGACATGAAGGCGGTTCCTTATGCTTCGGCAGTAGGAAGCCTCATGTATGCTATGCTATGTACGAGACCAGATATCTGCTTTGTCGTGGGCATGGTCAGCAGATATCAGAGTAATCCTGGACAGGGACATTGGACTATGGTAAAGCATATATTGAAGTACCTGAGAAGGACTAAGGATTATATGTTGGTTTACCGAGCAGATCAATTAGTCCCTGTGGGCTACACGGATTCAGATTTCCAATCAGATAGGGATAACAGTAAGTCTACCTCGGGGTTTGTGTTTACTTTTAGAGGTGGAGCCATAGTATGGAGGAGTGTCAAGCAGAAATGTGTGGCAGACTCTACCATGGAAGCTGAGTATGTGGCAGCCTCTGAGGCAGCCAAGGAAGTTGTATGGCTCAGGAACTTCTTGATGGACTTGGATGTGATTCCTGGTTTGCCCACGACTATCACAATTTATTGTGATAACAGTGGTGCAGTTGCAAACTCGAAGGAACTGTTGGGGATCGATACGACCGGCTAGAGGGGGGTGAATAGCCCTCATACGATGGATGTCGTAAATTGCTCGTCTACAAAAGATTAGCGCAACAGAAACAATAAAGCAAGACAAGCAAATAGAAATACAAGAAATCAAACGCTAACAAGATGGTGTAATGTGGTTCATGGCTACGCCGCTAATCCACGGTCCCCGATTCGTCCTCGGTGAATCACTCCGCCAAAACCAATCCACTAATGGTCTCTCCTTTGCACCAAGCTAGGTGGAGGTAACCTTTACAACCAAGAGCACTCTTCTTACAATAAGATTGAAGTAAAAAACAAGTAAGAAGAGTAGGAAATCATGTATGGCACTTTGGAAGAAGTTTAGAGCTCAAGCATTAGCCTCCCAAAGCCCCACTCCCTTTCTTTTTATAGAGAGGAAGATTTTCTTCCGCTGGCCGCCACTGTGTGATCACGCCCTTGGCGATCCGCCACTACAATGGCCTCCAACACGGATCCCGATCGCTGTAGTCCAACGAACACTTGGCACATCGATGGACCTCATCGGGATCGCCGCTGTAGTCGATCGCCAAATACATACGAGCTCGCGGTCGAATTATTGACTAATGACCGCCACATATGGCAATCGATCGCCGCCACGTCACAATAATACCCCGAACTACATACGATGAGAGCTTGATCGCCATTAGATGGCATCGTGCCGTGAAACTCAAACTTAACATAAGTTTGAGCTTCCGGCGGTCGAGTAAACCTTAACCCTTGCGGTCAAGTCTCCGACACTCAGCCATTTGGCCAAGTTCACATAATGAGCTACTTACATTTCACTCATTCTCTCATCTCACTCGAAGTCCCTCGCCGAAGCTCTCTTCGTTCGCGGTCACGTCCCTCGGCAGCATCAGGTGCACGGCTCTGCAATGCTCCTTCGCGTCTCTTGCCTCCGAAGTCTGCTTCCTTGGCTTCACTTTAAGTCATCTCGTCTGGCGGTCCCTCGGCAGCATCAAGCGCACGGCTCTTCAATGCTCCTTCTCCGACTCAGGCACGAGGTTGTGAGGGTGAACCCGCCAAGGCTCCATGTGCGAATTACTAAGTCTTGCAAGACTCCAATGCACATATCAAATAACAATACCAACCTAACTTAAACCCTTTGCCACACACATCAAAACCTTATCATGGCAAGAGATTGCCTTAACAATCTCCCCCTTTTTGATGTGTGGCAATCCGTTTAAGTTAGGTAAAACATTTGATATAAATTTCTAAGGTAAGAAAGCATGTAAACATAAACATGATATAGCAACATGCAACTCTTCCTTAATCCATGAAACTCCCCATACAAATTTCTTCTCCCCTATCATATTTTAACAATTTCTCCCCCTATCACAATTTACTTAAACATAATTATTTCTCCCCCTTTGACACCATCAAAAAGATTAACACTAAGTTATAAACTCATGACATCAAGTATAATAGAAGGAAAATACCAAAAATTGGATTAAAACCTGAATTCAGAAAATATTGGGCTGTTTTTCAGGTGAGCAGTCGACTGCTATCAGTATGGTAGTCGACTGGCACAATGGATTCCGAAATTCTGATTTTCTGGGCAGTTTTCAGAAATGCATTAAAACTTTCAGAAAATTTGAAAAATGATGAAATTTGGGGAACATATTTCTTGTAAGTATATCTATCAATGAAAAATAGTTTTTCATGAAAAATCATTATATTTTCTGATATTTACCAAAAATACAAAAGCTTTAAAAACCACTAGGTTTTTGATCATTCTAGTATCAAGTTTAACACCTAGTTTTACATCCAATTGTTTCAAAACATGAATACATAGATTTTAGATTAAGAAATTGTTTTGAAAACATATGAAATATCCAACCATGATCTTTGGGAAATATGTCTATGAATTAAACATAAGCCTTCCCCATGATTGGTCTATTATTGCTATTTTGATACTTTAAATGACCATCTAAATGTCATAGGCATTAGTGGACATTTGTATCATCCTAACATCTCACCCATGCTAAGTTTTCAATCAAGGTAGCCTATTGTGAGTGTGAGATGCATCCTAGGGGGTATTTGTATATACTTAACCATTATATTCATGCAATTTTATCAAGGTTAAGTATCAATCTAACAATCCTCATGATCATAAAGACATATATGTGTGAATTTCACATTATGATCATGAAATGCATGTATTCATCAAATTATAATCATGCATTAGGTATTATATGATGATAATAAGCAAATATTTATCTAAAGCATGATTTAACCCTATTTTTCATGATGATGTGCCAAATTTCAAAATCATAAATCATGATTGCAAACATGCATAGTAATTACATTAATCATCATGATTTAAGCATTATTAACTATTTATAGGCACGTTATCATCACCTAACACTATTTTAAAAAAAATGTTGTCCCGCCATCCTAAGTCAACCAAAATATAATATAGGTCAATTGCATATGGTTGACTACCCTAGGGGTTTTCTAACCCTTAAGGATGGATTTTGGAACCCAATACAAATTCTTGCCAATATGGTTCACTAAAAACTCCTTGGGGATCCATTTTCTATCCACTACCTTCTTCTTATCTTGTCCCCTAGCAATTAGGCATTTATAGGCCTTTTCATTTTTCTTTTCTTTGTATCCTAGGCCTTTCTTATTGAATCTAGCTCTTTGGCTCCCTATAATCATGTTCAAGGTGTTGGAGCCTATAGTGAATTTTTCTAGGGCTTTGGTTAAATAATCTACTTTCTCTCTTAAAGCCCTATTTTCTTCTATGCATGCATCATTAACATCTAATGGCATATAATTATCATGTGAGCATGCATCATTTAGGCTAGAAGAAACATTATCATTTAAGCATGCTTTTTCTAGTTTATTTTCTAAGTCCTTAATTTGATCTAGCATGCTTTTGTTCTTCTTCTTAGCTCTAAATAAATCCCTAGTTAAGCTAGAAACCATGGAAACTATTTTTTTAGGAGTTAGATTCGTTACCATAGTTTCCATGTCCTCTTCTTCTTCTTCGGATGAGGAGGATGTAGAGGCTCCCCCTTCATTTGAGCTCTCTCCACTTGAGCTTGATTCTTCATTTTCGGTGGAGGAGCAATCCAAGTCATCGAAGGCCATTAAGGCCAAATTGGTGACAAAGGCATTCTCCTCTTCCGATGATGATGAGGAGGATGAGGATGGGTCATCCCAAGTCCTTGCCTTGAGAGCTTTGGTCTTCCCTTTTTCCTTTGTCTTCTTCTCCTCTTCCTTCTTCTTCTTGCTCCCCTTTTTATTCTTCTTTTCTTCCTTCTTTTTCCTTTCTTCCTTGCTCTTGTTTAGGAGGGGACAATTGTCCCTTATGTGTCCCTCTCCTTTGCAATTGTAGCAAATGATTTTCCCCTTGGTCTTCTATTCCTATCATTAGATTTATTAAAATGAAAACCCTTTAAAGCACACCTTACCCTCCTTACCATATATGCTTCTTCCGTGCTATCCATGGAGGAGGAAGAGGATGCTTCATCATCATCATCGGAGGGGATCTCCATCTTCTTCTTCCCCTTGTTTGCTATAATGCTACTCCCCTTGAAGGTTGGATTCTAGGCTCTTCTTGTATTCCTTCAAGTCTAGTTTCGTGAAGCTCCATTGTTGAGAAGAATTCCTCCAAGGTGCTTACTTCTAAGTTCTTGGAGATATAAAATGAGTCCACCATGGAGCTCCATTTTGAGGATCGCGGAAAGGCATCTATAGCCTTCATAAGCATATCCCGGTTTGATAGCTTCTCACCTACACTTGACAAACCGGTTATAATTTCCTTGAAATGAGAATGTAAGGAAATTACCTTTTCTCCCTTTTCTAGTTTAATGTTGTTGAGTTGGGAGCGAAGAAGATCTCTCCTTGCTAGCTTCGCCTCAGATGTGCCTTCATGAAGCTCAATTAGCTTCTCCCACATCTCTTTGGCACTTAGGCATTCTCCTATTCGGTTGATCTCTTGTTGAGGGAGAACATTGTATAGGTGGTGCTTGGCCTTTGAATTTGCCAAGTATTCTTCTCTTTGCCTCTTGCTCCACCTAGATTTCTCCAATGGCTCCCCATTTTCGTTCCTAGGCAACTCGAAACTGTTTTCCATTATTAAAAGGATTTCAAAGTTGGTTTCGAAGAATACCTCCATTCGCTTCTTCCACCAAGAGAATTCGCCGTCGAACTTCGGTGGGTGGATGTTGGAGTCGGCCATCTTTTGATGAAGAGCTTGTTGCGGCGGTTAGTCCGGTGACAAGCAACCTCGCTCTGATACCACTTGTTGGGGATCGATATGGCCGGCTAGAGGGGGGTGAATAGCCCTCGTACGATGGATGTCGTAAATTGCTCGTCTACAAAAGATTAGCGCAACGGAAACAATAAAGCAAGACAAGCAAATAGAAATACAAGAAATCAAACGCTAAAAAGATGGTGTAACGTGGTTTATGGCTACGCCACTAATCCACGGTCCCCGATTCATCCTCGGTGAATCACTCTGCCACAACCAATCCACTAATGGTCTCTCCTTTGCACCAAGCTAGGTGGAGGTAACCTTTACAACCAAGAGAACTCTTCTTACAATAAGATTGAAGTAAAAACAAGTAAGAAGAGTAGGAAATCGTGTATGGCACTTTGGGAGAAGTTTAGAGCTCAAGCATTAGCCTCCCAAAGCCCCACTCCCTCTCTTTTTATAGAGAGGAAGATTTTCTTCCCGTTGGCCGCCACCAGTCGACTGCTGCCCTTGGCAGTCGACTGCCGCCACTACAACGGCCTCCGAACATGTCGGATCCTGACCGTTGTAGTCCAACGGAACACTTGGCAGTCGACTGATGGACCTCATCACGATCGCACCGTAGTCGATCGCCTACCGACTACGAGCGCTGCGGGTTCGAACCCTATTGACCACCGATCGCGCCCACATATGACGATCAGCTATAGTTCAAAGTCGAATACGGTCACCGAACTACATTTGACTCAGAGCAGTTGACTGCCATTACATGACAGTCGACTGGTGCCGTGTGAAACTCAAACTTAACATAAGTTTGAGCTTCCGACGGTCGGGTAAACCTTAACCCTTGCGGTTAAGTCTCCGACACTCAGCCATTCGGCCAAGTTCACCTAATGAGCTACTAACATTTCACTCATTCGTTCATCTCACTCGAAGTCCCTCGCCGAAGCTCTCTTCATTCGCGGCCACGTCCCTCGGCAGCATCAGGCGCACGGCTCTGCAATGCTCCTTCGCGTCTCTTGCCTCCGAAGTCTGCTTCCTTGGCTTCACTTCAAGTCATCTCATCCTAGCCCCTCACAAAGATCAAGCGCACCCAATGCTCCTTCTCTGACTCAGGCACGAGGTTGTGAGGGTGAACCCGCCAAGGCTCCATGTGCGAATTACTAAGTCCTGCAAGACTCCAATAAACATATCAAATAACAATACCAACCTAACTTAAACCCTTTGCCACACACATCAAAACCTTATCATGGCAAGAGATTGCCTTAACAGGAACCACGAGCCCATAAGGCGAGTAAAAACATAGAGCGTAAGTACCACCTGATACGAGAGATTGTAAAGCGAGGAGAAGTAGCTGTCGCCAAGATTGCATCAGAGGATAACTTGGCGGATCCATTCACTAAGTCCCTTCCAGCGAAAGCGTTTGATAGGCATGTGGAAGACATGGGGATCAGATGTATGGCAGTGTGATGACAGCATAGTCTTTTAGTATAAGTGGGAGATTATTGGAATGTATACTGAAAGCCTAGCTCTTTTTGTATGAACATTTTATTTTGAAATAAGAATCACATGATCATTGTTTGCACTTTATATTTATTATATGTGTGCATATAGTCTAATATTTTACATTGTAGATAACATGGTGTTTGGTGTGGCACAGAAGATCATGTTATCAGTTCCTTGTAGAATATAAGTAGAGGCTCATGACCAAGATGGTTTTGGACAAACCATTGGCATGGTTGTAGTGTAGCTTGGTATTGTTTTATCTTGAACATAGAGTTACACTAGTACACTTAGGTGTATTGAGCAGGACCGACATAGAGGTGATTCAATTTATTGCTGACTACATAATTGAATCGGACCTCGGATATTATATTGTACATTGTCTTAATCCCGATATAATAACGGGCACATGTACTTAGTATTTATTTCTTTGATTTACCATAGGGTGAGATTTAGATGGATTAAATCAATATGCCCGGTAAGTTGGGAAATAATATTATTTACATGGTGTGCCGTTGATTATAGGAGGAAACCGTGTCCTATATATTAGGTTGATGATGTCCCCTTGAGGAGCTCATAAGATTCATCATGTAAACCCAGCTGGTTGACTTAGTCAACATGATGATAAGGTTGAGTGGTACTACTCGAGGAGTTAGATGTTAATTGATTGATGGTCAGTAAATCAATTAATTAACGGACATTCGATATCTTAAACACGGAAAGATGGATGTACAAATAATATATGGAGCCCATATTAATTTATGGGGGTTGGTAAGGTAGTTCAATGATGATCCTCTAGTGTAATGGAACATCATTGATGGATCAAGTTTGTGTGGTTCCGATCCATCGGGTGGCCAAGATCCAACTCCTCCTCATGGTCCCTATCGTAGCCTAATATAATCCTTAAGAAGTATAGATACAAGGATGTAAAACAAAACTCTAAAACCAACGGTTGGGATTAAATCCCTAGGACCAACGGTTGAGATTAAATCTCTAGATCCGACGGTTGGGATGAAACCCTAGAACCGACGGTTGAGATTAAATCCCTAGATCCGACGGTTGGGATAAAACCATAGATCCGACGGTTGGGATGAAACCCTAGATCCGACGGTTGGGATGAAACCATAGATCCGACGGTTGGGATAAAACCCTAGATCCGACGGTGGAGATTAAAGGAGGCTTAAGCCCAATTCTATAAATAGAGGGCTAAGGCTTGGGCGGCAAGAATGGTTTTGTGGATTAGGGTTTTGCCTCTCAAGAGTTTAGGTGGCTAGGGTTTTGGTGTGTGGTTTGGGCGGCAACAAAGAAGGAGATTAGGGTTTCCTCCTTTGCTCCTTGGTGGCTGGCGCTCACTCCATCCTCCTCCTTGTTTTGGCCGGCTCTTTTCCTCATCCTTTTTCTCCTTGGTGGCCGACAGTTCTCCATACATTGGTGGCCGGCGCTTCTCCCTTTCATTAGTGGTCGGCGACAACATTGTCACAAGGTTGGTCGGCGCTCAACCATTCACTCCTTGGCCGGCGGTTACATCGAGCTCCTTGGCTTGGTGGCCGGTTCTAGAAAGGAGAAGGAGCTTTGTTTGGTTCTTCTCTTTGTTCGGAGCGAAAAAGGAAGAGAAGAACGTGATCTAGGAGGCTTCTACTCGTGGAGGATCTTCGCCCACACGACGTCCACGAAGAGGATAGGACATACGGTAGAAGATCGTGAGGTATAAAAGATTTAAAACTTTATTTTCTGATCTAAGCATGTTCTTTATGTGTTGATTATACTAGTTTACATTTTTATGTATTTTGTATAATCATGGACCCCGAAGACAAACACAAAAATCGGCGATCCGTCTGTCGTCTCTTCCGCGGCTAACCAACTAGAAGAGTTGTGTTGCTTGAACAACTAGTTTGTTCAAGCGATCGCTCAAGTTGTTAGCACGACGACGAATTGTTTGTGCTAAGAAAACTCATCCCATCCGGATTAGTTTTTTCATTAGTGAAAATTTTAATCCGGGGACATGGGAGCCAATGAGCCTCCGAAGCAAACTACCAACAAGAGAGTTATAAGAAGTGGATAAAGGACGATAAGATGGCGCGGTGTTACATTTTGGCATCTATGTCAAATGTACTGCAACATCAGCATCAAGTCATGCCCACTGCTTATGACATGATGCTCAATCTCAAAGATCTTTTCGGACACCAGAATCGGGCTGCAATGCATGAAGCCATGAGGAACCTGATGACGACCACGATGATCGAGGGAACACCCGTAAGTGATCATGTACTCAAGATGATGGCTCATTTGAATGAGCTGGAGGTCCTTGGAGCTGAGATCGATGGGGAAACCCAGGTCGATATCATACACCAGTCTCTACCTAGGAGTTTTAAGCAGTTTCACCTGAACTACAACATGAACAAGAGGTTGTATTCGTTGGCGGAGCTTCTGACAGAACTCCAGGCGGCAGAGGGGCTATTTTGTCAGAGTGCATAGGCACATGCCATAGTGACCCAAAAGGTTTCTACTTCTTAGCCAAAAGGCAAGAAGAAGAAGAAACAAACTGGGATAAAGGCGGTGGGAGGAACTCAGGGAGGAGTGAAGAAGCCAAAAGGCAAGTGCTTCACTTGTAAGCAGACTGGACACTGGAAGAAGGACTGCCCCAACCGCAAGCAGAACAAAGGTATATATTTTGGTCTAGTCGTTGAAACATGTTTAGTGGTGTTATCTACCGGCACCTGGTGTGTAGATACGGGAGCCACTGATCATGTCTGCAATACTTTGCAGGGGTTCCAGGAAACTAGACGACTAGTTGAGGGGGAGATTACCGTGTACTTGGACAATGCCACGAAGGTGGCGGCTATTGCTGTGGGAGACGTTCATTTATCTTATGAGAAAAATAAAGTTTTGGTTCTTAAGAATTTCCTTTATTTACCTTTACTTAGAAAGAATTTAGTTTCGGTTTCTAAATTGTTTATGGATGGATATTCTATTTCTTTTAATGATAGAGTTGTTATAAAAAGGAATAGGGACATTATCTGTTCGGGTGAATTGATAGGAAATTTATACACACTTAAAACCAAAAGCTCCCACGATGTCAATTGAAGTTAATAACTCATCTTCTAATTCCAATAAGAGAAAAGAACCTTCGAAGATGAACCAAACATATCTTTGGCATCTTAGGCTTAGTCATATTAACCTAAGCAGAATTCAAAGGTTGATAGCTGGTGGACCTTTGGGTTCATTAGTGGTGGAGGATTTCTCAACTTGTAAATCTTGCTTGGAGGGTAAAATGACCAAGAGGCCTTTTAAGGCTAAGGGGTATAGAGCCAAAGATGTGTTAGAATTGGTTCATTCTGATTTGTGTGGTCCTATGTCTATCCAAGCTAGAGGTGGTTTTGAGTATTTCGTCTCTTTTATAGATGATTATTCGAGATATGGATACAATTACTTGATGCGCCGCAAGTCTGAATGCTTTGACAAGTTCAAAGAATTCAAGGATAATGTGGAGAAATATCAAGGTAAAAGTATCAAGACACTATGATCTGATCGTGGTGGCGAGTACCTCTTGAGAGAGTTTAGGAATTACTTATCAGAGGCTGAGATTCAATCCCAATTGTCTGCACCTGGCACACCCCAGCAGAACGGTGTAGCAGAGCGAACGAATAGGACTCTTATGGAGATGGTTAGATCGATAATGAGTTATTCTAAGTTGCTAGATTCGTTCTGGGGATATGCTCTAGATACGGCGGTGTACATACTGAACTTGGTTCCATCTAAATCAGTGCCTTCTACTCCCACAGATTTGTGGACTGGGCGAAAGCCTAGTCTAAGACATATTCGGATTTGGGGGAGTCCAGCACATGTGGTGAAGGCAGATGCTAGTAAGTTGGAACCTCGTACAGAAGTATGCATATTTGTTGGCTATCCTAGAGGAAAGAAGGGCGGCTTGTTTTATAGTCCTAGAGATCAGAAGGTGATGGTTAGCACAAATGCTAGATTTCTAGAGGAAGACTATGTGATGAGCCACAAGCCCAAAAGTAAAATTGGTCTGGAGGAATTAAAAGGAGAAGTCACTTCTTCAGTACCACCGGTACAAGAGGATATACCACAAGTCACTGTACCGTGTGTCACAGAGGATACACAGGTGATACCTCATCGTAGTGGGAGGGTTGTGAGACAGCCTGATAGATTCATGTTCTTGGGAGAATCTGTTGATTTGGTCCCTGATGAACATGAACCTGAACCCTGGACATATGACGAGGCAATCCAAGATATAGATGCTGCATCTTGGCAAAGTGCAATGAATACTGAGATTGAATCTATGGATTCAAATCAGGTCTGGGAGCTAGTGGAACCACCTGATGGTGTAAAAACCATTGGATGCAAGTGGATCTAAAAAAGAAAGAGAGGAATAGATGGGAAGGTTGAGACCTTTAAAGCAAGGCTTGTTGCGAAGGGGTATACTCAGAAAGAGGGTATCAATTATGAGGAGACCTTTTCACCGGTGGCCATGCTTAAGTCTATCTGGATTCTCTTATGCATTGCAGCTCATATGGATTATGAGGTGTGGCAGATGGATGTCAAGACAGTTTTCCTTAATGAAAGTCTTGAGGAAAACATCTATATGAAGCAACCAGAGGGATTCATTGCGAAGGGCAAAGAGCATCTTGTATGTAAGCTTAATCGGTCCATTTATGGATTGAAGCAAGCTTCGAGGTCTTGGAACATCCGATTTGATGAGTAATCCAGTCTTATGGATTTATTCAAAGTCAGGATGAGTCTTGTGTATACAAAAGATGTGACGGAAACATAGTGGTATTTCTTGTACTATACATAGATGACATTTTGTTGATTAGCAACAATATCAAGGTGTTATTGGACATAAGGGTATGGTTGTCCAAACAGTTTGACATGAAGGACTTGGGAGAAGTGGGACACATCCTTGGGATCAAGGTTATAAGGGATCGCAAGAAAAGGATGTTGTGCTTATCCCAAGCTTCATACATAGACACGATTATGGATCGTTTTAGCATGCAGAACTCCAAGAAGGTTTTTCTACCTTTCAGGCATGGAGTTCCTTTATCTAAGGAGATGTGTCTAAGAACATCTGAGGAGATAGAGGAGATTAAGGTGGTTCCTTATGCTTCGGCAGTAGGAAGCCTCATGTATACGATGCTATGTACAAGACCAGATATCTTCTTTACCGTGGGCATGGTCAGCAGATATCAGAGTAATCCAGGACAGGGACATTGAACTGCGGTAAAGCATATATTGAAGTACATGAGAAGGAATAGAGATTATATGTTAGTTTACCAGGCAGACCAATTACTCCCTGTGGGTTACACGGATTTCGACTTCCAATCTGATAGGGATAACATTAAGTGTACCTTTACTTTTGTGTTTACTTTGGGAGGTGGAGCCATTGTATGGAGTGTCAAGCAGAAATGCGTGGCGGACTCCACCATGGAAGCAGAGTATGTGGCAACCTCTGAGGCGGACAAAGAAGCTGTGTGGCTCAGGAACTTCCTGATGGACTTGGATGTGATTCCTGGTTTGCCCAGAACTATCACAATTTATTATGATAAGAGTGGTGCAGTTGCAAACTTGAAGGAACCATGAGCACATAAGGCTAGTAAACACATAGAGCGCAAGTACCACCTGATACGAGAAATCGTAAAGAGAGGAGAAGTTGTTGTGGCCAAGATTGCATCGGAGGATAACCTGGCAGATCCTTTCACTAAGGCCCTTCCGGCGAGATCTTTCGATAGGCATGTGGAGGGAACGGGGATCAGATGTATGGCAGTTTGAGGATAGCATAGTCTTTTAGTATAAGTGGGAGATTATTAGGATGTATACTGAAAAGTCTATTTTTTGTATGAACATCTTTATTTTGAAATAAGAAACACATGATCATTGTTTGCATATTTTTATGGTTATGCATATTGTCTAATATATTACATTGTAGATAACATGGTGTGTGGTGTCACACGGGAGATCATTTTATTGGCTCCTTGTAGAGTATAAGTATAGGCTCACAACCGAGATGACTTTGGACAAACCATTGGTATGGTTGTAGTGTGATTTCGTATTGGTTTGTCTTGACCATAAAATCACACTAGTACACTTTGTGTGTATTGAGCAGGACCGACTTAGAGCTGATTCAATTTATTGCTGACTACATAATCGAATCAGACCTCAGATATTATATTGTACATACTCTTAATCCCGATATAATAACGGGCACATATACTTAGTAGTCATTTCTTTGATTTACCAATGGCCGAGATTTATAGATTAAATCGATAGGCTCACTAAGTTGGGAAATAATATTATTTATATGGCGTGTCATTGATTATAGGAGGAAACTGTGTCCTATATATTAGGATGATGATGTCCCCTTGAGGAGCTCATAAGGTTCATCATGTAAAGCCTGCAGGTGGACTTGGTCCGGCATGATGAAAAGGTTGAGTGGTACTACTCATGGAGTTAGATGTTGATTAATTAATGGTCAGTAAATTAATTAATCGACGGACATTCAAGATCTTAAACACGGGGAGAAAATGTACATATAATATATGGAGCCTATATTAACTTATGGGGGTTGGTGAGGTAGATCAATGATAAACCTTTAGTGGATTGGATTATCATTAATGGATCGGACATTATGTGAGCTTGATCCATTAGGTGGCCAAGATCCAACTCCTCCTCATGGTCCCTATTGTAGCCTATTAACACCTCATGAAGCTTAAATCCAATGGATGAAAACAAAACTCTAGATCCAAAGGTAGAGATTAAATCTCTAGATCCGACGGTTGAGATTAAATCTCTAGATCTGACGGTTGAGATTAAATCCCTAGAACCAATGGTGGAGATTAAAACAAGGCTTATCCCTAACTCTATAAAAGGAGGGCAAGGGGTGGGCGGCAACTTGAATCCAACTAGAGATAGGATTAGGGTTTTTGGGCGGCAAGGCTTGGAGGCTAGGGTTTAGGGCTTGGCGGCACCAAATAAGGAAGGTCTTTCCTTTCTTCTTCTTCCCTCAAGGTGGCCGGCGACCTAACAGTTTTTCCAGCCCTTGGCCTGCGTCCAAAGTAGCCCCTCTCCCTCTCTTTGGCCGGTAAAACCTAGGCTTAGGGTTCTCCCTTGGAGCTTTGGTTGGCATTCACCTATCTCCTCTTCCTTCTTGGCCGGCGACAAGTTCCAACCTTGGAGTTTGGTGGTTGGTTGAAAGAAGGAGAAGAGGCTTGTTTCTATTCTTCCTCTTACTTTGAAAGAGTTGTTGGGTTGATCTGTGAGGGGAAACTTCACTTTGCACTTCACCTCGATCGCTTGTTCATGGCGATCCCATCGATGTCCCCGTATTAAAAAAAAATTAATCCTAGACAAAAGGGATTTCCCAAACAACCAAGTCATCATCGTGCTATTCGTTTAGAGAGGTCACTTGAATAAACTTGTTGTTCAAGCAACCAACCTCTATTCTACGAGTAGCCGCGGAATAGACGATGTCCGGATTGGCAGCTTTCGTGTTTATGTTTGGGATCCAAGTATTATTTAGCCACAAACAGAATATATCATGCCCATACTTGAAAACCAAAAGCAAACATGTTATAAAAGAGAATAGAGAATCGATATACCTCTGGATCTTCTAATGTATGACCTTCCTCCTTTTGGACGTCGTGTGGGCGATGATCTACCAAAAGTTGAAGCTCCTAGATCGCCAATCTTCCTTCCTTGCTCATTCCGAGCAAGAGGAAGAATAGAAACAAAGCTCCTTTTCTTCTTTCAACCAACCACCAACATCCAATGTTGGAGCTTGCCGCCGGCCAAGAAGGAAGAGGAGATTAGGGTGGAAACCGGCCAAGACACCAAGGGAAAGCCCTAAATCTTGTTTCCACTAACCAAGGAGAAGGAGAAGAGGGAGTTTGGATGCCGACCAAGGGCTGGAAGGGCTTCAATGGGCGCCGGCAAGCTTGAGGAAGAAGAAAAATAAGGAATTTGTTTCCTTATTTGGTGCCGCCAATGCTCCAAACCCTAGCCCTTGCTTCTTGCCGCCAACCTCCAAAAACCCAAGCTTATCGCAATTCTTCTCCACGCCAACCCTAAGCCACCTTTTATAGAGTTTAGGGATAAGCCTTGTTTTAATCTCCACCATTGGTTCTAGGGATTTAATCTCAACCGTCGGATCTAGAGATTAAATATCAACCGTCGGATCTAGAGATTTAATCTCTACCTTTGGATCTAGAGATTTGTTTCTATCCATTGGATCTAAGCTTCATGAGGTGTTAATAGGATACAATAGGGACCATGAGGAGGACTTGGATCTTGGCCACCCAATGGATCAAGCACACATAAAGTCCGATCCATTAATGATAATCCAATTGACTAAAGGTTTATCATTGATCTACCTCACCAACCCCCATAAGTTAATATGGGCTCCATATATTATATCTACATTTTCTCCCCGTGTTTAAGATCTTGAATGACCATCGATTAATTCATTTACTGACCATTAATTAATCAACATCTAACTCCATGACTATACCACTCAACCTTTTCATCATGCCGGACCAAGTCCACCTGCAGGGTTTACATGATGAACCTTATAAGCTACTCAAGGGGACATCATCATCCTAATATATAGGACACGGTTTCCTCCTATAATCAACGACACAACATATAAATAATACCATTTCCCAACTTACCGAGCCAATCGATTTAATCTATAAATCTCGCCCATTGATAAATCAAAGAAATGAATACTAAGTATATGTGCCCGTTATTATATCGGGATTAAGAGCATGTAAAATATAATATCTGAGGTCCGATTCGATTATGTAGTCAGCAAAAAATCGAATCACCTCTAATTCGGTCCTGCTCAATACACACAAAGTGCACTAGTGTGATTCTATGGTCAAGACAAACCAATACCAAATCACACTACAACCATTCCAATGGTTTGTCCAAAGTCATCTCGGTTGTGAGCCTATACTTATACTCTACAAGGAGCCGATAACATGATCTCCCGTGTGACACCACACACCATGTTATCTACAATGTAATGTATTAGACAATATGCATAGTCATAAAAATATGCAAACAATGATCATGTGATACTTATTTCAAAATAAAGATGTTCATACAAAACATAGACTTTTCAGTATACATCCCAACAATCTCCCACTTAAACTAAAAGACTATGTTGTCCTCAAACTGTCATACATCTGATCCCCATTCCCACCACATGCCTATCAAAAGCTCTCGCCGGAAGGGCCTTAGTGAAAGGATCTGCCAGGTTATCCTCCGATGCAATCTTGGCCACAACAACTTCTCCTCTCTTTACGATTTCTCGTATATGGTGGTACTTACACTTTATGTGTTTACTAGCCTTATGGGCTCATGGTTCCTACGAGTTTGCAACTCCACCACTATTATCATAATAAATTGTGATAGTTCTGGGCAAACCAAGAATACCATCCAAGTCCATCAGGAAGTTCCTGAGCCACACAGCTTCTTTGGCCGCCTCAGAGGCTGCCACATACTCAGCTTCCATGGTGGAGTCCGCCACGCATTTTTGTTTGACACTCCTCCATACAATGGCTCAACCTCCCAAAGTAAACACAAAACCTGAGGTAGACTTACTGTTATCCCTATCAGATTAGAAGTCGGAATCCGTGTAACCCACAGGGAGTAATTGGTCTGCCTGGTAAATCAACATATAATCCCTAGTCCTTCTCAGGTACTTCAATATATGCTTTACCACAGTTTAATGTTTCTATCCTGGATTACTCTGATATCTGTTATCCATGCCTATGGCAAAGCAGATATCTAGTCTCGTACATAGCATCACATACATGAGGCTTCCTACTGCCGAAGCATAAGGAACCGCCTTCATCTCCTCTATCTCCTCATATGTGCTAGGTCACATCTCCTTAGATAAAGGAACTCCATGCCTGAAAGGTAGAAAACCCTTCTTGGAGTTCTGCATGCTAAAACGATCCATAATCATGTCTATGTATGAAGCTTGGGATAAGCACAACATCCTTTTCCTGCGATCTCTTATAACCTTGATCCCAAGGATGTGTCCAACCTCTCCCAAGTCCTTCATATCAAACTATTTGGACAACCATACCCTTACGTCCGATAACACCTTGATATTGTTGCCAATCAACAAAATGTCATCTACGTATAGTACAAGAAATACCACTACGTTTCCGTCACATCTCTTGTATACACAAGACTCATCCGGACTTTGAATAAATCCATAAGACTGGATTAGCTCATCAAAACGGATGTTCCAGACCTCGAAGCTTGCTTTAATCCATAAATTGACCGATTAAGCTTACATACAAGATGCTCTCTGCCCTTAGCAATGAATCCCTCATGTTGCTTCATATAGATGTTTTCCTCAAGACTTCCATTAAGGAAAGCTGTCTTAACATCCATCTGTCACACCTCATAATCCATATGAGCTGCTATGCATAAGAGAATCTGGATAGACTTAAGCATGGCTACCGACGAAAAGGTCTCCTCATAATTGATACCCTCTTTCTGAGTATATACCTTCGCAACAAGCCTCGCTTTGAAGGTCTCAACCTTCCCATCTATTCCTCCCTTTCTCTTGTAGATCCACTTGCATCCAATGGTTTTTACACCATCGGGTGGTTCTACTAGCTCCCAGACTTGATTTGAATCCATTGATTCAATCTCAGTATTCATCACATTTTGCCAAGATGCTGCATCTTTATCTTGGATTACCTCATCATATGTCCAGGGATCAGGTTCATGTTTGCCAGGGACCAAATCAGAAGATTCTCCCAAGAACATGAATCTATCAGGCTGTCTCACAACCCTCCCACTACGACGAGGTATCTCCTGTGTATCCTCTATGACACGCGGTGTAGTGACTTGTGGTATATCCTCTTGTACCAGTGGTACTGAAGAAGTGACTTCCCCTTTTAATTCCTCCAGAACAATTTTACTCTTGGGTTTGTGGCTCATCACATAGTCTTCCTTTAGAAATCTGGCGTTCGTGCTAACAATCACCCTCTGATCTCTAGGACTATAAAACAAACCACCCTTCGTTTCTCTAGGATAGCCAACGAACATGCGTACTTCTGTACGAGGTTCCAACTTACCAGCATCTACCTTCAGCGCATGTGCTAGACTCCCCCATATCCGAATATGTCTTAGACTAGGCTTTCGCCCAGTCCATAACTCTGTGGGAGTAGAAGGCACTGATTTAGATGGAACCAAGTTCAGAATGTACACCGCCATATCTAGATCATATCCCCAGAACAAATATGGCAACTTAGAATAACTCATCATCGATCTAACCATCTCCATAAGAGTCCTATTCCTTTACTCTGCTACACCGTTCTACTGGGGTGTGCCAGGTGCAGACAATTGGGATTGAATCCCAGCCTCTGATAAATAGTTCCTAAACTCTCCTAAGAGGTACTCACCACCACGATCAGATCGTAGTGTCTTGATACTTTTACCTTGACATTTCTCTACATCAGCCTTGAATTCTTTGAACTTGTCAAAGCATTCAGACTTGCGGTGCATCAGGTAAATGTATCCATATCTTGAGTAATCTTCTATAAAAGAGACGAAGTACTCAAAACCACCTCTAGCCTGGATAGACATAGGACCACACAAATCAGAATGAACCAATTCTAACACATCTTTGGCTCTATACCCCTTGGCCTTAAAATGCCTCTTGGTCATTTTACCCTCCAAGCAAGATTTGCAGGTTGAGAAATCATCCATCACTAATGAACCCAAAAGTCCATCAGCTATCAACCTTTGAATTCTGCTTAGGTTAATATGGCCAAGCCTAAGATGCCAAAGATATGTTTGGTTCATCTTCGAAGGTTCTTTTCTCTTATTGGAAATAGAAGATAAGTTATTAACTTCAATTTGCATCGTGGGAGGTTTTGGTTCAAGTGTGTATAGATTTCCTATCAATGCACCTGAACAGATAATGCCCCTATTCCTTTTTATAACAACTCTGTCATTAAAAGAAATAGAATATTCATCCATAAATAATTTAGAAACCGAAATTAAATCCTTTCTAAATAAAGGTACATAAAGGGAATTTTTCAGAACTAAAGTTTTATTTTTCTCAAAAGATAAATAAAATGTATCCCACTACAATAGATGCCACCTTCATGGCATTGCCCAAGTAAACGGTAATCTCTCCCTCAGCTCGTCGTCGGGTTTCCTGGAACCCCTGCAAAGTATTGCAGACATGATCAGAGGCTCCTGTATCTACACACTAGGTGTCAGTAGATAACACCGCTAACCATGTTTCAATGACTAAACCAAAGGATATACCTTTGTTCTGCTTCAGATTGGGACATTCCTTCTTCCAATGTCCATCCTGCTTGCAAGTGAAGTACTTGCCTTTCGGCTTCTTCACTCCTCCCTGAGATCCTCCCACCACCTTTGCTCCACCTTGTTTCTTCTTCTTCTTGCCTTTTGGTTTAGAAGTAGAAACCTTCTGAGCAACCATGGCCTTAGCCTGAGCAAGCCTTTCTGTCGACTGGAGAATGATATCGACCTGGGTTTCCCCATCGATCTCAGCTCCAAGGACTTTCAGCTCATTCGCAGGCTTAGGAGGACACTCTTCGAAGAGTACATACTTGTACTCCTTAGCAGTTAAGACAATGTCAAGATTCCTTTTTCCAATCAACATAATTATGTACAATAAGTTTATTTTCCTTTAGAATCATAGCAAGTGGACTGAAATTCATTTTTGAAAATCCTAAGAATCACATAGATCATTACTTTAGATTTCAAAAAATTATTGATTCCTCAAACAATAAAATTTTAAAATCAACCAACACCTCAAAATATCGAGAATATCGTATGCCACGATAGTGTGGACGTATACGAATTCTACATTTGTAAGAGGAGGTTTCACCCATTAATTTTACTATCTTGTCAACCTAACTTTTTGACAAGTAAAATTAATAGTTGGTTTCTCTTCAGCCCTACAAATAAAAGCAGTGACTCCGATGGGGAGGATACTTATATTTGTATCTAAGTGTTCACCATTACTCGGTACTAAGGTAATTATCTCGGGTTATGTGCCTTACGATGGGCAAGTACACACACTCCTTAATAATTTTCTATAACCATATTCGACCTTGTGATCCGCAAACAAACCCATCCGATGGGGAGGAAGGCACTCAGAGCCGACGCGCAAGTTTATTTGCATCACTTGTCAAATCGTAATGGAGGCTGCGGGAATTTATAAAAATATCCCTCTCCCACTTGGTAATTTGAAATTGAAGAATTTTCCTAGCCTATGACATGCATATCAAACAAAGAGCAATAAATATGAAAAATAAATTATTTTCCAACTATTATGGCTTTTGTCTTCAATATGTCTCCCGTCGCAATGCCATCTCGTCCGCTCCTCCTACGCCATGTACGAGCCATCCGAAGATCCGAGCCGAGACTAAAACCTATTTTAATTTACATCCATCGATCCTATACTCCACGAGGGAGTGTACATGAAATCTAGATTGAAAGTAAACTAAAATAAAAAGAGTGGCTAAACAATGCCGTATCTAATTTACAAAAAATTAAATACTAGCCTCGTCAACCCCGAGGATTCAACAAAATATACACATACAATCACATACACACATATGGCCATAATAGTCGGATCTTATGCCTGCAACCAAAGAGTTAACCTACGCATATCCTACTATTATCTGGCACATATAATATATGAAAAGTGCATAAAAATTAACCGAATCCTAAACACACAAAACCGAAAACCATGGCTCCGATACCAATTATTAGGTTGATCCATAAGGGGAAACTTCGCTTCTCACTTCACCTCGATCGCTTGTTCATGGTGATCCCATCGATGTCCCAGGATTAAAAAAAAATAATCCTAGACAAAAGGGATTGCCCAAACAACCAAGTCATCGTCGTGCTATTCGTTTAGAGAGGTCACTTGAACAAACTTGTTGTTCAAGTGACCAACCTCTATTCTACGAGTAGCCGCGGAATAGACAATGTCCAGATCGCCGACTTTCGTGTTTATGTTCGGGATCCAAGTATTATTTAGCCACAAACAGAATATATCATGCTCATAATTGAAAAACAAAAGCAAACATGTTACAAAAGAGAATAGAGAATCGATATACCTCTCGATCTTCTAATGTATGACCTTCCTCCTTTCGGATGTCATGTGGGCGAAGATCTGCCAAAAGTTGAAGCTCCTAGATCACCAATCTTCTTTCCTTGCTCGTTCCGAGCAAGAGGAAGAATAGAAACAAAGCTTCTTTTCTTCTTTCAACCAACCACCAACATCCAATGTTGGAGCTTGCTGCTGGCCAAGAAGGAAGGGGAGATTAGGGTGGAAACCGGCCAAGACACCAAGGGAAAGCCCTAAATCTTGTTTCCACCAACCAAGGAGAAGGAGAAGAGGGAGTTTGGATGTCGGCCAAGGACTGGAAGGGCTTCAATGGGTGCTGGCAAGCTTGAGGAAGAAGAAAAATAAGGAAGTTGTTTCCTTATTTTGTGTCGCCAATGCTCCAAACCCTAGCCCTTGCTTCTTGTCGCCAACCTCCAAAAACCCTAGCTTCTTTCAATTATTCTCCACGCCAACCCTAAGCCTCCTTTTATAGAGTTTAGGGATAAGCCTTGTTTTAATCTCCACCATTGGTTCTAGGGATTTAATCTCAACCGTCGGATCTAGAGATTTAATCTCAACCGTCTGATCTAGAGATTTAATCTCTACCTTTGGATCTAGAGATTTGTTTCTATCCATTGGATCTAAGCTTCATGAGGTGTTAATAGGCTACAATAGGGACAATGAGGAGGAGTTGGATCTTGGCCACCCAATGGATCAAGCCCACATAAAGTCTGATCCATTAATGATAATCCAAACCACAAAAGGTTTATCATTGATCTACCTCACCAACCCCCATAAGTTAATATGGACTCCATATATTATATGTACATTTTCTCGCCGTGTTTAAGATCTCGAATGTCCGTTGATTAATTAATTTACTGACGATTAATTAATCAACATCTAACTCCATGAGTAGTACCACTCAACCTTTTCATCATGTCGGACCAAGTCCACCTGCAGGGTTTACATGATGAACCTTATGAGCTCCTCAAGGGGGCATCATCATCCTAATATATAGGACACGATTTCCTCCTATAATCAATGGCACACTATATAATTAATACCATTTCCCAACTTACCTAGCCTATCGATTTAATCTATAAATCTCGCCCATTGGTAAATCAAAGAAATGAATACTAAGTATTTGTGCCCGTTATTATATCGGGATTAAGAGCTTGTACAATATAATATCTGAGGTCCAATTCGATTATGTAGTCATCAATAAATTGAATCACCTCTAAGTTGGTCGTGCTCAATACACACAAAGTGCACTAGTGTGATTCTATGGTCAAGACAAACCAATACCAAATCACACTACAACCATTCCAATGGTTTGTCCAAAGCCATCTCGGTTGTGAGCCTTTACATATACTTTACAAGGAGTCGATAACATGATCTCCCGTGTGACACCACACACCATGTTATCTACAATGTAATGTATTAGACAATATTCATAGTTATAAAAATATGCAAACAATGATCTTGTGATTCTTATTTCAAAATAAAGATGTTCATACAAAAGATAGACTTTTCAGTATACATCCCAACAAGAGCAAGGAAGGAAGTTTGGTGATTTAGGAGCTTCAACTTTTTGTAGATCGTCGCCCACACGACGTCCGAAGGGAGGAAGGTCATACAATAGAAGATCGAGAGGTATATCGATTCTCTATTCTCTTTTGTAACATGTTTATATTTGTTTTTCAATTATGAGCATGATATATTCTTTTTGTGGCTAAATAATACTTGGATCCCGAACATAAATACAAAAGTTGGCGATCTGTATATCATCTATTCTTTGGCTACTTGTAGAATAGAGGTTGGTCGCTTGAACAATAAGTTTGTTTAAGTGTCCTCTCTAAACGAATAGCACGACGATGACAAGGTTGCTTGGGTGTTTCCTTTTGTCTAGGATTAAATTTTTTAATCCGGGGAGATTGATGGGATCACCATGAACAAGCGACCGAGTTGAAGTGGGAAGCGAAGTTTCCCCTCACGGACTTGAAGACATAACCAACAAGTGGTATCAGAGCCACGGTTTTCGGTTTTGTGTGTTTAGGATTCGGTTAATCTTTATGCACTTTTCATATATTATATGTGTCGGATAATAGTAGGATATGCGTAGGTTAACTCTTTGGTTGTAGGCATAGGATCCAACTATTATGGCCATATGTGTGTATGTGATTGTATGTGTGTAAACGTTTAGTTTGTTGAATCCTCGAGGTTGACAAGGCTAGTATTTAATTTTTTGTAAATTAGATACGACATTGTTTAGCCACTCTTTCTATTTTAGTTTACTTTCGATCTAGATTTCATGTACGCTCCCTCGTGAAGTATAGGATCGATGGATGTAAATTAAAATAGTTTTTAGTCTCGGCTCGGATCTCCAGATGGCTCGTACATGGCATAGAAGGAGCGGACGAGAAGGCAATGCGACGGGAGACTTATTGAAGACAAAAGCCATAATAGTTGGAAAATAATTTATTTTTCATATTTATCGCTTATTGTTTGATATGCATGTCGTAGGCTAGAAAATTCCTCAATTTCAAATTACTATGTGGGAGAGGGATATTTTTATAAATTCCCACGGCCTCCATTAAAATTTGACAAGTGATGCAAACAAACTTGCACGTCGGCTCTGAGTGCCTTCTGTTGGTGCAATCGGCCCAGGTTGACTCGAGTTTGACTCGATCAGTACCTTGATAGGATTTTGATGATAGACAAAACTCATGACATGGGAAAGTCCAACATGGGATTGGCATGGAAAATTCAAGCATGGAGCTTGGTGTGGAAGTCCAAAGCATTGCGAAGCCGTGCGCTTGGTGCTTGGCATGGAAAATGCATTGCAAAGTCGTGCGCTTGGTGCATGTGGGAAGTCTTGAGGACTTGGTAAGTTCACTAGGCTCGGGGTCCTTGAGTCGGTGAAGGATGGCATTGCGAAGCCGTGCGCTTGGTGCATCCGAGGGACCGCCGGACGGGGAGCGAATGGAGTGAGCCCAAAGGGAAGTATACTTCTAGGGCATGAGACGCGAAGGATGGCGTTGCGAAGCCATGCGCTTGACGCATCCGAGGGACGTAGGCCGAGGGAAGAGAGCTTCGATGGGGAACTCCATGAGGGATAAGGTGGACTTGGCTAAGTGGCTAAGACTGAGTGTCGGAGACTCAAACATCGTTATGTTGAGGTTTTAGCCGACATCAGTCGACTGGCATAGGTGCCAGTCGACTGCTCTAGGTCGTATGGGTTCGACCAGTGTTCGACTGAACCAAGTCGCCGATCACCGACCGCCGAGGGAGGGCAATGATCGTTGGGAGGATCACCGATCGCCGAGGGATGGTAGTCGACTGATGACACTGTGCACGGGCACAGAATGGAGTCGAGCTCACCAGCACTCGACTGATGGATGATCAGTCGACTGATGGGTGCCATCAGTCGACTGATGTGTGATCCGTTGGAACTTAGCCAACGTGGATCTGGCCGTTGTGAGACAACGGCTACAGGACCAGTCGACTGATGGTCACGATCAGTCGACTGATGGGCGCAAAAACAGCTTGATGCAGGTTATAAATGGAGCACGAGTTGGAGGATTTCGCAAAAGGCTTTTGGGGTGACTTTGGAGGGGAATTGCTGTTGCATTCCAGACCTTCAAGAGCAAGCAAAAGCAAGCAACAAGAAAGCGATCAAAGCAATTGTGTAAAAGTTCTCTTTTGTTTTGTTTTTGTATTTCTTGTTGTATTTCATATTACTTGTTGTAATATCTTGTGAGAGGCTTCTCCACCTCCGACGTGTAGTCGAGAAGGAGTTTAGTTAGTGCCATGTGCACAACTAGAGCTCGAGGAGCTCACCCGTGGAGTAGGAACCATTCGGTTCTGAACCACGTATATCGCTTGTGTATTGCATGTGCTTGTGTGTATTTGTGCATCTTGTTAGTATTATTATTGTTATTCCGCTGCGCTAACAAGAATTGTAGACGAGCACGAAACGAGAACGAGAGAATTCCGACATCCAACGTACGAGGGCTATTCACCCCCCTCTAGCCGGCCAATCGATCCCCAACAAGTGGTATCAGAGCCGAGGTCGCTCTTCAAGGACTAACAGCCGCGAGAGCACTACAAGATGGCCGGCTACAACCTTCAACCACCCAAATTCGAAGGAGACTTTCTATGGTGGAGAATAAAAATGGAGGTATACCTAGAAACCGATTTTGATTTTATGATTATTATAGAAAACGGTTTTGAAATGCCTAAGGACAAGTACAACAAACCAATTGAGAAGTCAAAGTGGACCCAAGACCAAATCAAAGACTTTGAGACAAATCACAAGGTAATCGAATTGCTTAGTGATTTGATTCCTAACAACATTTGGTCTAGGTTGGGAAATTTTAGGGATGCAAAAGAATTATGGGATAAAGTAATGAAATTCCAAGAAAATTCTCAATCGGCACAAGTAGACGAAGATGCCGTGGAAGAAAGACCATCCACTTTCGAAGACGTGGATGATTTGGTGGAGACCTCTGTTAGGGCAATCTCTTGCCGTAATATGGTTTTGATGGTGTGGCAAAGGGTTTAAGTTAGTTTGATATGTTGATTTGATATGTGCATTGAAGTCGTGCAGGACTTAGTAATTCGCACATAGAGCCGTGGCGAGTTTCACATCTCATGACTTGTGCCTTGAGTCGGTGAAGGATAGCTTTGCGGAAGCCGTGCGCTTGGAGCATCCGAGGGACCGCCGGACGAGAAGCTTGGAGTGAAGCCGGAGGAAGTAGACTTCGAGGCAAGAGACGCGAAGGAGCATTGCAGAGTTGTGCGCCTGATGTTGCCGAGGGACGTGGCCGAGAACGAAGAGAACTTCGAAGGCGAGGGACTCCGAGAGAAGAGAGTGAGCGATTGTAACCCGGGGAAGGGTAGCTCTTAGGTGAAACTTGGCCATTTGGCCAAGTGTCAGATGGGTTTTCCCGACACCGATCCGATGTCATAGCGATGATCGCTCGAGTCGAGTGTAGTTCGACCGGTATACGACCGATCGATTGTGGCGCGTGATCGCCATACGTGGCGATCGTGCGAAGACATCGATCGACTCGGCGGTGATCGGGTCAATAGGGTTTCGACCAGGAACCGTTTGTAGCCGATCGGGCGTCGACTACGAGGCGGATCGATGAGGTCCATCGATCGCCAAGAGTTCCGTTGGACTACAACGGTTGGGATCCGACGTGTTCGGAGGCCGTTGTAGTGACGGCAGTCGACTGCCAAGGGCGGCAGTCGACTGATGGCGGCCAACGGGAAGAAATCAGCCCTCTCTATAAAAAGAGAGGGTGTAAGCCTTTGAGAGGCTAATTCTTATGCTCTAAGTGATCTTCCTAGTGCCCCACAAGCTCAAAACTCTTCTTACTTGTTTTTACTCCATTCTATTTGTAAGAAGAGTGATCTTGATTGTAAAGGTTACCTCCACCTAGCTTGGTGCAAAGGAGAGACCAATAGTGATTGGCTTTGGAGGAGTGATTCACCTCGGACGAATCGGGGACTGTGGATTAGCGGCGTAGCCGTGAACCACGTTACATTCTTTGTTAGCATTTTTTTTTCTCGTATTTCTATTTTCTTGTCTTTATTAGTCTTCCGCTTGCGCTAATTAGTTTTGTAGACGAGCAAATACCGGCATCCAAACGAAAAGGGCTATTCACCCCCCTCTAGCCGGCCGTTCCGATCCCCGACAAGTGGTATCAGAGTCGAGGAAAGCTTGTCAAGGACTAACCGCCACAACAAGCAACTTTCAAAATGGCCGGCTCCAACATCCATCCTCCGAAGTTTGAAGGAGAATTCGCTTTGTGGAAAAAGCGAATGGAGGTATTTTTCGAAACGGATTTTGACATTATGATTACAATGGAATCCGGTTTCATTTTGCCTAGGGATGAAGAAGGGAAACCAATCGAAAAATCACGATGGACTAAGAAGCAAAGAGAGGAGCACCTTGCGAACTCAAAGGCAAAACATCATCTTTTCAATGTGCTCCCCCAACAAGAGATCAACCGGATCGGAGAATGTGCTAGCGCCAAAGAGATGTGGGAGAAGCTTATAGAACTCCATGAAGGCACATCCGAGGCCAAGCTAGCAAGGAGAGACCTCCTCCGCTCCCAACTATCCAATATAAAACTAGAAAAGGGAGAAAAGGTAACCTCACTACACTCTAGGTTTAAAGAAATTTTAATTGGGCTAACAAGTGTAGGTGAGAAGCTATCAAACCGGGACATGCTCATGAAGGCTATAGATGCCTTTCCCCGGTCCTCAAAGTGGAGCTCCATGGTGGATTCATTCTACATCTCCAAGAACTTGGAAGTAAGTACCTTGGAGGAATTTTTCTCAACAATGGAGCTCCACGAAACTAGGCTTGAAGGAATACAAGAGGAGTAGCATTGTTGGCAAATAAGGGGAAGAAGAAGATAGAGATCTCCTCCTCCGATGATGATGAAGCGTCTTCCTCCTCCATAGATAGCACGGAAGAAGCCTACATGGTAAGGAAGGTAAGACGTGCATTTAAGAATTTTAGATTTGATAAATCTCATGATAGGAATAGAAGACCAAGGGGGAAGGTCATATGCTACAATTGCCAAGGAGAGGGGCACATAAGGGACAATTGTCCTCTTCTAAACAAAAGCAAAGAAGAAAAGAAAAAGAAGGAAGAAAAGAAGAAAAAGGGGAGCAAGAAGAAAAAGGAAGAGGAGAAGAAGACAAAGGAAAAGGGAAAGGTCAAAGCCCTAAAGGCAAGGACTTGGGATGACCCATCCTCATCCTCTTCATCATCATCGGATGAGGAGAATGCCTTTGTCACCAATTTGGCCTTGATGGCCTTTGATGACTTGGATTGCTCTTCCTCCGAAAATGAAGGATCAAGCTCAAGAGGAGAGAGCTCAAGTGAAGGGGGAGCTTCTACATCCTCCTCATCCGAAGAAGAAGAAGAAGATATGGAAACTATGGTAACGAAAGCTTCTCCTAAGAAAATAGTTTCCATAATTTCTAGTTTAACTAAGGACTTATTTAGAATGAAAAATAAAAATAAAAGCATGCTTAATCAAATTAAGACTTTGGAATATAAGCTAGAAAATGCATGTTTAAATAATAATGATACCTCTTCTTGCCATGATGATGCATGCTCACATGATTATATGCCTTTGGATGTTAATGATGCATGCATAGAGGAAAATAGGGCATTAAGGGAAAAGGTAGATTATTTAACCAAAGCCCTAGAGAAATTCACAATTGGCTCCAACACCTTAAATATGATCTTAGGGAGCCAAAGAGCTAGTTTCAACAAGAAAGGCCTAGGATACAAAGAAAAGAAAAATGAAAAGGCCTATAAATGCCTAATAGCTAGGGGACAAGATAAAAAGAAAGTAATTGCTAGGAAATTGATCCCCAAGGAGTATTTAGTGAACCCAATAGGAAAGAATTTATTTTGGGTTCCAAAATCTATCCTTAAGGGTTAGAAAACCCCTAGGGTAGTCAACCATATGAACTTGACCTATATCATATTTTGGTTGACTTAGGATGACGGGACAACATTTTTTAGATAGTGTTGGGTGATGATAACGTACCCATAAATAGGTAATAATGCTTAAATCATGATGATTAATGTAATTGCTATGTATGTTTGAAATCATGATTTATGATTTTGATATTTGGCACGTTATCATGAGAAATAGGTTTGAATCATGCTTTAGGTGATACTTTGTTTATTATCATCATATAATACCTAATGCATGATTATAATTTGATGAAAACATGTATTTCATTATCATTATGTGAAATTGATTCATATATGGCATTATGATCATGATTAATTGTTAGGTTGATACTTAACCATGATAGAATTGCATGAATATATTGGTTAAGTATATACAAATACCCCCTAGGATGCATCTCACACTCACTATAGGCTAACTTGATTGCAAACTTAGCATGGGTGAGATGTTAGGATGATACAAATGTCCACTAATGCCTATGGCATTTAGATGGTCATTTAAAGTATCAACATAGCAATAATAGACCAATCATGGGGAAGGCTTATGTTTAATTCATAGACATATTGCCCAAAGATCATGGTTGGATATTTCATATGTTTTCAAAACAATTCCTTAATCTAAAATCTATGTATTCATGTTTTGGAACAATTCAAAGCAAGACTAGGTGTTAAAATGGATACTAACATGCTCAAAAACTAGTGGTTTTTCAAGTGTTTGGATTTTTGGCAAATCTCAGAAAATATAATGATTTTTCATGAAAAACTATTTTTCCTTGATAGATATACTTAATAGAAATATGCTCCTCAAATTTCATGATTTTTTGAATTTTATGGAATTTTTAATGCATTTCTGAAATTCGCCCAGAAAATCAGAATTTCGGAATCAATTGTGCCAGTCGCTATACATCGATAGCAATGATCATTGCTCACCCTTATTCATGTTTTTGGTATTTTCCTCCATTATACTTGATGCCATGAGCTTATAACTTAGTGTTAATCTTTTTGATGGTGTCAAAGGGGAGAAATAATTTATGTTTAAGTTAATTATTTTAGGGAGAAATATATGAAAGGGGGACAAAATTTTCAATATAGAGTTTCATGGATTAACGGGGAGTTGCATGGTGTTATATCATGTTTATCTTTACATGCTTTCTTACCTAAGAATTTATATCAATTGTTTTTACCTAACTTAAACGGATTGCCACACATCAAAAAGGGGGAGATTGTTAGGGCAATCTCTTGCTGTTATATGGTTTTGATGGTGTGGCAAAGGGTTTAAGTTAGTTTGATATGTTGATGTGATATGTGCGTTGAAGTCGTGCGAGGACTTAGTAATTCGCACATGGAGCGCGTGATTTCACATCTCATGACTCGTGCCTTGAGTCGGTGAAGGATAGCTTTGCGAGCCGTGCGCTTGGAAGCGTCAGAGGACGCCGGACGAGAAGCTTGGAGTGAAGCCGGAGGAAGTAGACTTGAGGCAAGAGACGCGAAGGAGCATTGCGAGTAACCGTGCGCCCGATGCCGCAAGGGACGTGGTGAGCGAAGAGAAGGCGAGGGACTCCGAGAGATGAGAGTGAGCGATTGTAACCTGGGGAAGGGTAGCTCTTAGGTGAAACTTGGCCAGTTGGGCAAGTGTCGGATGGGTTTTCCGACACCGCCGATCGCCATGTCATGACTGATCGATTGCTCGAGTCAGTGTAGTTTGGTATACGATCGATCGGATTGGTAGCCGATCGCCATACGTGGGCGATCGCTAAGACCATCGATCGGCCGAAGGTAGCAATGATCGTGTCAATAGGTTTCGCCACCCGCTCGTAGCCAGGCAGGCGATCGACTACGAGGAGCGAATGATCGATGAGGTCCATCAGTCGACTGCCAAGAGTTCCGTTGGACTACAATGATCGAGATCCGACGTGTTCGGAGGCCGTTGTAGTGACGGCAGTCGACTGCCAAGGGCGGCAGTCGACTGATGGCGGCCAACGGGAAGAAATCAGCCCTCTCTATAAAAAGAGAGGGTGTAAGCCTTTGAGAGGCTAATGCTTATACTCTAAGTGATCTTCCTAGTGCCCCCACAAGCTCAAAACTCTTCTTACTTGTTTTTACTCCATTCTATTTGTAAGAAGAGTGATCTTGATTGTAAAGGTTACCTCCACCTAGCTTGGTGCAAAGGAGAGACCAATAGTGATTGGCTTTGGAGGAGTGATTCACCTTGGACGAATCGGGGACCGTGGATTAGCGCAGTAGCCGTGAACCACGTTACATTCTTTGTTAGCGTTTGTTTTTCTCGTATTTCTATTTGCTTGTCTTTATTAGTCTTCCGCTTGCGCTAATTAGTTTTGTAGACGAGCAAATATCGGCATCCAAACGAAAAGGGCTATTCACCCCCCTCTAGCCGGCCGTTCCGATCCCCGACAACCTCCACCTCTAGCATTGAGGGGGAGGAGAGGCAATCTTCCATCCCGGAGCAAGAACAAGAAGCATCCACATCCGGGAGAAGTGAAGATCAAGAAGAAGCCTCCACCACCTCCCTAGGTAACTCAAGTGTTATTATTTTGAATAAAAATCACATAATATGCTTTGAGTGTAGGGAGAATGGGCATTACAAGAGCAAATGCCCTAAATTGGCTAAGGAAAAGGCATCAACACCAAAAGTCAATCCAAAGTCAAAGGATGCCGGTGTTCCCAAAATCAAGAGCAAAGAGCACATTGTGTGCTTTAAATGCAACCAAAAGGGACACTATCGAAGCCAATGCCCTAGGGGGAGGAAGAAAGGGCAAGAAGGTGCAACTCATGTAGGGGGAGCTCCTAAAGCTAACCCTAAGGTAAATTTACTTAATGCATCTTTAATTCCTAAAGTCAAAAAGCATGCTAAAAATTATTTTAGTTCTCTTGCTATTATCAATGAAAAGCATGCTAAGAGAAATAATAAGGTGTATTGTCTAGGTGCTAAACATGTTAGTTTCTCTAAGGACAAACCTAGGATTCAAAACACTAGATCTATTTTACCTAGGGAGTCAATTAGGAGAATTGAAGAAAACTTGGGTGTTAATCCCAAGAAATCTAGGCATATGCCTAAAAGGAAAAACATTTCCCAAAAGATAAATGAAAATTCAAAATTGGGAAAATTAGAGCTAGAAAACCAAGCCTTGAGGTCAAGGCTAGAAAAATTGGAGAAGACCCTAGCAATAATATCAAATTCGGTTAAGGGGTCTAATGTACAAAAGTCAAGACCTAGAAAACAAGAAATGTCTAAGGGCAAGAAGGGTTTGGGTCACAAACCTATGTCCTACCATAATGTTCCATTTAATTATGGAACCACATCTAGGTCTAGGAAAACCAAGGCTAGTAGGGAAGCCATCCCTAAGTCTAGCCATGGTGTGTGTTTAGTGGCTAAGGACTTAATAAAAATCAAGAAAGTCACTAAGAAGGTCAATGGAGGAGTCACCTCTAGAGTTGACCCAAGTAAGACCCATTTGACTAAGGCTTCAAAGCCAAAAAGGGTCATTAGGAAGGTATCTAGGGAAGTTATCCCTAGGGAATACCTTGTTAACCCAAGGAGCTCCAATAGATATTGGTGTTAGTGAAAGCCCTAGAGCCAATCATATGATGATTGTTGTATGGACTTTATTGTATCATATTCCTATTTATAAAGGCATGGTTATTATATTTACTTGTATTGGTGCCAAATAACTAAATATAATAATGTCCTTGGGTAGTAGGTTCTTATCTATGTCAATCGATTGGATGAATCGATAATGAGATGATATAGAGAACACTACTCTTAATCATTCCTAGTCGAGTATTAACATTCAGGGACAATGTTAATGCGTAGAGACTAGCATGTAGGTCAACAAGATGACTTGATCTCACAAGTCATGGATATGAGATATCAAGTTGACACATGGGTATGCATTGGAGAATGTATCGAATGACCCCATGAGAAAGTATCATGGATCGCTATATGAGTGTCATATACTTTCTCATGTGGCTATTAGTATGACTATTAGTCCTTAGACCTGAAGTCACCATGGTTCCCTACATAAGGAGTTGCATACTTTGGTTTCGTCAAACGTCACCCGTAAATGGGTGGACTATAAAGGCGATTACTGGGTATGTAACGAATTATGCGGAGGGATGTGAGTGATGTAGATGGGATCTATCCTCCTATATGACGGGGTGACATCGATATTCTTGATAGAGTGAGACCACGAAGTGCATGGCCATGCCCAAATGAGTCAATATGAGATATTGAGCTCATTTGATTAGAGTGAGTCTACTTGGAGTTCAAGATTTAGATTGTACCGAGGATGACACGGTCTATGCCTCGATTGGTCAATCTAGATGTCAAGGATAGAGGGACATTGTCACATATTGTGAGAGTCACAATTAGTAGTCACAAAGGTGATGTTGGAGCTCAACATTCTTGTAACTTGGGTAGCAATGATGTGTTGCTAGATACCGCTCATTGCTTATGTTCCTAAATCGGTTTAGGGACATTGCCAACGTTACAAGAACCTATAGGGTCACACACATGAGAGCAATTAGATGGAGATTAGGTTCATATGATGAACCATGAGGATTAGGTTCATGGGATGAACCAAATTGGATTAAGAGTAATCCAAATTAGACTAATTGAGTTAGACTCAAGTTGATTCAAGTGTTGAATGAGTCTAATTGAGATTTGATTCATCAAATCAATTTAAATTAATGAATAGAGATTCATTATATTAAATTGACTTGAGTCAAGTGGTTAGATTTGATCAACCATGGGAGATTAGAGGTCAAGTTTGACTTGACTTGAGAGGGAAGTTGAAAGGTCAAGTTTGACTTGACCAAAATGCCATGTCATGATGATGACTAGGCATGGGCCAATGATGATGCTCCACATCATCATTGACTTGTCAATTAGGCCACATCATGAGGGAGACCAAGGGTCATGGGAGTTACATGCATGCATGTAACTCCCCTCCATGAAGTGGCCGCCACCATTTGGGGGTTATGTGAGTGAAAATTCATTTTGTGAGTAATCACTCATTACTTCATCTTCTTCCTTGGGAATTTTCCTCTCAAGCTCTCCCTCTCCTTCCTCTCTTGGCCGAACCAACCAAGGAGTGCTAGCACACTCAAGGTTGAGTTTTCTTCCACCTATTGCTTGTGTGGATACCATAGAGGAGTGTGCACTTGACACTCTCGAGTTCTGGACTTTGACGAGCGGGATTTGCGAAGGGCATCGCATCAAGGGTAACATCCTTATCTCTTAGTTCTAAGGTAGATCTAGAGGATTTTGTAAGCACATACATGTAATTAGTTTTAATACTTCTTCGACGGATCCGCGGTCGACTTCCGGTTTCAACGCAAAAAAGCGGCTTTCATGTCTAAAAGCCCAACAAAGGGTATCGAGCCACGCATGAAGCATGTATGTGTTTCGCTTTTGTATTTTTTATATTAGATATAAAAATTACAGATTTTTATGTTTCTGTAAATTTCCTAATTTTATAGAATTTTTGGGTATTTTTCTTCAGAGTCAAGCAACGAGTGTTGGGACACTGTAGGCTTCAACCGCCGAGAAAACTCTCCGAATCGGCGAGTTCTCGCTTAGGTTTTGGGACAGCGACTTAAGTCGCTGTAGGATCGCTTGTAGGGACACTCGCAAGGTTTATTTTATGCAGTAGGGCGCTGCCCCTATCCCCGAAAGGGGCCATGTCCCGCGATCGCTAAACCGCTTAGCGGACCGCTTTGAGAGATGACTCATAAATTCGAAATAAATTAGGAAAAATTATAGAAATTTTCTGTAAAAATACATAATTTTGAATTATGTATGATTCTGTGATTGTCATGGCCCAATAACCCAATAGGATTAGATTATGTGTGTTGTAATTCATAATAATGCTGCCGCTTTTGTGGTCAGGCGTGTTGTAAAATGTTTGCGACTGCTGGCCGCGACCTCTTCTTTTAATATTCTAGTTGTAAATAGTTTAAGACTCGAATGTAACTCGAGTTTCATATTTGTAATGTACAAAAATGGAGCGGTGAAAAGTCCACTTGAAGACGAGCTTACGAGAAGGGTGACGACGACACATGGCGGTCAAAGGAAGCGCTTGGAGAAGCCGCTAGCCTTAGGTTGACCGTCCGATCTTCTCATTGGCTTGAGAAGATCGTAGTAGGGCCATGACTATATCACATTTAATTATATATATATATATATGTTGATATATATATATTTAATTGATTTATGCTTGTATGTATGTGATGCATGCTAGTGAAAAAAAAAATGCTTGTATGTATATGATGCATGCTAGGTTAATTTTCTTGTATGTATATGATGCATGCTAGAATAATGAATGTATGTATATGATGCATGCTAATATAGGATAATAAAGGCCTAAATGCGTATAAGATACACATTACGATTAGATTAGATCATAATCGAATCAACTCGAAAATGCCTACCGAGCCTTGATACCCATCACTACCTCGATCATTTGTTGTTGCTGAATCGCCAAAGCGAGCAACGCATATTATCTTGGTAGGGTGCGGAGGGACAATCTTGGTCCCGCCTATCACGACTCGGGTTAGAGTAAGCTCAATTAGATTGAGCAAAACTAGTTAACTCAATTGGATCGAGTAGAACTATAGGCATATTCCAATCGTTGGAAAGATAGGTTAAGATCGCATTTACACTAAATCTTGGGCGATTTAGCCAAAGCTAACTCAAGGTCTTTTGTAAATGTGGGTCTTAATCCTATAAACAAGAGTTGCATAGAGATGTAATCGAATGTGTTACCCACCGATCGCATTAAGTCTTGGGCGATTTAGCCAAAGCTAACTCAAGGCTTAGTATGATGTAGATCTTGTCCCACAAGAATTATAGCTAGTTTGTATGAATCAAGTAAATGTGGTTTGACCACATCCATAACTCGATTCTATAAAATTCCTATAATTCAAGGGGAGCATCATTTGATTAAAGGCCTAATTAAATGATAAAAGGAATATGATATTAATTCTGCATTGTATGTTGTAGATTACTATGTCAAACAACACGAACACTCTCTCGCGATCTGTCCCTCGAGAAGGACAAGCTCAATGGAGCAAATTTCGGACTGTACAGAACTCGAGAATTGTTCTCACCCAAGAAAGGAAGTCAGACGCCCGGAGCAGCCCATTCCGAGGCACTCCCGCCAATGCCTCGCTGACAAAGATGCTTACAAGAAGCATCAAGATGATGCATTAGATGTGTCATGTCTAATGCTCGCGACCATGAACTCTGAGCTCGTATAGCAACATGAGTTCATGAATGCTTATGATATGGTTGGACATCTTCGCCAACTATATCAAGGACAAGCTAGGCATGAGAGATATGAAGTCTCTAAAGCACTATTTGGGTCTAAAATGCAAGAAGGGACTCCTGTAGGTTCATATGTACTCAAGATGATTGGGCGTAGAAAACCTACAAAGGCCGGGATTCCCACTTGGCCAAGAGCCGCCACGACCTAATCTTGCAATCTTGCCAAGAGCCTTCAAGATCAATTTGTCATGAATTATAACATGAATGAAATTGATAAGTCATCGCTAAAATGCTCAAAGATGTTGAGAATCACGAGCTTAACCTTAAGAAGGGTAACTGACACCATTTTGATGGTGCAAGAAGAAAGGCAAGGGCAAGCCTAAAGGTAAGGGAAAGTCCTGCCAAGGGCAAAGGCAAAGAACTTAAACCCAAAGGAGGGGTAGCCAAGGAAGGGGCTTGCTTCTCGCAAGGAAGCGTGACATCGGAAGCGTGAATCGCAAGGCATACCCGAAGATCTTAAGAAGAAGAGAAGTGAGACTTCTACTGTATAAATGTTATAGAAGTCAATCTATCTATTTCTTCATCATGGGTATTAGATACCGGATGTGCATCTCACATTTGTACCAATGTGACCAATGAGAAATAGCAGGCATTGATAAAGGGCGCAGGTGGAACTACGAGTAGGCAATGGAGCAAGGGTTGCTGCTGGTGCTGTAGGAACTTATGATCTATCTCTGCCCTCTGGGCTTGTACTAGAATTAGATGAATGTTGTTATGTGCCTGCTTTAACTAAGAACATCATTTCAGTTTCTTGTTTGGACAAGAAAGGTTTTTCATTTATAATAAAGAACAAATGTTGTTCAGTTTATTTAAATGATATGTTCTATTGTAGTGCACCTCTAATGAACGGACTCTACTTTCTAGACTTAGAGAGCCCTATCTATAACATAAGTACCAAGAGGTTCAAGTCAAATGAGTTGAACCAAACCTATCTCTGGCATTGTCGCTTAGGTCATATAAATGAGAGTCGCTTATCTCACCTCCATAAGGATGGGCTGCTAGACTCATTTGATTTTGAATCATATGAGACATGCGAGTCTTGCCTTTTAGGCAAGATGACCAAGACTCCCTTTAGTGGACATAGCGAAAGAGCAATAGATTTGTTAGGACTTATACATAGTGATGTATGTGGTCCTTTCAATGTTGCTGCTAGAGGTGGTTACAGGTACTTCATTACATTTACTGATGACTTCAGTAGATATGGTTATGTGTATCTTATGACACATAAATTTGAATCCTTTGAAAAGTTCAAAGAATTCAAGAATGAAGTACAAAACCAGCTTGGCAAGAGTATTAAGATACTTCGATCAGATCGAGGTGGTGAATACCTTAGCCATGAGTTTCATGACTATCTAGCTGAGTGTGGGATTCTATCCCAACTCACTCCTCCTAGAACACCACAGTGGAATGGTGTATCCGAAAGGAGGAATCGACTTATTGATATGGTACGATCTATGATGAGTCACACAGATCTTCCTATATCCTTTTGGGGATATGCTCGACACAGCACCTTTACCCTTAACCGTGTACCATCCAAGGTGGTAAAGACACCATATACGATATGGACAGGAAAAATCCCAAGATGTCTTTTATGAGGATTTGGGGTTGTGAGGCTTACGCTCGACGCCAAGTCTCGCATAAACCGGGACCCAAATCGATAGGTGCTATTTTGTTGGATATCCCAAGTCTACAAAGGGATATTACTTTCTACATTCCCAAGACAAAGTGTTTGTGGTAAAGACCGGGTTTTTCTAGAAAGGGATTTTGTTTCTAGAAAAACTAGTGGGAGTACCTTCGATCTTGAAGAAATTCAAGATAAGGACCATAGCACTGAGGCCTTGATGGGGGTTGAACAGGAACCACAAAGTGTTGTGGGTGAAGAGGTTGTTGCACAAAGAGTTGTGGAACAACCACCTGTTCAAGTAGACCTACCTCTTCGCAGTCCGATAGGGCACGCGTCACCGAGAGATACTCATTTCTCTTGTCTCGACCATGATGACGTTATGCTCATTGAGAATGAGCCTACCTCCTATCGAGGAAGCCGTGATGAGCCCAGATTCGAGAAATGGCTAGACGCCATGAGATCCGAGATGGAATCCATGTACACCAAACCAAGTATGGACTTTGGTTGATCCACCAAGGGGTCAAACCCATTGGGTGTAAGTGGGTCTTTAGGAGAAAGACCGACATGGATGGACTTACGATACCTATAAGGGCCGATTGGTGGCTAAAGGTTTCAAGCAAATTCATGGTATTGACTATGATGAAACCTTTTCTCCAAAGGGCGATTGTTTAAGTCCATTCGATCTTGCTTGCTATTGCGCAAAGATACCACGATTATGAGATCCGCAGATGGATGTCAAAACCGCTTTCAATGGAAACTTACTCGAGGATGTGTACATGACACAACCCGAGGGTTTTGTAGATCCACAAAGATATCGGGAAGGTATGCAAGCCGCAAAGGTCCATTTATGGGCTAAAGCAAGCTTCGGAGCCGGAATCTTCGATTCGATGATGCGATCAAACATTTTGGTTTCATCAAGAGAAGATGAACCTGTGTCTACAAGAGGGTTAATGGGAATACAGCTTGTCTTCCTTGTATTGTATGTGGATGACATACTACTCATTGGGAATGACATCCCTTCGCCACACCGTGAAGACTTGGTCGGGACGGGCTTCTCAATGAAGGACTTAGGTGAATGTATTCTAGGCATCAAGATCTATAGAGATAGATCTAAGAGATTGCTTGGCCTAAGTCGAGTACATACATCGACACGTATTACCGGTTTGCCATGCAGTAATTCCAAGAAAGGACTTCGATGTCACATGGTGTGAGTCTTTCAAGACTCAAAGTCCTTCTTCTAGAGAGGAGAGAGACCGCATGGATAAGATCCCTTACGATCCGCTATAGGATCTATCATGTACGCCATGCCGTATGTACTCTCGATGTCTCAGTATGCTTTGAGCATGACGAGTAGATACCAATGGATCGGTGAGCGTCCATCGATAGCCAAGAATATTCTTAAGTACTTAAGAAGGACTAAAGAATATTTCTTGATATTCGAGGCATGAGGAGCTAGGTGTAAAGGGTTACAAATGATGCCCTTCCAAACCGACTGTGATGATTACAGATCGCATGTGGTTCGTGGTTTTGCTTGAATGGTGGCGCTGTGAGTCGGAAGAGTTCGGCGGTGACACGCTTGTCGATTCTACAAAGCCGAGTATATCGCCGCATCCGAGGCAAAGAAGGAGGCGCTTGATCCGCAAGTTCATTATTGAGCTTGGGGTGGTTCCTAGCATTGCAGATCCTATAGAGCTCTATTGTGACAACAATGGAGCGATTGCACAGGCTAAGGAACCTCGCTCACACCAGCGGACCAAACACATACTACGGCGCTTCCATCTCATTCGAGAGATCATCGATAGAGGGGATGTGAAGATTTGCAGAGTACCCACAGAGACTAACATCGCAGATCCCTTGACCAAGGCTTTGGCACAGAAAAAGCATGATGGTCACACTAGGTCATTGGGTATTAGATACTACGGTGATTGGCACTAGTGCTAGTGGGAGATTGTTAGTGAAAGCCCTAGAGCCAATCATATGATGATTGTTGTATGGACTTTATTGTATCATATTCCTATTTATAAAGGCATGGTTATTATATTTACTTGTATTGGTGCCAAATAACTAAATATAATAATGTCCTTGGGTAGTAGGTTCTTATCTATGTCAATCGATTGGATGAATCGATAATGAGATGATATAGAGAACACTACTCTTAATCATTCCTAGTCGAGTATTAACATTCAGGGACAATGTTAATGCGTAGAGACTAGCATGTAGGTCAACAAGATGACTTGATCTCACAAGTCATGGATATGAGATATCAAGTTGACACATGGGTATGCATTGGAGAATGTATACTGACTGACCCGCCATGAGAAAGTATCATGGATCGTTATATGAGTGTCATATACTTTCTCATGTGGCTATTAGTATGACTATTAGTCCTTAGACCTGAAGTCACCATGGTTCCCTACATAAGGAGTTGCATACTTTGGCTTCGTCAAACGTCACCCGTAAATGGGTGGACTATAAAGGCGATTACTGGGTATGTAACGAATTATGCGGAGGGATGTGAGTGATGTAGATGGGATCTATCCCTCCTATATGACGGGGGTGACATCGATATTCTTGATAGATTGAGACCACGAAGTGCATGGCCATGCCCAAATGAGTCAATATGAGATATTGAGCTCATTTGATTAGAGTGAGTCTACTTGGAGTTCAAGATTTAGATTGTACCGAGGATGACACGGTCTATGCCTCGATTGGTCAATCTAGATGTCAAGGATAGAGGGACATTGTCACATATTGTGAGAGTCACAATTAGTAGTCACAAAGGTGATGTTGGAGCTCAACATTCTTGTAACTTGGGTAGCAATGATGTGTTGCTAGATACCGCTCATTGCTTATGTTCCTAAATCGGTTTAGGGACATTGCCAACGTTACAAGAACCTATAGGGTCACACACATGAGAGCAATTAGATGGAGATTAGGTTCATATGATGAACCATGAGGATTAGGTTCATGGGATGAACCAAATTGGATTAAGAGTAATCCAAATTAGACTAATTGAGTTAGACTCAAGTTGATTCAAGTGTTGAATGAGTCTAATTGAGATTTGATTCATCAAATCAATTTAAATTAATGAATAGAGATTCATTATATTAAATTGACTTGAGTCAAGTGGTTAGATTTGATCAACCATGGGAGATTAGAGGTCAAGTTTGACTTGACTTGTGAGGGAAGTTGAAAGGTCAAGTTTGACTTGACCAACTGCCCTGTCATGATGATGACTAGGCATGGCCCGCCACTGAGGAGGCTCCACATCATCAGGGACTTGGTCAATTAGTGCCACATCATGAGGGAGACCAAGGGTCATGGGAGTTAAATGCATGCATGTAACTCCCCCTCCATGAAGTGGCCGGCCACCATTTGGGGGTTATGTGAGTGAAAATTCATTTTGTGAGTAATCACTCATTACTTCATCTTCTTCCTTGGGAATTTTCCTCTCAAGCTCTCCCTCTCCTTCCTCTCTTTGGCCGAACCAACCAAGGAGTGCTAGCACACTCAAGGTTGAGTTTTCTTCCACCTATTGCTTGTGTGGATACCATAGAGGAGTGTGCACTTGACACTCTCGAGTTCCGGCGGACTTTGGACGAGCGGGATTTGCGAAGGGCATCGCATCAAGGGTAACATCCTTATCTCTTAGTTCTAAGGTAGATCTAGAGGATTTTGTAAGCACATACATGTAATTAGTTTTAATACTTCTTCACACGGATCCGTGGCCGGGACTTCCGGGGTTTCCGCAACGCAAAAAGCGGTTTTTGCGGCCCGGAAAAGCCCAACAATTGGGTTCCTAAGAGCGTGATCGATTCACGCTAAAATGGGTTAGGGTGTGTCAACCCTATGTGGATGGGTAGTTAACCTAACCATAGTAGAGTTGACACATTAGGATGTGCCAATATGCTTGAAAAGTCAAAATGATTTAAATTGGCACAATTAGGTCATAGAGGTCATGGTGTGCCATTTTGGGTTTTTGGCACACTAGGGAAATGAATGACATTAAGGCAAAATTGATTTAATCCCTAGAAATGGCAAAATGATTTCAACACTTAGGTATTCTATACCTTAGTATACTTTATTTTCCATAATTTGTTTGCCTTGCCAAGTCATGACATCATTTTCATTTTCATCTATAAAAATGTCATGATTTATGTTTAGATTTATGTTTAGATGTCATGTATGCTTAAGTTTTATTCACATGCCATGACATCATGATATTGGCATATATTTTTATCTAAATCATATTTATACCATAATCATATCATGCATAGTTTAAAATGGAGTTAAGGACTATGACACAATTTGAAGGGAATCAAATTAATGTTGCCTAGAAATATGCATGAGAACATAAAGAAAACAAAACCCACATCTCACTAAAAACTTGACTTGTATGTGTTTTACACATCTAGATATTGGTGAGATGTTTAGGAAAAAGAAAATAAAGGGTTGAAAAACATTTTGAAAACATTTTGAAAAACCTTGGTGAAGCCTATCTTTTGATAGCTATCACCATTGAATGGGATGATACAAAGAGGGCTCTTTATTGAAGCTGTTCTTAAATTTTGGACTTTGTATCAATCTCCTAATTTAATGGGTAAAATAATTTTCAATATTTTCACCCATAGTGTTTAGGATAAGTATTATCGTATGCATTTTCAAGATTTTTAAAATTACGTACATTTACTTATGGATTTTGAAAATCCATTTTGGCGAAAAAACTGAGAATCACGATTATCGGTGTAATGGCGAAATCGATCGTGGTATCGGCGGTCCGAGAGTCGATCGCATAGGCTGATTTCGGTAAACTTGATAGTTAGGCCCATGTTTAGCCACGTTTGGTCCCTAACCACTCCTAACCCTAGGATATGCTTGGGAGAGCATTAGAAAGGGTGGAAATCCATTGGACATGGATTAGGAGTTGGGTTGAGGGTGAGTATCAATGTTAAGGTGGAAGAGAGTTCATTGTTGAACTTTGCCTTAATTTTGATTTGGTTAATGTTCCTATTGGCTTAGGGACTCTCCAAGGACATTGTTGGTGCAATGGTCAAGGGGGAGCAAGCCTCTAGGGGGAGGTATCCATCTTGGGAAGATGGATGTGTATTTCCTCATGGGAGGAAACTTGGGTTGCCTCTCTTTAAGTGATATGGGATCACTAGAAAGATGGTAGGCAAGTGTTCCTCTAAGGGAGAGATTGTAAGATCTCATTGGGATATGAGACATTCATACCCTTGGGGAGGACCTTTTTGATGTAATGTCAAAAAGGGGGAGAAGTTACCAAGTTACCAATTAGGGTTCGTTGGAATTCTCATTGGGATATGAGAATTGCCAATATGGGAGAATTAGTAGACTTGAGATGGTAGTTTTGTCAATCATCAAAAAGGGGGAGATTGTTGGTGCAATCGGCCCAGGTTGACTCGAGTTTGACTCGATCAGTACCTTGATAGGATTTTGATGATAGACAAAACTCATGACATGGGAAAGTCCAACATGGGGTTGGCATGGAAAATTCAAGCATGGAGCTTGGTGTGGAAGTCCAAAGCGCTTGGTGCTTGGCATGGAAAATGTATCAAGCGGCCGCGGCGCTTGGTGCATGTGGAAGTCTTGAGAACTTGGCAAGTTCACTAGGCTCGGGTCCTTGAGTCGGTGAAGGATGGCATTGCGAAGCCGTGCGCTTGGTGCATCCGAGGGACCGCCGGACGGGGAGCGAATGGAGTGAGCCCAAAGGGAAGTATACTTCTAGGGCATGAGACGCGAAGGATGGCGTTGCGAAGCCGTGCGCTTGATGCATCCGAGGGACGTAGGCCGAGGGAAGAGAGCTTCGGTGGGGAACTCCATGAGGGATAAGGTGGACTTGGCTAAGTGTCTAAGACTGAGTGTCGGAGACTCAAACATCGTTATGTTGAGATTTTAGCCACCGACATCGCTTAGGTCGATGGGTTCACTCGGTTCGATCAACCAAAGTTCGTTCGACACCGACCGCCGAGGGAGGGTAGTCGATCGTTAGGATCACCGATCCGCCGAGGGATGGCAGTCGACTGATGACACTGTGCACGGGCACAGAATGGAGTCGAGCTCGCCAGCACTCGACTGATGGATGATCAGTCGACTGATGGGTGCCATTAGTCGACTGATGTGTGATCCGTTGGAACTTAGCCAACGTGGATCTGGCCGTTGTGAGACAACGGCTACAGGACCAGTCGACTGATGGTCACGATCAGTCGACTGATGGGCACGAAAATAGCTTGATGCAGGTTATAAATGGAGCACAAGTTAAAGGATTTCGCAAAAGGCTTTTGGGGTGACTTTGGAGGGGAATTGTTGTTGCATTCCAGACCTTCAAGAGCAAGCAAAAGCAAGCAACAAGAAAGCGATCAAAGCAATTGTGTAAAAGTTCTCTTTTGTATTGTTTTTGCATTTCTTGTTGTATTTCATATTACTTGTTGTAATAGCTTGTGAGAGCCTTCTCCACCTCCGACCTGTAGTCGAGAAGGAGTTTAGTTAGTGTCGTGTGCACAACTAGAGCTTGAGGAGCTCGCCCGTGGAGTAGGAACCATTCGGTTCCAAACCACGTATATCGCTTGTGTATTGCATGTGCTTGTGTGTATTTGTGCATCTTGTTAGTATTATTATTGTTATTCCGCTGCGCTAACAAGAATTGTAGACGAGCACGAAACGAGAACGAGAGAATTCCGACATCCAACGTACGAGGGCTATTCACCCCCCTCTAGCCGGCCAATCGATCCCCAACACCTTCCTCCCCGTCGGATGAGTTTGTTTGTGGATCACAAGGTCGAATATGGTTATAGGGAATTATTAAGGAGCGTGTGTACTTCCCCATCGGAAGGCACGTAACCCGAGATAATTACCTTAGTATCGAGTAATGGTTAACACTTTGATACAAATATAAGTATCCTCCCCATCGGAGTCACTACTTTTATTTGTAGGGCCAAAGAGGAACCAACTATTAATTTTACTTGTCAAAAAGTTAGGTTGACAAGATAGTAAAATTAATGGGTAAAACCTCCTCTTACAAATATAGAATTCGTATACGTCCACACTATCGTGGCATACAATATTCTCATTGTTTTGAGGTATTGGTTGATTTTAAAATTTAATTGTTTGAGGAATCAATAATTTTTTTGAAATCTAATGTTTTGATCTATGTGATTCTTAGGTTTTCTTTCAAAATGACTTTCAACCCGCTTGCTGTGATACTGAAAGAAAATAAACTTACTTGACCCAACTATGTTGATTGGAAGAAGAATCTAGACATTGTCTTGACTGCTGAGGAATACAAATATGTACTCCTTGAAGAGTGCCCTCCTAAGCCTGCAGAAGATTCTGGGGAAAAGGAGAAAGAGAGTTATAAGAAGTGGATAAAGGCCGATGAGATGGCGCAGTGTTACATTTTGGCATCTATGTCAAATATACTACAACATCTGCATCAAGTCATGCCCACTGCTTATGACATGATGCTCAATCTCAAAGAGCTTTTCAGACACTAGAATCGGGCTGCAAGGCAAGAAGCCATGAGGAACCTGATGACGACCACCATGATCGAGGGAACACCCGTAAGGGATCATGTTCTCAAGATGATGGATCATTTGAATGAGCTGGAGGTCCTTGGAGCTGAGATCGATGGGGAAACCCAGGTCGACATCATACTCCAGTCCCTACCTAGGAGTTTTGAGCAGTTTCACCTGAACTACAACATGAACAAGAGGTTGTATTCGTTGGTGGAGCTTCTGACAGAACTCCAGGCGGCAGAGGGGCTATTTCGTCAGAGTGCTCAGGCACATGCCATCGTGACCCAAAAGGTTTCTACTTCTAAGACGAAAGGCAAGAAAAAGAAGAAACAAATTGGGACAAAGGCTGTCGGAGGAACTCAGGGAGGAGTGAAGAAGCCGAAAGGCAAGTGCTTCACTTGTAAGCAGACTGGGCACTGGAAGAAGGACTGCCCCAACCACAAGTAGAACAAAGGTATATCTTTTGGTCTAGTCGTTGAAACATGTTTAGCGGTGTTATCTATCGGCACCTGGTGTGTAGATACGGGAACCACAGATCATGTCTGCAATACTTTGCAGGGGTTCCAAGAAACCAGACGGGGCTGAGGGGGAGATTACCTTGTACTTGGGCGATGCCACGAAGGTAGCGGCTATTACAATGGGAGACGTTCTTTTATCTTTTGAGAAAAATAAAGTTTTGGTTCTTAAGAATTGCCTTTGTGTACCTATATTTAGAAAGAATTTAATTTCGGTTTCTAAATTGTTTATGGATGGATATTCTATTTCTTTTAATGACAGAGTTGTTATAAAAAGGAATAGGGACATTATCTATTCGGGTGCATTGATAGGAAATTTATACACACTTGAACCAAAAGCTCCCACGATGCAAATTGAAGTTAATAACTCATCTTCTAATTCCAATAAGAGAAAAGAACCTTCGAAGATGAACCAAACATATCTTTGGCATCTTAGGCTTGGTCATATTAACCTAAGCAGAATTAAAAGATTGATAGCTGATGGACCTTTGGGTTCATTAGTGGTGGAGAATTTCCCAACCTGTGAATCTTTCTTGGAGGGTAAAATGACCAAGAGGTCTTTTAAGGCCAAGGGGTATAGAGCCAAAGATGTGTTATAATTGGTTCATTCTAATTTGTGTGGTCCTATGTCTTTCTAGGCTAGAGGTGATTTTGAGTATTTCATCTCTCTTATAGACGATTATTCAAGATATGGATACATTTACTTGATGCACCGCAAGTCTGAATGCTTTGACAAGTTCAAAGAATTCAAGGATGATGTGGAGAAACGTCAAAGTAAAAGTATCAAGACACTACGATCTGATCATGGTGGCGAGTACCTCTTGGGAGAGTTTAGCAATTACTTATCAGAGGCTGGGATTCAATCCCAATTGTCTGCACCTGGCATACCCCAGCAGAACGGTGTAGCAGAGCGAAGGAATAGGACTCTTATGGAGATGGTTAGATCGATGATGAGTTATTCTGAGTTGCCAGATTCATTCTGGGGATATGCTCTAGATACGGCGGTGTACATATTGAACTTGGTTCCATCTAAATCAGTGCATTCTACTCCCACAGAATTGTGGATTGGGTGAAAGCTTAGTCTAAGACATATTCGGATTTGGGAGAGTCCAGCACATGTGCTGAAGGCAGATGCTGGTAAGTTAGAACCTCGTACAGAAGTACGCATGTTCGTTAGCTATTCTAGTGGAATGAAGGGTGGATTGTTTTATAGTCCTAGAGATCAGAAGGTGATCGTTAGCACGAACGCTAGATTTCTAGAGGAAGACTATGTGATGAGCCACAAGCCCAAGAGTAAAATTATTCTGGAGGAATTAAAAGGGGAAGTCAGTTCTTCAGTACCACCGGTACAAGAGGATATACCACAAGTCAGTGCACCGCGTGTCACAGAGGATACACAGGTGATATCTCGTCATAGTAGGAGGGTTGTGAGACAGCCTGATAGATTCATTTTCTTGGGAGAATCTTCTGATTTGGTCCCTGGCAAACAGACATGGAGTTCCTTTATCTATGGAGATGTGTCCTAGAACATCTGAGGAGATAGAGGATATGAAGGCGGTTCCTTATGCTTCGGCAGTAGGAAGCCTCATGTATGTGATGCTATGTACGAGACCAGATATCTGCTTTACTGTGGGCATGGTCAGCAGATATCAGAGTAATCCAGGATAGGGACATTGGACTGCGGTAAAGCATATATTGAAGTACCTGAGAAGGACTAGGGATTATATGCTGGTTTACCAGGCAGACCAATTACTCCCCGTGGGTTACACGGATTCCGATTTTTAATCTGATAGGGATAACAGTAAGTCTACCTCAGGTTTTGTGTTTACTTTGGGAGGTGGAGCCATTGTATGGAGGAGTGTCAAGCAGAAATGCGTGGCGGACTCCACCATGGAAGCTGAGTATGTGGCAGGCTCTGAGGTGGCCAAAGAAGCTGTGTGGCTCAAAAACTTCCTGATGGACTTGGATGTGATTCCTGGTTTCCCCAAAACTATCACAATTTATTGTGATAATAGTGGTGCAGTTGCATACTCGAAGGAACCACGAGCCCATAAGGCTAGTAAACACATAGAGTGCAAGTACCACCTGATACAAGAAATCGTAAAGAGAGGAGAAGTTGTTGTGGCCAAGATTGCATCGAAGGATAACCTGGCAGATCCTTTCACTAAGGCCCTTCCGGCGAGAGCTTTCGATAGGCATGTGGAGGGAATGGGGATCAGATGTATGGCAGTTTGAGGATAGCATAGTCTTTTAGTATAAGTGGGAGATTATTAAGATGTATACTGAAAAGTCTATCTTTTGTATGAACATCTTTATTTTGAAATAAGAATCACATGATCATTGTTTACATATTTTTATGGTTATTCATATTGTCTAATACATTACATTGTAGATAACATGGTGTGTGGTGTCACACGGGAGATCATGTTATCGGCTCCTTGTAGAGTATAAGTATAGGCTCACAACCGAGATGGCTTTGGATAAACCATTGGTATGGTTGTAGTGTGATTTGGTATTGGTTTGTCTTGACCATAAAGTACACTAGTACACTTTGTGTGTATTGAGCAGGACCGACTTAGAGGTGATTCGATTTATTGCTGACTACATAATCTAATCAGACCTCAGATATTATATTGTACATACTCTTAATCCCGATATAATAACGGGCACATATATTTAGTAGTCATTTCTTTGATTTACCAATGGGCGAGATTTATAGATTAAATCGATAGGCTCGCTAAGTTGGGAAATGATATTATTTATATGGTGTGTCATTGATTATAGGAGGAAACCGTGTCCTATATATTAGGATGATGATGTCCTCTTGAGGAGCTCATAAGTTTCATCATGTAAACCCTACAGGTGGACTTGGTCCGGCATGATGAAAAGGTTGAGTGGTACTACTCATGGAGTTAGATGTTGATTAATTAATGGTCAGTAAATTAATTAATCGACGGACATTCGAGATCTTAAACACGGGGAGAAAATGTACATATAATATATGAAGCCCATATTAACTTATGGGGGTTGGTGAGGTAGATCAATGATAAACCTTTAGTGGATTGGATTATCATTAATGGATCGGACTTTATGTGGGCTTGATCCATTGGGTGGCCAAGATCCAACTCCTCCTCATGGTCCCTATTGTAGCCTATTAATACCTCATGAAGCTTAGATCCAATGGATAGAAACAAAACTCTAGATCCAAAGGTAGAGATTAAATCTCTAGATCCGACGGTTGAGATTAAATCTCTAGATCCTATGGTTGAGATTAAATCCCTAGAACAAATGGTGGAGATTAAAACAAGGCTTATCCCTAACTCTATAAAAGGTGGACAAGGGGTGGGTGGAAACTTGAATCCAACTAGAGATAGGATTAGGGTTTTTGGGCGGCAAGGCTTAGAGGCTAGGGTGTAGGGCTTGGCGCCACCAAATAAGGAAGGTCTTTCCTTTCTTCTTCTTCCCTCAAGGTGGCCGGTGACCTAGCAATTTTTCCAGCCCTTGGCCGGCATCCAAAGCAGCCCCTCTCCCTCTCTTTGGCCGGTAAAACCTAGGCTTAGGGTTCTCCCTTGGAGCTTTAGTTTGCATTCACCTATTCTCCTCTTCCTTCTTGGCCGGCGGCAAGCTCCAACCTTGGAGTTTGGTGGTTGGTTGAAAGAAGGAGAAGAGGCTTGTTTTTATTCTTCCTCTTGCTTTGAAAGAGCAAGGAAGGAAGTTTAGTGATCTAGGAGCTTCAACTTTTGGTAGATCATCACCCACACGACGTCCGAAAGGAGGAAGGTCATACACTAGAAGATCGAGAGGTATATCGATTCTCTATTCTCTTTTGTAACATGTTTATATTTGTTTTTCAATTATGAGTATGATATATTCTGTTTGTGGCTAAATAATACTTGGATCTGGAACATAAACACAAAATTCGGCGATCTGTACATCATCTATTCTGTGGCTACTCGTAGAATAGAGGTAGGTCGCTTGAACAACAAGTTTGTTCAAGTGACCACTCTAAACGAATAGCACGATGATGACAAGGTTTCTTGGGTGTTTCCTTTTGTCTAGGATTAAATTTTTTAATCCGGGGACATTGATGGGATCGCCATGAACAAGCGACCAAGTTGAAGTGGGAAGTGAAGTTTCCCCTCACGGACTCAAAGACATAACCAATATCATCACTATGAGTTATCGGTTATGGTGATTCACCAAGTATCCCATCAATTTTATTTGAGTTTCTCGAGCCTCCTCAAGCTCAAAAACACTCCCACTGTTTTCTTGCAAGAGAGACTCTTTCTCTAGAAACACAGCATGCCTTGAAACAAACACCTTTTGTTCCACAGGATGATAGAATTGGTAACCCCTTGTTTTCTTAGGGTATCCAATAAATAGATATTTATCAGACTTAGCATCCAATTTGGCTGATACAGTCCGCTTCACATAAGCAGGACAACCCCATATCTTCAAGTAAGATACATAAGGTTTCTTACTATTCCATATTCATATGGAGTAGTGGAGACTACCTTGGTTGGCATTCTGTTTAGCAAGTAAATAGCTGTCTGAAGTGCATAGCCCCAAAAGGACTTGGGAAGATTTACATTATTCATCATTGACTTGACCATGTCTAACAAGGTTCGGTTACGCCTCTCAGATACACCATTATGCTGCGGAGTATATGGCGGAGTCCATTGAGACAATATATCATTGTCCCTTAGATAACCTAAAAACTCTTGACTCAAGTATTCACCACCTCGATCCGATCGAAGTATTTTAATACTCTTGTCATGTTGTTTCTCTACTTCATTTCTGAATTCTTTGAACCTTTCGAAGGCTTCAGACTTGTGTAAGAACACATACCCAAACCGTGAGTGATCATTGATTAAAGGTAATGAAGTAGCTATAGCCTCCTAGAGCTTGAGTTGACATAGGTCCACATACATCAGTATGTATTAGACCAAGCAATTCTCCCACTGGTTCACCTTTTCCAGTAAAAGGTAACTTAGTCATCTTGCCTTTTAAGCATGATTCGCATGTATCGTATGAATCCAATTCAAACGATTCTAGAATTCCACATCGGTGTAATTCGGACATGCATTTCTTGCTTGCATGGCCAAGACGACGATGTCACATGTAGGAGTCTAATTGATTATCCTTTCGAGCACACTTGTTGCTCGCTTCAATATTGAAAATGTCACTAGATGCGTCCAACGTATAAATACCATTGCTCAAAGTTCCAATCCCATAAAAAATGTCATTCAAAGTTATGTAACAACAATTGTTACTAAAAGTCAAATAGTACCCATTTCTATTTAAACAAGAAATAGAAATGATGTTCTTTATCAATGAAGAAACATAAAAGCAATTGTCCAGTTCTAAGACAAGTCCTGTTGGGAGTTTCAACAAATACGTTCCGATGGCGAGTGCAGCAACCTTTGCTCCATTCCCAACACATAAATTTGACTCTCCCTTGACGAGTCTTCTTCTATTCCTTAGCCCATGTATGTCATTACATATATGTGAGTCACACCCAGTATCTAATACCCAAGTGTTTGAGGAAATAGAATGATAATCAATAACAAAGATATTTAAAGAAGATGGAGCATCCGATGCCTTATTCTTCTTTACGGACTCAAGATAAATCTTATAATTTCTTCGCCAATGGCCCTCCTTGCCATAATGATGGCAAGTGCCCTTTTAAGCTGGTTCTGCCTTTTTATCCTTTTTCTTCTTTCCTTTCTTCTATTCCTTTGACTTCCTCTTAGAACCTTTCTTTAAGGAATCAACTAACATAACCGCCTTCTCCTCATGCTTCACAGAAGGCTCCACAGTCTTCAGCATATTGAGGAGCTTAGGAATAGTGGATTCTAGTTTGTTCATCTGGTAGTTCATCACAAATTGTGAGAAACTCTTGGACAAACAATGCAGAATTAAGTCAATACTTAATTCATGATTCATCACAAACCCGAGGGTAGCTATCCGCTCGATGTACCCATTCATCTTTAGCACAAACTGCACTACAGACAAACCTTCTTGCATCTTAGAGGTGAAAAGGAACCTGGAGACTTCGAACCTTTCTTGCATCTTTAGCACAAACTGCACTACAGACGAACCGCTTGCTCATCAAACAACTCATGAAGATGGAAGACTATGGTTTTAGCATTCATATGCTCATGCTGCATTTGCAGCTCGAGTACCATCGCGGCTAGCATGATGCAACTTGCTAGTTTAGAATCTGCCACATGTTTCTGATAGGCTAACAATTTGTCTGGAGTTGCATCGTCCCTAGGACGGTTAGGAAGAGGCTCTTTAAGGACATACGCGAGCTTTTCTGCATCGTCCCTAGGATGAAGGGCGTCACTACAAGGGTAATGCTCTTCACAAGTAGATCTAAGGTAGATCTAAGTTTTTCTTAACACGTACATGTATTATTTTGTTTATCTTCGCACGGATCTATGACCGACTTCCGAGGTTTCCGCAATGCAAAAAGCAGTTTTTACGGCTCGGATGGTCCAACATCCTCATAATCCTGAAGGTGGGGAAACTTCGCTTCCCACTACAACTCGGTTGCTTGTTCATGGCGATCTCGTCTTCGTCCCTGGATTAAAAAAATTAATCCATGACAATTAGGGATTACCCAAGCTACCATTCCATCGTCGTGCTATCCGATTAGAGTGGCCACTTGAACAAACTTGTTGTTCAAGCAACCTACCTCTATTCTTCGAATAGCCGCGGAATAGATGATGTATGGATCGCTGGTTTTTGTGTTTGTATTCGGGGTCCAAGTAAATTAGCCACATAATAAAAACATGCAACATACAAATAAACAAAAGGAAAGCAAAACAAGATTTGTACCTCTTGTTTACCTCAAGGTCTTCTATCGTATGTCCTATCCTCCACTTGAACATTGTGTAGGCAACGATCCTCCAAGAGATGAAGCCTCCTAGATCATGATCTTCCTTTCCTTGCTTGCTCCGAACAAGAGGAAGTAGAAAAGCACTCTTCTTCTCCTTACTTGCGCCAACCACCAAGGACAAGTTCCTTGGTGTCCGCCGACCCTAAGGAGAGGGAGAAGATTGAATGCCGGCCAACTTCAATAGATGAACGCCGACCAAGAGCTCCAATGGAAGAAGAAGAAGCTACCCAAGGGAAAGGAGAAGCCGACCAAGAGGAAGAGAGAAGAGAAAACCCTAGTCCTTTTCTTGATTTGTCGCCGACCCTAAAGGAGAGGGAAGACAAGTTGCCGCCCACCCCTTCAACCCAAACCCTATCTCTCCAAGGTTTCTTGTCGCCCAAGCCTAAGGAAACAAAAACCCTAATCTCCCAAAGTATGTTCATGCCCAAGCCTTGGCCACCCTTTTATAGAGTTAGGCTTAAGCCTCCTTTTAATCTCCACCATCGGATCTAGGGATTTAATCTCAACTGTCAGATCTAGAGATTTAATCTCAACCGTCGGATCTAGAGATTTAATCTCCATCGTCGGATCTAGAGTTTTATTTTCCATCATCGGATCTAGACTCCATAATGGTTTCAATAGGCTGCGATAGAGACCTTGAGGAGGAATTGGATCGTGGCCACCCAATGGATCAAGCCCACATAAAGTCTAATCCATTAATGATAATCCATTCCACTAGAGGATTATCATTGATCTACCTCACCAACCCCCATAAGTTAATATGAGCTCCATATATTATTTGTACATTTATCTCTCCATGTTTAAGATCTCAAATGTCCATTGATTAATTAATTTACTGATAATTAATTAATCAACATCTAACTCCATGAGTAGTACCACTCAACCTTATCATCATGCTGGACCAAGTCCACCTGCAGGGTTTACATGATGAACCTTATGAGCTCCTCAAGGGGACACCATCATCCTAATATATATGACACAGTTTCCTACTATAATCAACGACACACCATATAAATAATATCATTTCCCAACTTACCGAGCCTATCGATTTAATCTATAAATCTCGCTCATTGGTAAATCAAAGAAATGAATACTAAGTATATGTGCCCGTTATTATATCGGGATTAAGAGCATGTACAACATAATATCTGAGGTCCGATTCGATTATGTAGTCAGCAATAAATCGAATCACCTCTAAATCAGTCATGCTCAATACACACAAACTGTACTAGTGTAATTCTATGGTCAAGACAAACCAATACCAAATTACACTACAACCACACCAATGGTTTGTCCATAACCATCTCGGTTGTGAGCCTTTACTTATACTTTACAAGGAACTGATAACATGATCTCTCGTGTGACACCACACACCATGTTATCTACAATGTAATATATTAGACAATATGCATAACCATAAATATGCAAACAATGATCATGTGATTCTTATTTTAAAATAAAGATGTTCATACAAAAGATACACTTTTCAGTATACATCCCAACAATCTCCCACTTATACTAAAAGATTATACTGTCCTCAAACTGCCATACATCTGATTCCCATTCCCTCCACATGCCTATCAAAAGCTCTCGTCGGAAGGGCCTTAGTGAAAGGATCTGCCAGGTTATCCTCTGATGTAATCTTGGCCACAACAACTTCTCCTCTCTTTACGATTTCTCGTATAAGGTGGTACTTGCACTCTATGTGTTTACATGCCTTATGGGATCGTGGTTCCTTCGAGTTTGCAAATGCACCACTATTATCACAGTAAATTGTGATAGTTCTGGGCAAACCAGGAATCACATCCAAGTCCATCAAGAAGTTCCTGAGCCATACAGCTTCTTTGGCTGCCTCAGAGGTTGTCACATACTCAGCTTCCATGTTGGAGTCCGCCACACATTTCTGCTTGACACTCCTCCATACAATGGCTCCACCTCCCAAAGTAAACACAAAACCAGAGGTAGACTTACTGTTATCCCTATCTGATTAGAAGTCAGAATCTGTGTAACCCATAGGGAGTAATTGATCTGCCTAGTAGACCAGCATATAATCCCTAGTCCTTCTCTAGTACTTCAATATATGCTTTACCGCAGTCCAATATCCCTATCCTGGATTACTCTGATATCTTCTAACCATGTCAATGGCAAAGTAGATATCTAGTCTCGTACACAGTATAGCATACATGTGGCTTCCTACTGCTGAAGCATAAGGAACTGCCTTCATCTCCTCTATCTCCTCAGATGTTCTAGGTCACATCTCCTTAAATAAAGGAACTCCATGCCTGAAAGGTAGAAAACCTTTCTTGGAGTTCTGCATGCTAAAGCGAGCCAAAATGGTGTCTATGTATGAAGCTTGAGATAAGCATAACATCCTTTTCCTGCAATCCCTTATAATCTTGATCCCAAGGATGTGTCCCACTTCTCCCAAGTCCTTCATATCAAACTGTTTGGACAATCATACCATTACGTCCGATAACACCTTGACATTGTTGCCAATTAACAAAATATCATCTACATATAGTACAAGAAATAACACTACGTTTCCGTCACATCTCTTGTATACACAAGACTCATCCGGACTTTGAATAAATACATAAGACTAGATTTCCTCATCAAAGCGGATATTCCAAGATCTCGAAGCTTGCTTCAATCCATAAATGAACCGATTAAGCTTGCACACAAGATGCTCTTTGCCCTTTGCAATGAATCCTTCTGGTTGCTTCATATAGATGTTTTCCTCAAGACTTCCATTAAGGAAAGCTATCTTGACATCCATCTACCATACCTCATAATCCATATGAGCAGCAATACATAAGAGAATCTGGATAGACTTAAGCATGGCTACCGGCGAAAAGGTCTCCTCATAATCGATACCCTCTTTCTGAGTATACCCCTTCGCAACAAGCCTCGCTTTGAAGGTCTTAACCTTCCCGTCTATTCCTCTCTTACTTTTGTAGATCCACTTGTATCCAAAGGTTTTTACACCTTTGGGTGGTTCTACAAGCTCCCAGACCTGATTTGAATCCATAGATTCAATCTCAGCATTCATTGCACTTTGCCAAGATACTGCATCTTTATCTTGAATTGCCTCGTCATATGTCTAGGGATCAGGTTCATGTTTGCCAAGGACCAAATCAGAAGATTCTCCCAAGAACATAATCTATCAGGCTATCTAACAACCCTCCCACTACGATGAGGTATCACCTGTGTGTCCTTTGTGACACGCGGTGCAGTGACTTGTGGTATATCCTCTTGTACTGGTGGTACTGAAGTAGTGACTTTCCCTCTCAATTCCTCCAGAACAATCTTACTCATGGGCTTGTGGTTCATCACATAGTCTTCCTCTAGAAATCTGACATTCGTGCTAACGATCACCCTCTGATCTCTAGGACTATAAAACAAACCACCTTTTGTTCCTCTAGGATAGCCAACGAACATGCGCACTTCTGTACGAGGTTCTAACTTACCAGCATCTGCCTTCAGCACATGTGCTGGACTCCCCAAAATCTGAATATGTCTCAGACTAGGCTTTCGCCCAGTCCACAATTCTGTGAGAGTAGAAGACACTGATTTAGATGGTACCAAGTTCAGAATATACACTATCGTATCTAGAGCATACCCCCAGAACAAATCTGACAACTCAGAATAACTCATCATCGATCTAACCATCTCCATAAGAGTGCTATTCCTTCGCTCTGCTACACCATTCTGCTAGGGTGTGTCAGGTGCAGACAATTGGGATTGAATCCTAGCCTCTGATAAGTAATTCCTAAACTCTCCCAAGAGGTACTCACCACCACGATCAGATCATAGTGTCTTGATACTTTTACCCTGACGTTTCTCCAGATCAACCTTGAATTCTTTGAACTTGTCAAAGCATTCAGACTTGCGGCGCATCAAGTAAATGTATCCATATCTTGAATAATCGTCTATAAAAGAGATGAAATATTCAAAACTACCTCTTGTCTGGATAGACATAGGACCACATAAATCAGAATGAACCAATTCCAACACATCTTTGGCTCTATACCCCTTGGCCTTAAAAGGCGTCTTGGTCATTTTACCCTCCAAGCAAGATTCACAGGTTGAGAAATCTTCCACCACTAATGAACCCAGAGGTCCATCAGCTAACAACCTTTGAATTTTGCTTAGGTTAATATGACCTAGCCTTAGATGCCAAAGATATATTTGGTTCATCTTCGAAGGTTCTTTTCTCTTATTGGAATTAGAAAATGAGTTATTTACTTCTATTTGCATCGTGGGAGCTTTTGGTTCAAGTGTATATAAATTTTCTATCAATGAACCAGAACAGATAATCTCCCTATTCCTTTTTACAACAACTCTGTCATTAAAAGATATAGAATATCCATCCATAAATAATTTAGAAACTGAAATCAAATTCTTTCTAAATGTAGGTACATAAAGGCAATTCTTAAGAACAAAAACTTTATTCCTCTCAAAAGACAAATAAACATCTCCCACTGCAACAGCCGCTACCTTCGTAGCATCACCCAAGTAGATGGTAATCTCCCCTTCAGCCAGTCGTCTGGTTTCCTGGAACCCCTATAAAGTATTGCAGACATGATCAGTGGCTCCCGTATCTACACACCAGGTGTCAGTAGATAACACCGTTAAACATGTTTCAACGACTAGACCAAAAGATATACCTTTGTTCTGCTTCCGATTGGGGAAGTCCTTCCAGTGTCCAGTCTGCTTACAAGTGAAGCACTTGCCTTTCGGCTTCTTCACTCCTCCTTGAGATCCTCCCGCCACCTTTGCCCTAGCTTGTTTCTTCTTCTTCTTGCCTTTCAGCTTAGAAGTAGAAACCTTTTGGGCAACCATGGCGTGCACCTGAGCACTTTGACGAAATAGCCCCTCTGCCGCCTGGAGTTCTGTCAGAAGCTTTGCCAACGAATACAACATTTTATTCATGTTGTAGTTCAGGCGAACCTGCTCAAAACTCCTAGGTAGAGACTGGAGTATGATATCGACCTCGGTTTCCCCATCAATCTCAGCTCCGAGGACTTCCAACTCATTCAAATGAGCAATCATCTTGAGAACATGATCCCTCACGTGTGTTCCCTTGATCATGGTGGTCATCATCAAGTTCCTCATGGCTTCCTGCCTTGCAGCCCAATTCTGGTGTCCAAAAAGCTCTTTGAGATTGAGCATCATGTCATAAGCAGTGGGCATGGCTTGATGCTGATGTTGCAGTACATTTGACATAGATGCCAAGATGTAACATCGCACCATCTCATCAACCTTAATCCACTTCTTATAACTCTCCTTCTCCTTTTCCCAGAATCATCCACAGGCTTAGGAGGACACTCTTCGAAGAGTACATATCTGTACTCCTCAGCAGTCAAGATAATGTCAAGATTCCTCTTCCAATCAACATAATTGGGTCTAGTAAGTTTATTTTCTTTCAGAATCACAGCAAGTGGGTTGAAAAACATTTTGAAAAACCTAAGAATCACATAGATCAAAACATTAGATTTCAAAAAATTATTGATTTTTCAAATAATAAAATTTTAAAATCAACCAACACCACAAAACACTAAGAATATCGTATGCCACGATAGTGTGGACGTATACGAATTCTACATTTGTAAGAGGAGGTTTTACCCATTAATTTTACTATCTTGTCAATCTAACTTTTTGACAAATAAAATTAATAGTCAGTTCCTCTTCGGCCCTACAAATAAAAGTAGTGACTCCGATGGGGAGGACACTCCTATTTGCATCTAAGTGTTCACCATTACTTGGTACCAAGGCAATTATCTCGGGTTATGTGCCTTCCGATGGGGAAGTACCCACGCTTCTTAATAATTTCCTATAACCATATTCGACCCTGTGATCCGCAAAAAAACTCATCCGATGGGGAGGAAGGCACTGAGAGATGACGCGCAAATTTGTTTGCATCACTTGTCAAATCATAATGAAGGCCATGGGAATTTATAAAAATATCCCTCTACCACTTAGTAATTTAAAATTCAGGAATTTTTCTAGCCTACGACATGCATATCAAACAAGAAGCAATAAATATGAAAAAAAATATTTTCCAACTATTATGGCTTTTGTCTCCAATATGCCTCCCATCGTATCGCCATCTCGTCCGCTCCTCCCTACGCCATGTACAAGCCATCTGGAGATTCGAGCCGAGAATAACTATTTTAATTTACATCCATCGATCCTATACTCCATGAAGGAGTGTACATAAAATCTAGATCGAAAGTAAACTAAAATAAATGAGTGGCTAAACAATGACGTACTTAATTACAAAAATTAAATACTAGCCTCGTCAACCCCGAGGATTCAAATAATATACAATACACACATACAATCACATACACACATATGGCAATAATAGTTAGATCCTATGCCTACAACCAAAAAGATAACCTATGCACATCCTACTATTATCCGGCACATATAATATATGAAAAGTGCATAAAAGTAACCGAATCCTAAACACACAAAATCGGAAACCATGGCTCTGATACCACTTGAAGGTGGGGAAACTTCGCTTCCCACTTCAACTCTGTTGCTTGTTCATGGCGATCCCGTCTTCGTCCCTGAATTAAAAAAATTAATCCATGACAATTAGGGATTACCCAAGCTACCATTCCATCATTGTGCTATGCGATTAGAGTGGTCACTTGAGCAAACTTGTTGTTCAAGCAACCTACCTCTATTCTTCGAATAGCCGTGGAATAGACGATGTATGGATCATCGGTTTTTGTGTTTGTAGTCGGGGTCCAAGTAAATTAGCCACATAATAAAAACATGCAACATACAAATAAACAAAAGGAAAGCAAAACAAGATTTATACCTCTTGTTTACCTCAAGGTCTTCTATCATATGTCCTATCCTCCTCTTGGACGTTGTGTGGGCAACGATCCTCCAAGAGATGAAGCCTCCTAGATCACAATCTTCCCTTCATTGCTTGCTCTGAACAAGAGGAAGTAGAAAAGCACTCTTCTTCTCCTTACTTGCGCCAACCACCAAGGACAAGTTCCTTGGTGTCCGCTAGCCATAAGGAGAGGGAGAAGTTTGAACGCTGGCCAACTTCAATAGATGAACGCCGGCCAAGAGCTTTAATGGAAGAAGAAGAAGCTGCCCAAGGGAAAGGAAAAGCCAGCCAAGAGGAAGAGAGAAGAGAAAACCCTAGTCCTTCTCTTGAGTTGCCGCCGGCCCTAAAGGAGAGGGAAGACAAGTTGCCGCCCACCCCTTCAACCCAAACCCTAGCTCTCCAAGGTTTCTTGCCGCCCAAGCCTGTTGGAATGTATACTGAAAGCCAATCTCTTTTTGTATGAACATTTTATTTTGAAATAAGAATCACATGATCATTGTTTGCACTTTATATATGTGTGCATATTGTCTAATATTTTACATTGTAGATAACATGGTGCTTGGTGTGGCACAGAAGATCATGTTATCAGTTCCTTGTAAAATATAAGTAGAGGCTCACAACCAAGATGGTTTTGGACAAACCATTGGCATGGTTGTAGTGTAGCTTGGTATTGTTTTGTCTTGAACATAGAGTTACACTGGTACACTTAGGTGTATTGAGCAGGACCGACATAGAGGTGATTCAATTTAGTACTGACTACATAATTGAATCGGACCTCGGATATTATATTGTACATGCTCTTAATCCCGATATAATAACGGGCACATGTACTTAGTATTTATTTCTTTGATTTACCAGTGGGTGAGATTTAGATGGATTAAATCAATATGCCCGGTAAGTTGGGAAATAATATTATTTACATGGTGTGTCGTTGATTATAGGAGGAAACTGTGTCCTATATATTAGGTTGATGATGTCCCCTTGAGGAGCTCATAAAGTTCATCACGTAAACCCAGCTGGTTGACTTAGTCAACGTGATGATAAGGTTGAGTGGTACTACTCGAGGAATTAGATGTTAATTAATTGATGGTCAGTAAATCAATTAATTGACGAACATTCGATATCTTAAACACGGGGAGACTAATGTACGAATAATATATGGAGCCCATATTAATTTATGGGGGTTGGTGAGGTATTTCAATGATGATCCTCTAGTGGAATGGAACATCATTGATGGATCAAGTTTGTGTGGTTCCGATCCATCGGGTGGCCAAGACCCAACTCCTCCTTATGGTCCCTATCGTAGCCTAATATAATCCTTATGAAGTCTAGATCCAAGAATGTAAAACAAAACCTAGAACCAACGGTTGGGATTAAATCCCTAGATCCGATGGTTGGATGAAACCCTAGAACCAACGGTTGGGATTAAATCCCTAGATCCGATGGTTAGGATGAAACCCTAGAATCGACGGTTGGGATTAAATCCCTAGATCCGACGGTTGAGATGAAACCCTAGAATCGACGGTTGCGATGAAACCTTAGATCCGAAGGTTGGGATGAAATCCTAGATCCGATGGTTGGGATTAAACCCTAGATCCGACGGTTGGGATAAAACCCTAGATCCGACGGTGGAGATTAAATCCCTAGATCCGACGGTGGAGATTAAAGGAGGCTTAAGCCCTATTCTATAAATAGATTCTTAGGGTTGGGCGGCAATGATGATCAAGGATTTGAATTGAAGAATTAGGGTTTGGCTCATCCACAAGTGGGCGGCTAGGGTTCATTGGGCGGCTAGGGTTTTGGAGCAAAGAAGTGGGCGGCAACTTTTCTCCCTTCTAGATTGTTGCCGATGCCCATCCTCCTCCATCAAGACTTGGCCGGCGCCCATCCTAGAGGACTCTCCCTTCTTCCTTGGCCGGCGGTTCTCCTTCCATTGGTGGCCGGTGCTCTTCCTCCTCCCCTTCTCCTTGGTGGCCGGCGGCAACTCATCTTCAAGTTGGTCGGCGATTCATCCAATTGCTCCTTGGCCGGCGGTTGCACTAAATTCCCTAATTTGGTGGCCGGTTCTAGATAGGAAAGGTATTTGTAAGTTCTTCTCTTTGTTCGCAGCGTACAAGGTAGAGAAGAAAGCGATCTAGAAGACTTCTACTCGTGGAGGATCTTCGTCCACACGTCGTCCACGAGAAGGATAGGACATACGGTAGAAGATCGTAAGGTATAAAGTTATTTTAACTTTATTTACAGATCTGAGCTTGTTCTTTTATGTTTTGATTATGCATGTGTAAATTAGTAAATATATTGTATAATCATGGACCCCGAAGACAAACACAAAAACCGGTGATCCGTCCGTCGTCTCTTCCGCGGCTAACCAACTAGAAGAGTTGAGTTGCTTGAACAACTAGTTTGTTCAAGCGATCACTCAAGTTGTTAGCACGACGACGAAATGGTTGTGCTAAGGAAGCTCATCCCATCCGGATTAATTCTTTCATTAGTGAAAATTTTAATCCGGGGACATGGGAGCCAATGAGCCTCCGAAGCAACTCCCTTCAACTGGTATCAGAGCCACGGTTTCCGGTTTTGTGTGTTTTGGATTCGGTTAATTTTTTATGCACTTTTTCATATATTATATGTGCCGGATAATAGTAGGATATGCGTAGTTTAATTCTTTGGTTGCAGGCATAAGATCTGACTATTATGGCCATGTGTGTGTATGTGAATGGATGTGTGTAAAAATTTATTATTTGAATCCTCGGGGTTGACGAGGCTAGATTAGTATTTAATTTTTGTAATTAAATACGGTATTGTTTAGCCGCTCATTTTAGTTTACTTTCGATCTAGATGATTTGTACACTCCGTGGAGTATAGGATCGATGGATGTAAATTAAAATGTTTTATCTCGGCTCGGAACTCTTTGGTGACTTGCGCACGGGAAAAGATGGAGCGGACGAGGTGGCGACACGACGGGATGCATATTGGAGGACAATGCCATAATAGTTGGAAAAATTCTGTTTTTTTCCATATTTATTGCTTATTTGTTTTATATGCATGTTGTGTATGTTTTAAAATTCCTCAATTTTAATTTACTAAGTGGGAGAGGGACATTTTAATTAATTCCCGCGGCCTCCATTACAATTTGACGTGTGATGCAACAAACTTGCGCGTTGGCTCTGAGTGCCTTCCTCCCCATCGGATGGGTTTGTTTGCGGATCACTAGGTCAAATAATGGTTATAGGAAATTATTAAGGAGCGTGTGTACTTCCCCATCAGTAAGGCACATAATCCGGAATAATTCCCTTAGTATCGTGTAATGGTGCACACTTAGATGCAAATTAAAAGTATCCTCCCCATCGGAGTCACTGCTTTTATTTGTAGGGCCAAAGAGGAACCAACTATTAATTTTATTTGTCAAAAAGTAAGGTTGACAAGATAATAAAATTAATGGGTAAAACCTCCTCTTACAAATGCAGAATTCATATACGTCCACACTATCGTGGCATGCGATATTCTCGGTGTTTTGAGGTGTTGGTTGATTTCGGAATTTTATTGTTTTTGAGGAATCAATAATATTTGAAATCTAATATTTTGATCATTGTGATTTTTAGGATTTTCAAATGGCTTTCAACCCACTTGCTGTGATTTTAAAAGAAAACAAACTTACTGGTCCAAACTACATTGATTGGAAAAGAAACCTGGATATTGTCTTAATCATGAAGAGTACAAATTTGTACTCTTCGAGGTCTCCTCCTAAGCCCTCCGATGACTACGATGAAAAGGAGATAGAACGTTATAAGAAATGGGTTAAGGCGGATGAGATGGCGCGTGTTACATTTTGGCATCTATGTCAAATGTGTCAGAATATCGATCGTGCCATAGCCATACGACTTATGACATGATGTTCAATCTCAAGGAACTTTTCGGACATCAGAGTAGGGCGGCTAGGCAGGAGGCAATGAGAAACTTGATGATGACCTCCATGATCGAGGGAACACCCGTTAGGGATCATGTTCTCAAGATGATGGCTCATCTTAATGAGATGGAAGTCCTCAGAGCTGAGATCGATGGGGAAACCCAGGTCGATATCATTCTCCAGTCTCTGCCTAGGAGTTTTGAGCAGTTTCGCCTCAATTACAACATGAACAAGAGGTTGTATTCGTTGGCGGAGCTTCTGACAGAACTCCAGGCGGCAGAGGGGCTTTTTTGTCAGAGTTCTCAAGCCATGGTCGCTCAGAAGGTTTCTTCCTCTAAACCGAAAGGTAAGAAGAAGAAGAAACAAGGTGGAGCGAAGAAAGTGGCAGTGGGACCGCGGGCATGAGTGAAGAAGCCGAAAGGCAAGTGCTTCACTTGCAAGCATACTGGACATTGGAAGGCGGACTGTCCTCGCCGAAAGAACACAGGTATATCTTCTTGTTTGGTTGTTGAAACATGTTTAGCGGTGTTATCTACCAGTGCCTGGTGTGTAGATACAGGAGCCACTGATCATGTCTGCAATACTTTGCAGGGGTTCCAGGAAAACCGACGACTAGCTGAGGGAGAGATTACCGTCTTCATGGGAAATGCTTCAAAGGTGGCGGCTATTGCAGTGGGAGACATTTATTTATCTTTTGATAGGAATAAAGTTTTGGTTTTGAGGAATTGTCTTTATGTACCTACTTTTAGAAAGAATTTAATTTCAGTTTCTAAATTGTTTATGGATGGATATTCTGTTTCTTTTAATGACAAAGTGGTTATAAAAGGGAATAGTGAGATTATCTGTTCTGGTACATTGATTGGCAATTTATATACTCTTGAACCAAAAACTCCCACGATGCATATAGAAATCAATAACTCATCTTCTAAGTCTAATAAGAGAAAAGAACCTTCGCAAATGAACCAAACATATCTTTGGCATCTAAGGCTTGGTCATATTAACCTAAGCAGAATTCAAAGTTTGATAGCTGATGGACCTTTGGGTTCATTAGTGGTGGAGGATCTCCCAACCTACGAATCTTGCTTGGAAGGTAAAATGACCAAGAGGCCTTTTAAGGCCAAGGGGTATAGAGCCAAAGATGTGTTAGAATTGGTTCATTCTGATTTGTGTGGTCCTATGTCTATCCAAGCAAGAGGTGGCTTTGAATACTTCGTCTCTTTTATAGATGATTATTCAAGGTATGGATACATTTACTTGATGCGCCGCAAGTCTGAATGCTTTGACAAGTTCAAAGAATTCAAGGCTGATGTGGAGAACCGTCAAGGTAAAAGTATCATGACATTACGATCTGATCGTGGTGGCGAGTACCTCTTGGGAGAGTTTAGGAGTTACTTATCAGAGGCTGGGATTCAATCCCAATTGTCCGCACTTGGCACACCCCAGCAGAATGGTGTGGCGAAGCGAAGGAATAAGACTCTTATGGAGATGGTCAGATCGATGATGAGTTATTCTGAGTTACCTGATTCGTTCTGGGGGTTTGCTCTAGAAACAGCAGCACACATTTTGAACTTGGTTCCATCTAAGTCAGTACCCTCTACTCCCACAGAGTTGTGGACTGGGCGAAAGCCTAGTCTAAGACATATTCGGATTTAGGGTAGTCCAAAGACATGTCGAAGGGAGATCTGTAAGTTGGAATCTCGCATGTATATGCTTGTTTGTTGGCTACCCTAAGGGAACGAAGGGTGGTTTATTCTATAGTCCTAGAGATCAGAAGGTGATCGTGAGTATGAATGCCAGATTTCTAGAGGAGGACTATGTGATGAACCACAAGCCCACGAGTAGGATTGTTCTTGAGGAGTTGACAGGGGAAGTCCCGACTTCAGTACCACCGATACGAGAGGAGACACCACAAGTCACTGCACCGCGTGTCACAGAGCATACACAGGAGGCACCTCGTCGTAGTGGGAGGGTTGTTAGACAACCCGAGAAATTCATGTTTTTGGGAGAGTCTTCGGACTTAGTCCCTGGTGAACATGAACCTGATCCCTGGACATATGACGAGGCAATCCAAGATAGAGATGCGGTATCTTGGCAAAGAGCGATGAATTCAGAGATAGAATCTATGGATTCTAATCAGGTCTGGGAGCTAGTAGAACCACCCGATGGTGTAAAAACCATTGGATGTAAGTGGATCTACAAGAGAAAGAGAGGAGTAGACGGCAAGGTTGAGACCTTCAAAGCTAGGCTTGTTGCGAAAGGGTATACTCAGAAAGAGGGTATCGATTATGAGGAGACCTTTTCGCCGGTAGCTATGCTTAAGTCTATTCGGATTCTCTTATCTATAGCTGCTCATATGGATTATGAGATTTGGCAGATGGATGTCAAGACAGCTTTCCTTAACGGAAGTCTTGAGGAGAACATCTATATGCGGCAACCAGAGGGATTCATTGCTAAAGGCAAAGAGCATCTTGTATGTAAGCTTAATCGGTCCATTTATGGATTGAAGCAAGCTTCTAGATCTTGGAACATCCGCTTTGATGAGGTAATCCAGTCATATGGATTTATTCAAAGTCCGGATGAGCCTTGTGTATACAAGAGATGTGACGGAAACGTAGTGGTGTTTCTTGTACTATACGTAGATGACATTTTGTTAGTTGGCAACAATATCAAAGTGTTATCAGATGTAAGGGTATGGTTGTCCAAACAGTTTGATATGAAGGACTTGGGAGAAGTGGGACACATCCTTGGGATCAAAGTTATAAGGGATCGCAAGAAAAGGATGTTGTGCTTGTCTCAGGCTTCATACATTAACACTATCCTTGCTCGTTTTAGCATTCAGAACTCCAAGAAAGGTTTTCTACCTTTTAGGCATGGAGTGTCTTTATCTAAAGAGATGTGTCCCAAAACATCAAAGGAGATAGAGGACATGAAGACGGTTCCTTATGCTTCGGCAGTAGGAAGCCTTATGTATGCTATGCTATGTACGAGACCGGATATCTTCTTTGCCGTGGGCATGGTTAGCAGATATCAGAGTAATCCTGGACAGGGACATTGGACTGCGGTAAAGCATATATTGAAGTACCTGAGAAGGACTAGGGATTATATGCTGGTTTACCGGGCAGATCAATTAGTCCCTGTGGGTTACACGGATTCGGATTTCCAATCAGATAGGGACAAGAGTAAGTCTACCTCGGGGTTTGTGTTTACTTTTGGAGGTGGAGCCATAGTATGGAGGAGTGTGAAGCAGAAATGCGTGGCGGACTCTACCATGGAAGCTAAGTATGTGGCAGCCTCTGAGACAGCCAAGGAAGCTGTATGGCTCAGGAACTTCTTGATGGACTTGGATGTGATTTCTGGTTTGCCCAGAACTATCACAATTTATTGTGATAACAGTGGTGCAGTTGCAAACTCGAAGGAACCACGAGCCCATAAGGCGAGTAAACACATAGAGCGCAAGTACCACCTTATACGAGAGATCGTAAAGCGAGGAGAAGTTGCTGTCGCCAAGATTGCATTAGAGGATAACCTGGCGGATCCATTCACTAAGGCCCTTCCAGCGAAAGCGTTTGATAGGCATGTGGAGGACATGGGGATCAGATGTATGGCAGAGTGATGACGGCATAGTCTTTTAGTATAAGTGAGAGATTGTTGGAATGTATACTGAAAGCCTAGCTCTTTTTGTATGAACATTTTATTTTGAAATAAGAATCACATGATCATTGTTTGCACTTTATATATGTGTGCATATTGTCTAATATTTTACATTGTAGATAACATGGTGCTTGGTGTGGCACAGAAGATCATGTTATCAGTTCCTTGTAAAATATAAGTAGAGGCTCACAACCAAGATGGTTTTGGACAAACCATTGGCATGGTTGTAGTGTAGCTTGGTATTGTTTTGTCTTGAACATAGAGTTACACTGGTACACTTAGGTGTATTGAGCAGGACCGACATAGAGGTGATTCAATTTAGTACTGACTACATAATTGAATCGGACCTCGGATATTATATTGTACATGCTCTTAATCCCGATATAATAACGGGCACATGTACTTAGTATTTATTTCTTTGATTTACAAGTGGGTGAGATTTAGATGGATTAAATCAATATGCCCGGTAAGTTGGGAAATAATATTATTTACATGGTGTGTCATTGATTATAGAAGGAAACCGTGTCCTATATATTAGGTTGATGATGTCCCCTTGAGGAGCTCATAAAGTTCATCACGTAAACCCAGCTGGTTGACTTAGTCAACGTGATGATAAGGTTGAGTGGTACTACTCGAGGAATTAGATGTTAATTAATTGATGGTCAGTAAATCAATTAATTGACGGACATTCGATATCTTAAACACGGGGAGATTAATGTACGAATTATATATGGAGCCCATATTAATTTATGGGGGTTGGTGAGGTAGTTCAATGATGATCCTCTAGTGGAATGGAACATCATTGATGGATCAAGTTTGTGTGGTTCCGATCCATCGGGTGGCCAAGACCCAACTCCTCCTTATGGTCCCTATCGTAGCCTAATATAATCCTTATGAAGTCTAGATCCAAGAATGTAAAACAAAACCTAGAACCAATGGTTGGGATTAAATCCCTAGATCCGAGGGTTGGATGAAACCCTAGAACCAACGGTTGGGATTAAATCCCTAGATCCGATGGTTAGGATGAAACCCTAGAATCGACGGTTGGGATTAAATCCCTAGATCCGACGGTTGAGATGAAACCCTAGAACTAACGGTTGGGATGAAACCTTAGATCCGAAGGTTGGGATGAAATCCTAGATCCGATGGTTGGGATTAAACCCTAGATCCGACGGTTGGGATAAAATCCTAGATCCGACGGTGGAGATTAAATCCCTAGATCCGACGGTGGATATTAAAGGAGGCTTAAGCCCTATTCTATAAATAGATGCTTAGGGTTGGGCGGCAATGATGATCAAGGATTTGAATTGAAGAATTAGGGTTTGGCTCATCCACAAGTGGGCGGCTAGGGTTCATTGGGCGGCTGGGGTTTTGGAGCAAACAAGTGGGCGGCAACTTTTCTCCCTTCTAGATTGTTGCCGGCGCCCATCCTCCTCCATCAAGACTTGGTCGGCGCCCATCCTAGAGGACTCTCCCTTCTTCCTTGGCCGGCGGTTCTCCTTCCATTGGTGGCCGGTGCTCTTCCTCCTCCCCTTCTCCCTGGTGGCCGGTGGCAACTCATCTTCAAGTTGGCCGGCGATTCATCCAATTGCTCCTTGGCCGGCGGTTGCACCAAATTCCCTAATTTGGTGGCCGGTTCTAGATAGGAAAGGTATTTGTAAGTTCTTCTCTTTGTTCGCAGCGGACAAGGTAGAGAAGAAAGCGATCTAGAAGGCTTCTACTCGTGGAGGATCTTCGTCCACACGTCGTCCACGAGAAGGATAGGACATACGGTAGAAGATCGTAAGGTATAAAGTTATTTTAACTTTATTTACAGATCTGAGCTTGTTCTTTTATGTTTTGATTATGCATGTGTAAATTAGTAAATATATTGTATAATCATGGACCCCGAAGACAAACACAAAAACCGGCGATCCGTCCGTCGTCTCTTCCGCGGCTAACCAACTAGAAGAGTTGAGTTGCTTGAACAACTAGTTTGTTCAAGCGATCACTCAAGTTGTTAGCACGACGACGAAATGGTTGTGCTAAGGAAGCTCATCCCATCCGGATTAATTCTTTCATTAGTGAAAATTTTAATCCGGGGACATGGGAGCCAATGAGCCTCCGAAGCAACTCCCTTCTAAGCCTAGGGAAACAAAAACCCTAATCTCCCAAAGTATGTTCATGCCCAAGCCTTGGCCACCCTTTTATAGAGTTAGGCTTAAGCCTCCTTTTAATCTCCACCGTCGAATCTAGGGATTTAATCTCAACCGTCGGGTATAGAGATTTAATCTCAACCGTCGGATCTAGAGATTTAATCTCAACCGTCGAATCTAGAGATTTAATTGCCACTGTCGGATCTAGAGATTTAATCTCCACCGTCGGATCTAGAGTTTTATTTTCCTTCATCGGATCTAGACTCCATGAGGGTTTTAATAGGCTACGATAGGGATCATGAGGAGGAGTTGGATCTTGGACACCCAATGGATCAAGCCCACATAAAGTCCGATCCATTAATGATAATCCATTCCACTAGAGGATTATCATTGATCTACCTCACCAACCTCTATAAGTCAATATGGGCTCCATATATTATTTGTACATTTATCTCCCCGTGTTTAAGATCTCAAATGTCCGTCAATTAATTAATTTACTGACAATTAATTAATCAACGTCTAACTCCATGAGTAGTACCACTCAACCTTATCATTATGCTGGACCAAGTCCACCTGCAGGGTTTACATGATGAACCTTATGAGTTTCTCAAGGGGACATCATCATCCTAATATATAGGAAATGGTTTCCTCCTATAATCAACGACACACCATATAAATAATATCATTTCTCAACTTACCGAGCCTATCGATTTGAAGGGTTTTGCTTATCGAGTCCGTAAAGGGAAACTTCGTTTCCCACTTCACCTCGGTAGCTTGTCCATGGCGATCCCTTCGATGCCCCCGGATTAAAAATAAATTAATCCTAGACAAAAGGGATTGCCAAAACCACCAAGTCATCGTCGTGCTATTCGTTTAGAGAGGTCACTTGAACAAACTAGTTGTTCAAGCGACCATCCTCTATTCTACGAGTAGCCGCGGAATAGACGATGTCCGGATCGCCGGTTTTCGGGTTTATACTCGGGATCCAAGTATTATTTAGCCATTTACAGATTTATAACATGCTTATAATTGAAAAACAAATACAAGCAATAAACAAAAGAAGAAAGTAGAATAGGTATACCTCTCGATCTTCTAATGTATGACCTTCCTCCTTTTGGACGTCCTATGGGCGACGATCTACCAAAAGTTGAAGCTCCTAGATCGCAAATCTTCCTTCCTTGCTCTTCCAAAGCAAGAGAAAGAATAGAAACAAGGTTTTTCTCCTCTCTAGAAACAACCAACAAGGAACTAAAACTATCCTTGCTGCCGGCCAACTAGGTGAAGGAGAAGATGGTGGAAAACAACCAAGATACCAAGGGAAACCCTATATCTTGTTTCCACCACCTTAGGAGAAGAAGAAGGGAGATTTTGGGTGACGGGCAAGGCTGGAAAAGAGGCTGGAGTGGTGTTGGACGTTGGCCAAAAGAGGAAGAAGAAGAGAAGAATACCTTCCTTATTTGGTGCCACCCTTGCCTCCAAACCCTAATCCTAATCCTATCTCAACTAGGATTCCTCTTCCTTGCCGCCCAAAAACCCTAGCTCTCATCAATTATCCCATGCCAACTCCCTTGACATCCTTTTATAGAGTTAGGGATAAGTCATGAATTAATCTCATCCTTTGGTTTTAGGGATTTAATCTCAACCGTCGGATCTAGAGATTTAATCTCAACCGTCGGATCTTAGAGATTTAATCTCTACCTATGGATCTTAGAGTTTTGTTTCTATCCATTGGATCTAAGCTTCATGAGGTGTTAATAGGCTATATTAGGGACCATGAGGAGGAGTTGGGTCTTGGCCACACATGGATCAAGCCCACATAAAGTCCGATCCACTAATGATGATCCAATCCTCTAAAGGTTCATCATTGATCTACCCACCAACCCCCATATGATAATATGGGCTCCATATATTATTTGTATATTTTCTCTCCACATTTAAGATCTCGAATCTCCATCGATTAATTAATTTACTGACCATTAATTAATCAACATCTAACTCCTTGACTAGTACCACTCAACCTTTTCATCATGCCGGACAAAGTCCACCTGCAGGGTTTACATGATGAACCTTATGAGCTCCTCAAGGGGACATCATCATCCTAATATATAGGACACGGTTTCCTCCTATAATCAACGACACACCATAAAAATAATATCATCTCCCAACTTACCGAGCCTATCGATTTAATCTATAAATCTCGCCCATTGGTAAATCAAAGAGATGAGTACTAAGTATATGTGCCTGTTATTATATCGGGATTAAGAGCATGTACTAAATAATATCTGAGGTCCGATTCGATTATGTAGTCAGCAATAAATCGAATCACCTCTAATTCGGTCCTGCTCAATACACATAAAGTGCACTAGTGTGATTCTATGGTCAAGACAAACCAATACCAAATCAAACTACAACCATTCCGATGGTTTGTCCAAAGTCATCTCGGTTGTGAGCCTTTGCTTATACTTTTCAAGGGGTCGATAACATGGTCTCCTGTGTGACACCACACACCATGTTATCTACAATGTAAAGTATTAGACAATATTGCATAACCATAAAAATATGCAAACAATAATCATGTGATTCTTATTCCAAAATAAAGATGTTCATAGAAAATAAAGACTTTTCAATATACATCCCTACAATCTCCCACTTATACTAAAAGACTATGCTGTCTTCAAACTGTCATACATTTGATCCCCATTCCCTCCACATTTCTATCAAAAGCTCTCGCTAGAAGGGCCTTAGTGAAAGGATCTGCCAGGTTATCCTCCGATACAATCTTGGCCACAACAACTTCTCCTCTCTTTACGATTTCTCGTATCAGGTGGTACTTGCGCTCTATGTGTTTACTAGCCTTATGGGCTCGTGGTTCCTTCGAGTTTGCAACTGCACCACTATTATCACAATAAATTGTGATAGTTCTTGGCAAACTAGGAATCACATCCAAGTCCATCTAAAAGTTCCTAGGCCATACAGCTTCTTTGGCCGCCTCAGAGGCCGCCTCATACTCAGCTTCCATGGTGGAGTCCGCCACGCACTTCTGCTTGACACTCCTCCATACAATGGATCCACCTCCCAAAGTAAACACAAAACCTGAGGTAGACTTACTGTTATCCCTATCAGATTGGAAGTCGGAATCCGTGTAACCCAGAGGGAGTAATTGGTCTGTCCGGTAAACCAGCATATAATCCATAGTCCTTCTCAGGTACTTCAATATATGCTTTACCGCAGTCCAATGTCCCTGTCCTGGATTAATCTGATATCTACTAAAAATGCCCATGGCAAAGTAGATATCTGGTCTCGTACAGAGCATCGCATACATGAGGCTTCCTACTACCGAAGCATAAGGAACCGCCTTCATCTCCTCTATCTCCCCAGATGATCTAGGACACATCTCCTTAGATAAAGGGACTCCATGCCTGAAAGGTAGAAAACCCTTCTTGGAGTTCTGCATGCTAAAACGCTCCATAATCGTGTCTATGTATGAAGCTTGGGATAAGTACAATATCCTTTTCCTGCGATCCCTTATAACCTTGATCCCAAGGATGTGTCCCACCTCTCCCAAGTCCTTCATATCAAACTGTTTGGACTACCATACCCTTACGTCCGATAACACCTTGATATTGTTGCCAATCAACAAAATGTCATCTACGTTTAGTACATGAAATACCACTACGTTTCCGTCACATCTCTTGTATACACAAGACTCATCCGGACTTTGAATAAATCCATAAGACTGGATCACCTCATCAAACCGGATGTTCCAAGACCTCGAAGCTTGTTTTAATCCATAAATGGATCGATTAAGCTTACATACAAGATGCTCTTTGCCCTTAGCAATGAATCCCTCTGGTTGCTTCATGTAGATGTTTTCCTCAAGACTTCCATTAAGGAAAGCTGTCTTGACATCCATCTGCTACACCTCATAATCCATATGAGCTGCTATGCATAGGAGAATCCGGATAGACTTAAGCACGGCTACCGGTGAAAAGGTCTCCTCATAATCGATACCTTCTTTCTGAGTATACCCCTTCGCAATAAGCCTCGCTTTGAAGGTCTCAAACTTTCCATCTATTCCTCTCTTTCTCTTGTAGATCCACTTGCATCCAATGGTTTTTACACAATCGGGTGGTTCTACTAGCTCCCAGACCTGATTTGAATCCATAGATTCAATCTCAGCATTCATTGCACTTTGCCAAGATACTGCATCTTTATCTTGGATTGCCTCGTCATATGTTCAGGGATCAGATTCATGTTCGCCAGGGACCAAATCAGAAGATTCTCCCAAGAACATGAATCTATCAGGCTATCTCACAACCCTCCCACTACGACAAGGTACCACCTGTGTATCCTCTGTGACACGCGGTGCAGTGACATGTGGTATATCCTCTTGTACCAGTGGTACTAAAGAAGTGACTTCCCCTTTTAACTCCTCCAGAACAATTTTACTCTTGGGCTTGTGGCTCATCACATAGTCTTCCTCTAGAAATCTAGCGTTCGTGCTAACGATCACCCTCCGATCTCTAGGACTATAAAACAATTCACCCTTCGTTCCCCTGGGATAGCCAACGAACATGTGTACTTCTGTACGAGGTTCCAACTTACCAGCATCTACCTTCAGCACATGTGCTGGACTCCCCCATATCCGAATATGTCTTAGACTAGGCTTTCGCCCAGTCCACAACTCTGTGGGAGTAGAAGGCACTGATTTAGATGGTACCAAGTTCAGAATGTACACCGCCGTATCTAGAGCATATCCCCAGAATAAATCTGGCAAGTCAGAATAACTCATCATCGATCTAACCATCTTCATAAGAGTCCTATTCCTTCGCTCTGCTACACCGCTCTGTTGGGGTGTGCCAGGTGCAGTCAATTGGGATTGAATCCTAGCCTCTGATAAGTAGTTTCTAAACTCTCCCAATAGATACTCACCACCATGATCAGATCGTAGTGTCTTGATACTTTTACCTTGACGTTTCTCCACATTAGTCTTGAATTCTTTGAACTTGTCAAAGCATTCAGACTTGCGGCGCATCAGGTAAATGTATCGATATCTTGAGTAATCGTCTATAAAAGATACGAAATACTCAAAACCACCTCTAGCCTGGATAGACATAGGACCACACAAATCAGAATGAACCAATTCTAACACATCTTTGGCTTTATACCCCTTGGCCTTAAAAGGCCTCTTGGTCATCTTACCCTCCAAGCAAGATTCACAGGTTGGGAAATCCTCCACCACTAATGAACCCAAAGGTCCATTAGCTATCAATCTTTGAATTCTGCTTAGGTTAATGTGACCAAGCCTAAGATGCCAAAGATATGTTTGGTTCATCTTCGAAGGTTCTTTTCTCTTATTGGAATTAGAAGATGAGTTATTAACTTCAATTTGCATCGTGGGAGGTTTTGGTTCAACTGTGTACAAATTTCCTATCAATGCACCCGAAAAGATAATGTCCCTATTCCTTCTTATAACAACTCTATCATTAAAAGAAATAGAATATCCATCCATAAACAATTTAGAAACCGAAATTAAATTCTTTCTAAATAAGGGTACATAAAGGTAATTCTTAAGAACCAAAAGTTTATTTTTCTCAAAAGATAAATGAACATCTCCCACTGCAACAGCCGCCACCTTCGTGGCATCACCCAAGTACACGGTAATCTCCCCTTCAGCCAGTCATCTGGTTTCCTGGAACCCCTACAAAGTATTGCAGACATGATCAGTGGCTCCCGTATCTACACACCAGGTGCCGGTAGATAACACCACTAAACATGTTTCAACGACTAGACCAAAAGATATACCTTTGTTCTTGCGGTTGGGGCAGTCCTTCTTCCAGTGTCCAGTCTGCTTACAAGTGAAGAACTTGCCTTTCGGCTTCTTCACTCCTCCCTGAGTACCTCCCACTGCCTTCGCCCTGGTTTGTTTCTTCTTCTTCTTGCCTTTCGGCTTAGAAGTAGAAACCTTCTGGGTCACCACGGCATGTGCCTGAGCACTCTGACGAAATAGTCCCTCTGCTGCCTGGAGTTCTGTCAGATGTTCTGCCAACGAATACAACCTCTTGTTCATGTTGTAGTTGAGGCGAAACTGCTCAAAACTCCTAGGCAAAAACTTGAGTATGATATCGACTTGGGTTTCCCCATCGATCTCAGCTCCTAGCACCTCCAGCTCATTCAAATGAGCCATCATCTTGAGAACATGATCCCTTACGGGTGTTCCCTCGATCATGGTGGTCGTCATCAAGTTTCTCATGGCCTCTTGCCTCGTAGCCCGATTCTGGTGTCTGAAAAGCTCCTTGAGATTGAGCATCATATCATAAGCAGTGGACATGGCTTGATGCTAATGTTGTAGTACATTTGACATAGATGCCAAAATGTAACACCGCGTCATCTCATCGGCCTTGATCCACTTCTTATAGCTCTCTCTCTCCTTTTCCCCAGAATTATTTGCAGGCTTGGGAGGGCACTCTTCGAGGAGTACATATTTGTATTCCTTAGCAGTCAAGACAATGTTTAGATTCCTCATCCAATCTACATAGTTGGGTCCAGTAAGTTTGTTCTCTTTCAGTATCACAGCAAGTGGGTTGAAAGTCATTTTGAAAGAAAACCTAAGAATCACATAAATCAAAACATTAGATTTCAAAAAATTATTGATTCCTCAAACAATAAAATTTTAAAATCAACCAACACCTCAAAACACCGAGAATATCGTATGCCATGATAGTGTGGACGTATACGAATTCTACATTTGTAAGAGGAGGTTTTACCCATTAATTTTACTATCTTGTCAACCTAACTTTTTGACAAGTAAAATTAATAGTTGGTTCCTCTTTGGCCCTACAAATAAAAGCAGTGACTCCGATGGGGAGGATACTTATATTTGTATCTAAGTGTTCACCATTACTCGGTACCAAGGTAATTATCTCGAGTTATGTGTCTTACGATGGGCAAGTACACACGCTCCTTAATAATTTCCTATAACCATATTCGACCTAGTGATCCGCAAACAAACCCATCCAATATCGAGGAAGGCACTCAGAGCCGACCCGCAAGTTTGTTTGCATCACTTGTCAAATCGTAATGGAGGCCGTGGGAATTTATAAAAATATCCCTCTCCCACTTAGTAATTTGAAATTGAGGAATTTTCCTAGCCTACGACATGCATATCAAACAAAAAGAAATAAATATGAAAAATAAATTATTTTCCAACTATTATGGCTTTTGTCTTCAATATGACTCCCTTCGCATCGTCATCTCATCCGCTCCTCCTACGCCATGTACGAGCCATCCGGAGATCCGAGCCGAGACTAAAACCTATTTTTATTTACATCCATCAATCCTATACTCCACGAGGGAGTGTACATGAAATCTAGATCGAAAGTAAAATAAAATAAAGAGTGGCTAAATAATGTCGTATTTAATTTACAAAAACTAAATACTAGCCTCGTCAACCCCGAGGATTCAAGAAAATAAATATTTACACACATACAATCACACACACACACATATGGCCATAATAGTCGAATCTTATGTCTGCAACCAAAGAGTTAAACTACGCATATCCTACTATTATTTGGCACATATAATATATGAAAAATTGCATAAAAATTAACCGAATCCAAAACACACAAAACCAAAAACTTTGCCTCTGAAACCAATTGAAGGGTTTTGCTTATCGAGTCCGTGAGGGGAAACTTTGCTTCCCACTTCACCTCGATAGCTTGTCCATGGCGATCCCTTCAATATCCACGGATTAAAAAAAAATTTAATCCTAGACAAAAGGGATTGCCAAAACCACCAAGTCATCGTCGTGCTATTCGTTTAGAGAGGTCACTTGAACAAACTAGTTGTTCAAGCGACCATCCTCTATTCTACGAGTAGCCACGGAATAGACGATGTCCGGATCGCCAGTTTTCATGTTTATACTCGGGATCCAAGTATTATTTAGCCATTTACAGATTTATAACATGCTTATAATTGAAAAACAAATACAAGCAATAAACAAAAGAAGAAAGTAGAATAGGTATACCTCTCGATCTTCTAATGTATGACCTTCCTCCTTTTGGACGTCGTGTGGGCGACGATCTACCAAAAGTCGAAGCTCCTAGATCGAAAATTTTCCTTCCTTGCTCTTCCAAAGCAAGAGGAAGAATAGAAACAAGGTTTTTCTCCTCTCTAGAAACAACCAACAAGGAACTAAAAGTATCCTTGCCGCCGGCCAATTAGGTGAAGGAGAAGATGGTGGAAAACAACCAAGATACCAAGGGAAGACCTATATCTTGTTTCCACCACCTTAGGAGAAGGAGAAGGGAGCTTTTGGGCGCCGGCCAAGGCTAGAAAAGAGGCTGGAGAGGTGCTGGACGTTGGCCAAAAGAGGAAGAAGAAGAGAAGAATACCTTCCTTATTTGGTGCCACCCTTGCCTCCAAACCCTAATCCTAATCCTATCTCAACTAGGATTCCTCTTCCTTGCCGCCCAAAAACCCTAGCTCTCATATATTATCCCACGCCAACTCCCTTGACATCCTTTTATAGAGTTAGGGATAAGTCATGAATTAATCTCATCCATTGGTTCTAGGGATTTAATCTCAATCGTCGGATCTAGAGATTTAATCTCAACCGTCGGATCTTAGAGATTTAATCTCTACCTATGGATCTTAGAGTTTTGTTTCTATCCATTGGATCTAAGCTTCATGAGGTGTTAATAGGCTACATTAGGGACCATGAGAAGTAGTTGAGTCTTGGCCACCCATGGATCAAGCCAACATAAAGTCTGATCCACTAATGATGATCCAATCCACTAAAGGTTCATCATTGATCTACCTCACCAACCCCGATATGATAATATGGGCTCCATATATTATTTGTACATTTTCTCCCCACGTTTAAGATCTCGAATCTCCGTCGATTAATTAATTTACTGACCATTAATTAATCAGCATCTAACTCCTTGAGTAGTACCACTCAACCTTTTCATCATGCCGGACCAAGTCCACCTGCAGGGTTTACATGATGAACCTTATGAATTCCTCAAGGGGACATCATCATCCTAATATATAGGACACGGTTTCCTCCTATAATTAACGGCACACCATATAAATAATATCATCTCCCAACTTAACGAGCCTATCGATTTAATCTATAAATCTCGCCCATTGGTAAATCAAAGAGATGAGTACTAAGTATATGTGCTCATTATTATATCGGGATTAAGAGCATGTACTAAATAATATCTGAGGTCCGATTCCATTATGTAGTCAGCTATAAATCGAATCACCTCTAAGTCGGTCCTGCTCAATACACACAAAGTGCACTAGTGTGATTCTATGGTCAAGACAAACCAATACCAAATCACACTACAATCATTCCGATGGTTTGTCCAAAGTCATCTTGGTTGTGAGCCTTTGCTTATACTTTTCAATGGGCCGATAACATGGTCTCCTGTGTGACACCACACACCATGTTATCTACAATGTAAAGTATTAGACAATATTGCATAACCATAAAAATATGCAAACAATGATCATGTGATTCTTATTCCAAAATAAAGATGTTCATATAAAAGATAGACTTTTCAGTATACATCCTTACACGATTTACTCTATAAATCTCGCTCATTGGTAAATCAAAAAAATGAATATTAAGTATATGTGCCCGTTATTATATCGGGATTAAGAGTATATACAACATAATATCTGAGGTCCGATTCGATTATGTAGTCAGCAATAAATCGAATCACCTCTAAATCGGTCCTGCTCATTACACACAAAGTGTACTAGTGTAATTCTATGGTCAAGACAAACCAATACCAAATTACACTACAACCACACCAATGATTTGTCCATAACCATCTCAGTTGTGAGCCTTTACTTATACTTTACAAGGAACTGATAACATGATCTCCCGTGTGACACCACACACCATGTTATCTACAATGTAATGTATTAGACAATATGCATAACCATAAATACACAAACAATGATCATGTGATTCTTATTTCAAAATAAAGATGTTCATACAAAAGATAGACTTTTCAGTATACATCCCAACAAATCCATATGAGCAGCAATAGACAAGAGAATCCTGATAGACTTAAGCATGGCTACCACTGAAAAAGTCTCCTCATGATCGATACCCTCTTTCTGAGTATACCCTTTCGCAACAAGCCTTGCTTTGAAGGTCTCAACCTTCTCGTCTGTTCCTCTCTTTCTTTTGTAGATCCACTTGCATCCAATGGTTTTTACACCATTTGGTGGTTCTACTAGCTCCCATACCTGATTTGAATCCATAGATTCTATCTCAAAATTCATCGCTCTTTGCCAAGATACCACATTTTTATCTTGGATTGCCTCGTCATATGTCCAGGGATCAGGTTCATGTTCACCATGGATCAAATTAGAAGATTCTCCCAAGAACATAAATCTCTCAAGTTGTCTAACAACCCTCCCACTACGATGAGGTATCACCTTTATGTCCTCTGTGACACATGGTGCAGTCACTTGTGGTATGTCCTATTGTACCATTGGTACCGAAGTAGGGACTTCCCTTCTCAACTCCTCCAGATCGATCCTGCTCACGGGCTTGTGGTTCATCACATAGTCTTCCTCTAAATATCGGGCATTCGTGCTAACGATCACCCTCTGATCTCTAGGACTATAGAACAGACCACCTTTCGTTCCTCTGGGATAGCCTACGAACAGTCGTACTTCTGTACGAGGTTCCAACTTACCAGCATCTCTCTTCAGCACATGTGTTGGACTACCTGAAATCTGAATATGTCTCAGACTAGGCTTTCGTCCAATCCACAATTCTGTGGGTGTAGAAGGTACTAATTTAGATGGTACCAAGTTCAAAATGTACATTGTCGTATCCAAAGCATACCCCCAGAACGAATCTAGTAACTCAGAATAACTCATCATTGATATAACCATCTCCATTCTGTTGGGGTGTGCCAGGTGCAGATAGTTGGGATTGAATCCCAGCCTCTGATAAGTAACTCCTAAATTCTCCCAAGTGGTACTCACCACCACGATCAGATCGTAGTGTCTTGATACTTTTACCTTGACGTTTCTCCACATCATCCTTGAATTCTTTGAACCTGTCAAAGCATTCAGACTTGCGGCGCATCAAGTAAATGTATCCACATCTTGGATAATTATCTATAAAAGAGACGAAATATTCAAAACGACCTCTAGCCTCGATAGACATAGGACTACACAAATCAGAATGAACCAATTCCAACACATCTTTAGCTCTATACCCCTTTGCCTTAAAAGGCATCTTGGTCATCTTACCATCCAAGCAAGATTCGCAGGTTGGGAAATCTTCCACTACTAATGAACCTAGAGGTCCATCAGCTATCAACCTTTGAATTCTACTAAGGTTAATATGACCTAACCTTAGATGCCAAAGATATGTTTTGTTCACTTTCGAAGGTTCTTTTCTCTTATTAGATTTAGAAGATGAGTTATTTACTTCTATTTGCATCGTGGGAGTTTTTGGTTCAAGAGTGTACAAATTTCCTACTAATGCACCAGAATAGATAATCTCCCTATTCCTTTTTATAACAACTCTGTCATTAAAAGAAATAGAATATCCATCCAAAAACAATTTAGAAACTAAAATTAAATTCTTTCTAAAGGAAGGTACATAAAGGAAATTTCTCAGAACCAAAAATTTATTCCTATCAAAAGATAAATAAACATCTCCCACTGCAATAGTCGCCACCTATACAGTATTGCCCATGTAGACGCTAATCTCCCCCTCAACTAGTCGTCTCGTTTCCTAGAACCCCTACAAAGAGTTGCAGACATGATCAGTGGCTCCCATATCTACACACCAGGTACCGGTAGATAACACCGCTAAACATATTTCAATGACTAAACCAAAAGATATACCTTTATTCTGTTTACGGTTGGGACAATCCGCCTTACAATGTCCAATCTGCTTGCAAGCGAAGCACTTGTCTTTCGGCTTCTTCACTCCTCCTTGAGATCCTCCTACCACCTTTGTTGCGTCTTATTTCTTCTTCTTCTTGCCTTTCGGCTTAGAAGTAGAAACCTTCTAAGCAACCAAAACCTGAGAACTCTGACAAAAAAGTCCCTTCGTCGCCTAGAGTTCTGTCAGAAGCTCCGCCATCGAATACAACCTCTTATTCATGTTGTAGTTGAGGCGAAACTGCTCAAAACTCTTAGGTAGAGATTAGAGAATGATATCGACCTGGGTTTCCCCATCGATCTCAGCTCCAAGGACTTTCAGCTCATTCAAATGAGCCATCATCTTGAGAACATGATCCCTCACAGGTGTTCCCTCAACCATGGTGGTCGCCATTAAGTTTCTCATGGCTTCCTGCCTAGCAGCCCGATTCTGGTGTCCGAAAAGTTCTTTGAGATTGAGCATCATGTCATAAGAAGAAGTCATGGCCTGATGCTGATGTTGCAATACATTTGACATAAAAGCGAAAATGTAACACCGCGCCATCTCATCATCCTTGATCCACTTCTTATAACTCTCTTTCTCCTTTTCCCCAAAATCATTCGTAGGCTTAGGAGGACACTCCTTGAGGAGTACATCTTTGTACTCCTCAACAATTAAGGCAATATCTAGATTCCTTTTCCAATCAACATAATTGGGTCAAGTAAGTTTGTTTTCCTTTAGTATTACAGCAAGTGGGTTGAAAGTCATTTTGAAGAAACCTGAGAATCACATAGATAAAAAACATTTAGATTTAAAAAAATTATTGATTCCTCAAAAAATAAAATTTTAAAATCAACCAATACCTCAAAACACCGAGAATATTATATGCCACGATAGTATGGGCGTATACGAATTCTACATTTGTAAGTGGAGGTTTTACCCATTAATTTTATTATCCTATCAACCTTATTTTTTGACAAATAAAATTAATAGTTGGTTTCTTTTCAACCCTACAAATAAAAGCAGTGACTCCGATGGAGAGGATATTCTTATTTGCATCTAAGTGTTCACCATTACCCGATACTAAGGTAATTATCTCGGATTATGTGCCTTCCGATGGGGAAGTACACACGCTCCTAAATAATTTCCTATAATCATATTTGACCTAGTAATCCGCAAAACAAACTCATCTGATGGGGAGGCACTCAAAGTCAATGCACAAGTTTGTTCGCATCACATGTCAAATTGTAATGGAAGCCACAGGAATTTTAAAAAAAATACCCCTCTCCCACTTAGTAATTTAAAATTGAAGAATTTTAACTATGCAACCACAACAAGCATATAAATCAAAAGCAATAAATATAAAAAACAAATTTTTCAACTATTATGGCTTTTGTTCTCCAATATGCCTCCAGTCATGTTTGCACCTCGTCCGCTCCTCCCTACGCCATGTACAAGCCATCCGGAGATCCAAGCCGAGAAAAATTATTTTAATTTACATCCATCGATCCTATACTCCAAAAAGAAGTGTACATGAAATCTAGATCGAAAGTAAACTAAAATAAAAGAGTGGCTAAACAATGTCATACTTAATTACAAAAATTAAATACTAGCCTTGTCAACCCCGAGGATTTAAATAATATTACAATTACACACATACACACACACATATGGCCATAATAGTTGGATCTTATGTCTGCAACCAAAAAGTTAGCCAATGCACATCCTACTATTATCCGGCACACATAATATATGATAAGTGCATAAAAGTAAACGAATCCTAAACACACAAAATCGGAAACCGTGACTCTGATACCACTTTAAGGGAATTGCTTCCCGCTTCGGTCGCTTGTGCATGGAGATCCAATCATACGTCCCTGGATAAAAAAAATTAATCCGAATGAAGATAGATCACCCAAGCAACCGATCCATCATCGTGCTATTCGATTCGAGTGGTCTCTTAAACAAACTTGTTGTTCAAGCAACCTAACTCTTTTTCTCGATTAACCGCGGAATAGATGATGTACGGATCGCCGGTTTTTGTGTTTATCTTCGGAGCCTAAGTAAATTAACCACATACATGATACAAAAGAACTAAAATCAAAACAAACAAGATTATACCTCTTGTTTACCTCTTGATCTTTTTTCGTATGACCTATCCTCTTCTTGGACGTCGTGTGGGTGACAATCTACCAAGAAACGAAGCCCTCTAGATCACGTTCTTCCCTTCCTTGCTCGCTCCGAACAAAGGGAAGAATATCAAACACTTCTTCTCCTATCTAGAGCCGACCACCAAGCCACCAAACTTGATTGTTGCCGCCGGACAAGGAGAGGAAGAAAGAAGAAGTGGGCACCGGCCAAGAGGGAAGCTCTTGTCGTCACCAGCCAAAAGAGAAGGGGAGGAAGAAGCGTTGGACAAGAGAGGAAGAAGAGAGGCTAAACCCTAATCCTCTTGCCGTCGACCCTTGGACTTGGAAAAGAGGTGCCGCCTAAAGCAATGAGGAAGAAGAACCCTAATGCCTTGCCGCCCAAGCCTCTCCCTAAACCCTAGAATCCAAATTCTTAGTTGCTGCCCAAGCCTCCTATACTCCTTATATAGATTTCTCCCAAGCCTCCTTTTAATCGTGTCTGTTGGATCTAGGCTTCATGAGGGTTTTAATAGACTACAATAGGGACCATGAGGAGGAGTTGGATCTTGGCCACCCAATGGATCTGACCCACATAAAATCCGATTCATTAATGATAATCCATTCCACTAAAGGATTATCATTGATCTACCTCACCAACCCCCATAATTAAATATGGGCTCCATATATTAATTGTACAAATATCTCCCCGTGTTTCAGATATCGAATGTCCGTTAATTAATTAATTTACTGACAATTAATTAATCAACATCTAACTCCATGAGTAGTACCACTCAACCTTATCATCATGTAGGACCAAGTCTACCTGTAGGATTTACATGATGATACATATGAGCTCCTCAAGGGGAAATCATCATCCTAATATATAGGATACGATTTCCTCCTATAATCAATGGTACACCATGCAAATAATATTATTTCCTAACTTACCGAGCCTATCGATTTAATCATTAAATCTCACCCATTGGTAAATCAAAGAAATAAATATTAAGTACATGTGTCCGTTATTATATCGGGATTAAGAGCATGTACACCATAATATCTGAGGTCTAATCCAATTATGTAGTCAGCAATAAATTGAATCACCTCTAAGTCGGTCCTACTCAATACACACAAAGTGTACTAGTGTAATTCTATGGTCAAGACAAACCAATACCAAATTACACTACAACCATACCAATAGTTTGTTCAAAACCATCTTGGTTGTGAGCCTTTACTTATACTCTACAAGGAACTGATAACATGATCTTATGTGTGACACCACACACCATGTTATCTACAATGTAATGCATCAGACAATATGCATAACCATAAAATGCATACAATGATCATGTGATTCTTATTTCAAAAATAAATATGTTCATACAAAGGCTAGACTTTCAGTATACATCCCAACACATAAAAGCAATTGTCCAGTTCTAAGACAAGTCCTATAGCGTGTTTTAATAAATATGTTCCGATGGCGAGTGCATCAACCTTTGCTCCATTCCCAACATGTAAATTTGACTCTCCCTTGATAAGTCTTCTTCTATTCCTTAGTCCATGTATGTTATTACATACATGTGAACCACACCCAGTATCCAATACCCAAGTGTCTAAGAAAATATAATGACAATCAATAACGAAGATATCTGAAGAAGATGGGGCATCAAGTGTCTTATTCTTCTTCACGTACTTAAGATAAATCTTGCAGTTTCTTCGCCAATGACCCTCATTGCCGCAATGATGGCAAGTGCCCTTTTGAGCTAGTTTTGCCTTCCTTGCCTTCTTCTTCCCCTTGTGTTGTTCCATTGATTTTATCTTAGAATCTTTCTTTGAGGAATCAACTAAAAGCACTGTCCCCTACTCATGCTTCACAGAAGGCTCCACAGTCTTCAGCATAGTACCACAGATGAGGCTTCATGCATCTCAGAGATGAAGAGGATCTTGGAGACTTCGAACCTTTCGGATCTCACTTGCTCATCATACAACTCATAAAGATGAAAGACTATGGTATGAGCATCCATATGCTCATACTACTTCTGTAGCTCGGGTACCATCACGGCTAGCACGATGTAACTTACTGGTTTAGAATCACTCACATGTTTCTGATGGGCCAACAATTGGTCCGGAGTTGTGTCATCACTAGGACAGGTGGGAAGAGGCGCTTTGAGTACATACGCAAGCTTTTCAGCCTCGAGAACAATTCTCAAGTTTCTAATCCAGTCCAAGAAGTTTGACCCAGTCAATTTATTCGAATCCAAAATATAGCACAAATTCAAAGACATCATGATCAAGCGATTGACCTAGAAATACATATCGAGCATATATGAGAAAGATGATTTAAAATGCATCCACATACATTTACAAAATCCCATTCATTTTTTTTCGAATTCAAAAACCCTCAAAATCAATTCGGGAGATCGTAGGTCCATCTTCAAATGGGTTGATATCCAACAAAGATAAGAACAACCTTGAAGAGAGTCCAACAAGACATTCTTAGCTACGATGGTAGGTATCAAGTATATCAATTTCATATCACATATATGCAACTATCGCAATGTGCTATCAACTAATTGAATGTTCACACATACATTGGGTTGTTAACACATTAACAAGTATGCATCATATACATAGCACCCAACTTCACCTCCCTTCACATCGACTTTGGAGTGAGTCTAATAAATCGATGCTCTAAGTTAGAGTCGACCAATTAATTGCGAAATAGTTTTAATATGGTTAGAGAGCATTCAACCAATTATCTAGGCTTGGAGTGAGTCCAACAATCCAAACTAACAATTGACCTCTGACTCTTATCATATTAGTGTTAAACTATTCCAATGATTTGAACATGTTCAGGTTCAAGCTGGGCTTGGAGTGAGTCCAACAACCCAAACAAGAAACGAAACTCTGGTTCTAACCATATTAATGGAAGGTGTTGGTTTTAATATTGTGTAAGGGTTCTCAAGTCTCATCCTCTTTTTCATGCAAATAACTATTATCTACATGGAATGACACACATGACATACATCTACATGTCACGACACATATGACATAATGTTATGCATCTAATGCAATTACATGGCATACAATTATGACATGTACAAATAGTTTCCTTATTTGTCATAACTAATTTTGGAAATAAAATATGTTCGAGATTCGATTTCTTAAATCAAATCTTGATTAAATTAGGAAATAAATTTCCAAATCTAATCACATATTTTATTTATGGAAAAAATTAATTAAGGAAATTCAAATTTAATTTAGGAAACAAATTTCCTAAATTATAATTTCCTAATCACATTATAAAATTTCCAATTTGAATTTCTTTAATAATTAAAATTTTTCATAATTATTTCTAAACTTTCCAAAAGTAGAAAATTTCCAAAAATACAATTATGACTATCACAAAACAATTTTACGATTATGTCGGAACACAGTCGACCTCTGATACCACTGTTGGATTTCCCCAGCAGCCCGATGTGGGTGTGTGTTCGAACACGTTTCGCAAACGTGCACACAACGGAAGCAAAAAACAAGTAATAACTAACTTATTACAACACACACACCACATGTATGCAAGGATACATCAAGTGTAGACATAATCGTCATTTCAAATTTTGTAATAAAGGAAAACTACTCTAGGTATATCTGACGAATTACGTGAAGCGGGAATGACATCAACCAAGCGACCCTTACGAGTTTCGCCTCTATCCGTATTCACGTCGAGTATCGTCGGGATAGCTTCAACAAACTACGAGCCCCATCTTCACAAGAGTTACTAGCCTCGCATCGAAGACGTTGTGATCTGAGAGACGATCACAATCTGAATCAAAATTGAATCCAAAAAGGAGTTTCACGAACTCGCTTCTCAGAAGTGGTTTTCGTCAATCAATTGACGAAACCTTGGTCCTCCACCAAAGGAGATTGTCGGAGATCAAATCCTTGACAAGTAGGTCGCTGTTGGAGCACAAAATGTCGACCAAATGACCTCTCCATGAAGAGGACAGCAAGCGGTCCATAACTGGATAGCTTATTTTGGTGGAGGAGATGGTCGACCAAACAAGTGGTCGGCTGCTCCTTGGTCACCGACAGCCATGGGAGGTTGGTCGGCGGCTGAGGATGGCCAGAAGGATGCTAATTGTTGGTGGTTGGCCAACGACAAGGAGAAGGGGCAGCCACAACAAGTTGGGCGGCTCTAATGGGTTGGGCGGCAAGGAGCAAAGAGAGAAAAAGAATGGAAAAAATGGCTAGGGTTTCCAAAACCTAAGTCATTCATTAATTACAAAACCCTTAAGCCATGTTTTTTTATAGAACATATTCTCCTAACAGTTATTGGTTCATAACCAAAATTCGTTAACCCTCTCCAATAACTTAAGTTAAAATAAATCAAACCGTGTTGTTCTATTTTAAATTAAAATGAACCGAACTAATTTCAGTTCATTCGTTTAAAACAAACCAAACCCCTTTGGTTTATTTTCCACCATTAGATGAGAACCAAACCAATTTGGTTCATCCATCATGTCTTCATAAGACTCGGCCCATCCACGCTTCCGTTGCGACTGAAACAATTTCATGCTCGCTCTTTGTTTGGTCCAACCAAACCATGTCTCTCTCGATTTGAGAATTCTATTCTCATGCTCATTTTAAATCCTTCGGATTACACTCGTAGTGCTTATGACCAAATAGGTTACCAGTTTATGTTGGCCTTCTATAATTAACCATTAATTATAGAATGATCATGAGTGGCACCTAGTAGTACATCATGATCCTCAATTACCTAGAAAATCAACAGTTGATCCCAGAATGCTTCTGAAACCCTTCAGTAGCTACAGTGAAACGTGGTTTGTTCCCTTCACTCATCTTATACCCACTTGGTTCAGGACATGGTCTGTGTCAGTCCCCACTAGGCTTACCACATCACACCTAGCCCAAGTATTACTTCCTCATCCTCTGAATTCTAGTTACTGCACATGTATCCAAGAGTATCATACTCTAAACATGTAATGCTTTGGCCAAAGACTTTAGTAACAATCCGACGAGACGCCATAGGGTATACATCTCCTCACAAGGACTGGTGAATTCTTTATAGGCTATTCAAACATCTTCGGCTACTTCGACTTATACCCAATGATCCTGGGTCCACATCTCCTCGGAGATGCTTGCTTAAGATGTCAAAGCATAAGTCTACATGACCAAGATGACTTGAATATCGCAAATCAAAGGAACATCGCACTTAAACTGCAGTAAGAACTTCATTGACATATCCATATATGTAGAGCATCATATGAAGTCTTACAGCTAGTCACTTTGATGAACTACTTACCATAACTAGCATCCACGTTCAACTCCGGATATCTCAATGTCTCCAGCCATTGAGAAACAGTTGCTTGGATAAACCAAAGAGTATGACTCATGCTAGTCTCAACAGAATTGATGGCGTTTGAATCCATCAATTCATCGACTAGAGATAATTTTAATACATCACAATTACACATGTAGCAATACTTACTACTTGTGATCCAATCACAAATTCTCTCACGCTGTGAATCGTATTGCGGAAATTCAGCAAATCAGTTTAAGATCCAATCAAATATATGAAAACATATATACTCAAATAGTGAATCTTCATTTATCAAATAAATGGTACAACCATAAGGCAATTGCCTTAGTACATATCTCATATATCACTAACACATATACCACACAATAACACATACAACATAAAGGAACAATACTATATCTGTAATCAACACACTACTATATGAACAACATATAAACAAGTACATAAACGAACCTGGTCCATCCTATACCACAACATGATGTTGATCAAATGTGTACAATAGTCTGATCCAACTCGTACACTATGCTCCACGCACAACAGTATAGAATATGCAAATAATATGCACAATGATGAACAAACATATGCTGTAAGCATAGCTCAAACAAATGCAACATCGCAACAAGCATATATATATAGACTATATCTATATATACTGATCACATATATATATATATATATATATATATATATATATATATATATATATATATATATATATATATATATATATATATGCACACCCCACTCGTGACCACGACCCCAGTGTGGCCTAGGTTATTGGTGTAATCGGCCCAGGTCACGATTGACCAAACTTGAGTTTGACTCGAGCAATGTTTTGATGTTCAACAAAAACATATGACAATGTGATTGTCATGGTAAAGTCCAAGTCATGGGTACTTAGCATGGAAAGTCCAAGTGGGACACTTGGCATTGGGAAAGTTCAAGTCTTGAGTACTTTGCATGTAATGTCCAAGCATGGGTCTTAGCAACGAAAAGTCCAAGCATGGGTCTTGGCAAAGGAAAGTCCAAGCATGGGTCTTGGCAAGGAAAGTCAAACATGGGTTGGCAAGGGAAAGTCCAAGCTTGAGTCTTGGCATTTGGAAAGTCAAAGGGGAATATTGGTGGCGTAAAGTACAAGCGGGAGTCTAGCGGCATAAGTCCAATGGTTGGCGGCGTAAAGTCCAAGCAGGAGTCTTGCAGCGTAAGCTCAATGTGCCTTGGCGGTGTAGATATCGTTAGCATGACAATAGCCAATGGAAGTACCTAAAGGCTAGCGTATGGATGAACAAGCTATGGATGACTTGGCTGATAGGCACGAGGCTGACGGAGATGGCTTGAAGGCTTAGGTCTAGGCTACGGGTGGTCTAGCAAGTATGGGGGCACCATACTTGAGTTAAAATCTTATGTTTGATGTGTATCAGTCGACTGGGACTATGGTCAGTCGACTGATAGGAGTCAACTAGGGTTTGACTGCGGGAAGTGCCCTGGCAGCCGACTGCCAGAGTTGGGTAATCGATTGCTAGCTTGATCAGTCGACTAATGGTTGGGATTTTGAGCACAGTAGGCTCTCCAATCAAGTGATCGGCTCGAACACTCGACTGATTGAGCCATCAGTCAACTGATGGGTATGATCAATCGACTGATGGTCTATTCGTTGGAACTTATCCAACATGGCACATGTCATTGTCTCACAATGGCTATAGGGGAAGTCGACTGATGGTCCCGATCAGTCGATTGCTAGGTAAAAATCAGCCCGAATGTAGGTTATAAAAGCAGATCATGGTGGAGATTTTTTCTATGATTCTCTTGGGTGATTTGGAGGAGAATAGTTAGTGTTTTCCAGTCCTTCAAGGCTAGTCCAAGGCAACCAAAGATCAAGCAATCAAAAGAGCATTTGTAAAGTTTTCTTTACATAGATTGTTGTATTCATTATTGTATTTGCTTGTATTCTTATTATATTACTTTTGTAATCATTGTAAGAGGTTTCTCCACCTCCGGATTGTTCCGCGAATGAGTTATTGAGTAGTGGTGTGTGATTGGCATCACTAGGGCTCTTACGAGCCCAATCCGTGGAGTAGGAACCATTCGGTTCCGAACCACGTTACATCTTGTGTTGTGATTGTTCTTGTATTTATTTTCATTGTATATTTTATATTTCTGCTGCGTATTAATGTTTTGTAGCAAGCACGATCGAACAATAATCCATCGACAAGCGACGACACTATTCACCCCCCCCCTCTAGCGGTCATGAACGTCCCTACAATTAGTATCAGAGCGGGTTGCTCTTCACCGGCTTCACATCCGAGGGAGCACGCTAGAGGGAAGAAGATGGAATTTCAAGAGACTTTAGGATGGGACATCAACACACTGGTGCCTCACAATTTCTATGGACAAAAAGGATTCAACCAATGGAGGGCATGGATCAAAGAATTCATTATGATGAAGGACTTCGAAGATTGGTCCGCCTTGATAGAAGGGTTTGAATTTCCAAGAGGACCAAAAGGAGGATTCCTCAAGATGAAGAAGTGGACCGAGGAACAACTCCAAGAGTTTGAGAAAAATCAAAAGGTAATAAAATTTTTGGTTGAATTAATACCTAACAATGTTGTGTCCAAGTTAGGTGAATACAAGGATGCAAAGGAATTTTGGAGTGAATTAGCTAAGTTCCATGAAGACCCATCACCGGCTCAAGAAGAGGAGGCCGAAGAAGAAAGCTCTTCCTCACAAGCAAGTGAGAATTCGAAAATTGATAGAGAATCAACATCCGGATCTGAATCGGAAGAGGAAGAAGTGAAAAAGGCCTCCACCTCTAGGATTGAGAGAGAGGAGAGACCATCTTCAATACCAGAGCCAACTCAAGATGAACCTTCTACCTTCGGTCGAGAAGATAAAGAAGCCCAAACATCCACCGATGACCTAGGTAACTCAAACATTGTACTCAAAATTAAAAATCATATAATATGTTTTGAGTGTAGGGAGCAAGAACACTACAAGAGTAAGTGACCTAAAAGGGTCAAGAAGGCTCCACCGGTGCCAAAGATCAAGGAGACCGGAGCCTCAACCATCAAGAGCAAGGAGCTCATAGTGAAGGTTGAAGCTTCGCTTCTCACTTTGCTTCGGTCGCTTGTGCATGGCAATCCTATCTTGCATCCCGGATAAAAAAATTTAATCCGGACGAAGATGGATTACCCAAGAAACCGATCCATCATCGTGCTATTCGATTTGAGTGGTCGCTTGAACAAACTTATTGTTCAAGCAACCTAACTCTTTTCCTCGATTAGCCGCGGAATAGATGATGTACAGATCACCGGATTTTGCATTTATCTTCGATGTCCATGATCATACAATTATAATCCAATTACATAAAATAAGAAAGTAACCTAAACAAGAATTATACCTCTTGTTTACCTCTTGATCTTCTATTGTATGACCTATCCTCTTCTTGGACGTCGTGTGGGCGATAATCCTCCAAGAATCGAAGCCTCCTAGATCTCATATCTTCCCTTCCTTGCTCGCTCTGAACAAGGGAAGATGACCAAACTCTTCTTCTCCTATCTAGTGCCGACCACAAAGCCTCCTAGCTTGGTTGTTGCCGTCGGCCAAGGAGAGGAAGAAGGAGAGGTGGGCGCTGGCCAAGAGATGAACTCTTGTTGCCGCCGGCCAAGGAGAAGTAGAGGAAGAAGAACCGCCAGCCTTTGCTTCAAGGAAGGAGCACTGGCCCTAAAGAGATGAAGAAGAGGCGTCAGCCAAACCTTAGGAATAGAGGAAAACTAAAACCCTAAACCTCCTTGTTGGGAAAATTTTTGGATCTGATGTTCACAACATCGCGGGAGAATACTTCCCACAACCACAGCGGAAACAATAATTATAAACTGGATCCCACCAGAGATTCATGCAAAACTATATAAGTCATTTCATACCTACTTTTCTAGATCTTATCTAAAAGGAGAAGTATACCTTCGGTGTGTGCCCTTCACAATCCCACTTTTCCAAACGCTGTCGGATCTCAATACGGTAAGGCGGATCTCAATAAGGTAAGGATAATCGTATCTCTAAGGTATCCACACTGACACCCACCCTTTTTGGAGTCACATTGTGCTAGAAACCCCTAGCGAAACACCAAGACCACTTTGGAAGAAGAAGGAGAGGAAGGAGAGGGATGAGAGAACTCTTCTCTTGGCTTACATGTTCAATAACTTAGCCTCTATTTGCTTTGCACGTTCAAAACATCTTAAGCCATAGCAACCCTTGCCTTAAATTCTCATTAAGAAGACTCTTAATCTCCTAATGAATACCATGACCCTTGGTATTCTTCTTCATCATGAATACCAAGGCCCTTGGTATTCCCATGCATGATTAATCACATTAATCATGCATGATGATGATGAATCATCTTCCATGGTTCAACTTGAGTCTAACTCAAGTTTAACTAGTTTGAGTCTAACTCAAGTCTTGGTCATATGCTTAATTGTTTTTTTAGTCCAACTAAAAGAAATCATCTCCAAAACAAAATGTCATTTGTGTGTGACCCTATAGGCTCTTGTAACATTGGCAATGTATCTAAAACTATTTTAGATACATAAGCAATGAGCGACATCCAGCAATACATCATTGCTACCCAAGCTACAAGATCATCAAGATCTGACAACCTTTCCGTGACTATTATCATGTATGATGGTATCTTTTTATCTCTGATATCTTAGATCGATCAATGAGGCATAGACCGTGTCATCCCCTAATCGATCTTTATGTTTCTTGATCCCCAAGTAGACTCACTCAAACAAATGAGCTCAATATCTCATATTGACTCATTGGAGCATGACCTTGCATTTCGTGGTCCTACTCTATCAAGAGGCCAAAGATATCACTCCCGTCATATGGAAGGGATAGATCTCATCTACATCACTCACATCCCTCCGCATAATTCATTACATACCCAGTAATCAATGTTATAGTGCACCCTATTACGGGTAACGTTAGACGATACCAAAGTACATAACTCCTTATGTAGGGAATCGTAGTGACTTTAAGTCTAAGGACTATTCATACCAATAGTCACATGAGAAAGTATATGACACTCATATAATGATCCATGACACTTTCTCATGGCAGGTCAATTTAGTATATATATTCTCTAATATATATACTCATGTGTCGATGTGATATCACATATCCATGACTTGTGAGATCAAGTCATCCATTGACCTATATGCTAGTCTCAATGTTTTAATATTGCCCTTGTCTATTAATACTTGACTAGGAATATTAAGAATAGTATTCACTACAGCTTCTCATAATCAATTCTACCAATTGATATATAGTAGATTATAACCTCATATTCACGGGCATTATTATATTTATTTTAGCTGGCACATGCATAAAGTAATATAATAAACAATCTTTGTCTTTTATTAATGAAATATGATACACATGATTCCTAATCAATCATCTCATTAATGGTACTAAGGGCTGACACTAACAATCCTCCACCACTTGTCGCCGCCCAAGCCAATTCCAAACCTTAAAGCTTCTTCTTTCCTTGCCGCCCAAGCCTTGGAAGCAAACCCTAGCATCCAAAAAACTTATGTTGCCGCCCAAGCCTTGGAACCTTATTTATAGATCTCTCCCAAGCCTCCTTTTAATAGTGTCCATTGGGTCTAGGCTTCGTGAGGGTTTTAATAGGCTACAATAGGGAATATGTGGAGGAGTTGGATCTTGGCCACCCAATGGATCCAAAACCGATCCATTAATGATGATTCATTCCACTAAAGTTATCATCATTGATCTACCTCACCAACCCCATAATTATATATGGGCTCCACATATTAATTGTACAAATATCTCCTTGTATTTAAGATATCAAATGTCCGTTAATTAATTAATTTACTGATAATTAATTAATTAACATCTAACTCCATGAGTAGTACCACTCAACCTTATCATCATGCTAGACCAAGTCCACCTGCAGGATTTACATGATGATCCTTATGAGCTAGCTCCTCAAGGGGACATCATCATCCTAATACATAGGACATTGTTTTCTCCTATAATCAACGGCACACTATGTGAATAATATTATTTTCCAACTTACCGGGCCTATCGATTTAACCCATAAATCTCTCCCATTGGAAAATCAAAGAAATAAATATTAAGTATATGTGTCTGTTATTATATCGGGATTAAGAGCATGTACATCATAATATCCGAGGTCTAATTCAATTATGTAGTCAGCAATAAATTGAATCACCTCTAAATCGGTCCTGCTCAATACACACAGTGTACTAGTGTAATTCTATGGTCAAGATAAACTAATACCAAATTACACTACAACTATGCCAATGGTTTGTCCAAAACCATCTTAGTTGCGAGCCTTTACTTATACTCTACAAGGAACTGATAACATGATCTTCTGTACAACACCACACACCATGTTATCTACAATGTAAAGTATTAGACAATTTGCATAACTATAAGTATGAAAACAATGATCATGTGATTCTTATTCCAAAATGAAGATGTTCATACAAAGGCTAGCCTTTCAGTATACATCCCAACAATCCCCCACTTATACTAAAAGACTATACTGCCATCAAACTATCATACATCTGATTCTCATTCCCTCCACATGCATATCAAAAGCTCTCGCTGGAAGGGCCTTAGTGAAAGGATCTGCCAAGTTATCCTCTGATGCAATCTTGGCGACAACAACTTCTCGCTTTACGATCTCTCGTATCAGGTGGTACTTGCGCTCTATGTGTTTACTTGTCTTATGGGCTCGTAGTTCCTTCGAATTTTAACTGCACTACTATTATCACAATAAATTGTGATAGTTTTGGGCAAACCAGGAATCATATCCATGTCCATCAAGAAGTTCCTGAGCCATACAACTTCTTTGGCTGCCTCAAAGGCTGTCACATACTCAGCTTCCATGGTGGAGTGCGCCACGTATTTTTGCTTGACACTCCTTCATATAATGGCTTCACCTCTCAAAGTAAACACAAAACCCGAGGTAGACTTACTGTTATCCCTATCTAATTGGAAGTCATAATCTGTGTAACCCACAGGGAATAATTGGTCTATCTGGTACACCAGCATATAATCCCTAGTCCTTCTTAGGTACTTCAATATATGATTTACCGCAGTCCAATGTCCCTATCCTAGATTACTCTGATATCTACTAACCATGCCCACGACAAAGCAGATATCCGACCTCGTACATAACATAGCATACATAAGGCTTCCTATCGTTGAAGCATAAGGAACCGCCTTCATCTCCTCTATCTCCTTTGATGTTCTAGGACACATCTCTTTAGATAAAGGTACTCCATGTCTAAAAAGTAGAAAACCTTTATTGGAGTTCTGCATGCTAAAACAAGCCAAAATAGTGTCTATGTATGAAGCTTGAGATAAGCACAACATCCTTTTCTTGTGATCCCTTATAACCTTGATCCCAAGGATGGACCAATTAAGCTTGCACACAAGATGCTCTTTGCCCTTTGCAATGAATCCCTCTGGTTGCTCAATATAGATGTTTTCTTCAAGACTTCCATTAAGGAAAATTGTCTTTACATCCATCTGCCAAACCTCATAATCCATATGAGCAACAATAGATAAAAGAATCCGGATAGACTTAAGCATGGCAACCGACGAAAAGGTCTCCTCATAATTGATACTCTCTTTCTGGGTATACCCTTTCGCAACAATCCTTGCTTTGAAGGTCTCAACCTTCCCATATGTTCCTCTCTTTCTTTTGTAGATCCACTTGCATCCAATGGTTTTTATACCATTGGGTGGTTCCACTAGCTCCTAGACCTGATTTGAATGTATAGATTCTATCTAAAAATTCATTGCCCATTGCCAAGATAACGCATCTTTATCTTGGATTGCCTTATCATATGTGCAGGGATCAGATTCATGTTTGCCAAGGACCAAATCAGAAGATTCTCCCAAAAACATAAATCTCTCAGGTTGTTTAACAACCCTCCCACTACGACGAGGTATTACCTGTGTATCCTCTGTGACACGCGGTGCAGTCACTTGTGGTATGTCCTCTTGTACCGTTGGTACTGAAGTAGAGACTTTCCCTCTTAACTCCTCCAGAATAATCTTGCTCATAGGCTTGTGGTTCATTACATAGTCTTCCTCTAAAAATCGAGCATTCATGCTAATGACCACCCTCTGATCTCTAGGACTATAGAACAAAGTACCTTTCGTTCCTCTAGGATAGCCTATGAAAAGTTGCACTTCTGTACAAGGTTCTAACTTATCAGCATCTCCCTTCAGCACATGTGTTGGACTACCCCAAATCCGAATATGTCTCAGACTAGGCTTTCGCCCAGTCCACAATTTTGTGGGTGTAGAAGGTACTGATTTAGATGGTACCAAGTTCAGAATGTACACTGTCGTATCCAGAGCATACCCCCAGAATGAATCTGGTAACTCAGAATAACTCATCATTGGTCTAACCATCTCTATAAGAGTCCTATTCCTTTGCTCTGCTACACCATTCTGTTGGGGTGTAACAGGTACAGACAGTTGGGATTGAATCTCAGCCTTAGATAAGTAACTCCTAAACTCTTCCAAGAGGTACTCACCACCACGATCAGATCATAGTGTCTTGATACTTTTACCTTGACGTTTCTCCACATCATCCTTTAATTCTTTGAACCTGTCAAAACATTCAGACTTGCAGCGCATCAAGTAAATGTATCCATATCATGAATAATCGTCTCTAAAAGAAACGAAATATTCAAAACCACCTCTAGCCTGGATAGACACAGGACCACACAAATCAGAATGAACCAATTCCAACACATCTTTGGCTCTATACCCCTTGGACTTAAAAGCCCTCTTGGTCATTTTACCTTCTAAGCAAGATTCACAGGTTGGGAAGTCTTCCACCACTAATGAACCCAAAGGTCCATCAGCTATCAACCTTTGAATTCTACTCAGGTTAATATTGTTAGATCTTTGTAATGGCTAGAGGGGGGGTGATTAGCCTTTCTTAGTTTCTATAAAATACGTTAGCGGAAGCAATACAAATACAAGTACAAATAAGAGAAAGAAACAAGAAAACAATGCTAACACCCGATGTACGTGGTTCGGAGATAACGCTCCTACTCCACGACAATCCGTAAGGTGGATTAGCCCTAGCCAAGCTTCACTAAATCCTCCTTTGGATGAACCAAGGTGGAGAAACCTTGTCTTACAATGCACTCCTCTTCTTTACAATGATGGAAGATGAAGACTAGAGAAGAGGAGGTTTAGAATCACAAAAACACTGAGCACGAGGGTGTAGCTAGGAATGAGAGCACTAACTTCACCAAGCTCCCTAGGGTCCCTTCTTATAGAAGAAGGGTTGTTTTTCCCATTGGGCTTTGATCAGTCGACTGATGATCACCATCAGTCGACTGCCATCTAAGCTAACGGCTTCTAACAAAGCCAATCTGTGGGGATTTGCAGCCGCCATTTCCAACGGGAGGCCTATCAGTCGACTGATCACCTCATCAGTCGACTGATAAGATGATCAGTCGAGTGATCGCCATGAGGAGTCGAGTGAGACTCCATTATGTGCCCATTTTCGACTCGATCGATTGCGGTGATGGATTAGCGGTCGGTGATTACTCATCGATCGATCACGACTCGAGCGATCGGTGATAGTCGAGTTTCATCGACTCGGTCGATCACCTAACCCGGTCGGTGATACATCGTATCAGTCGACTGATACTAGTCAAGTATGAATAATTCATACTTGAATTGACTCCCTAGACCTAGACTTGACCTTCTAACTCTTCCTTCAGCCTTGCACCCGCCTTCAAGAGTTTCCTTCGGCCTCGTCATGTCTTGGGTTGCCAAATGCTTGGACTTTATGCCGCCAAGACTACAAGCTTGGACTTATGCTGATAAGACTTTACTTTGGACTTCCTTTGCCAAGGTTCACTTGGACTTTACGCTGCCAAGACTCCAAGCTTGGTCTTACACTGCCAAGTCCATCCCTTAGACTTTCTTTGCCAAGGTTCACTTGGACTTTACGCTGCCAAGACTACAAGCTTGGTCTTATGCTGCCAAGTCCATCCCTTGGACTTTCCTTGCCAAGATCATACTTGGACTTCTCTTTTACCAAGTCTTCATCCTTGGATTTCCCTTTCACTTAAATATTTGCATAATTAGATCACAAAGTATTGCCTAACTTAGATGATTTAACCAAACATCAAAACTTATATAAATGCTTGGGGCATTGTTGCACCAACAATCTCCCCCTTTTTGATGTTTGGCAAACATTTAAGTTAGGTCTTTACATAATCATAATATGAATTCTAACTTAAACATTCCTTCTCCCCCTTTGACATGCATCAAAAAGAGAAGGATTCATAAATTTTATGAAAAAATTAAAGTTTGTTGTATCTTGGACTAAGGTATAAGATTGATATTAAGCTCCCCCTTAATCCAAGATATGCTTCATGATGTGTGAATAACATTTGAAGCAAAGCATAGCAAAAGTTTGAAAGTTAAGTCCTAACTTTGCACCAACAATGTAAGTTTGGGGATGAAAAAGATATATTTTATGAAAAACCCCCTAAAACACTGCATTAAGCAATCCTAAAAGTTTGTTTATACTCAATATTATCATGCTATAGTTTTAGGACATCAAAGATACACTAAATATAAAAAAATGGAGCTATTTATCAGAAAACACAGTGTATCAGTCGACTGGTTTCTGAACCAGTCGACTGCTACGCCTGAAATTCGAATTTCAGCCTTTTCATTCCAACTTCAGAAATGCGTTAGAAATTCTAGAAACCTCGAAAAATCATGAAATTTTGTGTATACATTTCTGAGATCATTATCTATCAAGGAAAAATAATTTTAAAAATTTATGTTTTCCAGATTTCAAGATTGATACAAACTTGGAAGCTAACAAAAGTTCTAATAATTTTGCAAACTTTGTATCACTTTTGTCTTCCACTTGAAAACTGTTTTTCAAAATATGATGAGCATAGTTTAAAATGTATATGATTTGGAATTTCCAACCATGTTCTTAGAGCTATGTATTCATTACTTGAATACAAGCCTTCCCAATGATTGGTCCATGAAGTATTCATGTTTGTAGGTGTGTCATTGGCTCATAGTAATGCATCATAACAAGCATGATGAGCCAAGTACACCTTCCCTATCATCTCACATGTTCCTAAGTGTCTCAATACCAAAATCAAGGTTTCTAAAGGCTTTTTGTGAGATGCATAAAGGTATAAGGCTATACATTATGAATATGGGATCATGCAAACTTAGAATTTTACTCTACAAAGCACATACCAAGCTCCCTCCTTAATGATAAAAATTTGGTTTCGGGAAGAGCTTTGGTGAAGATATCGGCAAGGTTGGACTTAGATTCTATATAATTAAGTTCAATGTCCCCTCTTATCACATGATCTCTTATGAAGTGATGTTTCACTTCAATGTGCTTGGTCCTAGAGTGATGTACCGGATTTTTGGTCAAGTTGATGGTACTCACATTGTCACAATAAACTTTAATGTTAGAGTAGTGTAGCTCATAGTCCTCAAGAGTATGTCTCATCCAAAGTAATTGAGCTACACAACCACCCATAGCCACATATTCGGCTTCGGTGGTTGATAAAGCAACACAATGTTGCTCCCTACTACTCCAACTTACTAGGGAGGACCCAAGAAATTGGCATCCACCACTAGTACACTTCCTATCCAATTTGCAACCGGCATAATCGGAATCGGTATAGCCAAGCAACTCAAAGGACTTAGTCCTAGGATACCAAAGTCCTACATTTAGGGTGCCTTTAATATATCTTAAAATTCTCTTAACGGCTACTAAATGTGATTCTTTGGCACAAGATTGGTATCTTGCACACATACCTACCGTAAATAAGATATCGGGTCTACTAGCGGTTAGGTATAGTAGGCTACCAATCATACTCCTATAAAGTTTAAGATCAATTGATTTACCATCATGATCACTATCTATTCTAGTGCTAGTGGCCATAGCAGTGGTTACAATTTTGGCATTTTCCAAACCAAATTTCTTGATCATTTCATTTGCATATTTGGTTTGATAAATATGAATCCCTTCATTGGTTTGCTTGACTTGTAACCCTAGGAAAAAGTTAATCTCTCCAACTAAACTCATTTCAAATTCATTCTCTATGTTTTTTACAAAGTCTTGAAGAAGATCATCATTTGTTGACCCAAAAATAATGTCATCAACATATATTTGGGCTATAAAGATATCTTTTAATGTTGACTTTATAAACAAGGTTTGATCTACTTGGCCTCTTCTAAAATCCTTAGAAATTAAGAAGGATGACAATCTTTTATACCATGCCCGGGGAGCTTGTTTTAACCCATATAACGCTTTCCTAAGCTTATATACGTGGTTTGGATAATCTAGGTTTTCAAACCCGGGTGGTTGTTCTACATATACTTCTTCCTTAATATAACCATTTAGGAATGCCGATTTAACATCCATTTGATAAAGTTTAAATCCCATATAGGAAGCATATCCTAAAAGAATTCTAATAGACTCTAACCTAGCAACCGGGGCATAAGTCTCATCATAGTCAAGCCCCTCAACTTGATTGAATCCCCTAGCAACCAACCTAGCCTTATTTCTAGTGATATTTCCTTGGTCATCTAGCTTATTCCTAAAGACCCATCTTGTAGTAATTATGGTGCTATCATTTGGTCTAGGTACTAACTCCCATACTTGACTCCTCTTAAATTGAGCCAATTCATCTTGCATTGCCAAAATCCAATCCGGATCATGTAATGCATCATTGATCAATTTTGGCTCAATTTGTGAAATAAGAGCTACTTGACTAGTAGGAGCTCTATGAAATGACCTAGTTCTTACTCCTTGAGATAGATCTCCTACTATTTGGTCAAGTGGATGATCTTGATGAGTTCTTAGGGTTCTAGAAGGGGTTTCAAATTAATCATTGTTATCTTCTACCCTCCTTTCATCATCGGAATCTCCTCTTCCTCCCCCTTGATCATTACCCCTTATGGTTAAATTTTGAAGTTTTTGGGTAATGTCTTGATTATTGTCATTAATATCCTTATCAATGGAGGACTTTCTAGGGTAGGTACTAGTGGTTTCATCAAATTGAACATTAGAGGACTCCTCAATCCCTTGGGTTCTCTTATTGTAGGCTCTATATCCTCTACTCGTGGATGAGTATCCAACTAGGATTCCCTCATCTACTTTGGATTCAAATTTTCCTAAGTTATCTTTGGTGTTTAGAATATAAACTTTACATCCAAAGACTTTGAAATAATGAATTGTGGGAATAGTCTCATTCCATAATTCAAATGGTGTATTTCCTAAACACTTATGGATTTGAACCCTATTTTGGATATTGCAAGCGGTATTAACCGCTTCCACCGACAAGTAGCTAGGTAGAGAGTATGCATTAAGCATAGTCCTAGCCGCCTCTTGTAGGGTACGATTTCTCCTTTCCACCACCCCATTTTGTTGGGGTGTTCTAGGACAAGAGAACTCATGCTTGTACCCTTGCTCTAAATAAAATTGTGAAAATCTAGAATTCTCAAATTCACCACCATGATCACTACGGATCCGGTTGATTTTGAGACTCTTTTCATTCTCAACTCTTTTACTAAATCCTATGAGTATTTTTAAGGTATCATCCTTATGTTTCATAAAATTGTTGGGAGTTGCTTCGGAGGCTCATTGGCTCCCATGTCCCCGGATTAAAATTTTCACTAATGAAAGAATTAATCCGGATGGGATGAGTTTCCTTAGCACCACCTATTCGTCGTCGTGCTAACAACTTGAGTGGTCACTTGAACAAACTAGTTGTTCAAGAAACACAACTCTTCTAGTTGATTAGCCGCGGAAGAGACGACGGACGGATCGCCGGTTTTTGTGTTTGTCTTCGGGGTCCATGATTATACAATATATATACATATGCACACATGTATAATCAACACTAAAAGGAACATGCTCAGATCTGAAAATAAAGTTATAAATCTTTATACCTTACGATCTTCTACTGTATGTCCTATCCTTCTCGTGGACGACGTGTGGACGAAGATCCTCCACGAGTAGAAGCCTTCTAGATCGCGTTCTTCCCTTCCTTGTCCGCTGCGAACAAAGAGAAGAACCAACAAATATCTATCCTTTCTAGAACCGGCCACCAAATTAGAGAATTTGATGCAACCGCTGGCCAAGGAACAAGTGGATGAGGCGCCGGCCACCAATGGAAGGAGAACCGCCGGCCACTTTGGAGAGTATGGAGGAGTGAACGCCAGCCACCAATGGAAGGAGAACCGCCGGCCAAGGAATAAGAGAGAGGCTTAGAGGATGGGCGCCAGCCAAGTCTTGATGGAGGAAGATGGGCGCCGACAACCAGGAGAAGGAAGATGGTTGCCGCCCAAGCTTTTGCTCCAAACCCTAGCCGCCCACTTTGAGAAGAGCCAAACCCTAACTCTAATTCAATTATTCTTACCGCCCAATCTTAAGCCTTCTATTTATAGAATTGGGCTTAAGCCTCCTTTAATCTCCACCGTCGGATCTAGGGATTTAATCTCAACCGTCGGATCTAGGGTCTCATCCCAACCGTCGAATCTAGGATTTCATCCCAACCATCGGATCAAGGGTTTCATCCCATCTGTCGGATCTAGGGTTTTATCCCAACCATCGGATCTAGGGATTTAATCCCAACCGTCGATTCTAGGGTTTCATCCTAACCATCGGATCTAGGGATTTAATCCCAACCGTTGGTTCTAGGTTTTGTTTTACATTCTTGGATCTAGACTTCACAAGGATTATATTAGGCTACGATAGGTACCATAAGGAGGAGTTAGATCTTGGCCACCCGATGGATCAGAACCACACAAACTTGATCCATCAATGATGTTCCATTCCACTAGAGGATCATCATTGAACTACCTCACCAACCCCCATAAATTAATATGGGCTCCATATATTATTTGTACATTCATCTCCCCGTGTTTAAGATATCGAATGTCCGTCAATTAATTGATTTACTGACCATTAATTAATTAACATCTAATTCCTTGAGTAGTACCACTCAACCTTATCATCATGTTGACTAAGTCAACCAGCTGGGTTTACATGATGAACCTTATGAGCTCCTCAAGGGGACATCATCAACCTAATATATAGGACACGGTTTCCTCCTATAATCAACGACACACCATGTAAATAATATCATTTCCCAACTTACCGGGCATATTGATTTAATCCATCTAAATCTCACCCTCTGGTAAATCAAAGAAATAAATACTAAGTACATGTGCCTATTATTATATCGGGATTAAGAGCATGTACAATATGATATCCGAGGTCCGATTCAATTATGTAGTCAGTACTAAATTGAATCACCTCTATGTCGGTCTTGCTCAATACACCTAAGTGTACTAGTGTAACTTTATGTTCAAGACAAAACAATACCAAGCTACACTACAACCATACCAATGGTTTGTCCAAAACCATCTTGGTCGTGAGCCTCTACTTATATTTTACAAGGGACTGATAACATGATCTTCTGTGCCACACCAAGCACCATGTTATCTACAATGTAAAATATTAGACAATATGCACACATATATAATAAATATATAAAGTGCAAACAATGATCATGTGATTCTTATTCCAAAATAAAATGTTCATACAAAAAGAGCTAGGCTTTCAGTATACATTCCAATAATCTCCCACTTATACTAAAAGACTATGCCGTCATCACTCTGCTATACATCTGATCCCCATGTCCTCCACATGCCTATCAAACGCTTTCGCTGGAAGGGCCTTAGTGAATGGATCCGCCAAGTTATCCTCTGATGCAATCTTGGCGACAGCAACTTCTCCTCGCTTTACGATCTCTCGTATAAGGTGGTACTTGCGCTCTATGTGTTTACTCGCCTTATGGGCTCGTGGTTCCTTCGAGTTTGCAACTGCACCACTATTATCACAATAAATTGTGATAGTTCTGGGCAAACCAGGAATCACATCCAAGTCCATCAAAAAGTTCATGAGCCATACAGCTTCCTTGGCTGCCTCAGAGGCTGCCACATACTCAGCTTCCATGGTAGAGTCCGCCACGCATTTCTGCTTGACACTCCTCCATACTATGGCTCCACCTCCAAAAGTAAACACAAACCCCGAGGTAGACTTACTCTTGTCCCTATCTGATTGGAAATCCAAATCCGTGTAACCCACAGAGACTAATTGATCTGCCCGGTAAACCAGCATATAATCCCTAGTCCTTCTCAGGTACTTCAATATATGCTTTACCGCAGTCCAATGTCGCTGTCCAGGATTACTCTGATATCTGCTAACCATGCCCACGGCAAATCAGATATCCGGTCTCGTACACAGCATAGCATACATGAGGCTTCCTACTGCCGAAGCATGAGGAACCGCCTTCATGTCCTCTATCTCCTTTGATTTTTTGGACACATCTCTTTAGATAAAGGAACTCCATGCCTAAAAGGTAGAAAACCTTTCTTGGAGTTCTGCATGCTGAAATGAGCAAGGATAGTGTAAATGTATGAAGCTTGAGACAAGCACAACATTCTTTTCTTGCAATCCCTTATAACTTTGATCCCAAGGACGTGTCCCACTTCTCCCAAGTCCTTCATATCAAACTGTTTGGACAACCATACCCTTACGTCTGATAACACTTTGATATTGTTGCCAACTAACAAAATGTCATCTACGTATAGTTCAAGAAACACCACTACGTTTTCGTCACATCTCTTGTATACACAAGGGTCATCCGGACTTTGAATAAATCCATATGACTGGATTACCTCATCAAAGCAGATGTTCCAAGATCTAGAAGCTTGCTTCAATCCATAAATGGACCGATTAAGCTTACATACAAGATGCTCTTTGCCTTTAGCAATGAATCCCTCTGGTTGCCGCATATAGATGTTCTCCTCAAGACTTCCGTTAAGGAAAGCTGTCTTGACATCCATCTGCCAAATCTCATAATCCATATGAGCAGCTATAGATAAGAGAATCTGGATAGACTTAAGCATAGCTACCGGCGAAAAGGTCTCATAATCGATACCCTCTTTCTGAGTATCCCCTTTCGCAACAAGCCAAGCTTTGAAGGTCTCAACCTTCCCGTCTACTCCTCTCTTTCTCTTGTAGATCCACATGCATCCAATGGATTTTACACTATCGGGTGGTTCTACTAGCTCCCAGACCTGATTAGAATCCATAGATTCTATCTCTGAATTCATCGCACTTTTCCAAGATACCGTATCTCTATCTTGGAGTGCCTCGTCATATGTCCAGGGATCCGGTTCATGTTCACCAGGGACTAAGTCCGAAGACTCTCCCAAAAACATGAATCTCTCGGGTTGTCTAACAACCCTCCCACTACGACGAGGTGCCTCTTGTGTATACTCTGTGACACACGGTGCAGTGACTTGTGGTGTCTCCTCTTGTACCGGTGGTACTGAAGTCGGGACTTCCCCTGTTAATTCCTCAAGAACAATCCTACTCGTGGGCTTGTGGTTCATCACATAGTCCTCCTCTAGAAATCTGGCATTCGTACTCACGATCACCTTCTGATCTCTAGGACTATAGAATAAACCACCCTTCATTCCCTTAGGGTAGCCAACAATCAAGCGTACTTCTGTACGAGATTCCAACTTACTAGCATCTCCCTTCAGCACATGTGCTGGACTACCCCAAATCCGAATATGTCTTAGACTAGGCTTTCACCCAGTCCACAACTCTGTGGGAGTAGAGGGTACTGACTTAGATGGAACCAAGTTCAGAATGTGTGCTGCTGTTTCATGAGCAAACCCCCAGAATGAATCAGGTAACTCAGAATAACTCATCATCGATCTGACCATCTCCATAAGAGTCCTATTCCTTTGCTCCGCCACACCATTCTGCTGGGGTGTGCCAGGTGCGGACAATTGGGATTGAATCCCAGCCTCTGATAAGTAACTCCTAAACTCTCCCAAGAGGTATTCGCCACCACGATCAGATCGTAATGTCTTGATACTTTTACCTTGACGGTTCTCCACATCAGCCTTGAATTCTTTGAACCTGTCAAAGCATTCAGACTTGCGGCACATCAAGTAAATGTATCCATATCTTGAATAATCGTCTATAAAAGAGACGAAATATTCAAAACCACCTCTTGCCTGGATAGACATAGGACCGCACAAATCAGAATGAACCAATTTTAACACATCTTTGGCTCTATACCCCTTGGCCTTGAAAGGCCTCTTGGTCATTTTACCTTCCAAGCAAGATTCGCAGGTTGGGAGATCCTCCACCACTAATGAACCCAAAGGTCCATCAGCTATCAACCTTTGAATTCTACTTAGGTTAATATGACCAAGCCTTAGATGCCAAAGATATGTTTGGTTCATCTGCGAAGGTTCTTTTCTCTTATTAGATTTAGAATATGAGTTATTTACTTCTATATACATCGTGGGAGTTTTCGGTTCAAGAGTATATAAATTGCCAACCAATGTACCAGAACAAATAATCTCCCTATTCCTTTTTATAACCACTTTGTCATTAAAAGAAACAGAATATCCATCCATAAATAATTTAGAAATTGAAATTAAATTCTTTCTAAAAGTAGGTACACAAAGACAATTTCTCAAAACCAAAACTTTATTCCTATCAAAAGATAAATAAACGTCTCTCACTGCAATAGCCGCCACCTTTGAAGCATTGCCCATGAAGACTAGAATCTCTCCTCACTAGTCGTCGGTTTCGAACTCGCAAAGTATTGCAGACATGATCGCTGGCTCCTCGTATCTACAATACCGTAATCGCAGAGCACCGCTAAACATGTTTCAACAACTAAACAAGAAGATATACCTTTGTTCTTTCGGCGAGGACAGTCTGCCTTCCAATGTCCAGTCTGCTTGCAAGTGAAGCACTTGTCTTTCGGCTTCTTCACTCCTGTCTGAGGTCCGACTGCCACTTTCTTCGCTCCAGCTTGCTTCTTCTTCTTCTTACCTTTCGGTTTAGAGGAAGAAACCTTCTGAGCGACCATGGTTTGAGCACTTTGACGAAAAAGCCCCTCTGCCGCCTGGAGTTCTGTCAGAAGCTCCGCCAACGAATACAACCTCTTGTTCATGTTGTAGTTGAGGCGGAACTGCTCAAAACTCCTAGGCAGAGAATGGAAAATGATATCGATCTGGGTTTCCCCATCGATCTCAGCTCCGAGGACTTCCATCTCATTAAGATGAGCCATCATCTTGAGAACATGATCCCTAACGGGTGTTCCCTCGATCATGGTGGTCGTCATCAAGTTTCTCATTGCTTCCTGCCTAGCCGCCCTACTCTGATGTCCGAAAAGTTCCTTGAGATTGAACATGATGTCATAAGTTGTGGCTATGGCCTGATGCTGATGTTGCAGCACATTTGACATAGATGCCAAAATGTAACACCGCGCCATCTCATCTGCCTTGACCCATTTCTTATAACGTTCTTTCTCCTTTTCATCAAAGTCATCGGAGGGCTTAGGAGGACAGACCTCGAAGAGTACAAATTTGTACTCCTCCGCAGTTAAGACAATATCCAAGTTTCTTTTCCAATCAATGTAGTTTGGTCCAGTAAGTTTGTTTTCTTTTAAAATCATAGCAAGTGGGTTGAAAGCCATTTGAAAATCCTAAAAATCACAATGATCAAAATATTATATTTCAAATATTATTGATTCCTCAAAAACAATAAAATTCCGAAATCAACCAACACCTCAAAACACCGAGAATATAGCATGCCACGATAGTGTGGACGTATACGAATTCTACATTTGTAAGAGGAGGTTTTACCCATTAATTTTATTATCTTGTCAACCTTACTTTTTGACAAATAAAATTAATAGTTGGTTCCTCTTTGGCCCTACAAATAAAAGCAGTGACTCCGATGGGGAGGATACTTTTTATTTGCATCTAAGTGTGCACCATTACACGATACTAAGGGAATTATTTCGGATTATGTGCCTTACCGATGGGTAAGTACACACGCTCCTTAATAATTTCCTATATCCATTATTTGACCTAGTGATCCGCAAACAAACCCATCCGATGGGGAGGAAGGCACTCAGAGCCAACGCGCAAGTTTGTTGCATCACACGTCAAATTGTAATGGAGGCCGCGGGAATTAATTAAAATATCCCTCTCCCATTTAGTAAATTGCAATTGAGGAATTTTAAAGAATACACAACATGCATATAAAACAAATCAGCAATAAATATTTAAATAACAGAATTTTTCCAACTATTATGGCATTGTCCTCCAATACGCATCCCGTCGTGTCGCCACCTCATCTGCTCCATCTTTTCCCGTGCGCAAGTTACCAAAGATATCCGAGCCGAGATAAATCATTTTAATTTACATCCATCGATCCTATACTCCATGAAGGAGTGTACAAATAATCTAGATCGAAAGTAAACTAAAATGAGCGGCTAAACAATGTCATATTTAATTACAAAAATTAAATACTAATCTAGCCTCGTCAACCCCGAGGATTCAAATAATAAAAATTTACACACATCCAATCACATACACACATATGGCCATAATAGTCGGATCTTATGCCTGCAACCAAAGAGTTAAACTACGCATATCCTACTATTATCCGGCACATATAATATATGAATAAGTGCATAAAAATTAACCGAATCCTAAACACACAAAACCGGAAACCGTGGCTCTGATACCACTTGTTGGGAGTTGCTTCGGAGGCTCATTGGCTCCCATGTCCCCGGATTAAAATTTTCACTAATGAAAGAATTAATCCGGATGGGATGAGTTTCCTTAGCACAACCTATTCGTCGTCGTGCTAACAACTTGAGTGGTCACTTGAACAAACTAGTTGTTCAAGCAACACAACTCTTCTAGTTGATTAGCCGCGGAAGAAACGACGGACGGATCGCCGGTTTTTGTGTTTGTCTTCATGGTCCATGATTATACAATATATATACATACGCACACATGTATAATCAACACTAAAAGGAACATGCTCAGATTTGAAAATAAAGTTATAAAACTTTATACCTTACGATCTTCTACTGTATGTCCTATCCTTCTCGTGGACGACGTGTGGACGAAGATCCTCCACGAGTAGAAGCCTTCTAGATCGCGTTCTTCCCTTCCTTGTCCGCTGCGAACAAAGAGAAGAACCAACAAATACCTATCCTTTCCAGAACCGGCCACCAAATTAGAGAATTTGATGCAACCGCTGGCCAAGGAACAAGTGGATGAGGCGCCGGCCACCAATGGAAGGAGAACCGCCGGCCACTTTGGAGAGTATGGAGGAGTGAACGCCAGCCACCAATGGAAGGAGAACCGCCGGCCAAGGAATAAGAGAGAGGCTTAGAGGATGGGCACCGGCCGAGTCTTGATGGAGGAAGATGGGCGCCGGCAACAAGGAGAAGGAAGATGGTTGCCGCCCAAGCTTTTGCTCCAAACCCTAGCCACCCACTTTGAGAAGAGCCAAACCCTAACTCCAATTCAATTATTCTTACCGCCCAAGCTTAAGCCTTCTATTTATAGAATTGGGCTTAAGCCTCCTTTAATCTGTAGGGTGGATGCTTCGGAGGCTCATTGGCTCCCATGTCCACGGATTAAAATTTTCACTAATGAAAGGATTAATCCGGATGGGATGAGCTTCCTTAACAACACCATTTCGTCGTCGTGCTAACAACTTGAGTGGTCGCTTGAACAAACTAGTTGTTCAAGCAACACAACTCTTCTAGTTGGTTAGCCGCGGAAGAGACGACGAAAGGATCGCCGGTTTTTGTGTTTGTCTTCGGGGTCCATGATTATACAATATATATTCATACACACAAATGCATAATCAAAACAAATAAGAACATGCTCAGATCTGTACATAAAGTTAAAATAACTTTATACCTCACGATCTTCTACCGTATGTCCTATCCTTCTCGTGGACGACATGTGGACGAAGTTCCTCCACGAGTAGAAGCCTTCTAGATCGCTTTCTTCTCTACCTTGTCCGCTGCAAACAAAGAGAAGAAATCACAAAATCCTTTCCTATCTAGAACCGGCCACCAAATTAGGGAATTTGGTGCAACCGCCGGCCAAGGAGCAATGGATGATGTGCCGGCCAACTTCAAGAAGTGTTGCCGCCGGCCACTTTGGAGAATAGGGAGAAGGAAGAGAACCGGCCACCAATGGGAGGAGAACCGCCGGCCAAGGAAGAAGGGAAAGACCTTAAGGTTGGGCGCCGGCCAAGTATTGATGGTGCAAGTTGGGCGCCGACAACAACTAGAAGGAAGAAGAAGTTGCCGCCCAACCCTAGCTCCAAACCCTAGCCGCCCACCTCCAAAAGCCAAACCCTAATTCCAATTTCTTGATTATTCTTGCCGCCCAACCCTAGCCATCTATTTATAGAATAGGGCTTAAGCCTCCTTTAATCTCCACTGTCGGATCTAGGGATTTAATCTCCACCGTCGGATCTAGGGTTTTATCCCAACCGTCGGATCTAGGGTTTAATCCCAACCATCGGATCTAGGATTTCATCCCAACCTTCGGATCTAAGGTTTCATCCCAACCGTTGGATCTAGGGTTTTATCCCAACCGTCGGATCTAGGGATTTAATCCCAACCGTCGATTCTAGGATTTCATCCTAACCATCGGATCTAGGGATTTAATCCCAACCGTTGGTTCTAGGGTTTCATCCAACCATCGGATCTAGGGATTTAATCCCAACCGTTGGTTCTAGGTTTTGTTTTACATTCTTGGATCTAGGCTTCATAAGGATTATATTAGGCTACGATAGGGACCATAAGGAGGAGTTGGGTCTTGGCCACCCGATGGATCGGAACCACACAAACTTGATCCATCAATGATGTTCCATTCCACTAGAGGATCATCATTGAACTACCTCACCAACCCCCATAAATCAATATGGGCTCCATATATTATTTGTACATTAATCTCCCCGTGTTTAAGATATCGAATGTCCGTCAATTAATTGATTTACTGACCATCAATTAATTAACATCTAATTCCTCGAGTAGTACCACTCAACCTTATCATCATGTTGACTAAGTCAACCAGCTGGGTTTACATGATGAACCTTATAAGCTCCTCAAGGGGACATCATCAACCTAATATATAGGACACGGTTTCCTTCTATAATCAACGGCACACCATGTAAATAATATTATTTCCCAACTTACCGGGCATATTGATTTAATCCATCTAAATCTCACCCACTGGTAAATCAAAGAAATAAACACTAAGTACATGTGCCCGTTATTATATCGAGATTAAGAGCATGTACAACATAATATCCGAGGTCCGATTCAATTATGTAGTCAGTACTAAATTGAATCACATCTATGTCGGTCCTACTCAATACACCCAAGTGTACTAGTGTAACTCTATGTTCAAGATAAAACAATACCAAGCTACACTACAACCATGCCAATGGTTTGTCCAAAACCATCTTGGTTGTGAGCCTCTACTTATATTTTACAAGGTACTGATAACATGATCTTCTCTGCCACACCAAGCACCATGTTATCTACAATGTAAAATATTAGACAATATGCACACATATATAATGAATATATAAAATGCAAATAATGATCATGTGATTCTTATTTCAAAATAAAATGTTCATACAAAAAGAGCTAGGCTTTCAGTATACATTCCAACAATCTCCCACTTATACTAAAAGACTATGTCGTCATCACTCTGCCATACATCTGATCCCCATGTCCTCCACATGCCTATCAAACGCTTTCGCTGGAAGGGCCTTAGTGAATGGATCCGCCAGGTTATCCTCTGATGCAATCTTGGCGACAGCAACTTCTCCTCGCTTTACGATCTCTCGTATGAGGTGGTACTTGCGCTCTATGTGTTTACTCGCCTTATGGGCTCGTGGTTCCTTCGAGTTTGCAACTGCACCACTGTTATCACAATAAATTGTGATAGTTCTGGGCAAACCAGGAATCACATCCAAGTCCATCAAGAAGTTCCTGAGCCATACAGCTTCCTTGGCTGCCTCAGAGGCTGCCACATACTCAGCTTCCATGGTAGAGTCCGCCACGCATTTCTGCTTGACACTCCTCCATGCTATGGCTCCACCTCCAAAAGTAAACACAAACCCCGAGGTAGACTTACTCTTGTCCCTATCTGATTGGAAATCCGAATCCGTGTAACCCACAGGGACTAATTGATCTGCCCGATAAACCAGCATATAATCCCTAGTCCTTCTCAGGTACTTCAATATATGCTTTACCGCAGTCCAATGTCCCTGTCCAGGATTACTCTGATATCTGCTAACCATGCCCACGGCAAAGCAGATATCCGGTCTCGTACATAGCATAGCATACATAAGTCTTCCTACTGCCGAAGCATAAGGAACCGCCTTCATGTCCTCTATCTCTTTTGATGTTTTGGGACACATCTCTTTAGATAAAGGAACTCCATGCCTGAAAGGTAGGAAACCTTTGTTGGAGTTCTGCATGCTAAAACGAGCAAGGATAGTGTCAATGTATGAAGCTTGAGATAAGCACAACATCCTTTTCTTGCGATCCCTTATAACTTTGATCCCAAGGATGTGTCCTACTTCTCCCAAGTCCTTCATATTAAACTGTTTGGACAACCATACCCTTACGTCTGATAACACTTTGATATTGTTTCCAACTAACAAAATGTCATCTACGTATAGTACAAGAAACACCACTACGTTTTCGTCACATCTCTTGTATACACAAGGCTCATCCGAACTTTGAATAAATCCATATGACTGGATTACCTCATCAAAGTGGATGTTCCAAGATCTAGAAGCTTGCTTCAATCCATAAATGGACCGATTAAGCTTATATACAAGATGCTCTTTGCCTTTAGCAATGAATCCCTCTGGTTGCCGCATATAGATGTTTTCCTTAAGACTTCCGTTAAGGAAAGCTGTCTTGACATCCATCTGCCAAATCTCATAATCCATATGAGCAGCTATAGATAAGAGAATCCGGATAGACTTAAGCATAGCTACCGGTGAAAAGGTCTCCTCATAATCGATACCCTCTTTCTGAGTATACCCTTTCGCAACAAGCCTAGCTTTGAAGGTCTCAACCTTCCCGTCTACTCCTCTCTTTCTCTTGTAGATCCACTTGCATCCAATGGTTTTTACACCATCGGGTGGTTCTACTAGCTCCCAGACCTGATTAGAATCCATAGATTCTATCTCTGAATTCATTGCTTTTTGCCAAGATACTGCATCTCTATCTTGGATTGCCTCATCATATGTCCAGGGATCAGGTTCATGTTCACCAGGGACTAAGTCCGAAGACTCTCCCAAAAAATGAATCTGTCGAGTTGTCTAATAACCCTCCCACTACGACGAGGTGCCTCATGTGTATGCTCTGTGACACGCGGTGCAGTGACTTGTGGTGTCTCCTCTTGTACCGGTGGTACTGAAGTCGGGACTTCCCCTGTCATCTCCTCAAGAACAATCCTACTCGTGGGCTTGTGATTCATCACATAGTCTTTCTCTAGAAATCTGGCATTCGTACTCACGATCACCTTCTGATCTCTAGGACTATAGAATAAACCACCCTTCGTTCCCTTAGGGTAGCCAACAAACAAGCGCACTTCTGTACGAGATTCCAACTTACCAGCATCTCCCTTGGCACATGTCTTTGGACTACCCCTAAATCCGAATATGTCTTAGACTAGGTTTTACTTGATCCACAATTCTACAGGGGTAGAAGGTACTGATTTAGATGGAACCAAGTTCAGAGTGTACATTGCTGTATCCAGTGCATACCCCCAGAACGAAACAGGTAACTCAGAATAACTCATCATCGATCTGACCATTACCATAAGAGTCCTATTCCTTCGCTCCGCTACACCATTCTGCTGGGGTGTGCCAGGTGCAGACAATTGGGATTGAATCCCAGCCTCTGATAAGTAACTCCTAAACTCTCCCAAGAGGTACTCGCCACCATGATCAGATCGTAATGTCTTGATACTTTTTCCTTGACGGTTCTCCACATCAGCCTTGAATTCTTTGAACTTGTCAAAGCATTCAGACTTGCGGCGCAACAAGTAAATGTATCCATACCTTGAATAATCGTCTATAAATGAGACAAAGTATTCAAAGCCACCTCTTGCCTGGATAGACATAGGACCGCACAAATCAGAATGAACCAATTCTAACACATCTTTGGCTCTATACCCCTTGGCCTTAAAAGGCCTCTTGGTCATTTTACCTTCCAAGCAAGATTCGCATGTTGGGAGATCCTCCACCACTAATGAACCCAAAGGTCCATCAGCTATCAACCTTTGAATTCTACTTAGGTTAATATGACCAAGCCTTAGATGCCAAAGATATGTTTGGTTCATTTGCGAAGGTTCTTTTCTCTTATTAGACTTAGAAGATGAGTTATTTACTTCTATTTGCATCGTGGGAGTTTTTGGTTCAATAGAATATAAATTGCCAACCAATGTACCAGAACAGATAATCTCCCTATTCCTTTTTATAACCACCTTGTCATTAAAAGAAACAGAATATCCATCCAAAAACAATTTAGAAACTGAAATTAAATTCTTTCTAAAAGTAGGTACATAAAGACAATTTCTTAAAACCAAAAATTTATTCCTATCAAAAGATAAATAAACGTCTCCCACTGCAATAGCCGCCACCTTTGAAGCATTGCCCATGAAGACGGTAATCTCTCCCTCAGCTAGTCGTCGGGTTTCCTGGAACCCCTGCAAAGTATTGCAGACATGATCAGTGGCTCCTGTATCTACACACCAGGCACTGGTAGATAACACCGCTAAACATGTTTCAACAACTAAACAAGAAGATATACCTTTGTTCTTACGGCGAGGACAGTCCGCCTTCCAATGTTCAGTCAGCTTGCAAGTGAAGCACTTGCCTTTCGGCTTCTTCACTCCTGCACGAGGTCCGTTGCACCTTCTTCGCTCCACCTTGCTTCTTCTTCTTTTTACCTTTGGTTTAGAGGAAGAAACCTTACAGTGACCATGGCTTGAGTACTCGACAAAAAGTCCTCTCTGCGCTGGAGTTACAGCCAAGCTCCTTTTGTTCATGTTGTAGTTTAGGCAGAACTGCTCAAAACTCCTAGGCAGAGACTGGAGAATGATATCGACCTGGGTTTCCCCATCGATCTCAGCTCCTAGGACTTCCATCTCATTAAGATGAGCCATCATCTTGAGAACATGATCCCTAACGGGTGTTCCCTCGATCATGGAGGTCGTCATCAAGTTTCTCATAGCCTCCTGCCTAGCCGCCCTACTCTGATGTCCGAAAAGTTCCTTGAGATTGAACATCATGTCATAAGTTGTGGCTATGGCCTGATGCTGATATTGCAGCACATTTGACATAGATGCCAAAATGTAACACCGCGCCATCTCATCTGCCTTAACCCATTTCTTATAATGTTCTTTCTCCTTTTCATCAGAGTCATCGGTGGGCTTAGGAGGACAGACCTCGAAGAGTACAAATTTGTACTCTTCCGCAGTTAAGATAATATCCAGGTTTCTTTTCCAATCAATGTAGTTTGGACCAGTAAGTTTGTTTTCTTTTAAAATCACAGCAAGTGGGTTGAAAGCCATTTGAAATTCCTAAAAATCACAATGATCAAAAATATTAGATTTCAAATATTATTGATTCCTCAAAACAATAAAATCCTGAAATCAACCAACACCTCAAAACACCGAGAATTTCGTATGCCACGCTGTGTGGACGTATACGAAACCTACATTTGTAAGAGGAGGTTTTACCCATTAATTTTATTATCTTGTCAACCTTACTTTTTGACAAATAAAATTAATAGTTGGTTCCTCTTTGGCCCTACAAATAAAAGCAGTGACTCCGATGGGGAGGATACTTTCATTTGCATCTAAGTGTGCACCATTACACGATACTAAGGGAATTATTTCGGATTATGTGCCTTACCGCTGTGGAAGTACACATGCTCCTAGATAATTTCCTATAACCATTATTTGACCTAGTGATCCGCAAACAAATCCGTCCACAGGGAGGAAGGCACTCAGAGCCAACACACAAGTTTGTTCGCATCACACGTCAAATTGTAATGGAGGGCGCGGGAATTAATTAAAATATCCCTCTCCCACTTAGTAAATTGCAAATGAAGAATTTTAAATCACACACAACATGCATATAAAACAAATAAGCAATAAATATGGAAAAAACAGAATTTTTCCAACTATTATGGCATTGTCCTCCAATACGCATCCCGTCGTGTCGCCACCTCGTCCGCTCCATCTTTTCCCGTGCGCAAGTCACCAAAGAGTTCCGAGCCGAGATAAATCATTTTATTTACATCCATCGATCCTATACTCCACGAAGGAGTGTACAAATAATCTAGATCGAAAGTAAACTAAAATGATCGGCTAAACAATGTCGTATTTAATTACAAAAATTAAATACTAATCTAGCCTCGTCAACCCCGAGGATTCAAATAATAAATTTTTTACACACATCCATTCACATACACACACATGGCCATAATAGTCGGATCTTATGCCTGCAACCAAAAAGTTAAACTACGCATATCCTACTATTATCCGGCACATATAATATATGAAAAATGCATAAAAAATTAACCGAATCCAAAACACACAAAACCAGAAACCGTGGCTCTGATACCAATTGTAGGGTGGATGCTTCGGAGGCTCATTGGCTCCCATGTCCCCGGATTAAAATTTTCACTAATGAAAGGATTAATCCGGATGGGATGAGCTTCCTTAACAACACCATTTCGTCATCGTGCTAACAACTTGAGTGGTCGCTTGAACAAACTAGTTGTTCAAGCAACACAACTCTTCTAGTTGGTTAGCCGCGGAAGAGACGACGGATGGATCGCCGATTTTTGTGTTTGTCTTCGGGGTCCATGATTATACAATATATATTCATACACACACATGCATAATCAAAACAAATAAGAACATGCTCAGATCTGTACATAAAGTTAAAATAACTTTATACCTCACGATCTTCTAGTATGTCCTATCCTTCTGTGGACGGCGTGTGGAAGTTCCTCCACGAGTAGAAGCCTTCTAGATCGCTTTCTTCTCTACCTTGTCCGCTGCGAACAAAGAGAAGAAATCACAAAATCCTTTCCTATCTAGAACCGGCCACCAAATTAGGGAATTTGGTGCAGCAAGGAGCAATGGATGATCGTGGCCAACTTGAAGTGTTGCCGCCACTTTGGAGAATAGGGAGAAGGAAGAGAACTGGCCACCAATGGGAGGAGAACCGCCGGCCAAGGAAGAAGGGAAAGACCTTAAGGTTGGGCGCCGGCCAAGTATTGATGGTGCAAGTTGGGCGCCGGCAACAACTAGAAGGAAGAAGAAGTTGTCGCCCAACCCAAGCTCCAAACCCTAGCCGCCCACCTCCAAAAGCCAAACCCTAATTCCAATTTCTTGATTATTCTTGCCGCCCAACCCTAGCCATCTATTTATAGAATAGGGCTTAAGCCTCTTTTAATCTCCACCGTCGGATCTAGGGATTTAATCTCCACCGTCAGATCTAGGGTTTTATCCCAACCGTCGGATCTAGGGTTTAATCCCAACCATCGGATCTAGGATTTCATCCCAACCTTCGGATCTAAGGTTTCATCCCAACCGTCGAATCTAGGGTTATATCCCAACCGTCGGATCTAGGGATTTAATCCCAACCGTCGATTCTAGGATTTCATCCTAACCATCGGATCTAGGGATTTAATCCCAACCGTTGGTTCTAGGGTTTCATCCAACCATCGGATCTAGGGATTTAATCCCAACCGTTGGTTCTAGGTTTTGTTTTACATTCTTGGATCTAGGCTTCATAAGGATTATATTAGGCTACGATAGGGACCATAAGGAGGAGTTGGGTCTTGGCCACCCGATGGATCGGAACCACACAAACTTGATCCATCAATGATGTTCCATTCCACTAGAGGATCATCATTGAACTACCTCACCAACCCCCATAAATCAATATGGGCTCCATATATTATTTGTACATTAATCTCCCCGTGTTTAAGATATCGAATGTCCGTCAATTAATTGGTTTACTGACCATCAATTAATTAACATCTAATTCCTCGAGTAGTACCACTCAACCTTATCATCATGTTGACTAAGTCAACCAGCTAGGTTTACATGATGAACCTTATGAGCTCCTCAAGGGGACATCATCAACCTAATATATAGGACACGGTTTCCTTCTATATTCAACGGCACACCATGTAAATAATATTATTTCCCAACTTACCGGGCATATTGATTTAATCCATCTAAATCTCACCCACTGGTAAATCAAAGAAATAAACACTAAGTACATGTGCCCGTTATTATATCGGGATTAAGAGCATGTACAACATAATATCCGAGGTCCGATTCAATTATGTAGTCAGTACTAAATTGAATCACCTCTATGTCGGTCCTACTCAATACACCTAAGTGTACTAGTGTAACTCTATGTTCAAGATAAAACAATACCAAGCTACACTACAACCATGCCAATGGTTTGTCCAAAACCATCTTGGTTGTGAGCCTCTACTTATATTTTACAAGGTACTGATAACATGATCTTCTATGCCACACCAAGCACCATGTTATCTACAATGTAAAATATTAGACAATATGCACACATATATAATGAATATATAAAATGCAAATAATGATCATGTGATTCTTATTTAAAAATAAAATGTTCATACAAAAAGATCTAGGCTTTCAGTATACATTCCAACATAATCTCCACCGTCGGATCTAGGGATTAAATCTCAATCGTCAGATCTAGGGTTTCATCCCAACCGTCGGATCTAGGATTTCATCCCAACCATCGGATCTAGGGTTTTATCCCATCAGTCGGATCTAGGGTTTTATCCCAACCGTCGGATCTAGGGATTTAATCCCAACCGTCGATTCTAGGGTTTCATCCTAACCATCGGATCTAGGGATTTAATCCCAACCATTGGTTCTAGGTTTTGTTTTACATTCTTGGATCTAGACTTCACAAGGATTATATTAGGATACGATAGGGACCATAAGGAGGAGTTGGATCTTGGCCACCCGATGGATCGGAACTACACAAACTTGATCCATCAATGATGTTCCATTCCATTAGAGGATCATCATTGAACTACCTCACCAACCCCCATAAATTAATATGGGCTCCATATATTATTTGTACATTCATCTCCCCGTGTTTAAGATATCGAATGTCCGTCAATTAATTGATTTACTGACCATCAATTAATTAACATCTAATTCCTCGAGTAGTACCACTCAACCTTATCATCATGTTGACTAAGTCAACCAGCTGGGTTTACATGATGAACCTTATGAGCTCCTCAAGGGGACATCATCAACCTAATATATAGGACACGGTTTCCTCCTATAATCAACGGCACACCGTGTAAATAATATCATTTCCCAACTTACCGGGCATATTGATTTAATCCATCTAAATCTCACCCTCTGGTAAATCAAAGAAATAAATACTAAGTACATTTGCCCGTTATTATATCGGGATTAAGAGCATGTACAACATAATATCCGAGGTCCGATTCAATTATGTAGTCAGTACTAAATTGAATCACCTCTATGTCGGTCTTGCTCAATACATCTAAGTGTACTAGTGTAACTTTATGTTCAAGACAAAACAATACCAAGCTACACTACAACCATACCAATGGTTTGTCCAAAACCATCTTGGTCGTGAGCCTCTACTTATATTTTACAAGGGACTGATAACATGATCTTCTGTGTCACACCAAGCACCATGTTATCTACAATGTAAAATATTAGACAATATGCACACATATATAATAAATATATAAAGTGCAAACAATGATCATGTGATTTTTATTCCAAAATAAAATGTTCATACAAAAAGAGCTAGGCTTTCAGTATACATTCCAACAAAAATAGACCCAAGTATACCTAGAAAAATCATCTACTATGACTAAACAATATTTGTTACCATTTAAAGAAGGAGTACTATGACAATCAAATAAGTCGAGATGCAATAGTTCTAACGGTAAAGATGTATTAGTTAAGGTTTTACCTTTGTGTGATGCCTTTGTTTGTTTTCCTTCTTGGCATGCATCACACATTTTATTCTTGACATACTTGATCTTTGGTAGCCCTTTGACCAACTCCAACTTGGCTACCTTGGCTATGTTTTTCATGTTGATGTGCCCCAATCTCCTATGCCATAGCCAACTTTCTTCTTCTTTTGCAATAAGACACTTAGTAGAAATGTTAGAAGCATATGAAAGATCAACAAAATAAATATTTGATTTCCTATATCCAACTAACATGCAATCATTTAATTCCTTGTGTCTAATCATGCATTTAGAAGATTCAAAAGAAACATGTTAGCTTGCATCACAAAGTTGACTAACACTTAATAAATTAAATTTCATATTTTCAACTAGTAAAACTTTGTGAATGACAATTTTGGGGGATACCTCTATTGTACCTCTACCTAATATCTTGAGTTTTCCACTATTTCCAAAAGACACCACTCCCTTCTTCACATACTTAATTATGGAGAACTTGTTCACATCCCCGGTCATATGTGTTGAGCAACCGCTATTCACAATTCACATACCTTGCTCTCCTACCTAAATCACATGAAAAACACAAGCTTTTGGTACCCAAACATTTGGACCGGTAACATTAAGTAAAAACTTCTTAGGTACCCATGCTTTCTTAACCTTACCCTTAGTGGTTGCCTTTCTATTAATCAATGAGATATAAGCAACTTCTTTTTCTTTTGGCTTATATCCTAAACCGGCCTTGTTGTAAACGGCTCTTTGTCGGCTAAGGATCATGTCAAGATATTTTGAGCCATTCGTAAATTTCTCTAAGCATGCCTTTAGGTCACTAACCTCATCCTTAAGTTTGTCATTCTCTTCCTTAAGTATGCAAGAATCAACATGTGAAGGTTTTTCATTCCTAATGGCCTTTAGTTCTACCTTCATGCTTCTAACCTTAGATTTAGACTTATCTAGAGCCTCTTTAAGATAAGCAATTGATTTATAAAGAAGCTTAACTTTAGGAGAATTCATTACCTCATCGTCACTAGATGACGATTCATCACTTGAAGAGTCTTCTTCTTGACTTGATGTACCGGATGTTGGGAGTATGGGGAATACAATCAAAGTCCCACATTGGTAAGACATGGAAAAGATCATGTGCTTATAAGAAAAAAGATATCTCCATTGGTATGAGGCCTTTTGGGTAAAGCCCAAAAACAAAACCATGAGGGCTTGGGCCCAAAGTGGACAATATCATACCATTGTGGAGATATGTGGATCTTATATGCACTAACAATTGGTATCAGAGCCATGGTCCATGTCAAGCCATGAACCTCGAACGAAGGAAGTTGAGCTCCCACGTCCGGATCAAGAGAACCAGACATCAGGAAGGAAGTCTAGTTGGGTCGGGGGGACCGAACAACTGGCAGGAAGTCCTGGTGGGTTGAAGATCGGACATCAAGCAGAGAAAATCCTTCGAGGAGGGATAGGCTTGAGGGGGGGCCCAATGTGGTCCTTCGTTTGAGGGGGGGATTGTTGGGAGTATGGGGAATACAATCAAAGTCCCACATTGGTAAGACATGGAAAAGATCATGTGCTTATAAGAAAAAAGATATCTCCATTGGTATGAGGCCTTTTGGGTAAAGCCCAAAAACAAAACCATGAGGGCTTGGGCCCAAAGTGGACAATATCATACCATTGTGGAGATATGTGGATCTTATATGCACTAACACCGGAGTCATCTCCTTGGGCCATGAGTGCCACATGGCATGTGATGTGGCAAAGCTCATCATCGGAGGAGGAATCTTCAACACTCGGTGTGTCCCATGTGGTTTGAGCCATCATGGCCTCCTTCTTCTTCTTTTCCTTCTTATCCTTCTTTTTCTTTTCTTTTTCCTCCTTCTTCTTTAGCTCCGGGCAATTTAGCTTTATGTGCCCCTTCTTATTCCAAGCATGGCAAATCACATTATTATTAAAATTTGAATTACCATTAAACTTACCTCTTGAAGAATGGGACCCCTTCCTTGCTTCTCTATTCTTGAAGTCCTTTGATTTTCTATAGAGCTTCTTGACAAAGTTGGCCATCTCACTAGATGAGCCTCCATCACTACTTGAATCATGCTCCGACTCGGATGATGATGACACTTTTCCTTTCTTTCTTCTCCTTCTTTTCAACAAATAGAGCTAAACCCTTTTCCTTAGAGGACATGTTAGTTTGCTCATGCAATTCAAACTCACAAAATAATTCATCAATTTTAATTTGAGAAAGATCCCTAGTTACCTTAATAGCATCAACTATAGAAGTCCATAGAGAAGTTCTAGGAAATGCTTGGAGAATATACCTTACCAAATCCCGGTTGTCAACTCGCTCACCTATGATGTGGAGTCCATTCACAATCTCCTTAAACCTTCCATGCATTTGGCTTATGGTTTCATGCATCTTCATTTGGAAGGCTTGAAGTTGTCCAATTAGCAAGTCCTTCTTGGCCCTCTTTGACTCCTTGGATCCTTCATTTAGCTCAATGAGCTTTTCCCATAACTCCTTGGCGGATTCGAAAGGCCCCACCTTGTTGAGTTGCTCCATTGTAATACCACATTGGATGGTGAGTACCGCCTTTGCATTTGATTCAAACCTCCTATTCATTTCCCTTGTCCAATCCTTGCTTGGAATAGGGTTTCCATGTTCATCCACCAGTTCCTCAAAGCCATCTACAATGCTATGCCAAATCTCAATATTACTCATTAGATAATACTTCATCCTACCTTTCCAATACGCAAAGTGACTCCCATCGAAGAGTGGTGGCTTGGCGGTGCTATATCCCTCTTGAAGAGCCATTGATGCCTTGGTTGATGGTGAAATCTTCCAAGCTATCCGGGCTCTGATACCACTTGTTAGATCTTTGTAATGGCTAGAGGGGGGGTGATTAGCCTTTCTTAGTTTCTACAAAATACGTTAGCGGAAGCAATACAAATACAAGTACAAATAAGAGAAAGAAACAAGAAAACAATGCTAACACCCGATGTACGTGGTTCGGAGATAACGCTCCTACTCCACGGCAATCCATAAGGTGGATTAGCCCTAGCCAAGCTTCACTAAATCCTCCTATGGATGAACCAAGGTGGAGAAACCTTGTCTTATAATGCACTCCTCTTCTTTACAATGATGGAAGATGAAGACTAGAGAAGAGGAGGTTTAGAATCACAAAAACACTTGGAGAAAACTTGGTGAGCACGAGGGTGTAGCTAGGAATGAGAGCACTAACTTCACCAAGCTCCCCAAGGCCCCTTCTTATAGAAGAAGGGTTGTTTTTCCCGTTGGGCTTTGATCAGTCGACTGATGATCACCATCAATCGACTGTCGTCTAAGCTAACGGCTTTTGACAAAGCTGATCCACGGGGATTCACAGCTGCCATTTCCAACGGGAGGCCTTTCAGTCGACTGATCACCTCATCAATTGACTAATGAAACGATCAGTCGAGTGATCACTGCGAGGAGTCAAGTGAGACTCCATTCTGTGCCCATTTTCGACTCGGTCGATCATTCGCTAGATTAGCGATCGATTCCTCATCGATCATTCGCTATGACCAAGCGATCGATAGTCAAGGTTTCATCCTCGACTACCGATCACCGACGGTCGATTGATACATCGTATCAGTCGACTGATACTAGTCAAGTATGAATAATTCATACTTGAATTGACTCCCTAGACCTAGACTTGACCTTCTAACTCTTCCTTCATCCATGCACCCGCCTTCAAGAGTTTCCTTTGGCCTCATCATGTCTTGGGTTGCCAAATGCTTGGACTTTATGCCGCCAAGACTATAAGCTTGGAATTATGCTTCCAAGACTTTACTTTGGACTTCCTTTGTCAAGGTTCACTTGGACTTTACGCTGCTAAGACTCCAAGCTTGGTCTTACGCTGCCAAGTCCATCCCTTGGACTTTCTTTGCCAAGGTTCACTTGGACTTTATGCTGCCAAGACTACAAGCTTGGTCTTATGCTGCCAAGTCCGTCCCTTAGACTTTCCTTGCCAAGATCATACTTGGACTTCTCTTTTACCAAGTCTTCATCCTTGGATTTCCCTGTCACTTAAACATGTGCACAATTAGATCATAAAGCATTGCCTAACTTAGATGATTTAACCAAACATCAAAACATATATAAATGCTTGGGGCATTGTTGCACCAATAAATATGACCTAATCTTTGATGCCAAAGATACGTTTTGTTTACTTTCGAAGGATCTTTTATCTTATTAGATTTAAAAGATGAGTTATTTATTTTTATTTGCATCGTGGGAGCTTTCGGTTCAAGAGTGTATAAATTTCTTATCAATGCACCAGAACAGATAATCTTCCTATTCCTTTTTATAACAACTTTGTTATTAAAAGAAATAGAATATCCATCCAAAAATAATTTAGAAACTGAAATCAAATTCTTTCTAAATGAAGGTATATAAAGGCAATTTCTCAGAAACAAAGTTTTATTTCTATATAAAGATAAATAAACATCTCCCACTGCAATAGCCGCCACCTTCATAGTATTGCCCATGTAGACAGTAATCTTCCCCTCAGCTAGTCGTCTAGTTTCCTGGAACCCCTGCAAAGAGTTACAGACATGATCAGTGGCTCCCGTATCTACACACCAGGTATCGGTAGATAACACCGCTAAACATGTTTCAATGACTCGACCAAAAGATATACCATTATTCTATTTACAATTGGGATAGTTCGTCTTCCAATGTCTAGTCTGCTTGCAAGGGAAGCACTTGCCTTTCGGCTTCTTCACTCCTCTCTGAGATTCGCCCACCACCTTTGCTGCGCCTTGTTTCTTCTTCTTCTTGCCTTTCAGCTTACAAGTAGAAACCTTCTGGGCAACTAAAGCCTAAGAACTTTGACGAAAAAGTCCCTCTGCTGCCTCGAGTTCTGTCAGAAGTTCCGCCAAGAAATACAACCTCTTATTCATGTTGTTGTTAAGGAGAAACTACTCAAAACTCCTAGGTTGAGATTGGAGAATGATATCGACTTGGGTTTTCCCATAGATCTCATCTCCAAGGAATTACAGCTCATTCAAATGAGCCATCATCTTGGGAACATGATCCCTCACGAGTGTTCCCTCAACCATGGTGGTCGTCATCAAGTTCCTCATAGTTTCCTTCCTTACATCTCGATTCTGGTGTCTGAAAAATTCCTTGAGATTGAGCATCATGTCATAGGTAGTATTTGTTAGGGCAATCTCTTGCCGTAATATGGTTTTGATGGTGTGGCAAAGGGTTTAAGTTAGTTTGATATGTTGATATGATATGTGCGTTGAAGTCGTGCAGGACTTAGTAATTCGCACATGGAGCCGTGGCGAGTTTCACATCTCATGACTCGTGCCTTGAGTCGGTGAAGGATAGCTTTACGGAAGCCGTGCGCTTGGAGCATCCGAGGGACCGCCGGACGAGAAGCTTGGAGTGAAGCCGGAGGAAGTAGACTTCGAGGCAAGAGACGCGAAGGAGCATTGCAGAGCCGTGCGCCTGATGCTGCCGAGGGACGTGGCCGAGAACGAAGAGAACTTCGAAGGCGAAGGACTCCGAGAAATGAGAGTGAGCGATTGTAACCCGGGGAAGCTAGCTCTTAGGTGAAACTTGGCCATTTGGCCAAGTGTCGGATGGGTTTTCCTGACACCAGTCGACTGCCATGTCATGGCAGTCGACTGCTCTGAGTCGAGTGAGTTCAGTATGGTATCGATTGGCCCGGATTGTGGCGGTGATCGGCCATCGTCGGCGATCAGCCAGACCATCGATCATTCTGGCGGATCGGTAGTCAATGGGGTTTTGACCCACGCCGTTTAGCCGGTAGGCGATCGACTCACGGAGCGGCGATCGGCGATGAGGTCCATCGATCGTGCCAAGAGTTCCATTGGACTACGGCGGTCGGGATCCGGCGTGTTGAGGCCGTTGTAGTGGCGGCGGTTAGCCCTCTCTATAAAAAGAGAGGGTGTGAGCCTTTGAGAGGCTAATGCTCATACTCCAAACGATCTTCCTAGTGCCCCACAAGCTCTAAGCTCTTCTTACTTGTCTTTACTTCAATCCTATTGTAAGAAGAGTGATATTGGTTGTAAAGGTTACCTCCACCTAGCTTGGTGCAAAGGAGAGACCATTTAGTGGATTGGTTTAACGGAGTGATTCACCGAGGACGAATCGGGGACCGTGGATTAGCGGCGTAGCCGTGAACCACGTTATACCATCGTGTTAGCGTTTGTTTTATTGTTTGTCTTTTGCTTTGTATTTGTATATTCCGCTTGCGCTAATCTTTTGTAGACGAGCAATTTACGACGTCCAACGTACGAGGGCTATTCACCCCCCTCTAGCCGGCCATATCGATCCCCTACAAGTGGTATCAGAGCCGAGGAAAGCTTGTCACCGGACTAACCGCCGCAACAAGCCCTACATCAAAAATGGCTGGCTCCAACATCCATCCACCGAAGTTTGAAGGAGAATTCGCTTGGTGGAAGAAGCGAATGGAGGTATTTTTCGAAACGGATTTTGATATAATGATTACAATGGAATCCGGTTTCATTTTGCCTAGGGATGAAGAGGGAAAGCCAATAGAGAAATCTAGGTGGACCAAGAGGCAAAGAGAGGAGCACCTTGCAAACTCCAAAGCCAAGCACCATCTCTACAATGAGCTCCCTCAACAAGAGATCAACCGGATCGGAGAATGTGCTAGCGCCAAAGAGATGTGGGAGAAGCTTATAGAACTCCATGAAGGCACATCCGAGGCCAAGCTAGCAAGGAGAGACCTCCTCCGCTCCCAACTATCCAATATAAAACTAGAAAATGGAGAAAAGGTAACCTCACTACACTCTAGGTTTAAAGAAATTTTAATTGGGCTAACAAGTGTAGGTGAGAAGCTATCAAACCGGGATATGGTAATGAAGGCCATAGATGCCTTTCCCCGGTCCTCAAAGTGGAGCTCTATGGTGGACTCATTCTATATCTCAAAGAATTTAGAAGTGAGCACCTTGGAGGAGTTCTTCTCAACAATGGAACTCCACGAAACAAGGCTTGAGGGAATACAAGAGGAGCCTAAAATTCAACCCTCAAGAGGAGTAGCATTATTGGCAAATAAGGGGAAGAAGAAGATGGAAATCACCTCCTCCTCCGATGACGAAGCATCTTCCTCCTCCTCCATGGATAGCACCGAAGAAGCCTATATGGTAAGGAGGGTAAGACGTGCATTTAAGAATTTTAGATTTGATAAATCTAATGATAGGAATAGAAGACCAAGGGGGAAAGTCATATGCTACAATTGCCAAGGAGAAGGGCACATAAGGGACAATTGTCCTCTCCTAAACAAGAGCAAGGAAGAAAGGAAAAAGAAAGAAGAAAAGAAGAAGAAAAAGGGGAGCAAGAAAAAGAAGGAAGAGGAGAAGAAAACAAAGGAAAAGGGAAAGGCTAAAGCTCTCAAGGCAAGGACTTGGGATGATCCATCTTCATCCTCCTCATCATCATCGGATGAGGAGAATGCCTTTGTCACCAATTTGGCCTTGATGGCCTTTGATGACTTGGATTGCTCTTCCTCCGAAAATGAAGGTTCAAGCTCAAGAGGAGAGAGCTCAAGTGAAGAAGAAGGAGCTTCATCATCCGAAGAAGAAGAGGACATGGAAACTATGGTAACGAATCTCTCACCCCATAAGATAGTTTCCATGATTTCTAGCTTAACTAAGGACTTATTTAGAGCTAAGAAGAAGAACAAAAGCATGCTAGATCAAATTAAGGACCTAGAACAAAAATTAGAAAAAGCACGCTTAAATGAAAATGAAAATATTTCTTCTTGCCATGATGATGCATGCTCACATGATCTTTATATGCCTTTGGATGTTAGTGATGCATGTATAAATGAAAATAGGGCATTAAGGGAAAAGGTAGATTATTTAACAAAAGCCCTAGAAAAATTCACTATAGGCTCCAACACCTTAAATATGATCTTAGGGAGCCAAAGAGCTAGTTTCAACAAGAAAGGCCTAGGATACAAAGAAAAGAAAAATGAAAAGGCCTATAAATGCCTAATAGCTAGGGGACAAGATAAGAAGAAGGTAATTTCTAGGAAATGGATCCCCAAGGAGTATTTAGTGAACCCAATAGGAAAGAATTTATTTTGGGTTCCCAAATCCATCCTTAAGGGTTAGAATAACCCTAGGGTAGTCAACCATATGAACTTGACCTATATCATATTTTGGTTGACTTAGGATGACGGGACAACATTTTTTAGATAGTGTTGGGTGATGATAACGTGCCCATAAATAGGTAATAATGCTTAAATCATGATGATTGATGTAATTCCTATGTATGTCTTAAATCATGATTTATGATTTTGATATTTGGCATGTTATCATGAGAAATAGGTTTAAATCATGCTTTAGGTGATAATTTGTTTATTATCATCGTATAATACCTAATGCATGACTATTATTTGATGGATACATGAGTTTCATGATCATAATGTAGAATTAATTGATATATATCATTATGATCATGTAGGATGTTAGGTTGATACTTAACCATGATAGAATTACATGAATATATGGGTTAAGTATATACAAATACCCCCTAGGATACATCTCACACCCACTATAGGCTACCTTGATTGCAAACTTAGCATGGGTGAGATGTTAGGATGATACAAATGTCCACTAATGCCTATGGCATTTAGATGGTCATTTAAAGTATCAACATAGCAATAATAGACCAATCATGGGGAAGGCTTATGCTTAATTCATAGACATATTGCCCAAAGATCATGGTTGGATATTTCATATGTTTTCAAAACAATTTCTTACCTTAAAATACATGTATTCATGTTTTGAAACAATTGGATGCAAAACTAGGTAGCTAACTTGATAATAGAATGATCAAAAACCTAGTGGTTTTTAGAACTTTTGGATTTTTGGCAAAAACAAGAAAATATAATGAGTTTTCATGAAAAACTATTTTTCCTTGATATATATACTTAATAGAAATATGTTCCCCAAATTTCATGATTTTTCAAATTTTCTGGAATTTATAATGCATTTCTGAAATTCGTCCAGAAAATCAAAAATTTGGATTCCTTTGTGCGATCATTGCCATCACGATAGCTTGATCAGTGGTAGCTATAAATCAGAACATTGAAGGCCGAATTCAGTTTGTAAACCTACAACAAGTGGTAGAAATATACTTGATGCCATCAACAAGTGGTACCCAATTTTTAAATCAACTTGTCATATTTTTCCTCCATTATACTTGATGCCATGAGCTTATAACTTAGTGTTAATCTTTTTGATGGTGTCAAAGGGGGAGAAATATATTTTAGGGGGAGAAATATATGATAGGGGGAGAAAATTTGCATGGAGAGTTTCATGGATTAAGGGGGAGTTGCATGTTGCTATATCATGTTTATCTTTACATGCTTTCTTACCTTAGAATTTATATCAAATGTTTTTACCTAACTTAAACGGATTGCCACACATCAAAAAGGGGGAGATTGTTAGGGCAATCTCTTGCCGTAATATGGTTTTGATGGTGTGGCAAAGGGTTTAAGTTAGTTTGATATGTTGATATGATATGTGCGTTGAAGTCGTGCAGGACTTAGTAATTCGCACATGGAGCCGTGGCGAGTTTCACATCTCATGACTCGTGCCTTGAGTCGGTGAAGGATAGCTTTGCAGAAGCCGTGTGCTTAGAGCATCCGAGGGACCACCGGACGAGGAGATTGGAGTGAAGTCGGAGGAAGTAGACTTCGAGGCAAGAAACGCGAAGGAGCATTGCAGCCGTCGCTGATCTTTGAGGGGCGTGGCCGGCGAAGAGAACTTCGAAGGACTCGAAATGAGTGAGCGATTGTAACCCGGGAAGGGTAGCTCTTAGGTGAAACTTGGCCATTTGGCCAAGTGTCGGATGGGTTTTCGACATCGGCCGATCGCCATGTCATGCGATCGGCTTCAGTCGAGTGAGTTCGTATCGATGGCCCGGATTGTGGCGTGATCGATCGACCATCGGTCAAGGCAGCGATCGGTAGTCAATGGGGTTTCGACCCGCAGAACCGTTAGCCGTGGCGATCGACTACGGAGGCGATCGTGATGAGGTCCATCGATCGCCAGAGTTCCGCTGGACTACAATGGTCGGGATCCGACGTGTTCGAGGCCGTTGTAGTGGCAACGGATCGCGCCAAGGCGGATCGTGATGGCGGCAAACGGGAAGAAGTTAGCCCTCTCTATAAAAAGAGAGGGTGTGAGCCTTTGAGAGGCTAATGCTCATACTCCAAACGATCTTCCTAGTGCCCCACAAGCTCTAAGCTCTTCTTACTTGTCTTTACTTCAATCCTATTGTAAGAAGAGTGATATTGGTTGTAAAGGTTACCTCCACCTAGCTTGGTGCAAAGGAGAGACCATTTAGTGGATTGGTTTAACGGAGTGATTCACCGAGGACGAATCGGGGACCGTGGATTAGCGGCGTAGCCGTGAACCACGTTATACCATCGTGTTAGCGTTTGTTTTATTGTTTGTCTTTTGCTTTGTATTTGTATATTCCGCTTGCGCTAATCTTTTGTAGACGAGCAATTTACGACGTCCAACGTACGAGGGCTATTCACCCCCCTCTAGCCGGCCATATCGATCCCCTACAGTATTTATGGTCTGATGCTGATGTTACAATACATTTGACATAGAAGCCAAAATATAACACCGCGTCATCTCATCAACCTTGATCCACTTCCTATAACTCTCTTTCTCCTTTTCACCAAAATCATTTGTAGGCTTAAGAGGACACTCTTCGAAGAGTATATATTTGTACTCCTCAGCAATTAAGACAATGTCTAGATTCCTTTTCCAATCAACATAGTTAGGTTCAATAAGTTTGTTTTCCTTTAGTATCACAGCAAGTGGGTTAAAAGTCATTTTGAAAAACCTAAGAATCATATAGATCAAAACAATAGATTTCAAAAATTTATTGATTCCTCAAACAATAAAATTTTAAAATCAACCAACACCTCAAAACAATGAGAATATCATATGCCACGATAGTGTGGACGTATACGAATTCTACATTTGTAAGAGGAGGTTTTACCCATTAATTTTATTATTCTGTCAACCTTACTTTTTTACAAATAAAATTATAGTTGGTTTCTCTTCGGCCCTACAAATAAAAGCAGTGACTCCGATGGGGAGGATACTCTTATTTGCATTAAGTGTTCACCATTACTCGATACTAAGGCAATTATCTCGGATTATGTGCCTTCTGATGGAGAAGTACACACGCTCCTAAATAATTTCCTATAACCATATTTGACCTAGTGATCCAAAAAACAAACTCATCTGTTATGGAGGAAGGCACTAAGAGCCAACGTGCAAGTTTGTTCGCATCACATGTCAAATTGTAATGGAGGCCGCGGGAATTTTAAAAAAAATATCCCTCTCCCACTTAGTAATTTAAAATTGAGGAATTTTAAATATGTAACCACAACAAGCATATAAATCAAAAGCAATAAATATAAAAAATAACAAATTTTCCAACTATTATGGCTTTTGTTCTCCAATATGCCTCCAGTCGTGTTGGCACCTCGTCCGCTCCTCCCTACACCATGTACAAGTCATCCGGAGATCCGAGCAGAGAAAAATTATTTTAATTTACATCCATCGATCCTATACTCCACAAAGGAGTGTACATGAAGTCTAGATCGAAAGTAAACTAAAATAAAAGAGTGGCTAAACAATGTCGTACTAAATTATAAAAATTAAATACTAGCCTTGTCAACACCGATGATTCAAATAATATTATGATTACACACATACAATCGCATACACACACATATGGCCATAATAGTTGGATCTTATGCCTGCAACCAAAAAGTTAGCCTACGCACATCCTACTATTATCTGACACACATAATATATGATAAGTGCATAAAAGTAACCGAATCCTAAACACACAAAACCGGAAACCATGGCTCTAATACCACTTGAAGGTTGAAGCTTCGTTTCGGTCACTTGTGCATGGCGATCCTATCTTGCATCCCCAGATAAAAAAATTAATCCGGATGAAGATGGATTACCCAAGCAACCGATCCATCATCGTTCTACTCGATTTAAGTGGTCGCTTGAACAAACTTGTTGTTCAAGCAACCTAACTCTTTTCCTCGATTAGCTGCGGAATAGATGATGTACGGATCGCCAGTTTTTGCATTTATTATCGATGTCCATGATCATACAATTATAATCCAATTACATAAAATAAGAAATTAACCTAAACAAGAATTGTACCTCTTGTTTACCTCTTGATCTTCTATTGTATGACCTATCCTCTTCTTGGACGTCGTGTGGGTGACAATCCTTCAAGAATCGAAGCCTCCTAGATCTCGTATCTTCCCTTCCTTGCTCGCTCTGAACAAGGGAAGATGACCAAAATCTTCTTCCCCTATCTAGTGTCGATCACCAAGCCTCCTGGCTTGGTTGTTGCCGCCGGCCAAGGAGAGGAAGAAGAAGAGGTGGCCGACGACCAAGAGATGAACGCTTATTGCCGCCGGCCAAGGAGAAGTAGAGGAAGAAGAATCGTCGGCCTTTGCTTTAAGGAAGGAGTGCCTGTTAGTTAAAGCCCTAGAACCAATCATGTGATGGTTGAATAGGGAACATTTTGTATCATATTCTATAAAGGCAAAGGATTGGTTATTATATTTACATCTTGCTTGTGCCAGCTAATTTAAATATAATAATGCCCTAGAAAAGTAGGTTCTTATCTACAGCACATCAATTGGCAGAATTGATTATGAGAGGCTGTAGAGAACACTTTCCTAAATGTTCCTAGTCGAGTATTAATATGCAAGGGCAATATTAATACATAAAGACTAGCATGTAGGTCAATTGATGACTTGATCTCACAAGTCATGGATATATGATATCAAGTTGACACATGGGTATATATTGGAGAATATATACTGAACTGACCCGCCATGAGAAAGTTTCATGGATCGTTATATGAGTGTCATAAACTTTCTCATGTGACTATTGGTATGAATAGTCCTTAGACCTGAAGTCACTACGGTTCCCTACATAAGGAGTTATGTACTTTGGTATCGTCAAAGCGTCACACGTAGCGAGGTGGACCATAAAGCGATTCTTGGGTATGTAACAAATTATGCGGAGGGATGTGAGTGATGTAGATGGGATCTATCCCTTCCATATGGCCGAGTGATATCGGTGGGCCCTTGATTGAGTAGAACTACTAAAACGCATGGCCATGCTCGAATGAGTCAATATGAGATATTGAGCTCATTTGTTTGAGTTAGTTTACTCGAGGATCAAGAAACACATAGATTGATCGAGGATGACACGGTCTATGCCTCATTGATCAATCGATATCAGAGATAGAAGGACACGGTCATATATTATAGTAGTCACGGAAGGTTAGTCGGATCTTGACTTATCTCGTAACTTGGGTAGCAATGATGTATTGCTAGATGCGCTCATTGCTTGTGTATCTAAAAGAGTTTAGATCCACCGCCAACGCGTTATGAGAGCCTATAGGGTCACACACAAAGAGCATGATAATTAGAGGAATTAGAGTATTCTAGTTTGACTAGAATAATATGGGAATAAGCTTAAGTACAAAATGGTTTTGGACTTTAAGCTTAATGAGAATTTTAGCTAATTGATTTAATGAGATTAATTCAATATGTTACCTTATTGATTTAATAAGATTAATTCAATATGATAACATAAGCTTAATTGAATTAATAAGATTAATTCAATATGATAACATAAGCTTAATTGAATTAATAAGATTAATTCAACATGCATGAATGCCACATAAGAATGCCACATAAGCATGCCACATAAACATGCCACCTAAGCATCCACCTAAGCTAGTTAAGGTGGAAGGAAACAAAATGGTTTTGTCTCCTTAAGTGGCCGGCCAAACAAGGAAGCCAAATCCTTTTTGAGTGTGTCTCAATGCAATGGATTGCATTGAATGTGAAGGAGGTGGAAGGGTTTTTCCAACCCTATAAAAGGCTCCATGGAGTGGCCGGCCATAGAGGGTTTTTGGTGTTGTGGTTGTGAGAGAGCTTGGTGGAAGCTTTAGTTGTGTGGGTTTGTGAGTGTAGGCTAGCAAGAAGAGGAGTCTTCTTCTTCCTTTCTCCTTTTCCCTCTCTTCCTCTCCTTTAGGGACTTCTCTAGCAAGAAGTAAAGGAGAGCTCTTCTAGTTTTCCTTTTGTGAGACAAGAGCGTGCTCGTGTGGATACGTATAGAGGCACGGACACTTGAACGTGCTAAAGATCCAACAAACCGAAAGGAAAAGCGGGATTGCAAAGGGCACGCAACAAAGGTAGAACTCTCCTATAAGATAGGCTTGGTTTAGAGAAATTTATTTTATACGAGTTTGCTTTCGCATGGATCACTTGGAAGGGATCCTATTTTCCGTTGCGCATATGCCATTAGGCATACGAGATTTCCCTACAGTGCCGGCCCTAAAGGGATGATGAAGGGAGACCAACCAAACCTTAGGAAGAGATGAAAACTAAAACCCTAAACCTCCTCCACCTCTTGTCGCCGCCCAAGCCAATTCCAAACCCTAAAGCTTCTTCTTTCCTTGCTGCCCAAGCCTTGGAAGCAAACCCTAGCATCCAAAAAACTTATGTTGCCGCCCAAGCCTTGGAACCTTATTTATAGATCTCGCCCAAGCCTTCTTTTAATCGTGTCCGTTGGATCTAGGCTTCGTGAGGGTTTTAATAGGCTACAATAGGGACTATGAGGAGGAGTTGGATCTTGGCCATCCAATGGATCCAAACCCGATCCATTAATGATGATCCATTCAACTAAAGTGATCATCATTGATCTACCTCACCCACCCCATAATTATATATGGGCTCCACATATTAATTGTACAAATATCTCCTCGTGTTTAAGATATCGAATGTCTATTAATTAATTAATTTACTGATAATTAATTAATTAACATCTAACTCCATGAGTAGTACCACTTAAGCTTATCATCATGTTGGACCAAGTCCACCTGCAGGATTTACATGATGATCCTTATGAGCTCCTCAAGGGGACATCATCATCCTAATACATAGGACACAGTTTTCTCTTATAATCAATGGCACACCATGTGAATAATATTATTTCCCAACTTACCGGGCCTATCGATTTAACCCATAAATCTCGCCCATTGGTAAATCAAAGAAATAAATATTAAGTACATGTGCCCGTTATTATATCGAGATTAAGAGCATGTACACCATAATATCCGAGGTCTGATTCAATTATGTAGTCAGTAATAAATTGAATCACCTCTAAATCGGTCCTGCTTAATACACACAAAGTGTACTAGTGTAATTCTATTGTCAAGATAAACCAATACCAAATTACACTACAATCATGCCAATGGTTTATCCAAAACTATCTTGGTTGTGAGCCTCTACTTATACTCTACAAGGAACTGATAACATGATCTTTTGTGTGACACTACACACCATGTTATCTACAATGTAAAGTATTAGACAATATGAATAACTATAAATATGCAAACAATGATCATGTGATTCTTATTCCAAAATGAAGATGTTCATACATAGGCTAGGCTTTCAGTATACATCCCAACATGTAGTATGCTTCAAGTGCCATCAAAAGGAGCACTATAGAAGTCAATGCCCTAGGAAGAAGGAAATCAAAGATAAGGAAGGAGCATCACATGTAGGTGGAGCTAAGGCTAACCCTAATGTATATTTTAATAATGCACCTTCAACTTATGTTAAAAACATGCTAGGAGTTATGTTAATAATCTTGCTATTTCTCATGAACAAAAGCATGCTAATAAAAATAGATTTTATTGTTTAGGTGCTAAGACCTTAGGAATAAGGAGAAATTTGGGACTAATGTCCCTAAAAATATTTTACCTAAGGCAAGTATTAGAAAAATTGAGGACCACCTATGTTTTAACCCTAAATGGACTAGACACATGCCTAGGAAGTCTCATGTCCAAAGAATAGATGAAAAATCAAAAATTGGACAATTAGAGTTAGAAAATCATGCCTTGAGGTCATGGCTTGAAAAACTTGAAAGGACCCTCAAAAAGATGCAAAATCAAATACAAGGTTCAAAGGATCAAAAATCTAGGTCTAAGAGTCAAAACCTAGGTTTTAGGAAGCAAGGTCCACCTAAGAGCAAGAAAGGTTTGGGTCACAAATCTAAGCCCAAGGAGACCTATCATAGTGTTCCATTCGATTATGAAACTCAAGTTAGGTCTAGGAAAGCCATGGTCAATAGGGAAGTCATCCCTAAGGTTGACCAAGATAGGTGCTTAGTGGCCAAGGTTTCCATGAAACCTAGAAAGACCACTAAAAAGGTTACTAGGGAGGCAATCCCTAAGGTTAACCTAGTCAAGACCCAAATGACCAAGGCTTCTAAGCCTAGGAGGGTCATTAGGAGGGTATCTAGGGAGGTCATCCCTAAGGAATACCTAGTAAACCCAAGGAGCTCCAATAGGTATTGGGTTCCTAGGAGCATAATCGATTCACGCTAGATGGGTTTAGGTGTGCCAACCTTGAATGGATGGGTAGTTAACCTAACCATGGTAAAGGTGCCACTTTAGGTTATTTTCAAGGTCATGGATACCTTGAAAATAGGTTTGATTTTAAATCCTAAAAGATTTTAGGATGTGCCAATATATTCTTTGGATTATGAAAAATCAATCAAATTGGCACAAATTATGTTTAGAGGTCATAGTGTGCCATTTTGGGTTTTTGGCACACTTGGGAGATAATTGATAATATGGAAAAATGGATTTAATAATAAAAAATGGCAATTAATGCTAAAATTTAGGTGTTATATACCTTATATTTTAATTGTCATGTTTGATTTGTAATATAAAATGTCATGACATCATATCTACTTTTAATCATTTAATATGTCATAATATTACTTAGGGTTAAGGTTTTATGTCATGTATGCTTAGATTCCATTTTATGCCTTGACATCATGATTATGAGCGCATGTTTATCTATATCATCATTAATGTCATAATCATTCATGCATTAATAAAAATTGAGTTAAGGACAATTGACATGACTTGGAGTCCCATGTATAAGGGAATAAAGTAGTGTTGCCCTAGAAAATACATGAAACACTAGCTTAGGAGAACAAAACCTACATCTCACATTACATTGACATGTATGTGTATTGATACACCCTAGATACATGTGAGATGGTAGGATATGAGTTAAGTTCAAGGTGTATAGTTTTTGCATCTAGATGAACTAAAACTCATCTTATGTTATTGATGGATCATTTGGAAAGCTTATGTTCAACTAATGTACATTGAGCCCAAGGAACATGATCCAATATAAGGTTTTAAAAACATTTTAAAATCATTTTGAAAAACCTTGGTGAAGTCTATCTTTTGATAGCAATCACCATTGATAAAGTTGATACAAAGTGAGCTAAAACATTGAAGTTTTTCTTCACTTTTGAACTTTGTGTCAATTTCGGTATTTTATGGATAAAATATTTTTTTAAACATTTTTCACCCATTGTATTGGTTATAAGTATAATACGTATGAATTTTCATGATTTTTCAAGTTACGTATATTTACTTATTCTTTTTGCAGTTTCGATTTTAATAACTGAAATTTGGAATTTCAGTTATCAGTCAACTGCCGCTTGATGGCAATCGACTGATGGGTAGGGCAGTTGACTGTTGACTGAGAGAGTCGACTGCCAGGCTTTATTTCGAGTAAACAAGATTTGTTTAGCCCAATTTTAGCTATGGTAAGGTTCCCTAATCACTCCTAACCCTAGGATATGCTTTGGAAAACATTAAAAATGGTGAAAATCCATTGGATATGGATTAGGAGAGTTGTTAGAGAATGTATCAATTTTAATGTGTTGGAAAGTTCAATGTTGAACTTTGGACCTTATTTTTGATGGTTTAGTGTTCCTATTGGCTTAGGGACTTCCCAAAGACATTGTTTGTGCAATGGTCAAGGGGGTGCAAGCCTTTAGGGGGAGGTATCCATCATGGGATGATGGATGTTATTTTTCCTCATGAGGAGGAGAAATGGGATTTTGAGATGCCCAATTTAGAAATTGGGAGAGTTTGTAGGGTTGCCTCTCTTGAGTGATATGGGACTCATCACTAGGAAGATTGTAGGCATCCTAGATGTTTTTGGACTAAGGGGAAGATTATAAGATCTCATTGGGATATGAGACATTGACCTCCTTGGAAATAACCTTTTAGATGTTAGTCAAAAAGGGGGAGAATTTATGAGGAGAATTTATGGGATTACCAATTTGGGAAAAATGATAAAGAGTTTTTGAGTTAGGTGGCCTAACTCAATTGTGTTTGTGGTTTTTGTCAAACATCAAAAAGGGGGTGATTGTTAGTTCAATCGGCCCAAGTCACAATTGACCAAACTCGAGTTTGACTCGAGTGATGTTTTAATGTTCGACAAAAACATATGACAATGTGATTGTCATGGTAAAGTTCAAGTCATGGGTACTTGGCATGGAAAGTCCAAGTGAAACACTTGGCATTGGGAAAGTCCAAGTCTTGAGTACTTGGCATGTAAAGTCCAAGCATGGGTCTTGGCAAGGGAAAGTCCAACATGGGTTAGCAAGGAAAGTCTAAGCATGGGTCTTGGCAAAGGAAAGTCCAAGCATGGGTCTTGGCATGGAAAGTCCAACATGGGTTGGCAAGGGAAAGTCCAATCTTGAGTCTTGGTATTTGGAAAGTCCAAGGGGAATATTGGCGACGTAAAGTCCAAGCGGGAGTCTTGGCAGCATAAGTCCAATGGTTGACGACGTAAAGTCCAAGTGGGAGTCTTGGCAGCATTAGCCCAATGTGCCTTGGCGGTGTAGACACCATTAGCATGACAATAGCCGATGGAAGCATCTAAAAGCTAGCGTATGGATGAACAAGTCATGGATGACTTAAAGGGATCCGATAGGCGTGAAGCTGACGGAGGTGGCTAAAAGGCTTAGGTCTAGGCTACGGGTGGTCTAGTAAGTATGGGGGCACCATACTTGGGTTAAAACCTCATGTTTGAGGTGTATCAGTCGACTGGGACTATGGTCAGTCGACTGATGGGAGTCAACTAGGGTTTAACTGCGGGAAGTGCCCTGGAAGTCGACTGCCAGAGTTGGGAAGTCAACTGCTGGCTTGAGAAGTCGACTGATCGTGAGATCAATCGACTGATGGTCAGGATTTAGAGCACAGTAGGCTCTCCAGTCGAGTGATCGACCTGAGAACTCGACTGATTGAGCCATCAATCGACTAATGGGTATGATCAGTCGACTGATGGTCTATCTGTTGAAACTTATCCAACGTGGCACATGTCGTTGTCTCACAACGGCTACAGGGGAAGTCGACTGATGGTTCCGATCAGTCGACTGCTAGGCAAAAATCAGCCCGAATGTAGGTTATAAAAGCAGCTCGTGGAGGAGGTTTTTGCTATGGTTCTCTTGGGCGATTTTGAGGGGAATAGTTGGTGCTTTCCAATCCTTCAAGGCTAGTCCAAGGCAACCAAAGATCAAGCAATCAAAAGAGCATTTGTAAAGTTTTCTTTACATAGATTGTTGTATTCATTATTGTATTTACTTGTATTCTTATTATATTACTTTTGTAATCATTGTAAGATGTTTCTCCGCCTCCGGATTGTTCCGAGAATGAGTTATTGAGTAGTGGTGTGTGATTGGCATCACTAGGGCTCTTACGAGCCCAATCCGTGGAGTAGGAACCATTTGATTCCGAACCATATTACATCTTGTGTTCTGATTGTGCTTGTATTTATTTTCATTGTATATTTTGTATTTTCACTGTGTATTAACATTTTGTAGCAAGAACGATTGAACAATAATCCATCGACAAGCAACAACGCTATTCACCCCCCCCTATAGCAGTCACGAAGGTCCCTACATAGGTGGCACGACATGACAACTATCCCAACTCAACAACAACCACTGCTCTCAAGTGGCTGAGTGGAAAGTATGAATAAGTAGCGATAAGCTAAAGAGCTATAAGCTACACAATGGGGGTCCCTACTGCTAGCTTCTCCGACAGACACTACCAATGAGTGGTCGAGTGCCACACACCTAGAACAACTGCACGTAACTCCAACTACAACTATCAAGAGTGGTTGAGTGTGGCACAACAAATGAACTACCCTTACACTAGTTACTACTACCACGAGTAACCGTGGAGGTAGAATGACTGACGACCCTCTCAACCACAAGGGAGACCAAGTCGCCAGCATTCATGTAAATGACATGAATACACAACCACACATACATTTACAACACACTCTCTATCCAACAGAGAGTCATACACAACTGACAGTCAACCATGCTAGGACCTCCAGTCCATAGCAACCCACTATCAACAATCAATCATGCTAGGATGTCCAATCCGTAGCAACCCACTATCGACAATCCATACAACCATACACAGATCTATGGTCCATAATAGACCCACAACGTAAAGAAACATGATCCGACAATCAACTCTACATTTACAACCTCCTTCACCCCCAGGTGATTTATCCTAATGACACAAATTAAGTCTACAACCGTACTCAGCAACACATACATAGGTCCACATACCATAGCATATGTAATCCATAACCATGATGAACGAAATATAGAGATAACAATAGGGCAACTCAAAGTACAAAGACTAAGTATCAAGCACATGATTAAATAAGAGTGGAGTCAAGGTAAAGGTGTCATCCCCATCGTAAAAATATTCATGCACCAGAATTAATAAGCTACCTGACCAAGGTAGGTATTACCCACCTGATATGTAGAACACCAATTGTCTTCACGTCTAGGAACTCTGCCTCAAATCAAATCCTAGATTAGCTTCCATTGCAAAGAATCTATAACAATCAGATGGATTCAACCAAAAGATTAACCCCTTGTTCATGGACTCTTAATAATCAAACCCACAACAAATCTAACGGTAATCATATTACACGACCCTATGATATCAAATATGAACTTACCGAGCTTGTATCATTCACACGACTCTCTACATCAAGTATAGGGCATTAGATATGCATTTATTCAACCCGTATATGGAAATCACCCTTTCCAAACCTATAATCACTATTCACCAACTTTTGGTTATTAATCCACAACCAAATTTGCTCATACTATAAGTATAATCTCATATTCATAAAATTCAAACCGAAACTTCTTCCTTTAATTGTTATTCAGCAACCCTATACCACACTCAGCTATAAAGGTCAATCTACAACCGTAACTTATTCAGATCGAGACTCACTTAGCGCAGCTTCAATCACAGGTGCCCAAATCCAAGTATAGGTATTAGATCTGCATCAACCAACCAAATCAAAAGCAAAACAAAACTTAGATCATCTTCATTACCTAACAATCATCTATATAATCAAACCATTAACCCTACTACATAAAGGAACAATAATCTAAAATTTTTACCACCACTCACCACTATTTTGTCCTCTTCTTTCGATCTGATATCACGGAACAGTGGTGGCAACTTTGAGAACTCAGAGCATTGGAATCAAGCTGTCATGGAGGATGTGGAAGAATGGACAGCGATCGATGTGTGTTAGCAAGAAGGAACAATGCTAGCAGAGGGTCAGTCCAGTGGTGGCGATGGCGATCATGACATGCCTTGGCAGCAATAAGAGTGCACTGGCCAAGGACTGCACTGGCCACATGGCAGATTTTCCCCTAGAGAGGCGATGGTGAAGGTTGTGGTCGCTGGCCATGTGCACAGGGGAGGCGATCGCTGGTCCTGTGCGTGCGACACACAGGGGCCACAGGATGCTAAGTACTCTGCCTAGGGGCCGCGAGCGATCATGGATGGTCGGGGGTGACGGTGAGGTGAGGAGGGCAGCGTGTGAGAACCCGAGAGGAAGAAGGGACTCGCGACTATGAGGTTGGGGAAATCATAAGATCAGGGAAGGAGAGCTCGGGATGGGGAAAAGAATCTGGGAAAGAGGAGTTGAGCGGCAGGGAAAGAAAATGAGAAAAAGAAAACTTACAATAGACCTTCTAAAGTATGATTAATCCCTTCATAATGATCATTTATCAAAAAGATAAATATCCTACCAGAGTGGAGGTCTATGTCCATGACCTGTTAGAAACTTTGCCAAAATCGTAAGATGAATCATGAATCACTATCGTAAATGTTACTCAAGGATACTACAAGAAAATTGAAAATCTCCTTGCAGTATAATTTCGTCGAGCGACCCAATGAAATCCATCTTACGACTCGATAGAAAATGAGTAGACTTGGTTAATCGACCACCCATCACGCAAATCACATCAAGTCCTTTCCAAATTCTAGATGATCTTCCAACACAATCCATCATACTAGGTTCCCACTGTTGGAATGTAGGTGGTCGGCTAGAGGGGGGTGAATAGCCCTCAATCGTCGTATGGTGGAATTCGTTCGTTGATTGCCTACAAGTATAATTAGCGCAAGCGGAAATGTAAAGAAAATACAAAGGTAATACTAACAAACTGATATAACGTGGTTCACAGCCTCACCGCTAATCCACGGTTCGATTCGTCTCCGGTGAATCACTCCAAAACCAATCCAATATGGTCTCTCCCTTTAGCCAAAGCAAGGTGGAGGTAAACCTTCTTACAACAAAACACACTCCTTACAATAAGATTGAAGTAACAACAAGAAGAAGGAGTTTAAAGCTTGTGGGGCACTTGGATGATCAATTGGAGCATAAGCATTAGTTATCCAAAAGCTCATACCTTCTCTATAAATAGAGAAGGTTGTTTTCTTCCCGTTGGCCACTGGCAGTCAACTGATGCCCCGATCAGTCGACTGCCCCTATAGTCGTTAGTCTATAATGGCTTCTTTCATGTTTGATTTCATCCAACGGCTCCCACATCAGACGACTGATCATCCCATCAGTCGATTGATAGAGCTATCAGTCGAGTGCAGGAAGTGAGCACTCGATTGATCACCATTCTATGCTCGAAACGCTCACGATCAGTCGACTGATGGTCTCGACAGTCAACTGCCAATCCTTGGTAGTCGACTGATGGTGCAGAAACTAGACTCAAACACCAATCGAGTCATAGTCGACTTGGAGCAGTCGACTGTCATATCATGGTAGTTGACTGATGTCAGGTAAACCTCAAACTTAACATCCGTTTGAGCGTCCGACGATCAGGTAAACCTCAACCCTTGTGATCGAGCCTCCGACACTTAGCCATTCGGTCAAGTTCACCTAATGATCTACTTACATTTCACTCATTCTCTCATCTCACTTGAAGTCCCTCGCCGAAGCTCTCTTCGTTCGCGGCCACGTCCCTCGGCAGCACCAAGCGCACGGCTTCGCAATGCTCCTTCGCGTCTCTTGTCCTCGAAGTCTGCTTCCTTGGCTTCGCTTCAAGTCATCTCGTTCGGCGGTCTCTCAGATGCATCAAGCGCACGGCTTCGCAATGCTCCTTCGCCAACTCAAGCACGAGGTTGTGAGTTGGTGAAACTTGCCAAAGCTCCATGTGCGAATTACTAAGTCCTGCAAGACTCCAACACACATATCAAAACAATAATAACCTAACTTAAACCCTTTGCCACACACATCAAAACCATATCACATGCGTTGATTGCCCAAACACCCACTTCCTATCTAACTCTACTGATCACTAGTATTTCACTTTTATTGGATGACACACCAAACACCAAGCTATGAAATCAACCATATTTTATATATCGTTCCACCAACAAGAATGTTTTAGAACTCGCTATTTTTGGGCACACTCCGAATGAATTACCAATCTCGAATGATGAGTCTCCTAAAACAACTCTTCCTAATTCGAATGCAACTCTATGGTAGTTACACAATAGCTAGCTAAAACTCCATGAGCACTCCTACTCTACACATCTACAAAATAAGATACTAACTGCTAAGTCCATGTCATGTATATGCCAACCTATCTCGTAATTCCTCAACTGACAAAAGCATGAGATACGTCTCATTCATCTGCATTGGAATCGTTCCAATCCCTGAAATGATGCATTTGTGTACAATATCCTTCCATCCACCCCGAAAGGATTAACTAATATTCGTGCAAAAATTAACCATCATCTAAGCCCTAAAAATTAGTTTCACAAGCTTCTGACCAAGTAAATTCCAACACTAGTAACATCCTATCCACATCTGCGGTAATAACAAAATCAATACAAGGGAACCACCATCTATGGTGGCCGAGTGCGCAACTCCAACTACCACCATCAACAGTGGCCAAGTTTCGCAACTCCAATTGTAGGGATGTATACTGAAAAGTCTATCTTTTGTATGAACATTTTTATTTTGAAATAAGAATCACATGATCATTGTTTGCATATTTTTATGGTTATGCAATATTGTCTAATACTTTGCATTGTAGATAACATGGTGTGTGGTGTCACATAGGAGATCATGTTATCGGCCCCTTGAAAAGTATAAGTAAAGGCTCACAACCGAGATGGCTTTGGACAAACCATCGGAATGGTTGTAGTGTGATTTGGTATTAGTTTGTCTTGACCATAGAATCACACTAGTGCACTTTGTGTGTATTGAGCAGGACTGACTTATAGGTGATTCGATTTATTGTTGACTACATAATCGAATCGGACCTCAGATATTATTTAGTACATGCTCTTAATCCCGATATAACAACGGGCACATATACTTAGTACTCATCTCTTTGATTTACCAATGGACGAGATTTATAGATTAAATCGATAGGCTCGATAAGTTGGGAGATGATATTAGTTATATGGTGTGACGTTGATTATAGGAGGAAACCGTGTCCTATATATTAGGATGATGATGTCCCCTTGAGGAGCTCATAAGGTTCATCATGTAAACCCTGCAGGTGGACTTGGTCTGGCATGATGAAAAGGTTGAGTGGTACTACTCATGGAGTTAGATGTTGATTAATTAATGGTCAGTAAATTAATTAATCGACGGACATTCGAGATCTTAAACACAGGGAGATAATGTACAAAGAATATATGGATCCCATATTATCATATGGGGGTTGGTGAGGTAGATCAATGATGATCCTTTAGTGGATTGGATCATCATTAGTGGATCGGACTTTGTGGGCTTGATCCATGGGTGGCCAAGATCCAACTCCTCTTCATGGTCCCTAATGTAGCCTATTAACACCTCATGAAGCTTAGATCCAATGGATGAAAACAAAACTCTAGATCCAAAGGTAGAGATTAAATCTCTAGATCCGACGGTTGAGATTAAATCTCTAGATCTGACGGTTGAGATTAAATCCCTAGAACCAATGGAGGAGATTAAATCATGGCTTCAGCCCAACTCTATAAATAGAGATCATGAAGTGGGCGGCAAGATGATGATGTCTTAAGGGGATTAGGGTTAGCTTTCTTTGGAGGCTAGGAATCCTAGTTGGTTTAGGATTAGGTTTGGGTGGCTAGGGTTTTGGGAGCTATGGGTGGGCGGCAACTCAAGGAGGAGTTTTTCTTCTTCCTCCTAAGGTGTGGTCGGTTCCTTCCATCTTCCCTCTACCTTGGCTTGTGCTCATCCTAATCTTCTTCCCCTCTTCCATGGCCGGCTATAAGGAGAGCAAGGATTAGGGTTTGGAGGCTTGGGTGGCACCAAATAAGGAAGTAGTTTGCTCTCTTCCTCATCTCCTTTGGTGGCCGGTGCCCACAGCCCTTTATCAGCCCTTGGCCGGCATCCAAAGACCCCTTCTCCTTCTCCTTAGGTGGTCAAAAAAAGATATAGAGCTTTCCCTTGGTGTCTTGGCTGGTTTCCACCATTATCTCCTTCTCCTTGTTGGCCGGCAGCATGCATTCTCCTTGTTGCTTGTTGGTTGGGTATAGGAAGGAGAATAGTTTTGTTTCTATTCTTCCTTTTGCTTTGGGAGAGCAAGGAAGGAATATTTGTGATCTAGGAGCTTTGACTTTTGGTAGAGCGTCGCCCACACGACGTCCGAAAGGAGGAAAGACATACATTAGAAGATCGAGAGGTATATCGATTCTCTAAATTTTATATGTTACATGTTTGTATTTGTTTTTCAATTATGAGCATGATATAAATCTGTATATGGCTAAATAATACTTGGATCCCAAGCATAAATACAAAAACTGCCAATCCGGACATCATCTATTCTGCGGCTACTCGTAGAATAGAGGATGGTCGCTTGAACAACTAGTTTGTTCAAGTGACCTCTCTAAATGAATAGCACGACGATGACTTGGTGGTTTAGGCAATCACTTTTGTCTAGGATTAAATTTTTTAATCCGAGGACATCGAAGGGATCACCATGATCAAACGACTGAGGTGAAGTGGGAAGCAAAGTTTCCCCTCACGAACTCGATGAGCAAAACCATTAAATTGGTATGAGAGCTTCCGGGGCAAAACCCCTTCAATTGGTATCAGAGCCAAGGTTTCCGATTTTGTGTGTTTAGAATTTGGTTAATTTTTATGCACTTTTTCATATATTATATGTGACGGATAATAGTAGGATATGCGTAGTTTAACTCTTTGGTTGCAGGCATAAGATCTGACTATTATGGTCATATGTGTGTATGTGATTGTATGTGTATAAATATTTATTTTGTTGAATCCTCGGGGTTGACGAGGCTTGTATTTAGTTTTTGTAAATTAGATACGTCATTATTTAGTCACTCTTTATTTTATTTTACTTTCGATCTAGATTTCATGTACACTCCCTCATGGAGTATAGGATCGATGGATGTAAATTAAAATAGGTTTTAGTCTCGGCTCGGATCTCCGGATAGCTTGTACATGGCGTAGGAGGAGCGGACGAGAAGACATTGCGACGGGAGACATATTGAAGACAAAAGCCATAATAGTTGAAAAATATTTTATTTTTCATATTTATTTCTTTTTGTTTGATATGCATGTCGTAGGCTAGGAAAATTCCCAATTTCAAATTACTAAGTGGGAGAGGGATATTTTTATAAATTCCCACGGCCTCCATTACGATTTGACATGTGATGCAAGCAAACTTGCGTGTCGGCTCTGAGTGCCTTCCTCCCCATCGGATGAGTTTGTTTGCGGATCACAAGGTCAATTATGGTTATAGGGAATTATCAAGGAGCGTATGTACTTGCCCATCATAAGGCACATAACCCGAGATAATTACCTTGGTACCGAGTAATGGTGAACACTTAGATACAAATATAAGTATCCTCCCCATCGGAGTCACTACTTTTATTTGTAGGGCCGAAGAGAAACCAACTATTAATTTTACTTGTCAAAAAGTTAGGTTGACAAGATAGTAAAATTAATGGGTAAAACCTCCTCTTGCAAATATATAATTCGTATACGTCCACACTATCGTGGCATACAATATTCTCGGTGTTTTGAGGTGTTGGTTGATTTTAAAATTTTATTATTTGAGGAATCAATAATTTTTTGAAATCTACAGTAATGATCTATGTGATTCTTAGGATTTTCAAAATTGACTTTCAGTCCACTTGCTATGATACTAAAAAAAAATAAACTTACTGTACCAAAATAATAATGATTGGAAAAGAATCCAGATATTGTCTTATCTGCTAAGGAGTACAAGTATGCACTCTTCGAAGAGTATCCTCAAGCCATGGTTGCTCAAAAAGGTTTCTACTTCTAAGCCAAAAGGCAAGAAGAAGGAGAAACAAGGTGGAGCAAAGGTGGTGGGAGGATCTCAGGGAGGAGTGAAGAAGCCGAAAGGCAAATACTTCACTTACAAGCAGGATGGACATTAGAAGAAGGACTGTCCCAATCTGAAATAGAACAAAGATATATCCTTTGGACTAGTCATTGAAACATGGTTAGCGGTGTTATCTACCAGTACCTGGTGGGTAGATACGGGAGCCACTAATCATGTCTGTAATACTTTGCAGGGGTTCTAGGAAACCCGACGACTAGCTAAAGGGGAGATTACCATTTACTTGGGCAATGTCATGAAGGTGACGACTGTTGCAGTGGGAGAAGTTTTATTTATCTCTTGAGAAAAATAAAACTTAGGTTATGGAAAATTCCCTTTATGTACCTTTATTTAGAAAGAACTTAGTTTCAGTTTCTAAATTGTTTATGGATGGATATTCTATTTCTTTTAATGACAGAGCTGTTATAAAAAGGAATAGGGAGAATATTTGTTCAGGTACATTGATAGAAAATTTGTATACACTTGAACCAAAACCTCCCACGATACAAATTGAAGTTTATAACTCATCTTCTAATTCCAATAAGAGAAAAGAACCTTCGAAGATGAACCAAACATATCTTTGGCATCTTAGGCTTGGTCACCATAACCTAAGCAAAATTCAAAGGTTGATAGTTGATGGACCTTTGGGTTCATTAGTGGTGGAGGATCTCCCAACTTGCAAATCTTGCTTGGAGGTTAAGATGACCAAGAGGCCTTTTAAGGCCAAGGGGTATAGAGCCAAAAGATGTGTTAGAAATTGTTCATTATAATTTGTGTGGTCCTATGTCTATCCAAGCTAGAGGTGGTCTTGAATATTTCATCTCTTTCATAGATGATTATTCAAGATATGGATGACACTACGATCTGATCGTGGTGGTGAGTATCTCTTGGGAGAGTTTAGGAACTACTTATTAGAGGATGGGAATCAATCCCAATTGACTGCACCTGGCACACCCCAGCAGAATGGTGTAGCAGAGCGAAGGAATAGAACTCTTATGGAGATGGTTAGATCGATGATGAGTTATGCTGACTTGCCAGATTTGTTCTGGGGATATGCTCTAGATATAGCGGTATACATTCTGAACTTGGTTCCATCTAAATCAGTGTCTTCTACTCCCACAGAATTGTGGACCTAGCGAAAGCCTAGTCTAAGACATATTCGAATATGGGGGAGTCCAGTACATGTGCTGAAGGTAGATGCTGGTAATTTGGAACCTCGTACAAAAGTATGCTTGTTCGTTGGCTATCCTAGATGAATGAAGGGTGGCTTGTTTTTGTGTTCTAGAGATCAGAGGGTGATTGTTAGCACGAACGCCAGATTTCTAGAGGAAGACTATGTGATGAGCCACAAGCCCAAGAGTAAAATTGTTCTGGAAGAGTTAAAAGGGGAAGTCACTTCTTTAGTACCACTGGTACGAGAGGATATACCACAAGTCACTGCACCGCGTGTCACAGAGGATAAACAGGTGATACCTCGTCGTAGTGGGAGGGTTGTGAGACAACCTAATAGATTCATGTTCATGGGAGAATCTTCTGATTTGGTCCCTGGCGAACATGAACCTGATCCCTGTACATATGACGAGGCAATCATAGATAAAGATACAGCATCTTGGCAAAGTGCAATGGATGCTGAGATTGAATCTATGGATTCAAATCAGGTCTGGGAGCTAGTAGAGCCACCCGATGGTGTAAAACCATTGGATACAAGTGGATCTACAAGAAAAAGAGAGGAATAGATGGGAAGGTTGATACCTTCAAAGCGAGTCTTGTTGTGAAGGGGTATACTCAGAAAAAGGGTATCGATTATGAGGAGACCTTTTCGTCGATAGTCATGCTTAAGTCTATCCGGATTCTCTTATGCATAGCAGCTCATATGGATTATGAGGTGTGGCAGATGGATGTCAAGATAGCTTTCCTTAATGGAAGTCTTGAGGAAAACATCTACATGAAGCAACCAGAGGGATTCATTGCTAAAGGCAAAGAGCATCTTGTATGTAAGCTTAATCGGTCCATTTATGGATTGAAACAAGCTTCGAGGTCTTGGAACATCCGCATTGATGAGGTGATCCAGTCTTATGGATTTATTCAAAGTCTGGATGAGTCTTGTGTATACAAGAGATGTGATGGAAACGTAGTGGTATTTCTTGTACTATACGTAGATAACATTTTGGTGATTGGCAACAATATCAAAGTGTTATCGGGCGTAAGGGTATGGTTGTCCAAACAATTCGATATGAAGGACTTGGGAGAGATGGGACACATCCTTGGGATCAAGGTTATAAGGGATCGCAGGAAAAGGATGTTGTACTTATCCCAAGCTTCATACATAGACACGATTATGGATCGTTTTTGTAGGGGATCGATCGGTCGGCTAGAGGGGGTTGAATAGCCCTCTTTCGTTGGATGGTGGAATTTGCTCGTCTACAAAAGATTAGCGCAACGGAAACAACAAGACAAGCAAATAAACAATAAAGAGGAATACAAAAAACGCTAACAAGATAGTATAACGTGGTTCACGGCTATGCCACTAATCCACAGTCCCCGATTCGTCCTCGGTGAATCACTCCGCCAAAACCAATCCACTATTGGTCTCTCCTTTGCACCAAGCTATGTGGAGGTAACCTTTACAAATCAAGATCACTCTTCTTACAATAGAAATGAAGTAAAATCAAGTAAGAAGAGATTAAAGCTTGTGGGGCACTTGGATGATGTTTTGGGATATAAGCATTAGTCATCCAAAAGCCCACACCTTCTCTTTTTATAGAGAGTGCTGATTTCTTCCCGTTGGCTGCCACCAGTCGACTGCTACCATTGGCAGTTGACTTCCGCCACTCCAACGGCCTCTGAACACGTTGGATCCCGACCGTTGTAGTCCAACGGAACACTTGGCAGTCAACTGATAGACCTCATTAGTCGATTGCTGCCTCTGTAGTCGACTGCCCAGTCGGCTACGAGCAGTTCTGTGCCCACGACATCCTCTAGCAGTCGACTGTCATTCCATGGCAGTCAACTGCTGGGCATAAGCCCATCAGTCGGATACCAGTTGAACCCATTCTATTTGATCGATGCGGTTCGCTAGAGGGGGGGGTGAATAGCGATAAAAACTTTTTCTCGTTTCTTTCGTTAAAACTCGAGAGAAAATTAATTGTAGCGGAAATGTAAAGTAAATAGAGACAAATAGGTTTTACTTGGTTCGTAGCCTTCGGCTACTACTCCAAGGCCCTAATGGTCCTTGACCACGCACGGAGGGCAAATACTAAACGAACTCCCTCTCGATGGAGATAGGAGTTAAACGAATACAAAGACTCAAGAAAGACTCAAGGTAGAGGGACACTCCCCCTCTCCTTGATATGATTTAAAGCTCGAAATATAAACAACTTATACAAATTTAAAGATTATACCGACGACTTCAAAGATTGGAGGTTGAAGCTCTAGTCGTCGTCTCGGCAGCGCTTCGTCGTAGGGATGTCGGAGAGTCGGAGCGTATCGGAAGCACTTGGAAGCTTTTTAATTGATGAAAAACCCTAGGTTTGGCCCTCCTTTTATAGCCCTTGAGCCCCTCATCGAATGGGTCTTTAGCCAATCAAAAATGGGCACAAAACCCCTTGAAAAATGGTGATAACTCTTGACTACTCGAGGCTGATCCTTTGACCGTGATGATCGATGGCCATCACCCGATCATTCTTTGGCGGTCGATCGAGTGCTAGCCGTAAGTCACTCGGTGATGGGCGGCACGATGAGTCCTTGAGTTGGCAATGTCGATCTTGGCTGCAAGGCAAAGTTAGCTTAAGGAAAACATTGTTTCGACGGTCGTCGACCGTCCGATCTCGACCTAGACCATCTATAAGAAGTCTTTGGTCGGATCTACGCTTAAGATCATCCCTGTAAAGAGGATACAACCTTACTTATGCTCGCACACACGAGCTTACCTCAGTACTTACGTGTTGCTTTTGCTTCCCGCCTTCCACTCAATTCCTTCGGCTCCCTCCGAAGTCTCTTGAGTGTCGCCCGACCACCGCGGCTTCCTCCGGGTGTCGCTAGCCTTCAGCTCCAGTGTTGAGACTTTTCTGCACACTTGATTTAGCTCATGAGATAATAATATATGCTTAACTTTGTATCGTTTGCTATAATCAAAACTTAGGTTCGACTTAGGTGCCTATTGCACCAACAATCTCCCCCTTTTTGATTTATGGCAAACCCACATACAAAGTTAAGTAAATAGCAAGCATGAAGAGTAATAATGTGCATGAGAAACAACAAAAAATATGAAGATTAAGTTGGAGTAGTAAGGATTTTTTTCAAGTACTCCCCCTTGAGGAAACCTCCCCCTTGACCGAGGGTGAGTCTTGAAGAAAGACCTTAATCCTCCCCCTTGAGGGTTGCTTTAAGTAATTACTTAAAGTTGGCCTTAGTAAAATGTTTTAGTTAAGCCCTTTCTCCCCCTTAAGTAAAACATTAACGACATAAAGTTTAAATTAAGAATTCTTTGGCCTTTTGGTAAAAGTTAACTAAGTTTTAACTTTTGGTTTAAATATGAAGTAAAAAAAATTGACCCCTTAACTTTGGCCTTTTTCTCCCCCTTTTTCCGTATATCGAAAAGAGTAAGGGGTGTGTGGAAAACAAAATAAGTGTTAAATTTAAAGTCCAAGCATGTTCCCCATTTTTTATAAAAAAAATAATATACTTAAAATAAGCTCATCTATAAAATGTTCGACTCATATTTGGCTTGATTGATATGTAAGATCAACCAGTCCTGGTCAGAGTCGGTTAGTGTGTATGATTATACTCCGTGGTTCATAGTGATGCACTAGCTCTACATCTGGAACCAGGAGTAAGGTCCTAACATCTCACGCCCATCTACGTGGCTAAGTACACAAACACATTAGTCCTATGTGTTGTGAGATGTACTGGCTCCTTAAATCTATAGGTGCATGATATCTAAGGTATGTCCTATGCTAGTTCCATAAAAATGAAATTAGAGAAATAGTAGTAAGAACATATAATTTGCATGTACCTATTCTATTACGCACATGCCCAATTTTCGTCTTAATAGACTAAATTCGGCTTCGGGTAGGGGTTTAGTAAATAGATCTGCCAAGTTAGACTTCGATTCGACGTATTCGAGTTGTATTGCTCCGTTGGCCACATGTTCTCGAATGAAATGGTGTTTGACCTCTATATGTTTGGTCCTAGAGTGACATATTGGATTCTTTGTAAGATTAATTGAACTAATATTATCTACATGAAGTTTAGTATTCGTAAAGTCTAACTTAAAGTCGCGGAGGGTGTGCTTCATCCAAATAAGCTGCGTGACACACTCACCCATCGCGATGTATTCGGCTTCGGTGGTAGATAAAGCAACACAGTGTTGCTTCCTACTGCACCAACTCACTATACTCGAGCCGAGAAGTTGACAACAACCACTCGTGCTCTTTCTATCGAGCTTACTACTGGCATAATCCGAATCGGAGTAGCCGATTAGTTCGAACTCCGTAGATCTTGGGTATCAAATACCAACGTTAAGTGTACCCTTAAGATATCTAAGGATACGCTTAACTAGGGTTAGGTGAGACTCCTTAGCACAGGTTTGAAACCTGGCGCACATACTTACTGCGAATAGGATGTCGGGTCGACTCGCAGTTAAGTATAGTAGACTCCCTATTACGCTCCTATAGTATTTTAAGTCAATGGACTTACTTTCTAGGTCTTCTCCTATGTTAACATTTATCGCCATTGGGGTGTTTATTACCTTAGCGTCTTGCATTCCAAATCTTTTAATTAACTCCTTAGTGTATTTTTGTTGATATAGGTATATACCATTTTTAGTTTGTTTAATTTGTAGACCTAAAAAGAAACTTAACTCGCCTACCAAGTTCATTTCGAACTCATTTTCCATGAGTGAAACGAACTCGTTTAGTAAGGCTGAGTTAGAGGTTCCAAAAATTATATCGTCTATGTAAATTTGTGCTATGAATATTTCTTTACCTAAGGTTTTTACGAAGAGAGTTGGGTCAACTAAGCCTTGGTTAAACCCTTTTGACTTAAGATGGATTGAAAGTCTCTCGTACCAAGCTCGAGGAGCTTGTTTAAGTCCATAGAGAGCTTTCTTAAGTTTTAGAACATGGTCGGGTTTATCTAGATTTTCGAATCCATGGGGGTTGGCTGACATAAACTTCTTCTTTAATGTATCCATTTAGGAATGCCGACTTAACATCCATTTGAAACAGCTTAAATCCTCGATGTGCGGCATAAGCTAGCAACATTCGAATGGATTCGAGTCTAGCTACTGGGGCATAGGTTTCGTCATAATCTAATCCTTCGACTTGGCTAAACCCTTTGGCGACTAACCTAGCCTTGTTTCTAACTACTTCACCTTTATCATCAAGCTTATTTCGAAACACCCACCTTGTTCCAATTATCGTTTTGTCTTTAGGTGGTGGTACTAATTCCCACACTTCATTCCTAGTAAATTGAGCTAGCTCTTCTTGCATTGCAATAATCCAATCGGGATCAAGAAGAGCTTGTTCAATTGATTTGGGTTCTATCTTTGAAATTAAGGAAATTTGACTAAGGTTCCTATAGGATGCTCTAGTATGAACTCCTAGATTAGGATCTCCTATCACTTGATCGATAGGGTGGTTAGTCTGAATCCTAGATTGGGTTGGGTTTGTGTCACCTAATGCTTGATCAATGGGGTGACTTGGTTGAACACTAGTTTGGTTGGAGTCATCTATCACTTGATCAATAGAGTGACTTGGTTGACTTAGGTTAGGATTAACACTAGACCTGATCTCCGGATCAGAGTTAGGTCTAGTATGAATCGGCTCGCTAATTGGGGTTGCTGGGGGTTTTGTAGGTTCATGTTCTTCATCAAATACTACATTGATAGTCTCCTCGACTCTAAGGGTGTCGTGGTTATATACTCTATAAGCTCGACTTGTAGTCGAGTATCCTAGAAAGATTCCGGTCGTGGTTTTGGATGTAAATTTCCCTAGGTAATCCTTAGTGTTTAGGATATGTACCTTACACCCAAATACCCTAAAGTACTTGATGTTGGGTACTTTATCGTGATAAATCTCGTATGAGGTCTTAAGGTGCCTTTTTACCATAAGGATCCTATTTTGGACATAGCATGCTGTACTCACGGCTTCTGCCCAAAACCTATCGGGTAGGTAGTATTCGTTCAACATGGTCCTAGCGGCTTCTTGTAGAGTTCGGTTTTTCCGCTCCACTAGGCCATTTTGTTAAGGGGTCCTAGGGCAAGAGAATTCATGGTGGTATCCGTTTAGGTAGAAGTCGGTGAACCTTTGATTTTCGAATTCACCACCATGATCGCTTCTAAGTCTTTTAACCTTAAGGTCTTTTTGATTCTCGATTAATTTGAATAGATTGATTAATTGATCTAGAGTATCATTTTTATGTTTGATGAACCTAACCCAGGTAAACCTGGAGTAGTCGTCAATTATGACTAAGCAATATTGACTTCTATTGAGTGACTTGGCTCCATGTGAATCGAATAGATCCATATGCAGGAGCTCAAGTACACTTGAGGTTCGTTCTTGGTTAGTTAACTTGTGTTGTGTCCTACGTTGTTTTCCTTGTTGACAAGCATTACAGATTTTATTAACCAAATTGTTGAGGTTGGGTAAGCCTCTGACTAAGCCACTCTGACTCATCTTGTGGACGAGTCTTGGGTGCGAGTGACCGAGTCATCGGTGCCACAACCATGATTCCTCTTCCTGTGTCATAAGACATTTGGCTGAGGAATTGATTAAGTTAATTGTATAAATGTTATTTGTCCTAGTTCCTTTGAGTATTGTTTTAGCTATTTTATTTGTTTTAATTACACATTCATTTTCTAAAAATACAACCTTATAGTTATTGTCACATAATTGGCTTACGCTAAGCAGGTTATATTCAAAATTCTCTACAAGTAATGCATTTTTAATAACAAAATTCGAGTTAAGCTTGATATCACCTGATCCGATGATTTTGAGCTTGTCATTATTCCCAAATGCTACCGATCCTTGTCGTTTGAATCGAAGCTTTGTGAATTTGAGTTGATCCCCGGTCATGTGTCGGGAGCAACCGCTGTCCAACATCCATTGATCTTTAAGGGTATCTTTTGAACCGGATGCGTATCCGTGGCTTGACTTGAAGGTAGCTTCGTAGTCCGAGTCATCCTCAGGTTCTGACTCAAGTTCGGTCTCCGTGTCTGACTCAATTGATTTCGCCATGAAGACGTGGTCTTCGTCTTCTTCGGATGACGCTTCTTCCCATGTCGCGTTGAGGGCCTTCTTGTGCTTAGGTGCTTGGTGGTTGAGCTTGGGGCACTCGGACTTGATATGTCCAAACTTGTTGCACCCATAACACCTAATATTAGAACTTTTAGGGTTACCTTGGTTGGGTCGAGTCGTGGTTCACTTTCGTCCCTTGGCTATCCTTCGAGCTAGGTTCATTAGTTCGGCAGTCAACTCCGGGTCAACTTCTTCTTCGGACTCGTCTTCCTCCTCGGTTGGTGGTGGCTTGCTTGCGATTTTCTTCTTCTTTGAACCTGCAAACAAGGCTATACCCCTCTCGGGCTCCGAGTTAGACTGCTAATGAAGTTCAAAATCCGAAAAGAGTTCATCTAACCTAATTTTAGAAAGGTCCTTGGAGACCTTATAGGCATCGACCATGGATGCCCATAAGGTAGTCCTCGGAAAAGAGTTTAGGACATACCTTATAAGGTCGCGGTTTTCGACCTTTTGCCCGGTGCGTGTAGGTTGTTGGCGATGTCACGGACTCGGGCGTGAAGTTGTGTCGCGGACTCGTGTTCCTGCATTTTTAGGTTATATAGTTTATTTAAAGAAGATCAAGCTTACATACCTTGGCCGTCGGTCCCTTCGTGTAGCTCCACTAGTTTTGTCAAAGATCTTTTGCGCTTATGAAGGCGGCGCAATTTAGCTCCTCCTTGGATAGGCCGCATTGAAGGATTTGCGTTGCCTTAGCGTCGGCTTCGACTTGTTTTTTTGTTGCAATGGTCCATTGGTCATAATCCAAGGAGTCACCCACTTCATTAGTCGGAAGTGTGAAACCCGTTTGGATTATGATCCACATCTCGATTTGGGTTTTAAGAAAGCATTCCATCCGACCCTTCCAATAACGGAAGTCATCTCCATTGTAAAACGGAGGTCGGACGGTGCTAAACCCTTCGAGATGGGCCATTAGAACAAAGAACACAAGGAGACGAAGGGAAAAAAAAACTAGCAACGACAAAAACACACAAAAGTACCAAGACTCGCGTCTTGGATTAGTAGTGCGGGAGTAAATTTAACAAAGCGAAATAAATCTGAAATAAACAGAAATAAAAGAAAAATAAATCTGTGAAAAATGGCTAGATTGGTGGTTTCACCAAATCTTAGCAACCCCCGGCTCTGATACCAATTGTTGGATCGATGCGGTTCGCTAGAGGGGGGGGTGAATAGCGATAAAAACTTTTTCTCGTTTCTTTCGTTAAAACTCGAGAGAAAATTAATTGCAGCGGAAATGTAAAGTAAATAGAGACAAATAGGTTTTACTTGGTTCGTAGCCTTCGGCTACTACTCCAAGGCCCTAATGGTCCTTGACCACGCACGGAGGGCAAATACTAAACGAACTCCCTCTCGATGGAGATAGGAGTTAAACGAATACAAAGACTCAAGAAAGACTCAAGGTAGAGGGACACTCCCCCTCTCCTTGATATGATTTAAAGCTCGAAATAAAAACAACTTATACAAATTTAAAGATTATACCGACGACTTCAAAGATTGGAGGTTGAAGCTCTAGTCGTCGTCTCGGCAGCGCTTCGTCGTAGGGATGTCGGAGAGTCGGAGCATATCGGAAGCACTCGGAAGCTTTTTAATTGATGAAAAACACTAGGTTTGGCCCTCCTTTTATAGCCCTTGAGCCCCTCATCGAATGGGTCTTTAGCCAATCACAAATGGGCACAAAACCCCTTGAAAAATGGTGATAACTGATGGCCATCACCACGATCATTCCTGGCGGCATCGATCGAGTGCTAGCCGTAGTCACTCGGTGATGGGCCAGCGCAGTCCTTGAGTTAGCGATCGGTGATCGGCCGTAAACAAAGTTAGCTTAAGGAAAACATTGTTTCGACGGTCGTCGACCATCCGATCTCGACCTAGACCATCTATAAGAAGTCTTTGGTCGGATCTACGCTTAAGATCATCCCCGTGTTGGTTTTGCCCGGAAGCTCTGATACCAATTGAAGGTTTTGCCTTGTCGAGTCCGTGAGAGGAAACTTCGCTTCCCCTTCACCTCGGTTGCTTAACCATGGTGATCCCTTCGATGTCCCCGGATTAAAAATGTAATCCTAGACAAAAGGGATTCCCAAGACAACCAAGTCATCGTCGTGCTATTCGTTTAGAGAGGTCACTTGAACAAACTAGTTGTTCAAGCGACCATCCTCTATTCTACGAGTAGCCGCAGAATAGACGATGTCCGGATCGCCGGTTTTTGTGTTTATACTCGGGATCCAAGTATTATTTAGCCTATTTACAGAAATATAACATGCTTATATTTTGAAAAACAAACACAAGCAATGAATAAAAGAGATAGAAGAATAGTTATACCTCTTGGTCTTCTAATGTATGACCCTCCTCCTTTTGGACGTCGTGTGGGCGACGATCCACCAAAAGTTGAAGCTCCTAGATCGCAAAACTTCCTTCCTTGCTTTTCCCAAGCAAGAGGAAGAAGAGAAACAATGTTTTTCTCCTTCAAAAACTCAACCAACAAAGAACTATAGAAGTTCTTGCCGCCGGCCAACTAGAAGGAGAAGAAGATGATGGAAAACTACCAAGACACCAAGGGAAACCCTATATCTTGTTTCCACCACCTAAGGAGAAGAGAGGGGAGTGTTTTGGGCATCAGCCAAGGGCTGGGAAGGGCTGGAATAGCTGCTGGACGTTGGCCACAAGGCAAGGAAGAAGAAGGAAAACTTGCCTTATTTGGTGCCACCCTTGCTTCCAAACCCTAACCCTAATTCCAATCCTATCTCAACTAGGGTTACCCTATTCTTGTCGCCCAAGCCTTGCTCCCTCTCTATCATCTTGTTCACGCCAACCCCATGCCACCTTTTATAGAGTTTGGGGATAAACCATGAATTAATCTCCTCCATTGGTTCTAGGGATTTAATCTCAACCGTCGGATCTAGAGATTTAATCTCAACCGTCGGATCTTAGAGATTTAATCTCTACCAATGGATCTTAGTGTTTTGTTTCTATCCATTGGATCTAAGCATCTTGAGGTGTTAATGGGCTACATTAGGGACCATGAGGAGGAGTTGGGTCTTGGCCACCCATGGATCAAGCCCACATAAAGTCTGATCCACTAATGATGATCCAATCCACTAAAGGTCCATCATTGATCTACCTCACCAACCCCCATATGACAATATGGGCTCCATATATTATTTTGGATTGGGACAGTCCTTCTTCCAATGTCCATCCTGCTTGCAAGTGAAGTACTTGGCTTTCGGCTTCTTCACTCTTCCCTGAGATCCTCCCACCATCTTTGCTTCACCTTGTTTCTTCTTCTTCTTGCCTTTCGGCTTAGAAGAAGAAACTCTTTTAAGCAATGATGGCTTGAGGACACTCTTCGAAGAGTGCATACTAGCAGATAAGACAATATTTGGATTCATTTCCAATCAATATAATTTGGGTACAATAAGTTTATTTCCTTTAGTATCATAGTAAGTGGACTGAAAGTCATTTTTGAAAATCCTAAGAATCACATAGATCATTACTGTAGATTTCAAAAAATTATTGATTCCTCAAACAATAAAATTTCAAAATCAACCAACACCTCTAAACACCGGGAATATCGCATGCCACGATCGTGTGGACGTATACGAATTCTTCATTTGTAAGAGGAGGTTTTACCCATTAGTTTTACTATCTTGTCAACCTAACTTTTTGACAAGTAAAATTAATAGTTGGTTTCTCTTCGGCCCTACAAATAAAAGCAGTGACTCCGATGGGGAGGATACTTATATTTGCATCTAAGTGTTCACCATTACACGATACTAAGGGAATTATCTCGGATTATGTGCCTTACCGATGTGGAAGTACACACGCTCCTAAATAATTTCCTATAACCATTATTTGACCTAGTGATCCGCAAACAAACTCATCCGATGGGGAGGAAGGCACTCAGAGCCGACGCGCAAGTTTGCTTGCATCACATGTCAAATCGTAATGGAGGCCATGGGAATTTATAAAAATATCCCTCTCCCACTTAGTAATTTGAAATTGAGGAATTTTCCTAGCCTACGACATGCATATCAAACAAAAACAATAAATATGAAAAATAAGTTATTTTTCAACTATTATGCCTTTTGTCTTCAATATGACTCCCATCGCATCGCCATCTCATCCGCTCCTCCTATGCCCTTTACGAGCCATTCGGAGATCCGAGTCGAGACTAAAACCTATTTTAATTTACATGCATCGATCCAATATTCCACTAGGGACTGTACATGAAATCTAGATCGAAAGTAAACTAAAATAAAGAGTGGCTAAACAATGCCGTATTTAATTTACAAAAACTAAATACTAGCCTTGTCAACCCCGAGGATTCAACAAAATAAATATTTACACACAAACAATCATATACACACATATGGCCATAATCGTCAGATCTTATGCCTTTAACCAAAGAGTTAAACTACGCATATCCTACTATTATCCGACACATATAATATATGAAAAAGTGCATAAAAATTAACCGAATCCTAAACACACAAAACCGGAAACCTTGGCTCTGATACCAATTGTTGGTTTTGCCCGGAAGCTCTGATACCAATTGAAGGTTTTGCCTTGTCGAGTCCGTGAGAGGAAACTTCGCTTCCCCTTCACCTCAGTTGCTTAACCATGGTGATCCCTTCGATGTCCCCGGATTAAAAATGTAATCCTAGACAAAAGGGATTCCCAAGACAACCAAGTCATCGTCGTGCTATTCGTTTAGAGAGGTCACTTGAACAAACTAGTTGTTCAAGCGACCATCCTCTATTCTACGATTAGCCGCGGAATAGACGATGTCCGGATCGCCGGTTTTTATGTTTATACTCGGGATCCAAGTATTATTTAGCCTATTTACAGAAATATAACATGCTTATATTTTGAAAAACAAACACAAGCAATGAATAAAAGAGATAGAAGAATAGTTATACCTCTTGGTCTTCTAATGTATGACCCTCCTCCTTTTGGACGTCGTGTGGGCGACGATCCACCAAAAGTCGAAGCTCCTAGATCGCAAAACTTCCTTCCTTGCTTTTCCCAAGCAAGAGGAAGAAGAGAAACAATTTTTTTCTCCTTCAAAAACTCAACCAACAAAGAACTATAGAAGTTCTTGCCGCCGGCCAACTAGAAGGAGAAGAAGATGATGGAAAACTACCAAGACACCAAGGGAAACCCTATATCTTGTTTCCACCACCTAAGGAGAAGAGAGGGGAGTGTTTTGGGCACCGGCCAAGGGCTGGGAAGGGCTGGAATAGCTGCTGGACGTTGGCCACAAGGCAAGGAAGAAGAAGGAAAACTTACCTTATTTGGTGCCACCCTTGCTTCCAAACCCTAACCCTAATTCCAATCCTATCTCAACTAGGATTGCCCTATTCTTGCCGCCCAAGCCTTGCTCCCTCTCTATCATCTTGTTCACGCCAACCCCATGCCACCTTTTATAGAGTTTGGGGATAAGCCATGAATTAATCTCCTCCATTGGTTCTAGGGATTTAATCTCAACCGTCGGATCTAGAGATTTAATCTCAACCGTCGGATCTTAGAGATTTAATCTCTACCAATGGATCTTAGTGTTTTGTTTCTATCCATTGGATCTAAGCATCTTGAGGTGTTAATGGGCTACATTAGGGACCATGAGGAGGAGTTGGGTCTTGGCCACCCATGGATCAAGCCCACATAAAGTCTGATCCACTAATGATGATCCAATCCACTAAAGGTCCATCATTGATCTACCTCACCAACCCCCATATGACAATATGGGCTCCATATATTATTTGTACATTTTCTCCCCGTGTTTAAGATCTCAAATGTTCGTCGATTAATTAATTTACTAACCATTAATTAATCAACATCTAACTCCTTGAGTAGTACCACTCAACCTTTTCATCATGCCGGACCAAGTCCACCTGCAGGGTTTACATGATGAACCTTATGAACTCCTCAAGGGGACATCATCATCCTAATATATAGGACACGGTTTCCTCCTATAATCAACGACACACCATATAAATAATATCATCTCCCAACTTACCGAGTCTATCGATTTAATCTATAAATCTCACCCATTGGTAAATCAAAGAGATGAGTACCAAGTATATGTGCCCGTTATTATATCGGGATTAAGAGCATGTACTAAATAATATCTGAGGTCCGATTCGATTATGTAGTCAGCAATAAATCGAATCACCTCTGTGTCGGTCCTGCTCAATACACACAAAGTGCACTAGTGTGATTCTATGGTCAAGACAAACCAATACCAAATCACACTACAACCATTCCGATGGTTTTATCCAAAGTCATCTCGGTTGTGAGCCTTTACTTATACTTTACAAGGAGCCGATAACAAGATCTCCCGTGTGACACCACACACCATGTTATCTACAATGTAACGTATTAGACAATATTGCATAACCATAAAAATATGCAAACAATGATCATGTGATTCTTATTTCAAAATAAAGATGTTCATACAAAAGATAGACTTTTCAGTATACATCCCTACAATCTCCCACTTATACTAAAAGACTATGCCCCTCATGCCATACATCCGATTCCCCATTCCTCCACATGCCTATCAAAGCTCTCACTAGAAGGGCCTTAGTGAAAGGATCTACCAGTTATCCTCTGATGCAATCTTGGCGACAACAACTTCTCCTCTCTTTACGATTTCTCGATCGTGGTACTTGCGCCTATGTGTTTACTAGCCTTATGGGCTCGTGGTTCCTTCGAGTTTGCAATCGCATCACTATTATCACAATAAATTTGTGATAGTTCCAGAGATAACATGGTGCTTGGTGTGCAGTGCATACTAGCATAAGAGCAATACGTAAATTTCGCCTCATAGGCTGCCACATACTCAGCTTCCATGGTGGAGTCCACCACGCATTTCTGCTGGACACTCCTCCATACAATGGTTTCACCTCCCAAAGTAAACACAAAGCCTAAGGTAGACTTACTGTTATCCCTATCTGATTGGAAGTCGTAATCCATGCAACCCACAGGGAGTAATTAGTCTGCCCGGTAAACTAGCATATAATCCCTAGTCCTTCTCAGGCACTACAATATATGCTTTACCGCAGTCCAATGTCCCTGTCCTGGATTACTCTGATATCTGCTGACCATGCCCACAGTAAAGCAGATATCGGGTCTCGTACAGAGCATCGCATACATGAGGCTTCCTACTGCCGAAGCATAAGGAACCGCCTTCATCTCCTCTATCTCCTCAGATGATCTAGGACACATCTCCTTAGATAAAGGAAACTCCATGCCTGAAAGGTAGAAAACCCTTCTTGGAGTTCTGCATGCTAAAACGCTCCATAATCGTGTCTATGTATGAAGCTTGGGATAAGAACAACATCCTTTTCCTGCGATCCCTTATAACCTTGATCCCAAGGATGTGTCCCACCTCTCCTAAGTCCTTCATATCAAACTGTTTGGACAACCATACCCTTACGTCTGATAACACCTTGATATTGTTGTCAATCAACAAAATGTCATCTACGTATAGTACAAGAAATACCACTACGTTTCCATCACATCTCTTGTATACACAAGACTCATCCGGACTTTGAATAAATCCATAAGACTGGATCACTTCATCAAACCAGATGTTCCAAGATCTCGAAGCTTTGCTTCAATCCATAAATGGACCGATTAAGCTTACATACAAGATGCTCTTTGCCCTTAGCAATGAATCCCTCTGGTTGCTTCATGTAGATGTTTTCCTCAAGACTTCCATTAAGGAAAGTTGTCTTGACATCCATCTGCCACACCTCATAATCCATATGAGCTGCTATGCATAAGAGCTCCCAGACCTGTCTTGAATCCATAGATTCAATCTCAGTATTCATTGCACTTTGCAAAGATGTTGTATTTATATCTTGGATTGCCTTGTCGTATGTCTAGGGATCAGGTTCATGTTTGCTAGGGACCAAATCAGAAGATTTGTCCAAAAACATGAATCTAAGAGGTTGTCTAACAACCCTCCCACTACGACGAGGTATCTTCTGTGTATCCTCTGTGACACGCGGTGCAGTGACATGTGGTATGTCCTCTTGTACCGGTGGTACTAAAGAAGTGACTTCCCTTTTTAACTCCTCCAGAACAATTTTATCTTTGGGCTTGTGGCTTATCACATAGTCTTCCTCTAGAAATCTGGCATTCGTGTTAACGATCACCCTCTGATCTCTAGGACTATAAAACAAGTCAGAATAACTCATCATCGATCTAACCATCTCCATAAGAGTCCTATTCCTTCGCTCTGCTACACCGTTCTGCTGGGGTGTGCCAGGTGCAGTCAATTGGGATTGAATCCCAACCTCTGATAAGTAGTTCCTAAACTCTCCCAAGAGGTTGTCACCACCACGATCAGATCGTAGTGTCATCCACATCTTGAATAATCATCTATAAAAGAGACGAAATATTCAAGATTACCTCTTGCCTAGATAGCCATAGGACCACACAAATCAGAATGAACCATTTCTAACACATCTTTGGCTCTATACCCCTTGGCCTTAAAAGGCCTCTTGGTCATCTTACCCTCCAAGCAAAATTCACAGGTTGGGAGATCCTCCACCACTAATGAACCCAAAGGTCCATCAACTATCAACCTTTGAATTCTGCTTAGGTTAATGTGACCAAGCCTAAGATGCCAAAGATATGTTTGGTTCATCTTCGAAGGTTCTTGTAACGCCCGTAAAATTTCTAGCAATTTTACGAGAATTTTGGCTTTATGATGATAGGCTTTATGTGGGGTTTTTGGGAAAAATAAAAGAAAATAAGCCAAAAAGAAAAAAAAAAGATGCAAAGCCTAGGAATTGAACCCCAAACCTCTAGAGATAGCCAAGCCCTATAGATGCACCCACTAACCATAAGCCCAATAGAATTATATCATTAGAGGAAGAGGGGAATTTATAGATAAGTGGAAGAAGGGTAAGTGAAGAGGCATGACAAAGAAAAGAGAAACTTCTCTTCCTCCCTTTATAAAGAAGAAGGAAGTTTCCTTTTTGCCATTTTCTTCCTCTCCTCTTCATCCTCACCGAAACCAACCCCCCCTTCTTCTTCCTTTGGCCGAGACCCCCCTTCAAGCTAGGAGAAAGCTAGGTGACTCCCATTAGGTCATCTCTCAAGCAAAGCGAAGGATGTAAGTTTCCCCTCACCTGCAGTGTATTAGTTTCGTAAGTTAAATTTCATGTAAGAACGATGAAGTTGTAGCCCTTGTAGGTTTCGGCCAATCAAGTTTTCTTGGGCTAAGATTCATGAAAATGTTTCTAGGGAACTTCTATAGGTTGTATGCTCACTATAGGACCCTTTTTGGGGACAAAAATTCCAACTTGGTGCCCCTATAGGTTTCGGCCACCAAGGCCTTTTAGGGTTAGGGTTTTTATGACAACTCCCTCTTATGAGGTTAGGCCATGATAATGCTTATGAATGAATTTTAGGGGACAAAACCTAAGCTTGAGCCCATTCCATGATTCGGCCAACCTATGAAAGTAGGGTTAGGGTTGCATGAAAATGTTCCTAATGACACTAGGTTAAGTAATAATGCTTGATGAATGGACTTTAGGGGACAAAACCTAAAGTTTGAACCTTACAAGATTCGGCCAACCTATGAAAGTAGGGTTAGGGTTGCATGAAAATATCTCTAATGATACTATGATTAGTTATAAGGCTTCATGAGTGAACTTTAGGGGACAAAACCCAAGCTCAAGCCCCTTACAAGATTCGGCCAACCCAAGGTTTTAGGGTTAGGGTTTCATGAAAACACCCCCCCACATGTAGTTGTGCTAAGGGTATGGTTTTTGTTTGTTTATATGTCATGAACTATGCTTGTGTGATGTATATGGTTATGATTCAATGCAATATGAAATAAGATTAGGTGATGAACATGTTTATGATATAGTATGCCATGAAACATACCTAGATGTGGATCATGTTTTGTGATTTAATATGCCATGATTATGCCTAGGAAATAGGCTTCATGTTATGATGTAATGTGCCATGAAATAGGCTTAGGTGATGAACATGTTTTTATGATTTAATATGCCTTGAATATGCTTAGGAAACATGCTACATGTTGATGATGTAATGTGCCATGAAATATGCTTAGGTGATGAACATGTTTTTTGTGATTTAATACGCCATGAATATGTCAAGGAAATATGCTTCATGTTTATGATGTAATGTGCCACGAAATATGCTTGTATGATGAACATGTTTATACTTTAGGACCCCTTTAGGGTACTCTTATGTTATGAATGCATGTGTCCTCATGATAAGATGGAGATGCTTCCCCTTCAAGTAGGGACCAAGAGCTCTCCTTATGACAAGATGGAGATGCTTCCCTTTCAAGTAGGGATCAAGAGCTCTCCTTAAGATAAGATAAAATGGAGATGCTTCCCTTTCAAGTAGGGATCAAGAGCTCTCCTTATGATAAGATAAGGTTAAGATGCTTCCCTTTTTATGTTGGGGATCAAGAGCATTCTTTATATTATGACAAGAAAAGAGAGGAATTAAGTATTTTACTTTGCAAGAGGTTAAGTACCCGACCCGTCAGGTGGTCGTTAATCAAATCCATAGGGACATAAGAAGACGTAAGAGGTCTTGCCCTGGTAAGACGTAAGAGGTCTTGCTCTAGTAGGATGGTGGCTCGCTACCTTACCTACTAGGAGCAGCGCATTATGTGGTACTTAACCTGGAGCCCCCCAAACAAGTTATGATGATTTTGAAGTATCTATAAGTATATGTTTTGAAAAGGAAAGACTTGTATGTTTATTGTGTATGCTCATGTTAAATACTCTGAATGCTTGCAAACCGTGTTCTTTATGCATGCTAGATGTTATGAAGTTATGATGATTTTGAAGTATCTATAAGTATATGTTTTGAAAAGGAAAGACTTTTATGTTTATTGTGTATGCTCATGTTAAATACTCTGAATGCTTGCAAACTGTGTTCTTTATGCATGCTAGATGTTATGAAGTTATGATGATTTTGAAGTATCTATAAGTATATGTTTTGAAAAGGAAAGACCTTTATGTTTATTGTGTATGCTCATGTTAAATACTCTGAATGCTTGCAAACCGTGTTCTTTATGCATGCTAGATGTTATGAAGTTATGATGATTTTGAAGTATCTATAAGTATATGTTTCGAAAAGGAAAGACTTTTATGATTATTGTGTATGCTCATGTTAAATACTCTGAATGCTTGCAAACTATGTTCTTCATGCATGCTAGAGGTTATGAAGTTATGATGTTTAGAGTTAAGTTTAAGAACGCTATGACTATGTACTTCATGCTAGTTTAGAATTTATGATGTGAATGTTACGGGTAAGATTATGAATACTTGCGATTATGTTCTTTCTACAAGTTTAGGATTTATGTTATTACAAATGTTTATGTCCAAGTTAAACAAATGCTTATGATTATGTCTTTTATGCATGATTGGATTTCCCTGATGAATGGTCATGGTTAAGTTGAAGAATGTTTGTGCCTATGTACTTTATGTAGGTTTAAGATGTAGGATGTTACGGATGCTTAGGTTAGGAATGCTTATTGTTAAGTTTTAAAACGCTTATGAATATGTCTTTCCTGCATGCTTAGTTTTATGTAGTTATAACGCTTATGTTCAAATTATGCCCTGCTTAGATTAATTATGCTTAACTGGCTTATGAATAATTCTATGCCATGCTTAGTTTTTTTTATTACATGGATATGTTGTTGATTAGTGTTGCTATGAAATACTTAGGTCCTTTATGCTAGTATGCTCATGTTCTAATTGCTTGATGAAGTTGTGGCTTTTGTGAGTAGGCAAGGATCTTACTAAGCTATATGCTTATAGTTCATGTTGTCCATATACTGCAGATAAAGGAAGTCTGCGCTAGAGGAAGTAGCAGGAGGGGCCAAGTGTGTGTGATAGTGGCATGGTGGAAGAAGACCCTATACTATCTGCTTGTATTTATATGCTCTAAGAACAACTTAAGACATTGCTTCCGCTTATAAGACTTGTGTTTAATGAGTATCCTCTACTTAAGAAGGTTGGAAATGTTAGAACTCATGAACGAATCTTTATGTATGCATGTTATGGAAGATATGTTAACATGCTAACGATGAATATGATATGTGATGCATGTGCAAAAGAAGGTTTAAGTTATGATGACCTGTTAAAGTACGTAGGTTGTGAGAGGATCCATATGTAGTATATTTAAAAAAAAAAAAGGAGTAACAGTAGCGCCGCCCTGAGAGCAGATAAGGGTGGGCGTTACAGTTCTTTTCTCTTATTGGAATTAGAAGATGAGTTATTAACTTCAATTTGCATCGTGGGAGCTTTTGGTTCAAGTGTGTACAAATTTCCTATTAATGTACCTGAATAGATATTCTCCCTATTCCTTTTTATAACAACTCTGTCATTAAAAGAAATAGAATATCCATCCATAATAATTTAGAAACTGAAACTAAATTCTTTCTAAATAAAGGTACATAAAGGGAATTTTCCAGAACCAAAGTTTTATTATTTTCAAGAGATAAATAAAACTTCTCCCACTGCAATAGCCGCCACCATCATGGCATTGCCCAAGTAAATGGTAATCTCCCCTTCAACTAGTCATCGAGTTTCCTGGAACCCCTGCAAATTGTTGCAGACATGATTAGTGACTCCCGTATCTACTCACCAGGTGCCGGTAGATATCACCGCTAATCATGTTTCAATGACTAGTCCAAAAGATATACCTATGTTCTGTTTTGGATTGGGATAGTCCTTCTTCCAATGTCCATCCTGCTTGCAAGTGAAGTACTTGCCTTTCGGCTTCTTCACTCTTCCCTGAGATCCTCCCACCATCTTTGCTTCACCTTGTTTCTTCTTCTTCTTGCCTTTCGGCTTAGAAGAAGAAACTCTTTTGAGCAATGATGGCTTGAGGACACTCTTCGAAGAGTGCATACTAGCAGATAAGACAATATTTGGATTCATTTCCAATCAATATAATTTGGGTACAATAAGTTTATTTCCTTTAGTATCATAGTAAGTGGACTGAAAGTCATTTTTGAAAATCCTAAGAATCACATAGATCATTACTGTAGATTTCAAAAAATTATTGATTCCTCAAACAATAAAATTTCAAAATCAACCAACACCTCTAAACACCGGGAATATCGCATGCCACGATCGTGTGGACGTATACGAATTCTTCATTTGTAAGAGGAGGTTTTACCCATTAGTTTTACTATCTTGTCAACCTAACTTTTTGACAAGTAAAATTAATAGTTGGTTTCTCTTCGGCCCTACAAATAAAAGCAGTGACTCCGATGGGGAGGATACTTATATTTGCATCTAAGTGTTCACCATTACACGATACTAAGGGAATTATCTCGGATTATGTGCCTTACCAATGTGGAAGTACACACGCTCCTAAATAATTTCCTATAACCATTATTTGACCTAGTGATCCGCAAACAAACTCATCCGATGGGGAGGAAGGCACTCAGAGCCAACGCGCAAGTTTGCTTGCATCACATGTCAAATCGTAATGGAGGCCGTGGAAATTTATAAAAATATCCCTCTCCCACTTAGTAATTTGAAATTGAGGAATTTTCCTAGCCTACGACATGCATATCAAACAAAAACAATAAATATGAAAAATAAGTTATTTTTCAACTATTATGCCTTTTATCTTCAATATGACTCCCGTCGCATCGCCATCTCATCCGCTCCTCCTATGCCCTTTACGAGCCATTCGGAGATCCGAGTCGAGACTAAAACCTATTTTAATTTACATGCATCGATCCAATATTCCACTAGGGACTGTACATGAAATCTAGATCGAAAGTAAACTAAAATAAAGAGTGGCTAAACAATGCCGTATTTAATTTACAAAAACTAAATACTAGCCTTGTCAACCCCGAGGATTCAACAAAATAAATATTTACACACATACAATCATATACACACATATGGCCATAATCGTCGAATCTTATGCCTTTAACCAAAGAGTTAAACTACGCATATCCTACTATTATCCGACACATATAATATATGAAAAAGTGCATAAAAATTAACCGAATCCTAAACACACAAAACCGGAAACCTTGGCTCTGATACCAATTGTTGGTTTTGCCCCGAAGCTCTGATACCATTTGAAGGTTTTGCCTTGTCGAGTCCGTGAGAGGAAACTTCGCTTCCCCTTCACCTCAGTTGCTTAACCATGGTGATCCCTTCGATGTCCCCGGATTAAAAATGTAATCCTAGACAAAAGGGATTCCCAAGACAACCAAGTCATCGTCGTGGTATTCGTTTAGAGAGGTCACTTGAACAAACTAGTTGTTTAAGCGACCATCCTCTATTCTACGAGTAGCCGCGGAATAGACGATGTCCGGATCGTCGATTTTTGTGTTTATACTCGGGATCCAAGTATTATTTAGCCTATTTACAGAAATATAACATGCTTATATTTTGAAAAACAAACACAAGCAATGAATAAAAGAGATAGAAGAATAGTTATACCTCTTGGTCTTCTAATGTATGACCCTCCTCCTTTTGGACGTCGTGTGGGCGACGATCCACCAAAAGTCGAAGCTCCTAGATCGCAAAACTTCGTTCCTTTCTTTTCCCAAGCAAGAGGAAGAAGAGAAACAATGTTTTTCTCCTTCAAAAACTCAACCAACAAAGAACTATAGAAGTTCTTGCCGCCGGCCAACTAGAAGGAGAAGAAGATGATGGAAAACTACCAAGACACCAAGGGAAACCCTATATCTTGTTTCCACCACCTAAGGAGAAGAGAGGAGTGTTTTGGGCGCCGCCAAGGGCTGGGAAGGGCTGGAATAGCTGCTGGACGTTGGCCACAAGGCAAGGAAGAAGAAGGAAAACTTGCCTTATTTGGTGCCACCCTTGCTTCCAAACCCTAACCCTAATTCCAATCCTATCTCAACTAGGATTGCCCTATTCTTGCCGCCCAAGCCTTGCTCCCTCTCTATCATCTTGTTCACGCCAACCCCATGCCACCTTTTATAGAGTTTGGGGATAAGCCATGAATTAATCTCCTCCATTGGTTCTAGGGATTTAATCTCAACCGTCGGATCTAGAGATTTAATCTCAACCGTCGGATCTTAGAGATTTAATCTCTACCAATGGATCTTAGTGTTTTGTTTCTATCCATTGGATCTAAGCATCTTGAGGTGTTAATGGGCTACATTAGGGACCATGAGGAGGAGTTGGGTCTTGGCCACCCATGGATCAAGCCCACATAAAGTCTGATCCACTAATGATGATCCAATCCACTAAAGGTCCATCATTGATCTACCTCACCAACCCCCATATGACAATATGGGCTCCATATATTATTTGTAAATTTTCTCCCCGTGTTTAAGATCTCGAATGTTCATCGATTAATTAATTTACTAACCATTAATTAATCAACATCTAACTCCTTGAGTAGTACCACTCAACCTTTTCATCATGCCGGACAAAGTCCACCTGCAGGGTTTACATGATGAACCTTATGAGCTCCTCAAGGGGACATCATCATCCTAATATAAAGGACACGGTTTCCTCCTATAATCAACGGCACACCATATAAATAATATCATCTCTCAACTTACCGAGTCTATCGATTTAATCTATAAATCTCGCCCATTGGTAAATCAAAGAGATGAGTACCAAGTATATGTGCCCGTTATTATATCGGGATTAAGAGCATGTACTAAATAATATCTGAGGTCCGATTCGATTATGTAGTCAGCAATAAATCGAATCACCTCTGTGTCAGTCCTGCTCAATACACACAAAGTGCACTAGTGTGATTCTATGGTCAAGACAAACCAATACGAAATCACACTACAACCATTCCGATGGTTTATCCAAAGGCATCTCGGTTGTGAGCCTTTACTTATACTTTACAAGGAGCCGATAACAAGATCTCCCGTGTGACACCACACACCATGTTATCTACAATGTAACGTATTAGACAATATTGCATAACCATAAAAATATGCAAACAATGATCATGTGATTCTTATTTCAAAATAAAGATGTTCATACAAAAGATAGACTTTTCAGTATACATCCCTACACCCCGTAAAGAGGATACGACCTTACTTACGCTCGCACACACGAGCTTACCTCAGTACTTACGTGTTGCTTTTGCTTCCGGCCTTCCACTCAATTCCTTCGGCTCCCTCCGAAGTCTCTTGAGTGTCGCCCGACCACCGCGGCTTCCTCCGGGTGTCGCTAGCCTTCAGCTCCAGCGTTGGGACTTTTTTGCACACTTGATTTAGCTCATGAGATAACAATATATGCTTAACTTTGTATCGTTTGCTATAATCAAAACTTAGGTTCGACTTAGGTGCCTACTGCACCTACACATTCGACTCAGAGTAGTCGACTGTCATTCCATGGCAGTCGACTGATGTCGGGAAAACTCATCTGACACTTAGCCATTCGGCCAAGTTCACCTAATGAGCTACTTACAATTCACTCATTCTCTCATCTCACTCGAAGTCCCTCGCCGAAGCTCTCTTCGTTCGCGGCCACGTCTCTTGGCAGCATCAGGCGCACGACTCTGCAATGCTCCTTCGCGTCTCTTGCCTCCGAAGTCTGCTTCCTTGGCTTCGCTTCAAGTCATCTCGTCCGGCGGTCCCTTGGCAGCATCAAGCGCACGGCTCTACAATGCTCCTTCTCCGACTCAGGCATGAGGTTGTGAGTGGTGAACCCGCCAAGACTCCATGTGCAAATTACTAAGCCCTGTAAGACTCCAACGCACATATCAAATCATAATCATAATCTAACTTAAACCCTTTGCCACACACATCAAAACCTTATCATGGCAAGAGATTGCCCTAACAATCTCCCCCTTTTTGATGTGTGGCAATCCGTTTAAGTTAGGTAAAAACATTTGATAAAACATTAAGAAAGGAAAGCATGTAAATAAACATGATTAGTAACTCTCCCCCTTAATACATGAAACTCCCCCTAAATATGTTCCCCCTTACTTAAACACATAGTTTTCTCCCCCTTTGACACCATCAAAAAGATTAAAAACAAGTTTATATATCATGGCATCAAGTATAGAGAGAAACATAACCAAAAACATGCCTTAAAACCGTGTATCAGAATTTGTTGGACTGTTTTTCACGTAAGCAGTCGACTGCTATCAGTATGGCAGTTGACTGGCACAATGAATTCCGAAATTCTGATTTTTTGGACGAATTTTAGAAATGCATTATAAATTCTAAAAAATTCTAAAAATAGTGAAATTTGGAGAACACATTTTTTTTAAGTATATCTATCAATGAAAAATAGTTTTTCATGAACAATAATTATATTTTCTGAGATTTGCTAAAAATCCAAAAACTTTAAAAACCACTAGTTTTTGAGCATGTTAGTATTCATTTTAACACCTAGTCTTGCTTTGGATTGTTTCAAAACATGAATACATGGATTTTAAAGTAAGAAATTGTTTTGAAAACATATGAAATATCCAACCATGATCTTTGGGCAATATGTCTATGAATTAAACATAAGCCTTCCCCATGATTGGTCTATTATTGCTATTTTGATACTTTAAATGACCATCTAAATGCCATAGACATTAGTGGACATTTGTATCATCCTAACATCTCACTCATGCTAAGTTTTCAATCAAAGTAGCATATAGTGAGTGTGAGATGTATCCTAAAGGTATTTGTATATACTTAACCATTGTATTTATGCAATTATATCAAGGTTAAGTATCATCCTATCATTTCACATGATCATAAAGATGTATATGAATTAATTTCACATTATGATCATGAAACAAATATATTCATCAAATTGTTATCATGCATTAGGTATTTCATAATGGTAATAAACAAATATCACCTAAAGCATGATTTATCTATTTTTAGGTGCATTATCATCTCCTAACACTATTTCAAAAATGTTGTCCCGCCATCCTAAGTCAACCAAAAATATGATATAGGTCAAGTCCATATGGTTGACTATCCTAGGGTTTTTCTAACCCTTAAGGATGGATTTTGGAACCCAATACAAATTCTTGCCTATGGGGTTCACTAGAAATTCCTTAGGAATTCATTTTCTAGCTATTACTTTCTTCTTATCTTGTCCCCTAGCAATTAGGCATTATAGGCCTTTTCATTTTTCTTTTCCTTATATCCTAGGCCTTTCTTGTTGAAACTTACCCTTTGGCTCCCAATTATCATATTCAAGGTGTTGGAGCCTATAGTAAACTTTTCTAGGGCTTTGGTCAAATAGTCTACTTTTTCCCTTAAAGCCCTATTTTCTTCTATGCATGCATCATTAACATCTAATGGCACATAAAGATCATGTGAGCATGCATCATCATTATTATCATTAAGACATGCTTTTTAGAATTTTTCTTCTAATTCCTTAATTTGATCAAGCATGCTTTTATTCTTTTTCTTTGCTCTAAATAGGTCCTTAGTGAGGCTAGAAATCATAGAAACTATTTTACTAGGTGAAAGGTTATTTACCATAGTTTCCATGTCCTCTTCTTCGGATGAGGAGGTAGAGGAGGCTCCCCCTTCACTTGAGCTCCCTTCATTTGAACTTGATCCTTCATTTTCGGAGGAGGAGCAATCCAAGTCGTCAAATGCTATCAATGCTAAGTTGGTGACAAATGTGTTTTCTTTCTCGGATGATGATAATGAGGAAGAGGAAGGGTCATCCCATGTCTTTGCTTTGAATGCCTTGGCCTTCCCTTTTCCTTTGGCCTTCTTTTCTTCTTCCTTTTTCTTCTTGCTCCCCTTTTTCTTCTTCTTTTCTTCTTTCTTCTTTCTCTCTTCTTTGCTCTTGTTTAGGAGAGGACAATTGTCCCTTATGTGTCCCTCTCCTTGGCAATTGTAACAAATGACCTTTCCCCTTAGTCTTCTCCTCCTATCATTAGATTTATTAAATTGAAAACCTTTTAAAGCATGTCTTACCCTCCTTACCATATAGGCTTCTTCCGTGCTATCCATGGAGGAGGAGGAGGAGGATGCTTCATTAGAGGAGGAGGGGATCTCTATCTTCTTCTTCCCTTTGTTTGCCAAAAATGCTACTCCTCTTGAAGGTTGGATTCTTGGCTCTTCTATTATTCCTTCAAGTCTTGTTTCATGAAGCTCCATTGTTGAGAAGAACTCCTCCAATGTGCTCACTTCCAAGTTCTTAGACATGTAGAAGGAGTCCACCATTGAACTCCATTTTGATGACCGGGGAAAAGCATCAATTGCTTTCATGAGCATGTCCCGGTTGGAGAGCCTTTCTCCTACACTTGTTAGTCCAATCAAAATTTCCTTAAACCTAGAATGCAATGATGTTACCTTTTCTCCCTTTTCTAATTTTATGTTGGATAGTTGGGAGCGGAGGAGGTCTCTTCTTGCAAGTTTGGCTTCCGAGGTGCCTTCATGAAGCTCTACTAGCTTCTCCCACATCTCCTTTGCACTAGAGCATTCCCCTATCCTATTCACCTCTTGTTGGGGAAGCACATTGTAGAGGTGGTGCTTGGCCTTTGAATTTGCCAAGTATTCTTCTCTTTGCCTCTTGCTCCACCTTGCTTTCTCCAATGGCTCCCCATCTTCATTCCTAGGTAACTCGAAACTGTTTTTCATAATTAATAAAATTTCAAAGTCGGTTTCAAAGAATACCTCCATTCTCTTTTTCCACCAAGAGAATTCGCCTTCGAATTTTGGTGGGTGAATGTTTGAGTCGGCCATCCTTGAATATGCTTGTTTTGGCGGTTAGTCCTCAACAAGCTTTCCTTGGCTCTGATACCACTTGTTAGGGCAATCTCTTGCCATGATAAGGTTTTGATGTGTGTGGCAAAGGGTTTAAGTTAGGTTGTGATTATGATTTGATATGTGTGTTGGAGTCTTACAGGGCTTAGTAATTTGCACATGGAGTCTTGGCGGGTTCACCACTCACAACCTCGTGCCTGAGTCGGAGAAGGAGCATTGTAGAGCAGTGCGCTTGATGCTGTCGAGGGACCGTCGGACGAGATGACTTGAAGCGAAGCCAAGGAAGCAGACTTCGGAGGCAAGAGACGCGAAGGAGCATTGCAGAGTCATGTGCCTGATGTTGCCGAGGGACGTGGCCACGAACGAAGAGAGCTTCGGCGAGGGACTTCGAGTGAGATGAGAGAATGAGTGAATTGTAAGTAGCTCATTAGGTGAACTTGGCCGAATGGCTAAGTGTCGGATGAGTTTTCCCGACATCGATCGCCATGGAATGGCGGATCGCTTCCGAGTCGAATGGGTTCGACCGGGTATCCAACCCGATGGGCTTATGCAGGCGAATGATCGCCATGGAATGGTAGTCGATCGCCGAGGATGTCGCGCAAGACCACTCGTAGCCGGGCGATCGATTACGGAGGCGCGATCGTGATGAGGTCTATCAGTCGACTGCCAAGTGTTCCGTTGGACTACAACGGTCGAGATCCGACGTGTTCGGAGGTCATTGGAGTGGCACCAGTCAACTGCCAATGGCAGCAGTCGACTGGTGGCGGCCAACGGGAAGAAATCAGCCCTCTCTATAAAAAGAGAGGGGGTGGGCTTTTGGATGGCTAATGCTTACATCCCAAACGATCATCCAAGTGCCCCACAAGCTTTAAACTCTTCTTACTTGCTTTTACTTCATTTCTATTGTAAGAAGAGTGATCTTGATTTGTAAAGGTTACCTCCACCTAGTTTGGTGCAAAGGAGAGACCAATAGTGGATTGGTTTTGGCGGAGTGATTCGCCGAGGACGAATCGGGGATCGTGGATTAGCGGCGTAGCTGTGAACCACGTTATACTATCTTGTTAGCATTGTTTGTATTCCTCTTTATTGTTTATTTGCTTGTCTTGTTGTTTCCTTTGCGCTAATATTTTGTAGACGAGCAAATTCTACCATCCAACGAAAGAGGGCTATTCACCCCCCTCTAGGCGGCCGATCGATCCCCTACAGTTTTACCATGCAGAACTCCAAGAAAGGTTTTCTACCTTTCAGGCATGGAGTTCCTTTATCTAAGAAGATGTGTCCTAGATCATCTGAGGAGATAGAGGAGATGAAGGCGGTTCCTTATGCTTCGATAGTAGGAAGCCTCATGTATGCGATGCTATGTACGAGACCAGATATCTGCTTTGTCATGGGCATGGTCAGCAGATATCAGAGTAATTCAGGACAGGGACATTGGATTGCGATAAAGCATATATTGAAGTGCCTGAGAAGGACTAGGGATTATATGCTAGTTTACCGGCCAGACCAATTACTCCCTGTGGGTTACATGGATTGCGACTTCCAATCAGATAGGGATAACAGTAAGTCTACCTCAGGTTTTGTGTTTACTTTGAGAGGTGGAGCCATTATATGGAGGAGTGTCAAGCAGAAATGTGTGGCGGACTCTACCATGGAAGCTGAGTAGTGGCAGCCTCTGAGGCGGCCAAAGAAGCTGTGTGACTCAGGAACTTCCTGATGGACTTGGATGTGATTTCTGGTTTGCCTAGAACTATCACAATTTATTGTGATAATAATGGTGCAGTTGCAAACTCGAAGGAAACACGAGCTCATAAGGCAAGTAAACACATAGAGCGCAAGTACCACCTGATACGAGAAATCGTAAAGGAGGTAGAAGTTGTTGTCGCCTAGATTGCATTATAGGATGACCTGGTAGACCCTTTTCACTAAGGCCCATCTAGCGAGAGCTTTGATAGGCATGTGGAGGGAAGGGGAATCAGATGTATGGCAGTTTGAGGACAGCATAGTCTTTTAGTATAAGTGGGAGATTATAGGGATGTATACTGAAAAGTCTATCTTTTGTATGAATATTTTTATTTTGAAATAAGAATCACATGATCATTCTTTGCATATTTTTATGGTTATGCAATATTGTCTAATACTTTACATTGTAGATAACATGGTGTGTGGTGTCACACAGGAGATCATGTTATCGTCCCCTTGAAAAGTATAAGTAAAGGCTCACAACCGAGATGGCTTTGAACAAACCATCGGAATGGTTGTAGTGTGATTTGGTATTAGTTTGTCTTGACCATAGAATCACACTAGTGCACTTTGTGTGTATTGAGCAGGACTGACTTATAGGTGATTCGATTTATTGCTGACTACATAATCAAATCGAACCTCAGATATTATTTAGTACATGCTCTTAATCCCGATATAATAACGGGCACATATACTTAGTACTCATCTCTTTGATTTACCAATGGGCGAGATTTATAGATTAAATCGATAGGCTCGGTAAGTTGAGAGATGATATTATTTATATGGTGTGCCGTTGATTATAGGAGGAAACCGTGTCCTATATATTAGGATGATGATGTCCCCTTGAGGAGCTTATAAGGTTCATCATGTAAACCCTGCAGGTGGACTTGGTCCGGCATGATGAAAAGGTTGAGTGGTACTACTCATGGAGTTAGATGTTGATTAATTAATGGTCAGTAAATTAATTAATCGACGGGCATTTGAGATCTTAAATATGGGGAGAAAATGTACAAATAATATATGGAGCCCATATTATCATATGGGGGTTGGTGAGGTAGATCAATGATGATCCTTTAGTGGATTGGATCATCATTAGTGGATCGGACTTTATGTGGGCTTGATCCATGGGTGGCCAAGATCCAACTCTTCCTCATGGTCCCTAATGTAGCCTATTAATACCTCATGAAGCTTAGATCCAATGGATGAAAACAAAACTCTAGATTCAAAGGTAGAGATTAAATCTCTAGATCCGACGGTTGAGATTAAATCTCTAGATCCGACGGTTGAGATTAAATCCCTAGAACCAATGGAGGAGATTAAATCATGGCTTGAGCCCAACTCTATAAATAGAGATCATGAAGTGGGAGGCAAGATGATGATGGCTTAAGGGGATTAGGGTTAGCTTCCTTTGGAGGCTAGGAATCCTAGTTGGTTTAGGATTAGGTTTGGGTGGCTAGGGTTTTGGGAGCTATGGGTGGGCGGCAACTCAAGGAGGAGTTTTTCTTCTTCCTCCTAAGGTGTGGCCGGTTCCTTCCATCTTCCCTCTACCTTGGCTTGTGCTCATCCTAATCTTCTTCCCCACTTCCATGGCCAGCCATAAGGAGAGCAAGGATTAGGGTTTGGAGGCTTAGGGTTTAGGAGGCTTGGGTGGCACCAAATAAGGAAGTAGTTTGCTTTCTTCTTCCTCTTCTTTGGTGGCCGGCGCCCACAACCCTTTCCTAGCCCTTGGCCGGCATCCAAAGACCCCTTCTCCTTCTCCTTAAGTGGTGGAAACAAGATATAGGGCTTTCCCTTGGTGTCTTGGTCGGTTTCCACCATTATCTCCTTCTCCTTGTTGGCCGGCGGCAAGCATTCTCCTTGTTGCTTGTTGGTTGGCTATAGGAAGGAGAATAGTTTTGTTTCTATTCTTCCTTTTGCTTTGGAAGAGCAAGGAAAGAAGATTTGCGATCTAGGAGCTTCGACTTTTGGTAGAGCGTTGCCCACACGACGTCCGAAAGGAGGAAGGACATACATTAGAAGATCGAGAGGTATATCGATTCTCTAATTTTTATATGTTACATGTTTGTATTCATTTTTCAATTATGAGCATGATATAAATATGTATATGGATAAATAATACTTGGATCCCGAGCATAAATACAAAAACCGGTGATCCGGACACTGTCTATTCTGCGGCTACTCGTAGAATAGAGGATGGTCGCTTGAACAACTAGTTTGTTCAAGTGACCTCTCTAAACAAATAGCACGATGATGACTTGGTGGTTTGGGCAATCCCTTTTGTCTAGGATTAAATTTTTTTTAATCCGGGGACATCGAAGGGATCGCCATGATTAAATGACCGAGGTAAAGTGGGAAGCGAAGTTTCCCCTCACGGACTCGATAAGCAAAACCATTAAATTGGTATGAGAGCTTCCGGGGCAAAACCCCTTCACCAACAACCACATCTAATACAACCGCTTCCAGGATACTCGATTCCTCAAGTCCATGAATGACTAAATCGTTAAATAAGTCTAACCATATTATCCAAACCTCATACAATTCATACCGAGTATGGCATCGTCTTCTACACACACATGTCCTTTTTACTCTAATCTAATGATATCTCAATCATCACACTAATAATGATAACTATATGACACTAAGTCAATACAATATCAACACTTCAATCATAAATCAACCCTAGAGTATACACAGCGTCCTTTAACTAATCTAAATAGATCATCCATCCAGAATGAAGGATATTTATTCTCAACAACTACTGCATTTCATCATCGATAATCGATATCTGACCTCAAAGGTCTGTCTCTCTTTTAACAAAGACTTCCGAATCTTCTCAAGAAGAAATACTGGAACAGATAAATATCTCATCCAACACCTCCTATATTCGCAACTTACATTCTTCCAATTCCATGGTGTTTTGCCACACTGACACCAATAAAATTATCTCCTGGTAAAATCGGCATTCTAACAAATACCTCCTGTGCATCATCAACCTTGCCAACTTTGCAAAATCAATCAATGAGGGTATCAAAAAACCTGATTAGGCTCACAACCAAACAATGACATTGCATTAAGTACATCACGAGCTTCAGCTACTTTGTGTGCTTTACACCAACCCTCAACCAATGCACCCTAAGTAAAAACATTTGGCTCTACAATATCATTACCTCAATCGGTAAAGTAATCATCAGAAATTTTTCTCCCGATATGAGGTCTTCAATATCAACACTATTCCCAAAATCACTCCGATCGCATACTCCACTTGTCTATGTGGTGGCAAGCATGGGAGTTCATCCGAAACTACATCCGAATACTCTTGGATTATATGCACATCCGAGAGACATATTATATCATCATTTCAATAATTTAACTATCCATAAGGATATGTCTATAGTAAAGGTATGTCTATCAAAGTCTAAGGGCATCCCTTGACTTCTTGGTTATTGGTCGATATCTCACCTGACGGTAAAGATACCACCGATCCGCAAAGACGATGTACAGAAACTCTCCTAATCCTATCTCAGAATATTCTAGACAAAGATACCTATAAACTACCAGTATCTCTCAATATATCAACCGAGAGGGTAAACTAAAGTAATACCCTGAACGACCAATCCTTCACCCCTCTGTGTCTTCACTCTAGTAATCATATAAACTCGTCCTACTTCTGCTCATGGTGGCTGAGCTTATGTAGGTACAAAAGACTACCCTAGAGGAACTGACATCAACTACTGAAGCTGAAATACAAACCAACCAATTGCAATGAAGGTGACAAACACTGTTGCACTGGTAATGAGTACACCACCAACTGTAAGGTACTGAAAAACTACCAACATCGTAGAACACTCCAACTCTACAAATAATATAGCTGCAACTGAAGAATACATAATAGATACAACCATCTTCGTATACTCTCTCCTCTGTACAAAGAAAATCCACATATGGGGAGGTAACAGTTGTTGTTGTCTGCATGAGTCTTCTAAGATGTCTTCTGCTGATACTACTGAGTAAATCACTTCCCCTGGAGGGAAGTATCAAGGAAATCCAACCACGTCTGAGGTAGTAAATCACTGTTGGTGTGATAACCCAATCTTCTGTGATTAGCTCTACTGTCAAGATTGCGCATCATCCTCTCGAAATAACATCGACAGTCTTCAAAGTACACCTCCTCAAATATATTGGTTGCTTACAATAACAACAGATGAACTAATCCAACGGATAATCTGACTCTGTGTGTCTTCTTAATCCACACTGCATGCACATAATCCGGAGTCTTTCCTCTGATTTCACTTATCAACATGAGAAGATTCTGACAATCTGCGGTTTATCTTCCATGATCAGACAATAGCTCATGACCCATGACCTCGATTTTTTTCCTTTTATCCAACATTCGAAACTTCTGATTCCAATATTTGACTTGTCATGTTTGCTTATCAATCTTCAACTCTTAATCACTTGTACGGAGTCATTTCTAAACTCATGACTCGATCTAATGTCTTCTGGCAAGATATGATAGAAGATCCAAACATCCTAATCTGAATGCAAGCCAATAACCGTGGGTGGCTTAAAACATCCAAATCATATTCTCGAGCTATTAGGTGGTCGTAACCTCTAGAAGTCTAACAACTATGCATGGTAATCCCATTACTGAATGATCACCCTACTTGAAACTCAAGAATTCCCTGACAACGTGTCAAAGAAAGTGACATGGAAAAATACTCTCTCATGACATCATGACACCATGACCAAGTGATGTATTATTTCCCCGAAGGTTATTTCCTACATCATCCACCAAGTACCGGCTTAATTCGATAATGGTATGCATCTAACTCTACTTTCCTCCATATAACTCGAGTTAAGAGGTTTTCAGGCACAGAAAGCTCTCCAGTCGAGTGATCAGCCTGAGCACTCGACTGATTGAGTGATTAGTCGATTGATGGGCATGATCAATCAACTGATGGTCTATCCGTTGGAACTTATCCAAAGTGGCACATGTCGTTGTCTCACAATGGTTACAGGAGCAGTCGACTGATGGTCCCGATCAGTCGACTGCTAGGTGAAAATTAGCCCAAATGCAAGTTATAAAAGCAACTCGTGGAGGAGGTTTTTGCCATGGTTTCTTGAGGCGATTTGGAGGGGATTTGCTACTGCAATCCAAACCTTCAAGGCTATTCTTCAAGAAACCAAAAGCAAGTGCTCAAGTTCTCTTGTAAAGTGTTTTTCTTTACTTGTATTGTAATTCATACTTGTATTTTCTTGCATTTGTTGTATTACTTAGTGTAATCATTTGTACGAGGTTTCTCCACCTCCGGATTGTTCCGACAAGGAGTTATTGTTATAGTGGTGTGTGATTTGCATCGCTAGGGCTCTTACGAGCCCAATCCGTGGAGTAGGAATCATTCGGTTCCAAACCACATTATATCATGTTGTCTATTGTGCTTGGGTGTATTTGTTATTGCTTTATTGCCATTGTGCACTAATCAATTTGTAGCAAGCACGAAACGACTTCCATCGACGATGAATCGCTAATCACCCCCCCCCCCCTATAGAGATCACGAAGGTCCCTACAGTATTCGAGTCCGGACTTATTGTACATGACTCGTTGAAACCCAAGCATCATGCTGAGATACTTAGAGCCCGAGGTGAACCTTTCCAGTGTCCCGATAAGATCTACTACTTTCCTTTTTAAGACAAAGTTCTCTTTCTCAAGATTTGCAATTTGAGTTGAGTCTCTATCCTCAACTTGGCAATTTGAAATCATCGAGTTAATTTGCTCCTTAAGTACTTTGACATCGTTAAGAAGTAAGTCTACTCGATTCTCGGGCTTAGCTAACTTCCTACCTAGGTTATGCTATTACGTTATACAATTTATCTTCTAAAAGATAGGTTACCTTGTATGGTATTTCAGAAATGGATGTGGATTTGTGGCTTTTCTCGGACTTGGACTTAGACTCAGAACTTGATTCAGCCTCGGACTTGTCTTCGACCATGAAAGCTACGAAGCTCCTCTTCAGTTCTTCCACATCTGACTCCTTTGAAGATGACTCATCCCATGTTTCCTTTAGTGCCTTCTTCTTCTTTTCCTTTTTAGGCTTTTCTTCCTTTTTTAGGTTTGCTCATTCCTACTTGTAGTGACCCTTCCCATTGCACTTGGAGTAGGTGACTTCCAATCTAGGTCTTGGTTTGTTGTCAACCATCTTTTTGGCATCTTTCTTTGTGAACCTTTTTTTGCAATTGAACATCTTCCGGACCATGTTGATGATCTCTTCCTCTCCATTTAGGTCTGACTCTGACTCGTCTTTGGACTCACTATTGGTTTTCTTTCCTTTTTCCTTTTTAGTTGATCCTGCCACTAAAGCTATATTGTTCTCGGTTTGACCCAAGTTAGCTTGTTCGTGTAGTTCAAGTTCGCAAAACAATTCGTCTAACTTAATTATGGAAAGATCCCGGAAGACCTTATAAGCATCGACAATGGATGTCCATGAGGCATTCCGAGGAAATGTCTTAAGGGTGTACCTAATTATGTCCCTATTTTCAATTTGATGACCTATTAGGTGTAATCCATTTAATATGTCTTTTATCCTAGTGTGTAGTTGAGCCACACTTTTATTTTCAAATATTTTACAATTAAATAATTTATTAAGTAACATATCTCTTTTAGCTATCCTAGTGTCATTAGTGCCTTCATGTAATTCTATTAGTTTATCCCAAAGTTCCTTAGAGTTTTCAAAGGGTCCGACTCTATTGAGCTCTTCTTTAGTTAGTTCGCATTGCAAGGTCTTAAGGGTCTTGTAATCAACTTGAGATCTTTTCCTAAAGTCCATAGTCCATTTCTCCGGATCTAACAACTCACCTGAGTCATCTACCAAAGAAGTAAATTCTTTCCTAATTGAAAACTAAACCTCTAAGTTGATTTTCAAGAAGCACTCCATTCGCCGCTTCCAATAGCTAAAGTCCTCTCCGTTAAAGAGAGGAGAGCGAACAGTGCAATAACTCTCTAAGTGTGACATTTTTATTTTAAAAATTTATAGAATATTTATTATTTTAAAAATATTTCTAGAGCTACAAGAATAGAGTAAGATTACACTACTACAAAAAATTTAACTTATACTACAACAATATAGACAAGTATTAAAAAAATTATTCTAGTGCATAAAATTAAAACTAATGCAAAAATAATTAAAGAAAATTATCTAATCTACTCTCTTTGGTGGTTTCACCAAAATCGGAGCACCCCTGCTCTTATACCAATTGTAGGATCAAGTTCTACCGAGAGAGGGGGTGAATCTCAGAGAATAAAAATTTCCTTTATCTTTTATAAAACTATCCTTTTGCTTTTGAAAACTTAGAGAAATTTGCAGCAGAAATAAAGTAAATAGCACAAGATAGTTTACTTGGTTCACCACCCTATTCGGGTTGCTACTCCAAGGCCCACGACTCTTCGAGAGTCGCCTCGATAGGAAATCAACTAAAAGACCCTCCGACTCAAAAACTCTTGACTTCGGAGGGGGTCGCCTTTTTTCAAGAATAAGGTTAGGTAACAATCTACCTTCCCTTTAGAAATGAAGTGCAAAAGCTAAATGAAAGCTATAAATATACCAACACTTGTGCAAATGTAAATGTATATGTGCTCAAAAAATATTAGCTCGAAGTTATTAACAATAGTGATCACAAGATTTTCAAAATTTATGACTTTAAGACAATTGACACATATGCATAGTACTAATTTTTAAAAATCAACACCATGGTTGTATTAGGAGTATTGAGAATACAATCAAAGTCTCATATTGGTAAGACATGAAAAAGATCGTGTGCTAATAAGATGAAGGATATCTTCATTGGTATGCGGCCCTTTGCGTATAGTCCAAAAACAAAACCATGAAGACTTAGGACCAAAGGGCAAATCATACCATTGTGGATATATGTGAATCTTATAGGCACAAACAATTGGTATCATAGTGGGGCGCTCTTCACCGGATTAACAACCAAGAGAGCACACGCTAGAAGAAATGGAATTTCAAGATAGATTAGGGGATGATATCACGGTTCCACCTTCCTTCAACCGCAAAGACTTCACATATTGGAAGGTGAGGATGGAGCATTTTCTAATGTCTGAAATAGAAAATTGGTTTATTTTAATGAAATGATTTGAAGCTCCCATAGACAAGAAGGGTAGGATAATCAAGAAGAAAAAATGGACGGAGAAGACACTAGAAAAATTTGAAATAAATGACAAGGTAAAAAACATGTTATTAAATTTGATTCCTAATGATATCTTATCTAGATTAGGAGAATTTAGGGATGCAAGAGGGTTGTAGAAAAATATCGTAAAATAATGTGAAAAAAAAATATTGAAAGAATAACATTATTATGAGAATAATTAAACCTAAGTGGGTTTAATTAATCCTTAACAGAGTCCAAAAACACGACCCGTTTTGCCTTAATTAATGCCAAGTGGTAATTTTCCTATATGCATTTTCTCCTCTACGAACACCCGGTGGCTCCGATCCCCCTTCTCACTGTGCGACCCCTTCCCCTTTCTCCTGAGCATTAATTATCAGCCCAAAATTCTCGAGCTCTATTCCTCTTCCGATGGCTCCGGTCGTCTCGATTTTTTGCACGCCGCCCTCCTCACCTCACCGCCGCCCACGACCATCCACGGCTTCTCACAACTCCCAGGCAGACGACCTCGCGTCCTGCTACCCTACTCGTCACACACACAAGATTATCGGTAACCATCCCTGCGCACACGATCGACTACCACCACCCTTGGCCTTCACCGCTGATCTCCACTACGAGCATGCACTGCAGGCCGATGGTTGTCGATCTCTTCATCCGTTGGTTGCTGCCCCATCACCAGCCACCAAGATCCGCATCGCCGCCCTCTTCTTCCATGGCTCGATCACACAGTAAGGGTTGCCTCCATCTTCATATCCCCGTTCCAGATTATCCCTGTGAGTTTGATAGCCTCACCGCAAGCTTCTCCTTTTCCTTTGTGTATCAACAGCGAGGCATCATTACTGACTCCTTACTGTTCCTTGTCCCAATCTACCGATCCAGACGACAGTGAGGGTGGATGAGCTCTCATGCTTGTGGGGTTGTTGTTGATTCTTTTCCTGTGAGCCTAACTCTATCGTTGCAATGATATTTTGCTAGTTATCCTATCGCAGCTCAGATTTGTAACTTGATTTGTGACCATTCCTTGATCTGCACAGTTTTCGCTACCATTTTTAGTGGGTGTTGCACATTGATTGTGATGAAAGGGAAGTAAGGTGGAGGATCGGATTTTGGGTATGTTGTCGATATCATATAGTGAATCGTCTGAATATGGATTTAATCAGTCTGGTAAATGAATATGGATTTAAGTTCTTGTTTCATCATAATCTAACCCCTCTACTTGACTAAAACCTTTAGTGACTAGTCTTGCTTTATTTCTAACCACTTCACCTTTGTCATCGAGTTTGTTCCAGAATACCCACCTTGTTCCAATAATCGATTTATCTTTATGTGGTGGTACTAATTCCCATACTTCATTCCTAGTGAATTAAGCTAGCTCTTCTTGCATAGCAATAATCCAATCGGGATCAAGAAGAGCTTGTTCAATTGATTTGGGTTCGATTTTCAAAATTAAAGAGATTTTACTAAGGTTTCTATATGATGCTCTAGTTCGAACCCCTAGGTTGGGATCACCTATCACTTGATCAATAGGTTGATTCGATTGCAACCTAGACTGACTCAGATTAGGATTTATACTAGACCCATTTCCATGGTCAAATTCGGGTCTAGTATTAATCGATTCATCAATTGGTTCTACTACAGGTTTTGTGGTTTTATCTCCTTCATCGAATACTACATTAACGGTTTCTTCTATTTTTAGGGTTTCATTATTGTAGACTCTATAGGCTCTACTTGTGGTTGTGTATCCTAGGAATATTTCGGTATTTGTTTTAGAAGTGAATTTGCCTAGGTAGTCTTTAGTATTTAGGATATGTACCCTACATCCAAATGCCCTAAAGTATTTAATGTTAGGTACTTTATCATGGTAGATTTCATATGAGGTCTTAAGGTGCCTCTTGACTAGTAGGATTCTATTTTGAACATAACAAGCCATACTAACGGCTTCTGCCCAAAACATATCGAGTAGGTTGTATTCGTTTAACATGGTTCTAGCAGCTTCTTGTAAGGTTCTATTCTTTCGCTCGACTAGACCATTTTGTTGTAGGGTTCTAGGACAAAAGAACTCATGGTGGTATCCGTTTAGGTTACAGAAGTCGATGAACCTATGGTTTTCGAATCCACCACCATGATCGCTTCTAAGTCTTTTAATCTTAAGGTTCTTTTCATTTTCTATTAACTTACATAGGTTGGTAAGTTGGTCTAAGGTATCACTTTTGTGTTTAAGGAACCTAACCCAGGTAAACCTAGAGTAGTCGTTGTTGGATCGATTTGAGCGCTAGAGGGAGGTGAATAGCGCAAGGAAAACTTTTCGAATTCATTCGTCAATTCAATACGTAAGAAGAGTAAAGTGCAGCGAAAAATAAATATAATAATTTTGTTTTTACTTAGTTCACAGCCTTCGACTACTAATCCAAGGCCCTAATGGTCATAGACCATGTACGGAAGGCAAAAACACTAAAAACACTCCTCCTCGTTATAGGTAGGAGTAAGCGAGTACAATCAATACGAAAAAATCAAGGTAGAGGGACACTCCCCCTCTCCTTGTTACGATTAAAGCTCGATAAGGAAAGATGAGAACAATATTTAAAGATGACAATTTAAGAAAAATATACCAACGACTATTGAAAAATAGAACTTGAGCTCTTACCGTTGGAGATGCGGTAGCACTTCGTCGTCGTAAGATTGTCGTAGAAGAGTAGCGTAGCAAGAACATGTTGGATCAATTTGAACGCTAGAGGGGGATGTATAGCACACGTTAAAACTTTTCGTTTGATCGATATAAAATATGAGAAATAAAGAAATGCATAGTGGAAACAAAAAAAACACTATTTCTTTTTACTTGGTTCATAGCATTCGGCTGCAAATCCAAGGCCCTAACGGTCCTAGACCGTACGTGTACGAAGGGCAATCCACTAAAATACTCCTCCTCATTAGAGGTAGGAGTGAACGATTACAAGAAAACAATAAAACTCAAGGAAGAGGGACACTCCCCCTCTCCTTGTTATGATTAAAGCTTCGAAAACAAAAAAAAATCACAATTAAGACTCTAAATAAAAGATGTTTATACCGACGACTAAGAAGATCTTGAGCTAAGGTTGAGTCATCATCGATCCGGCGACACTTTGGCATAATAGAGTCATCGTAGGAGATTGGCATTGCGGGAGCATTTTGGAGCACTTGGAATGATGGAAAAGGTGTGGAGAACCCCTACTTTTATAGCCTTGTGAAACCCTAATCGTTGAGATGAGGTTTCATGAGGTGATGCCACCTAACACTTGAGAAATGGTGATAAACTTTGACTCTCCTTGAGGCTGATCCTTGACCAGCAGTTGACTGATCAACCCTATCAGTCGACTACTAGAGGCATCAGTCGACTGATGGTAGGGTTTCCAGCTGCAATGAAGAGTTAGCTCGAAAATGCAGTTAGATAAGTGTTAGTAATATATGAGAGATGTCCTAAGGCAATCACCTTATGTATGAACCATTTATATGATAAATGAAGATTCACTATTTGAGTATACATGTTTCATGTATTTGATTGGATCTTAAACACATTTACTGAATGTCCACGATGCGATTCACAGCATGAGAGAATTTGTGATTAGATCACAACTAGTGAGTATATCTACATGTGTAATTGTGATGTATCGGAATTATCCCTAGTCGATGAATTGATGGATTTGGACACCATCAATTCTGTCGAGACTAGCACGAGGTATACTCCTTGGTGTATCCAAGCGGTGATTCTCCTTTGGAGACATAGTGATGTCCGGAGTTAATTGTGGATGCTAGTTATGGTAACTAGTTCATTGGAGTGACCGGCCATAAGACTTCATATGGTTCTCTGCATATATAGATATGTCAATGAAGTTCTTACTGTGGCTTAAGTGCGATGTTCCTTTGACTTGCGGTATTCAAGTCATCTTGATCATGGAGACTTATGCTTTGACATCTTAAGCAAACATCTCTGAGGAGATGTGGACCCGGGATGATTGGGTATAAGTCGAAGTGATCGAAGGTGTTTGAATAGCCTATAAAGGATTCACCACTCCTTGCAAGGAGATGTATACCCATGGCCTCTCGTCGGATTGTTACTAAAGTCTTTGGCCAAAGCATTACATGTTTAGAGTAAGGTACTCTTCGATACATGTGGAGTAACTAGAATCCGTAGGATGAGGAAATGATACTTGGGCTAGGTGTGACGTAGTCAGCCTAGTGGGGACTGACACGATAGACCATGTCCTGAACCAAGTGGGTATAAGATGAGTGAAGGGAATGGGGCACGAATCATTCGAGCTGCTGAAGGGTTTCAGAAATAGTTCTGGATCAACCGTTGATCTTTTCGGTTAATTGGGGATCATGATGTACTACTAGGTGCAACTCATGATTATTCTATAATTAATGGTTAATTATAGATGGCCAACATAAACCGAGAACCTATTTGGTCACACGCACAACGAGCGTAATCCAAAGGATTTAAAACGAGCTTGAGAATGGGATTCTCAGACCGAGAGAAACTAGGTTTGGTTGGACCAAACATAAAGCGAGTATGAAATCGTTTCAGTCGCAATGGAAGCATGGATGGGCCGTGTCTTATGAAGACATAATGGATGAACCAAAATGGTTTGGTTCTAATCCAATGGAGGAGAATAAACCAAAGGGTTTGGTTTATTTTAAACGAATGAACCAAAAGTTGGTTCGGTTCGTTTTAACTTAAAATAAACCATCATGGTTTGGTTTATTTTAACTTATCTTAATGGAACGGGTTAACAGGCCTAATGGTTATGATCCAATAACCATTAAGAGAATTAGTTCTCTATAAAAGAGGGCTTAATGGATAATTAAGCCCTAATCCAAAAACCCGAGCTTGGAGTTGCCGCCCAACCTAGTTGTGCCGCCCAACCTCCATTGCCGCCCAGCTTGTTGTGCTACCGTCTAGCTCCTTGCCGGCGTCCAAGCTTCAGCCGGTGATCCTCCGGCGACCCTCCGGTGATCTTCCTAGGCCTCGGTGAAAAGGTGAGCACTTGGCTTCCTTGTTTTGGCCGGCGCCTACTCCTCCACCAAGCTATCCAGTTTTCTGGACAGCTTCTTCTCCTCTCGTCGGAGCGTCGTTTGGACGACGGTTGGAGCTCCGACAGCGGATAACTTACCCGGGATTGATCTCGGTAATCCTCTGAGGTGGAGGGGCGAAGGATTCGTCAATTGGTTGTGAATACCTCTCCGGAAGCGAGTTTTGAGAACTTCGTATTAGGATCGAATTTGGATTGGATCGTGATCATCTCTCGATCATGTCGTCTTCAACACGAGGCTAGTAACCGTCACGAAGGCGAAGCTCGTGGCTTAGTGAAGTCATCGAGGAACTCGGCGTGGATCTGGATAGAGGCGATTCTAGCGAGGATCGTTCGGTTGATCGTTCCGCTACGTCATCTGAAGGTATAACGTAGATAAATTTCCTTTTATTGCAAATTTAAATTTACAGTTATGTCTACACTTGTTGTAATATGCATGCGTGTGTTGTGTGTGTTGTAATAAATGTAGATTTATTATTTTTATTGCTTCCGCTGTGTTCATGTTTACGAAACGTGATCGAACACACTGCCTTGTGATGCGGAAACCTTGATGGTATCGAGCCCAGGTTGTGTTTGACATAATCGTAAAATGGTTTTTGATAGTCATAATGTATTTCTAGAAATTTTCTAATTTTGGAAATTTAGAAGTATTTATGGAAATTTTCAATTTTGGAAAGTCTAGAAGTATTTATGAAATCTTCCACTTTTGGAAAGTTGGAAGTATTTATGAAATTGATATTTTCCATAAATAAAATATTTGATTAGATTCTGGAAATTTGTTTCCTAATTTAATCATGATTTGATTTGAAATCAAATCTTAAAATATTTTATTTCCATAAGTAGTTTTAATGATTTAGGAAATTGGTTTCCTAAATAGATTTTCCTTAATCAAATAATTCCATGAATAAAATATGTGATTAGATTTGGAAATTTGTTTCCTAATTTAATTATGATTTGATTTGGAGAATCAAATCTTAAACATATTTTATTTCCATAAATAGTTATGACATATAAGGAAATATATACATGACATAATTGTATGCCATGTAATTGCATTAGATGCATAACATTATGCCATGCGTGTCGTGACATGTAGATGTATGTCATGTATGTCATGCCATGTAGATAATAGTTATTTGCATGCAAAGAGGATGAGACATAAAAACCCTTAAACAATATTAAAGCCTACACCTTCCATTAATATGGTTAGAACGAGTTAGTTTCTTGTTTGGGTTGTTGGACTCTCTCCAAGCCCGGCTCGAACCCGAACATGTTCAAACCATGGAATAGTTTAATACTAATATGGTAAGAGTCAGAGGTCAATCGTTAGCTTTGGTTGTTGGACTCTCTCCAAGCTGGGCTAATTGGTTGAATGCGCTCTAACCATATTAAAACTATTTCCCGATTAATGGGTTGGCTTTAACCTGGAGCATCGGCTTGTTGGACTCTCTCCAAGGTCGATGTAAAGGGAGGTGAAGTTGGGTGCTATGCATATGATGCATACTTGTTAATGTGTTAACAACCTGATGTATGTGTGAACATTCAATTAGTTGATAGCACATTGTGATAGTTGCATATACGTGATATGCAATCGGTATAGTTGATACCTACCGTCGTAGCTATGAATGGCTTGTTGGACTCTCTCCAAGGTTGTTCATATCTATGATGGATATCAGCCCATTCGGAGATGGACCTACGATCTCCCGAAGTGATTTTGGGGTTTTTGAAATTCAAAAATTGAATGGGATTTATAAATGTATAATGATGCATTTTAAAATCATTTTCTCATATATGCTCGTTTTGTATTTCTAAAATTGATCATGTTGTCTTTTAATTTGCGTTCCATTTTGGATTCGAATAAATTGATTGGGCCGAACTTCTTGGACTGGCTTAGAAACTTGAGAATTGTTCTCAAGGTGAAAAGCTTGCGTATGTCCTCGAAGTGCCTCTTCCCGCCCATCCTAGTGACGATGCAACTCCGGACCAATTGTTGGTCTATCAGAAACATGTGACTGATTCTGAACTGACAAGTTGCATCATGCTAGCCGCGATAGAACCCAAGCTACGAAAGCAGAATGAGCATATGGATGCTCATATCGTAGTCCTTAATCTTTATGAGTTGTTTGATAAGCAAGTGAGATTCGAAAGGTTCGAAGTCTCCAAGCTCCTCTTCACCTCTGAGATGCAAGGAGGTTCATCTGTGGTACTGCTCAACATGCTGAAGACTGTGGAGCCTTCTGAGAAGCATGAGTAGGGGACAGTGTTGTTAGTTGATTCCTCGAAGAAAGGTTCTAAGAGGGAGTCAAAGGAACAACAGAAGGGGAAGAAGAAAAAGGCTAAAAAGGTAGAACCAGCTCAAAAGGGCACTTGCCATCATTATGGCAAGGAGGGCCATTGGTGAAGAAATTGCAAGATTTATCTTGAGTCCGTGAAGAAGGATAAGGCATCGGATGCCCCATCTTCTTCAGAAATCTTCTTTATTGATTGTCATTCTATTTCCTTAGACACTTGGGTATTGGATACTGGGTGTGGCTCACATATATGTAATGACATACATGGGCTAAGGACTAGAAGAAGACTCGTCAAGGGAGAGTCAAATTTACGTGTTGGGAATGGAGCAAAGGTTGCTGCACTCGCCATCGGAACGTATTTGTTGAAACTCCCTGCAGGACTTGTCTTAGAACTGGACAATTGCTTTTATATTCCTTCGTTGATAAAGAACATTATTTTTATTTCTTGTTTAAATAGAAATGGTTTCCATTTGACGTTTAGTAACAATTGTTGTTACATAACTTTGAATGAGGTTCTTTATGGGACTGGAACTTTAAGCAATGGTGTTTATACGTTGGACGTATCTAGTGACATTTGCAATATCGAAGCGAGCAACAAGCGTGCTCAAAAGGATAATCAAATAGACTCCTACATGTGGCATTGTCGTCTTGGCCATGTAAGCAAGAAACGCATGTCCGAATTACACCGATGTGGAATTCTGGAATCGTTTGAATTGGATTCATACGATACATGTGAATCATGCTTAAAAGGCAAGATGACTAAGTTACCTTTTACGAGAAAAGGTGAACGAGTGGGAGAGTTGCTAGGCCTAATACATAGTGATGTATATGGACCTATGTCAACTCAAGCTTTAGGAGGCTATAGCTACTTCATTACCTTCACCGATGATCACTCACGGTTTGGGTATGTGTTCTTGATGAAACACAAGTCTGAAGCCTTTGAAAGGTTCAAAGAATTCAAAAATGAAGTAGAGAAACAACATGATAAGAGTATTAAAATACTTCGATCGGATCGAGGTGGTGAATACTTAAGTCAAGAGTTTCTTGATTATCTAAGAGACAATGGTATATTGTCTCAATGGACTCCGTCATATACACCATAAAGATAATGGTGTATCCGAGAGGCGAATCTTAGGACCTTGTTGGACATGGTCAGGTCAATGATGAATCATGCGACTCTTCCCAAGTCCTTTTGGGGCTATGCACTTCAGACAGCTGTTTACTTGTTAAATAGAATGTCTACCAAGGTAGTCTCAACTACTCCATATGAGATATGGAATAGTAAGAAACCTCATGTATCTTACTTGAAGATATGGGGTTGTCCTGCTTATGTGAAGCAGACGATGTCGGACAAATTGGATGCTAGTCCGATAAATGTCTATTTATTGGATACCCTAAGGAAACAAGGGGTTACCAATTCTATCATCCTGTGGAACAAAAGGTGTTTGTTTCAAGGCATGCTGGTTTCTAGAGAAAGAGTTTCTCTTGCAAGAAAACAAAGGGGAGTGTCGTCGAGCTTGAGGAGGCTCGAGAGACTCAAATAGACATTGATGAGATACATTGGTGAAGTACAGGTGACAACTCATAGTGATGAGCAATCACCGGGACCTATTGTAACACCACATCTTCAGAGATCCGTAGAACACGCAATATTCCTGAGAGATATGGATTTCTCGTAAGTGAATCGAACGACGTGTTACTCATTGATGATGAGGAGCCTACCAGTTATGAAGAAGTGCTGACAAGTTCAGAAAGGGATAAATGGCTTGGTGTCATGAAGTTGGAAACGGATTCCATGTATGAAAACCAAGTTTGGAACTTGGTTGACCCACCTGAAGGCATAAAGCCTATAGGGTGCAAGTGGGTTTTCAAGAAGAAAACCGACATGGATGGTAATGTGATTACCTATAAGGCTAGATTGGTGGCGAAAGGATATCGCCAAAAACAAGGTGTTGATTATGACGAAACCTATTCGCTCGTAGCTATGCTTAAATCCATTCGGTGCCTCGCCATAGCGGCTCATTATGATTATGAGATATGGCGGATGGATGTGAAAATTTTCCTTAATGGAAACCTACTCGAGGACGTGTATATGATACACCGAGGGTTTCACATCGGTTGATAAAACCAAGGTATGCAAATTGCGATCCATTTATGGATTGAAGCAAGCATCCAGAGTTGAATATCCGCTTTGATGAGACAATCAAAAGTTTGATTTCTCACAAAATCTGCATTTAACCTTGTGTGTACAAGAAGGTTAGTGGGAGGCAAATGTATTCCTAGTATTGTATGTTGATGACATACTTACTTATAGGAAACGATGTTTCAATCTTACAATGCTGAAGGTTTGGTTATCCAAGACATTCTCCATGAAAGACTGGGAGAAGCAACCTACATCCTGGATTAAGATCTATAGAGATAGATCAAACGTTGCTTGGTCTTTCGCTTCATATATATATAGACCGAAAAGCAAAGAGGTTTAGCATGTCGAATCCAAGAAAGGTTTCTACCCATCGTGCATGGGGTACACCTTTTCAAGTCTATGTGTCCAGCACGTAAGACGAGAGGATTTGCATGAGTAAGATTCCCTATGCATCCGCAATAGGATCTATCATGTATGCTATGTTATGTACGAGGCCCGATGTATCGTGATGCTCGAGTGTCACGAGCAGATATCACCGATCCAGAATGGATCAAGGTCATAAGACGATCCTTAAGTACTTGAGAAGAACTAAGGATGTGTTCCTAATATATGGAGAAGGGGACATGGTGATACGCGTGTATACGGATGCCAGCTTCCAGACAGACAAGGATGATTCCAGGTCTCAGTCTGGATACGTGTTCACCTTGAATGGGGGCGCAGTGAGTTGGAAAAGTTCCAAACAAGAGATCAGAGCGATTCTACCATCGAGGAGAATACATTGCGGCTTGAGCGGCAAAGGAACCGGTTTGGATCAAAAGTTCGTTCATGAACTTGGTGTGATTCACCATTGTTGAAGCAATACCGGGTATCTGCGACAACAATGGAGCAATTGCACAGGCGAAAGAGCCAAGGTCTCATCAATGATCCAAACATGTGCTTCGCCGCTATCATCTTATCAGAGAGATCATCAGTAGGAACGAAATACAAATCGAGAAAATTCCCACTGAAAGGAACTTAGCGGATCCCTTGACTAAGGCATTAGCTCAAAATAAGTTTGAGGGTCATGTTCGAGCTTATGGTATTGGATACCGTAGCGATTGGCATTAGGCCAAGTGGGAGTCTGTTAGTAATATATGAGAGATGTCCTAAGGCAATCGCCTTATGTATGAACCATTTATATGATAAATGAAGATTCACTATTTGAGTATACATGTTTCATGTATTTGATTGGATCTTAAACTCATTTACTGAATGTCCACGATGCGATTCACAGCATGAGAGAATTTGTGATTAGATCACAACTAGTGAGTATCTCTACATGTGTAATTGTGATGTATCGGAATTATCCCTAGTCGATGAATTGACGGATTTGGACACCATCAATTCTGTCGAGACTAGCACGAGGTATACTCCTTGGTGTATCCAAGCAGCTGATTCTCACTGGCTGGAGACATTGTGATGTCCGGAGTTAATCGTGGATGCTAGTTATGGTAACTAGTTCATTGGAGTGACCAGCCGTAAGACTTCATATGGTTCTCTGCATATATAGATATGTCAATGAAGTTCTTACTATGGCTTAAGTGCGATGTTCCTTTGACTTGCGGTATTCAAGTCATCTTGATCATGGAGACTTATGCTTTGACATCTTAAGCAAACATCTCTAAGGAGATGTGGACCCGGGATGATTGGGTATAAGTTGAAGTGATCGAAGGTGTTTGAATAGCCTATAAAGGATTCACCACTCCTTGCGAGGAGATGTATACCCATGGCCTCTCGTCGGATTGTTACTAAAGTCTTTGGCCAAAGCATTACATGTTTAGAGTAAGGTACTCTTCGATACATGTGGAGTAACTAGAATCCGTAGGACGAGGAAATGATACTTGGGCTAGGTGTAACGTAGTCAGCCTTGTGGGGACTGACACGATAGACCATGTCCTGAACCAAGTGGGTATAAGATGAGTGAAGGGAATGGGGCACGAATCATTCGAGCTGCTGAAGGGTTTCAGAAATAGTTCTGGATCAACCGTTGATCTTTTCGATTAATTGGGGATCATGATGTACTACTAGGTGCCACTCATGATCGTTCTATAATTAATGGTTAATTATAGACGGCAAAATAAACCGAGAACCTATTTGGTCACACGCACAACGAGCGTAATCCAAAGGATTTAAAACGAGCTTGAGAATGGGATTCTCAGACCGAGAGAAACTAGGTTTGGTTGGACCAAACATAAAGCGAGTATGAAATCGTTTCAGTCGCAATGGAAGCGTGGATGGGCCGTGTCTTATGAAGACATAATGGATGAACCAAAATGGTTTGGTTCTAATCCAATGGAGGAGAATAAACCAAAGGGTTTGGTTTATTTTAAACGAATGAACCAAAAGTTGGTTCGGTTCGTTTTAACTTAAAATAAACCATCATGGTTTGGTTTATTTTAACTTATCTTAATGGAACGGGTTAACGGGCCTAATGGTTATGATCCAATAACCATTAAGAGAATTAGTTCTCTATAAAAGAGGGCTTAATGGATAATTAAGCCCTAATCCAAAAACCCTAGCTTGGAGTTGCCGCCCAACCTAGTTGTGCCGCCCAACCTCCATTGCCGCCCAGCTTGTTGTGCTGCCGTCTAGCTCCTTGCCGGCGTCCAAGCTTCAGCCGGTGATCCTCCGGCGACCCTCCGGTGATCTTCCTAGGCCTCGGTGAAAAGGTGAGCACTTGGCTTCCTTGTTTTGGCCGGCGCCTACTCCTCCACCAAGCTATCCAGTTTTCTGGACAGCTTCTTCTCCTCTCGTCGGAGCGTCGTTTGGACGACGGTTGGAGCTCCGACAGCGGATAACTTACCCGGGATTCGATCTCCGGTAATCCTCTGAGGTGGAGGACGAAGGATTCGTCAATTGGTTGACGAATACCTCTCCGGAGAAGCGAGTTTTGAGAACTCGTATTAGGATCCGAATTTTGATTCGAATCGTGATCATCTCTCGATCACATCGTCTTCAACACGAGGCTAGTAACCCGTATGAAGACGAAGCTCGTGGCTTAGTGAAGTCATGCCGAGGAACTCGGCATGGATACGGATAGAGACGATTCTAGCGAGGATCGTTCCGGTTGATGCCGTTCCCGCTACACGTCATACGAAAGGTATAACGTAGATAAATTTCCTTTTATTGGAAATTTAAATTTACGGTTATGTCTACACTTGTTGTAATATGCATGTGTGTGTTGTGTGTGTTGTAATAAATGTAGATTTATTATTTTTATTGCTTCCGCTGTGTTCGTGTTTACGAAACGTGATCGAACACACACACGCCGCGGTGTCGGAAACCCAACAATAAGTAAGCTAGATGGTCATTTACCATCCGATCTCGACTTAGACCTTCCATGGGAAGTCTTGGTCGGATCGATGCCTAAGGATGTCCCTGTACGGAGGACACAACCTTACTTACACCCACTCACACGAGCTTACCTCAACCTTTACCTTTGAAGCTTTGCTTCCGGTCTTCACCTGAGTTCTTCAGCTTCCTACGAAGTCCTCCCGGTGTCGCCCGACCACCACAGTTTCCTCCAGGTGTCGCTGACCTTTAGCTCTAGCTTTAGCACTTTCTGTACACTTGATTTAGCTCGTGAGATAACGAAATGAGATTAACTTTGTATCGTTTGCTATAATTAAAACTCAGGTTGGACTTAGGTGCCTACTGTACCAACAATCTCCCCCTTTTTAATCTATGGCAAACCCATAAAAAGTTAAGGAAATAATACGCATTATCATGAAATTGAAATGAAGAATTTGAAAATTAAGTAGGAGTAATAGGGACTCTCTTTCAAGTACTCCCCCTTTGAGGAAACCTCCCCCTTGACCGAGGGTGAGTTTTTGAAAGAAGGTCTTAACCCTCCCCCTTGATGTTTGCTACTTAGAAAGAGTTTAAGTAATTAACAATTACTTAAAGTTGGCCTTAGTATTAAAAATAAGTTTAAGTTAAGAAGATTTCTTAACTTGGTCTTTCTCCCCCTTTTTCAACTAATAGAATTAAGTTAAGTAAACATTAACTTTTGGCCATGAGAATATAGATTATGTTACTAAGTTAAGTTATCAAAAAAAATCATCCCTTAACTTTGGCCTTTTCTCCCCCTTTTGCCATAAATCAAAAAGAGTGGAGGGTTTTGAGAAACATAGTTTTTTAAATTATAGTTTTAAGTTTTAGTTCCAAGTTCAAGCATGTTCCACATAATTTTGAAAATAATATATTAAAAATAAGCTCATCTATTTGTATGTTCAACTCTTTTTGACTTAGTTGATATGAAATGATCAATAAGTCCTTATCAGAGTCGGTTAATATAGATAATTATACCCCGTGGTTCATGGAGATGCACTAGCTCTACATCTGGAACCAGGAGTAAGGTCCTAACATCTCACACCCATCTACGTGGCTAAGTACACAAACACATTGATCCTATGTGTTGTGAGATGTGTTGGCTCCTTAAATCTATAGGTACATGATATCTAGGGTAAGGCCTAAACTAATTCCATTAACAAGAAAAGTAAATATTAGAGTTATAAGAAGTTATGATTTGTAAATCCTACTCTATTACTCACATGCCTAATTTTCGTCTTAATAGAGTAAATTTGGCTTCGGGTAGGGGTTTAGTAAAAAGGTCCGCTAAGTTCGACTTCGATTACACGTATTCAAGTTGTATGGCTCCGTTGGCCACATGTTCTCGAATGAAGTGATGTTTAACCTCTATATGTTTGGTCCTAGAATGACATACGGGGTTTTTCGTTAAGTTAATTGAACTAATATTATCTACGTGAATTTTAGTATTTGTGAAGTCTAACTTAAAATCTCGGAGAGTGTGCTTCATCCAAAGAAGCAGAGTAACACACTCATCCATTGTGACGTATTCGGCTTCGGTGGTAGACAAGGCAACACAGTGTTGCTTCCTACTGCACCAACTCACTAGACTCGAGCCGAAAAGTTAACAACAACAACTCGTGCTCTTTCTATCGAGTTTACTACCAGCATAGTCCGAGTCGGAGTAGCCGATTAGTTCAAACTCGGTAGATCTAAGATACCAAATACCTGCACTTAGTGTGCCCTTTAGATATCTAAGGATATGCTTGACTAAGGTTAGGTGAGACTCCTTGGCACAAGTTTGAAACCTTGCGCACATACTTACTGTGAATAAAATGTCGGGTCGACTCGCAGTTAAGTATAGAAGAATCTCTATCGCACTCCTATAGTATTTTAGGTCGATGGGCTTTTCTTCAAGTCCTCTCCTATATTGACATTAGTTGTCATGGGTGTATTGATGGCTTTAGTATCTTGCATTCCAAAATGTTTAATTAATTCCCTAGTATATTTTTGTTGATGTAAATATATTCCATCCTTAGTTTGTTTAATTTGTAGTCCTAGAAAGAAACTCAATTCACCTACTAAATTCATTTCAAATTCACTTTCCATAAGTGAAATGAACTCATTTAGTAGGATCGAATTGGTTGTTCCGAAAATGATATCGTCTATGTAGATTTGGGCTATAAAGATTTCCTTACCTATGGTTTTTACGAAAATGGTCGGATCGACTAGGCCTTGGTTAAACCCTTTTGACTTAAGATAAATTGAAAACCTCTCATACCAAGCTCGAGGAGCTTGTTTGAGTCCATAAGGAGCTTTCTTTAGTTTAAGGACATGGTTGGGTTTATATATACTTTCAAATCCGGGGGGGTTGGTTAACATAAGTCTCTTCCTTAATATATCCATTCAAGAATGCTGACTTGGCATCCATTTGAAATAATTTAAATCCTCAATGTGCAGTATATGCTAACAACATTCGGATGGATTCTAGTCTAGCTACTGGGGCATAGGTCTCATCGTAATATAATCCTTCAACTTGACTAAACCCTTTAGTGACTAATCTTGCTTTATTTCTAACTACTTCACCTTTATTATCAAGCTTATTTCGAAAGACCCACCTTGTTCCAATGATTGTGTTATCTTTAGGTGGTGGTACTAATTCCCAAATTTTGTTCCTAGTGAATTGAGCTAGCTCTTCTTGCATTGCAATAATCCAATTGGGATCAAGAAGTGCTTGTTCAATGGTTTTGGGTTCAATTTTATAAATCAAGGAGATTTGGCTAAGATTTCGGTATGAAGCTCTAGTTCGAACTCCTAGGTTAGGATCACCTATCACTTGGTCGATAGGATGATTCATTTGAATCCTAATTTGACTTGGGTTAGAGTCACCTATCACTTGGCTGATAGGATGACTCGTTGGACTTGGGTTAGGATTAATACTAGACTCGATCTCAAGGTCGGAGTCGAGTCTGGTATGAATCGGTTCACTAGTTGGTGTTGCTACGGGTTTTGTAGGTTCGTATCCTTCATCGAACACTACATTAATGGTCTCTTCAACTCTAAGTGTGTCATGGTTATATACCCTATAGGCTCTACTTGTAGTCGAGTATCCTAAGAAGATTCTGGTAGAGGTTTTGGAGGTGAACTTTCTTAGGTAATCCATAGTGTTCATGATATGTACCTTACATCCAAATACATTAAAGTACTTTATGTTATGTACTTTGTCGTGATAGATTTCGTATGAGGTCTTAAGGTGCCTCTTTACCAAAAGGATCCTATTTTGGACATAGCAAGTCGTACTAACGACTTCTGTCCAAAATCTATTAGGTAGATTATATTCGTCTAGCATTGTCCTAGCGGCTTCTTGTAGGGTTCTATTTTTACGTTCAACTAGGTCGTTTTGTTGTGGGGTTCTAGGACATGAGAATTCATGGTGGTATCCATTTAGGTTACAGAAATCTGTAAACCTGTGGTTTTCAAATTCACCACCATGATTGCTCCTAAGTCTTTTAATTTTAAGGTTCTTTTGATTTTTGATTAGTTTAAACAAACTGATTAGTTGATCTAGGGTATCACTTTTGTATTTGATGAACCTAACCCAGGTAAATCTAGAATAGTCATCAATTATGACTAAGCAAAATTGACTACCATTAAGTGACTTAGCTCCATGTGAATTGCATAGATCCATATGTAGGAGCTCAAGAACACTTTTGGTTCATTCTTGATTAGTTAGTTGATGTTGTATCCTTGATTGTTTACCTTGTTGACAAGCATTACAAATTTTATTGTCTAAGTTGTTAAGGTTGGGCAAACCTCTGACTAAGCCACTCTGACTCATCTTGTGGATGAGTCTTAGGTGCGAGTGACCGAGTCGTCGATGACACAACCAAGATTCCTCTTGTTGTGTCATAAGACACTTGGTTGAGGAGTTAGGTAGATTAATAGTATAGATGTTGCTATTCCTAATTCCTTTAAGGATTGTTTTAGAAGTTTCATTTGTTTCAATTACGCATTCATTTTCTAGAAATATGACCTTATAGTTATTATCACACAACTAACTTACGCTAAGCAAATTATATTCAAAATTTTCAACTAGTAAAATGTTTTGAATGACAAAGTTTAAGTTGAGCTCAATATCACCTAATCCGATGATTTTGAGCTTGTCGTTGTTTCCAAAAGCTACCGATCCTTGTCATTTGAATCGAAGCTTCAAAAACTTAAGTTGATCCCCGGTCATGTGTCGGGAGCAACCACTGTCCAACATCTATTGATCCTACACACAAGGTAGTTGGATCGGATATTGGAATTTTAAAATTTGGTTGTAAATTATTAAACCTAGATCATCTCACCCATTTCTACATGATCAAACACATTATCCTTATGTGTTCTTGTGAGATGCCTCCAATTTTACTTGATTTAAATTTAATGATATGAAACTAGTCAACCTTGCATTATATTCGGATTTGACCCTAAGCTCATCAAGTCACCTTTTCAAGATCTTGGCTTCCAGGTCATGGTGAGGCACAGGGGCCTTCTTTGATCGACAAAATGACCAATTCCTTAAACAAAGACAATTTCAAGAAAATAGTAACTTGACTCACCTAAGACCACTTCCTGGTCTAACTAGTCTAGGATACGGCGAGGTAGCTTCAACTAGTTCCACTTGGTCAAGTGAACCGAACTAAATACGTCTTATCTAGCTCGAGTACTCAAGACTTCGCTTTCCTAGCGTACTATCATCTCGCCGCATCCTGGTACTATATTATCAAGTATTGATGAGTAATATTCCCTATCTAACCATTCTAAAAAGAAAAAGAAAAAAAACTAAGCATGCAATTTCTAAGTAATAGCACAAACAAATTTTGTACTGGCTCCCCCTGGACCATTGAATCAGTTTGGTCTTTCCACATAGTGGATTTGGTCCTTAGGAACCCAGTATTGGTTAGACCCAAATTGAGAAATCATAGTGGTCTTAGGGACCCATGCTTGGACAAGTTTTTTATGTCAACATATATGACTTGTTAGTCGTATTTGAGTTAAACCCAAGCCCAGCCTTGTTGTACATGGCCCTTTGCGATCGAAGTAGGAGGTCAAGTCCCTTGGATCCCAAAGTGAACCTTTCCAACGTGTTCCTAAGATCTTCAACATGACTTTTCAAAAGTGAGTTCTCAACTTCAAGCTTTTCAACTCGAGTTGAGTCCTCCTCTTGAACTTGACTAGTCGAAGAGGTTAGGGAGACCTCGTCTTTAAGGAGTTTAACCTCCTCAACCAGGGTCTCGACCTTGGACTCGGACTTAGCTAACTTCCTAGTTAGAAACTTAATTGCATTATATAAAGTACTAATGAGGGACCAACTTACCTTGAGCGTATCTCTTGAACTGGATGCGGATCCGTGGCTTATCTTGAATAGTGATTCGTAGTCCGACTCGTCATCGGGTTCAGATTCTTGCTTAGGTTCAGACTCTAACTTCGATTCGATTGGTTTAGCCATGAAGATGAGGCCATCATCTTCTTCCTCTTATGCCTCTTCCCACGTAGCGTTGAGCGCCTTCTTGAACTTCGATGCTTTGTTCTTGAGCTTTGGACATTCTGACTTGATGTGTCCGAACCTGTTGCATTCATAACACCTAATGTTAAAACTAGATTTAGATTTACCTTCCTTGGGTTGAGTGACGGGTCGTCTTCGACTCTTAATCATCCTCCGAATTAGATTGACTATTTCGATCTCCATCTCCAGATCGACCTTCGACTTGTACTTGTCTTCTTCTTCCTTCGGGGGTGGCTTACTTGCGGGCTTCTTCTTTGGACCCGCAAAAAGGGTTATACCTTTCTCGGGTACCGAATTAGACAGTTCGTGGAGTTCAAATCCTGAAAATAATTCATCTAACCTAATTTTTTATAAGTCCTTAGAAACCTTGTAGGCATCGACCATGGATGCCCACAAGGTAGTCCTAGGAAATGAATTCAAAACATACCTTATGAGGTCGTGGTTTTTGACCTTTTGTCCGATAGCGTGCAAATTGTTGACGATGTCTTGTACACGGGCGTGTACTTGAGTCGACGTCTCATGTTCCTGCATTTTTAAATTATATAATTTATTGAAAAGAAGGTCCCGTTTGCATACCTTAGCTTCGTCGGTTCCTTCGTGTAGTTCCACTAACTTGGTCCACAAGTCCTTCGCACTGATAAAGGGGCCGACGCGATTGAGCTCTTCCTTGGACAAACCGCATTAGAGGATTTGAGTTGCCTTGGCATCGACTTCGACTTGTTTTTTTGTAGCATTGGTCCATTGGTCATAATCCAAGGGTTCACCCACTTCATTAGTCGGAAGTGTGAATCCTGTTTGGATTATAATCCACATCTCGATCTGGGTCTTAAGGAAGCACTACATCCAACCCTTCCAATAACGAAAGTCATCTCCATTGTAAAATGAAGGTCGGACGGTGCTAAAACCCTCGAGATGGGCCATTGACAAAAAAAACAAGTGAAGAGAAACAATCTAGCAACGACAAAAACAATGAAATGTACCAAGACTTGCATCTTGGATTAGTAGTGAGGGAGAAAATTTAAACGAACGAAAAAAACTCGTAAAATTCAAATCAAATCTGTAAAAAAGGCTAGATTGGTGGTTTCACCAAAGCTTAGCGCCCCCGGCTCTGATACCAATTATTGGATCGATTTGAGCGCTAGAGGGGGGGAATAGCACACGTTAAAACTTTTTGTTCGTTCAATATAAAATACGAGCAATAAAGAAATACACAGCAAAAACAAAAAAAAACACTATTTCTTTTTACTTGGTTCACAGCCTTCGGCTGCTAATCCAACGCCCTAACGGTCCTAGACCATGTACGGAGAGCAATCCACTAAAATACTCCTCGTTAGAGGTAGGAGTGAACGATTACAAGAAAACAATAAAACTAAAGGTAGAGGGACACTCCCCCTCTCCTTGATACGATTAATGCTCTGAAAACAAAAAGAATTCATAATTAAGACTCTAAATAAAAGATGTTTATACCAACGACTTAGAAGATCTTGAGCTAAGGTTGAGTCATCGTCGATCTGGCGGCACTTTGGCATAGTAGAGTCATCATAGGAGAATGGCATTGTGGGAGCATTTTGGAGCACTTGGAATGATGGAAAAGGGGTGGAGAACCCCTACTTTTATAGCCTTGTGAAGCCCTAATCATTGAGATGAGGTTTCATGAGGTGATGCCACCTAGCCCTTGAGAAATGGTGATAAGCTTTGACTCTCCTCGAGGCTGATCCTTGACCAGCAGTCGACTGATCAACCCTATCAGTCGACTGCTGGAGGCATCAGTCGACTGATACAAGCCATCAGTCGATTGATGGTAGGGTTTCTAGCTGCAATGAAGAGTTAGCTCGAAAATACAGTTAGATAAGTAAGCTTGATGGTCATTTACCATCCGATCTCGACTTAGACCTTCCATGGGAAGTCTTGGTCGGATCGACGCCTAAGGATGTCCCCGTACGGAGGATACGGCCTTACTTACACTCACTCACACGAGCTTACCTCAACCTTTACCTTTGAATCTTTGCTTCCGGTCTTCACCTGAGTTCTTCGGCTTCCTCCGAAGTCCTCCCGGTGTCGCCCGACCACCACGGTTCCCTCTTGGTGTCGCTGACCTTCAGCTCTAGCTTTAGCACTTTCTGCACACTTGATTTAGCTCGTGAGATAACAAAATGAGCTTAACTTTGTATCATTTGCTATAATCAAAACTTAGGTTTGACTTAGGTGCCTACTGCACCAACAAAATACTTTTGAGCACTTAGAATGATGGAAAAGGGGTGAAGAACCCCTACTTTTATAGCCTTGTAAAACTCTAATCGTTGAGATGAGGTTTCATGAGGTGATACCACCTAGCCCTTGAGAAATGGAGATAAGCTTTGACTCTTCTTGAGGTTGATCCTTGACCAACAGTCGACTGCTACCCTTACCAGTTGACTGTTGTAGGCATCAGTCGACTGATACAAGCCATCAGTTGACTGATGGTAGGGTTTCCAGCTGCAATGAAGAGTTAGCTCAAAAATGTAGTTAATATAAGTATGTTTGATGGTCATTTACCATCCGATCTCGACTTAGACCTTCCATGGGAAGTCTTGGTCGGATCGTCGCCTAAGGGTGTCCCCGTACAGAGGACACGACCTTACTTACACTCACTCACACAAGCTTACCTCGTCCTTTACCTTTGAAGCTTCGCTTCCAATCTTCACCTAAGTTTTTCGGCTCCCTCCGAAGTCCTCCCGATGTCGCCCGACCACCACGGTTCCCTCCGAATGTCGCCGACCTTCCGCTTAGCTTAGCATTTCTGCACACTTGATTCAGCTCGTAAGATAATGATGTAAACTTAACTTTGTGTCTTTTCCATAATCAAAACACAAGTTCGATTATCTGGTGCCCCTGCACCAACAGTCGTCAATTATGACTAAGCAAAATTGTCTCCCATTTAGTGACTTGGCTCCATGAGAATTGAATAGGTCCAAGTGTAGGAGCTCAAGTACATTTTTGGTTCGATCTTGGTTAGTTAGTTGATTTTATGCCCTAGTTTATTTACCTTGTTGACAAGCATTACAGATTTTATTATCCAAATTGTTAAGATTGGGCAAACCTCTGACTAAACCACTCTGACTCACCTTGTGAATGAGTCTTGGGTTCGAGTGGCCGAGTCGTCAGTGCCACAACAAAGATTCCTCTTGTTGTGTCATTAGACACTTGGATGAGGAGTTGGGTAAATTAATTGTGTAGATATTGCTATTACTAGTTCCTTTAAGTATTGTTTTAAAGGTGTCATTAGTTTTAATTAAGCATTCATTTTCTAAGAATATAACCTTATAGTTGGTGTCACACAATTGGCTTACACTAAGTAAATTATACTCAAAATTTTTGACTAATAAAACATTACGCATTGTAAAGTTTGAGTTTAGCTCAATATCATCTGATCCAATGATTTTGAGCTTGTCGTTGTTTGCGAAAGCTACCGATCCTTGACTTTTGAATCTAAGCTTCAAAAATTTCAGTCGGTCTTCAGTCATGTGTCGGGAGCATCCACTGTCTAACATCTATTGATCCTACACATATAGTAGTTGGATCGGATATTGGAATTTTAAAGGTTGGTTGAAGTTTATTAAACCTAGGAATCATCTCACCCTTTCTACATGATGAAGCATGTTATCCTTAAGTATTTTGTGAGATGACTTCAATTTTACTTGTTTAACTTTAATGAATTGAAATGAATCAGCCTTGGGTTAGAGTCGTATTTAACCCTAAGCTTGTCAAGTAACTTTTTCGAGAAGTTGGCTTCCAGGTCATAGTGAGGCACAGAGGCCTTCTTTGATCGGAACAACGACCACTTTCTTAGACAAAGTCAAATTCAAGAAATTGATTACTTGAGTCACTTAAGATTACTTCCTAGTCTAACTAGTTAAGGATACGGTGAGATAGCTTTAGCTAGTTCAACTTAGTCGAGTGACCAAGCTAGATACGCCTTATCTAGTTTGGACACACAAGATTTCATTTCCCTAACGTATTATCATCTCGCTGCATCCTAGTACTATGTTGTCAAGATTGACGAGTTATTGACCCTATCTAGCTTTTCTTAAAAATTAAAACAAAAACTAAGGATGCAAGTCCAATTTCATGTAATAGAGCAAACAAATTTAGTACTAGCTCCCCCTGGACCATTGAATCGATTCGGTCTATCCACATAGTGGATTTGGTCCTTGGGAATCTAGTACTTATTAGATCCTAGTTGTGAAATTAAGGTGGTCTTAGGGACCCATGCTTGGACTTGTTTTCTATTACGATTTACAATTGACATATACGACTTGTTAGTCGTATTTGATCTAAACCCTAGTCCGGCCTTGTTATACATGACCCTTTGTGATCCAAGTAGTAGGTCAAGTCCCTTGGATCCCAAAGTAAACCTTTCCAACATTTGCCTAAGATCTTCGACGTATCCTTTCAAGAGTGAGTTCTCAACTTTGAGTTTGTCAACTCGAGTTGAGTCCTCCTCTTGAACTTGACTAGTTGAAGAGGTTAGAGAGACCTCATGTTTAAGAAGTTTAACCTCCTCAACTAAGGTCTCGATCTTAGACTCGGACTTAGCTAACTTTGTAGTTAAAAACTTAATTGCATTATATAACGTATCAATTAAAGACTAACTTACCTTGAGTGAACCTTTTAAACTGGATACGAATCTGTGGCTTGTCCTGAATAGATACTCATCATTGTATCCGGAGTCAGACTCTTCCTCGGGTTCGGTCGAATTATCCATGAAGATGAGGTTGTTGAGCTCGTCTTCCTCCTCCGACGATTCCTCCCACGTAGTGTTGAGTGCTTTCTTGGACTTTTGCACCTTGTTCTTGAGCTTTGGACATTCTGACTTGATGTGGCCCAACCTTTTACACTCATAGCATCTATAGTTGGAATTTGATTTAGACTTACCTTCCTTGGATTGATAAATGTGTCATTTTTGGCTTTTGATCATCTTCCGAACTATATTTACTAGTTTGGTCTCCATCTCATCGTCTATCTATGACTCGTCCTCGCCTTCTTCTTCCTCCGGAGGTGGTTTGCTCTTGGGCTTCTTCTTCAGACATGCAAATAAAGTGATACTTTTTTCAGTGAGGGACAAATTAGACTACTCAGGTAATTCAAATTCGGAAAACAATTCGTCTAACCTAATTTTTGAAAGGTCCTTAGAAACCTTGTAGGCATCAACCATGGATGCCCACAGGGTAGTCGTAGGGAATGCATTAAGCGCATACTTGATCATGTCCCGATTTTTGACCTTCTATCCGATCAAGTGTAGCCCATTCATAATATCTTGAATTCGAGCATGAAGCTGGGTGCCCGACTCGTGTTCCTATATTTTTAAGTTAAACAATTTATTTAAAAGTAAGTCACACTTACATACCTTCGTATCGGTCATTCCTTTGTGAAGCTCGATGAGCTTATTCCACAAGTCCTTCATGCTTATGAACGGGCCGACGTGGTTGAGCTCTTCTTTGAACAAGCCGCATTGTAGGATTTGCGTAGCCTTGGCATCAGCTTCCACTTTGAAGGGAGTTGCTTCGGAGGCTCATTGGCTCCCATGTCCCCGGATTAAAATTTTCGCTAATGAAAGAACTAATCTGGATGGGATGAGTTTCCTTAGCACAACCTATTCGTCGTCGTGCTAACAACTTGAGTGATCGCTTGAACAAACTAGTTGTTCAAGCAACACAACTCTTCTAGTTGGTTAGCCGCGGAAGAGACGACGGACGGATCGCCGATTTTTGTGTTTGTCTTCGGGGTCCATGATTATACAAAATATATACAAATGCACACTTGTATAATCAACACATAAAAGAACATGCTAAGATCAGAAAATAAAGTTGTAAAACTTTTATACCTCACAATCTTCTACCGTATGTCCTATCCTCCTCGTGGACGACGTGTGGGCGAAGATCCTCCACGAGTAGAAGCCTTCTAGATCGCGTTCTTCCCTTCCTTGTTCGCTGTGAACAAAGAGAAGAACCAAACAAATCATCTCCTTTCTAGAACCGGTCACCAAGCAAAGGAGCTCGATGTACCCGCCGGCCAAGGAATGAATGGATGAGCGCCGGCCACTTGTGACAATGTTGCCGCCGGCCACCTAGAGGTTGGAAAAGCGCCAGCCACCAAGAATTTGGAGAACCTCCGGCCACCAAGGAGCAAAGGAGGAGGAAGAGGGCCGGCCAAAGCTAGGAGAAGGAAGGAGTGAGCGCCGGCCACCAAGGAGAAAAGGAAGAAACCCTAATCACCTTCCTTTTTGCCGCCCAAACAACACCAAAACCCTAGCCACCTAAAACACTTGAGAGGAAAAACCCTAATCCCAATCAACCATTCTTGTCTCCCAACCTAAGCCCTCTATTTATAGAATTGGACTTAAGCCTCCTTTAATCTCCACCGTCGGATCTAGGGATTTAATCTCCACCGTCGGATCTAAGGTTTTATCCCAACCGTCGGATCTAGGGTTTCATCCCTGTTGGAATGTATACTGAAAGCCTAGCTCTTTTTGTATGAACATTTTATTTTGAAATAAGAATCACATGATCATTGTTTGCACTTTATATATTTATTATATGTGTGCATATTGTCTAATATTTTACATTGTAGATAACATGGTGCTTGGTGTGGCACAGAAGATCATGTTATCAGTTCCTTGTAAAATATAAGTAGAGGCTCACAACCAAGATGGTTTTGGACAAACTATTGGCATGGTTGTAGTGTAGCTTGGTATTGTTTTGTCTTGAACATAGAGTTACACTGGTACACTTAGGTGTATTGAGCAGGACCGACATAGAGGTGATTCAATTTAGTACTGAATACATAATTGAGTCGGACCTCGGATATTATGTTGTACATGCTCTTAATCCTGATATAATAACGGGCACATGTACTTAGTATTTATTTCTTTGATTTACCAGTGGGTGAGATTTAGATGGATTAAATCAATATGCCCAGTAAGTTGGGAAATAATATTATTTACATGGTGTGTCGTTGATTATAGGAGGAAACCGTGTCCTATATATTAGGTTGATGATGTCCCCTTGAGGAGCTCATAAAGTTCATCATGTAAACCCAGCTGGTTGACTTAGTCAACGTGATGATAAGGTTGAGTGGTAATACTCGAGGAATTAGATGTTAATTAATAGATGGTCAGTAAATCAATTAATTAACGGACATTCGATATCTTAAACACGGGGAGATTAATGTACGAATAATATATGGAGCCCATATTAATTTATGGGGGTTGGTGAGGTAGTTCAATGATGATCCTCTAGTGGAATGGAACATCATTGATGGATCAAGTTAGTGTGGTTCCGATCCATCGGGTGGCCAAGACCCAACTCCTCCTTATGGTCCCTATCATAGCCTAATATAATCCTTGTGAAGTCTAGATCCAAGAATGTAAAACAAAACCTAGAACCAACGGTTGGGATTAAATCTCTAAGATCCGATGGTTAGGATGAAACCCTAGAACCAACGGTTGGGATTAAATCCCTAAGATCCGATGGTTAGGATGAAACCCTAGAATTGACGGTTAGGATTAAATCCCTAGATCCGACGGTTGGGATAAAACCCTAGATCCGACGGATGGGATGAAACCCTAGATCCGACGGTTGGGATGAAATCCTAGATTCGACGGTTGGGATGAAACCCTAGATCCGACGGTTGGGATAAAACCCTAGATCTGACGGTGGAGATTAAATCCCTAGATCCGACGGTGGAGATTAAAGGAGGCTTAAGCCCAATTCTATAAATAGGGGGCTTAGGTTTGGGCGGCACAATAAGAGATTTCGAATTGGAGTTAGGGTTTTGGGCGGCTAGGGTTTTTGGGCGGCTAGGGTTTTTGGGCGACTAGGGTTTGAAGCAAAGTGGGCGGCAAACTTCATCCTTCTTGTTGATTGTCGGCGCCCATCTCCTTTGATCATTCCTTGGCTGGCGCCCATCCTAGAGGCCTCTCCCTTCTTCCTTGGCCGGCGGTTCTCCTCCCATTGGTCTCCGGTTCTCATCCTCCTCCCTATTCTCCAAGGTGGTCGGCGGTTCTCCTTCATTTAGTGGTCGGCGCATCATCCATTTGATCCTTGGCCGACGGTTGCACCAAATTCCCTAATTTGGTGGCCGGCTCTAGAAAGGATAGGTATTTGTAAGTTCTTCTCTTTGTTCGCAGCGGACAAGGTAGAGAAGAAAGCGATCTATAAGGCTTCTACTCGTGGAGGATCTTCGTCCACACGTCGTCCACGAGAAGGATAGGACATACGGTAGAAGATCGTGAGGTATAAAGTTATTTTAACTTTATTTACAGATCTGAGCTTGTTCTTTTATGTTTTGATTATGCATGTGTAAATTAGTAAATATATTGTATAATCATGGACCCCGAAGACAAACACAAAACCTCGCGATCCGTCTGCTCTCTTCCGCTAACCAACTAGAAGAGTTGTGTTGCTTGAACAACTAGTTTGTTCAAGCGACCACTCAAGTTGTTAGCACGACGATGAAATGGTTGTGCTAAGGAAGCTCATCCCATCCGGATTAATTCTTTCATTATTGAAAATTTTAATCCGGGGACATGGGAGCCAATGAGCCTCCGAAGCAACTCCCTACAAGTGGTATCAGAGCCACGGTTTCCGGTTTTGTGTGTTTAGGATTTGGTTAATTTTTTATGCATTTTTCATATATTATATGTGTCGGATAATAGTAGGATATGCGTAGTTTAACTCTTTGGTTGCAGGCATAAGATCCGACTATTATGGCCATGTATGTGTATGTGAATGGATGTGTGTAAAAAATTTATTATTTGAATCCTCGGGGTTGACGAGGCTAGATTAGTATTTAATTTTTGTAATTAAATACGGCATTGTTTAGTCGCTCATTTTAGTTTACTTTCGATCTAGATTATTTGTACACTCCTTCGTGGAGTATAGGATCGATGGATGTAAATTAAAATGTTTTATCTCGGCTCGGAACTCTTTGGTGACTTGCGCACGGGAAAAGATGGAGCGGACGAGGTGGCGACACGACGGGATGCATATTGGAGGACAATGCCATAATAGTTGGAAAAATTCTGTTTTTCCATATTTATTGCTTATTTGTTTTATATGCATGTTGTGTATGTTTTAAAATTCCTCAATTTTAATTTACTAAGTGGGAGAGGGACATTTTAATTAATTTCCGTTGCCTCCATTACAATTTGACGTGTGATGCAAAACACTTGCGCGTTGGCTCTGAGTGCCTTCCTCCCCATCGGATGGGTTTGTTTGCAGATCACTAGGTCAAATAATGGTTATAGGAAATTATTAAGGAGCGTGTGTACTTCCCCATCGGTAAGGCACATAATCCGAAATAATTCTCTTAGTATCGTGTAATGGTGCACACTTAGATGCAAATTAAAAGTATCCTTCCCATCGGAGTCACTGCTTTTATTTGTAGGGCCAAAGAGGAACCAACTATTAATTTTATTTGTCAAAAAGTAAGGTTGACAAGATAATAAAATTAATGAGTAAAACCTCCTCTTACAAATGCAGAATTCGTATACGTCCACACTATCGTGGCATGCGATATTCTCGGTGTTTTTGAGGTGTTGGTTGATTTCGAAATTTTATTGTTTTTGAGGAATCAATAATATTTGAAATCTAATATTTTGATCATTGTGATTTTTAGGATTTTCAAATGGCTTTCAACCCACTTGCTGATTTTAAAAGAAAACAAACTTACTCGGTCCAAACTACATTGATTGGAAAAGAAACCTGGATATTGTCTTAACTGCGGAGGAGTACAAATTTGTACTCTTCGAGGTCTGTCCTCCTAAGCCCACCGATGACTCTGATGAAAAGGAGAAAGAACGTTATAAGAAATGGGTAAAGACAGATGAGATGGCGCGGTGTTACATTTTGGCATCTATGTCAAATGTGCTGCAACATCAGCATCAGGCCATAGCCACAGCTTATGACATGATGTTCAATCTCAAGGAACTTTTCGGACATCAGAGTAGGGCGGCTAGGCAAGAGGCAATGAGAAACTTAATGACGACCACCATGATCGAGGGAACACCCATTAGGGATCATGTTCTCAAGATGATGGCTCATCTTAATGAGATGGAAGTCCTAGGAGCTGAGATCAATGGGGAAACCCAGGTCGATATCATTCTCCAGTCTCTGCCTAGGAGTTTTGAGCAGTTCCGCCTCAACTACAACATGAACAAAAGGTTGTATTCGTTGGCGGAGCTTCTGACAGAACTCCAGGCGACAGAGGGGCTTTTTCGTTAGAGTGCTCAAGTCATGGTCGCTCAGAAGGTTTCTTCCTCTAAACCGAAAGGTAAGAAGAAGAAGAAGCAAGGTGGAGCGAAGAAAGTGGCAGTGGGACCTCAAGCAGGAGTGAAGAAGCCGAAAGGCAAGTGCTTCACTTGCAAGCAGACTGGACATTAGAAGGCGGACTGTCCTCGCCAAAAGAACAAAGGTATATCTTCTTGTTTAGTTGTTGAAACATGTTTAGCGGTGTTATCTACCAGTGCCTGGTGTGTAGATACAGGAGCCACTGATCATGTCTGCAATACTTTGCAGGGGTTCCAAGAAACCCGACGACTAGCTGAGGGAGAGATTACCATCTTCATGGGAAATGCTTCAAAGGTGGCGGCTATTGCAGTGGGAGACGTTTATTTATCTTTTGATAGGAATAAAGTTTTGGTTTTGAGAAATTGTCTTTATGTACCTACTTTTAGAAAGAATTTAATTTCAGTTTCTAAATTGTTTTTGGATGGGTATTTTGTTTCTTTTAATGACAAAGTGGTTATAAAAAGGAACAGGGAGATTATCTGTTCTGGTACATTGGTTGGCAATTTATATACTCTTGAACCAAAAACTCCCACGATGCATATAGAAATCAAAAACTCATCTTCTAAGTCTAATAAGAGAAAAGAACCTTCGTAAATGAACCAAACATATCTTTGGCATCTAAGGCTTGGTCATATTAACCTAAGCAGAATTCAAAGGTTGATAGCTGATGGACCTTTGGGTTCATTAGTGGTGGAGGATCTCCCAACCCGCGAATCTTGCTTGGAAGGTAAAATGACCAAGAGGCCTTTTAAGGTCAAGGGGTATAGAGCCAAAGATGTGCTAGAATTGGTTCATTCTGATTTGTGCGGTCCTATGTCTATCCAGCCAAGAGGTGGCTTTGAATATTTCGTCTCTTTTATAGACGATTATTCAAGGTATGGATACATTTACTTGATGCGCCGCAAGTCTGAATGCTTTGACAAGTTCAAAGAATTCAAGGCTGATGTGGAGCAGTCAAGGTAAAAGTATCAAGACATTACGATCTGATCGTGGTGGCAGTACCTCTTGGGAGGTTTAGGAGTTACTTATCGAGAGGTGATTCAATCCCAATTGTCCGCACTTTTACACACCCAGTAGAATGGTGTGGCGGAGCGAAGGAATAGGACTCTTATGGAGATGGTCGGATCGATGATGAGTTATTACGAGTTACGATTCGTTGGGGTTTGCTCTGGAAAGCGACACCTTACGAACTTGGTTCCATCTAAGTCGATTACTCTACTCCACGAGTTGTGGGTGGCGAAAGCCTAGTCTAAGACATATTCGGATTTGGGGTAGTCCGGCACATGTCTAAAGGAGATGTTGGTAAGTTGGAATCTGCATGAAGTGCACGCTTGTTTGTTGGCTACCCTAAGGAGCGAAGGGTGGTTTATTCTATAGTTCTAGAGATCGGAAGGTGATCGTAGTCTGAATGCAGATTTCTGGAGGACTATGTGATGAACCACAAGCCCACGAGTAGGATTGTTCTTAAGGAGTTGACAGGGGAAGTCCCGACTTCAGTACCACCGGTACAAGAGGAGACACCACAAGTCACTTCAACGCGTGTCACGGAGCATACACAGTAGGCACCTCGTCGTAGTGGGAGGGTTGTTAGACAACCAGAGATTCATGTTTTGGGAGAGTCTTGGACTTAGTCACTGGTGAACATGAACTGATCCTGGACATATGGCGAGGCAATCCAAGATAGATCACGGTATCTTGGCAAAGTGCGATGAATTGAGATAGAATCTATGGATTCTAATCAGTCTAGAGCTAGTAGAACCACCCGATGGTGTAAAAACCATTGGATGCAAGTGGATCTACAAAAGAGAGAGAGTAGATGGGAAGGTTGAGACCTTCAAAGCTAGGCTTGTTGCGAAAGGGTATACTCGGAAAGGGCGATTATGAGAGACCTTTTTTAGCTATGCTTAAGTCTATCCGGATTCTTTTATCTATAGCTGCTCATATGGATTATGAGATTTGGCAAATGGATGTCAAGACAACTTTCCTTAACGAAAGTCTTGAGGAGAATATCTATATGCGGCAACCAGAGGGATTCATTGCTAATAGCAAAGAGCATCTTGTATATAAGCTTAATCGGTCCATTTATGGATTGAAGCAAGCTTCTAGATCTTAGAACATCCGCTTTGATGAGGTAATCCAGTCATATGGATTTATTCAAAGTCCGGATGAGCCTTGTGTATACAAGAGATGTGACGGAAATGTAGTGGTATTTCTTGTACTATACGTAGATGACATTTTGTTAGTTGGAAACAATATCAAAGTGTTATCGGAGCGTAAGGGTATAGTTGTCCAAGCAGTTTGATATGAAGGACTTGGGAGAAGTGGGACACATCCTTGGGATCAAAGTTATAAGGGATCGCATGAAAAGGATGTTGTGCTTATCTCAAGCTTCATACATTGACACTATCCTTGCTCGTTTTAGCATGCGAGAACTCAAGAAAGGTATTCTACCTTTTAGGCATGGAGTTCCTTTATCTAAAGAGATGTGTCCCAAAACATCAAAGGAGATAGAGGAGATGAAGGCGGTTCCTTATGCTTCGGCAGTAGGAAGCCTCATGTATGCTATGCTATATACGAGGAGGATATACTGCTTTGTCATGGGCATGGTTAGCGGATATCGAGTAATCACAGGGAGGACATTGGGTGCGGTAAAGCATATATTGAAGTACACGAGAAGGACTAGGGATTATATCTTTGGTTTCAGAGCGGATCAATTAGTCCACTGGGTTACAGATTAATTTCCAATCGGATAGGGACAAGAGTAAGTCTACCTCGGGGTTTGTGTTTACTTTTGGAGGTGGAGCCATAGTATGGAGGAGTGTCAGCGAAATGCGTGGCGGACTCTACCATGGAAGTGAGTATGTGGCGACCTCACAGGCTGACCGGGAACTTCTTGATGGACTTGGATGTGATTCCTGGTTTGCCCAGAACTATCACAATTTATTGTGATAACAGTGGTGCAGTTGCAAACTCGAAGGAACCACGAGCCCATAAGGCGAGTAAACACATAGAGCGCAAGTACCACCTTATACGAGAGATCGTAAAACGAGGAGAAGTTGCTGTCGCCAAGATTGCATCAGAGGATAATTTGGCGGATCCAATCACTAAGGCCCTTCCAGCGAAAGTGTTTGATAGGAATGTGGAGGATATGAGGATCAGATGTATGGCAGTGTGATGACAGCATAGTCTTTTAGTATAAGTGGGAGATTGTTGGAATGTATACTGAAAGCCTAGCTCTTTTTGTATGAACATTTTTATTTTGAAATAAGAATCACAAGATCATTGTTTGCACTTTATATATTTATTATATGTGTGTGCATATTGTCTAATATTTTACATTGTAGATAACATGGTGCTTGGTGTGGCACAGAAGATCAGGTTATCAGTCACTTGTAGAATATAAGTAGAGGCTCACAACCAAGATGGTTTTGGACAAACCATTGGCATGGTTGTAGTGTAGCTTGGTATTGTTTTATCTTGAACATAGAGTTACACTAGTACACTTAGGTGTATTGAGCAGGACCGACATAGAGGTGATTCAATTTAAGTGCTGACTATATAATTGAATCGGACATCGGATATTATGTTGTAAATGCTCTTAATCCCGATATAATAACGGCACATGTACTTAGTATTTATTTCTTTGATTTACGTGGGTGAGATTTAGATGGATTAAATCAATATGCCCGGTAAGTTGGGAAATAATATTATTTACATGGTGTGCCGTTGATTATAGGAGGAAACTGTGTCCTATATATTAGGTTGATGATGTCCCCTTGAGGAGCTCATAAGGTTCATCATGTAAACTCAGCTGGTTGACTTAGTCAACATGATGATAAGGTTGAGTGGTACTACTCGAGGAATTAGATGTTAATTAATTGATGGTCAGTAAATCAATTAATTGACGGACATTCGATATCTTAAACACGGGGAGATGGATGTACAAATAATATATGGAGCCCATATTAATTTATGGGGGTTGGTGAGGTAGTTCAATGATGATCCTCTAGTGGAATGGAACATCATTGATGGATCAAGTTTGTGAGGTTCCGATCCATCGGGTGGCCAAGATCCAACTCCTCCTTATGGTCCCTATCGTAGCCTAATATAATCCTTGTGAAGTCTAGATCCAAGAATGTAAAACAAAACCTAGAACCAACGGTTGGGATTAAATCCCTAAGATCCGATGGTTAGGATGAAACCCTAGAATCGACGGTTAGGATTAAATCCCTAGATCCGACGGTTGGGATAAAACCCTAGATCCGACGGTTGGGATGAAACCCTAGATCCGACGGTTGGGATGAAATCCTAGATCCGACAATCTCCCACTTATACTAAAAGACTATGCCGTCATCACTCTGTCATACATCTGATTCTCATGTCCTCCACATGCCTATCAAATGCTTTCGCTGGAAGGGCCTTAGTGAATGGATCCGCTAGGTTATCCTCTGATGCAATCTTGGCGACAGCAACTTCTCCTCGCTTTACGATCTCTCGTATAAGGTGGTACTTGCGCTCTATGTGTTTACTCGCCTTATGGGCTCGTGGTTCCTTCGAGTTTGCAACTGCACCACTGTTATCACAATAAATTGTGATAGTTCTGGGCAAACCAGGAATCACATCCAAGTCCATCAAGAAGTTCCTGAGCCATACAGCTTCCTTGGCTGCCTCAGAGGCTGCCACATACTCAGCTTCCATGGTAGAGTCCGCCACACATTTTTGCTTGACACTCCTCCATACTATGGCTCCACCTCCAAAAGTAAACACAAACCCCGAGGTAGACTTACTCTTGTCCCTATCTGATTGGAAATCCGAATCCGTGTAACCCACAGGGACTAATTGATCTGCCCGGTAAACCAGCATATAATCCCTAGTCCTTCTCGGGTACTTCAATATATGCTTTACCGCAGTCCAATGTCCCTGTCCAGGATTACTCTGATATCTGCTAACCATGCCCACGACAAAGCAGATATCTGGTCTCGTACATAGCATAGCATACATGAGGCTTCCTACTGCCGAAGCATAAGGAACCGCCTTCATGTCCTCTATCTCCTTTGATGTTTTGGGACACATCTCTTTAGATAAAGGAACTCCATGCCTAAAAGGTAGAAAACCTTTCTTAGAGTTCTGCATGCTAAAACGAGCAAGGATAGTGTCAATGTATGAAGCTTGAGATAAGCACAACATCCTTTTCTTACGATCCCTTATTACTTTGATCCCAAGGATGTGTCCCACTTCTCCCAAGTCCTTCATGTCAAACTGTTTGGACAATCATACCCTTACGTTTGATAACACTTTGATATTGTTGCCAACTAACAAAATGTCATCTACGTATAGTACAAGAAACACCACTACGTTTCCGTCACATCTCTTGTATACACAAGGCTCATCCGGACTTTGAATAAATCCATATGACTGGATTACCTCATCAAAGCGGATGTTCCAAGATCTAGAAGCTTGCTTCAATCCATAAATGGACCGATTAAGCTTACATACAAGATGCTCTTTGCCTTTAGCAATGAATCCCTACAGTTCTTTGCATATAGATGTTCTCCTCAAGACTTCCGTTAAGGAAAGCTGTCTTGACATCCATCTGCCAAATCTCATAATCCATATGAGCAGCTATAGATAAGAGAATCCGGATAGACTTAAGCATAGCTACCGGCAAAAAGGTCTCCTCATAATCGATTCCCTCTTTCTGAGTATACCCTTTCGCAACAAGCCTAGCTTTGAAGGTCTCAACCTTCCCGTCTACTCTTCTCTTTCTCTTGTAGATCCACTTGCATCCAATGGCTTTTACACCATCGGGTGGTTCTACTAGCTCCCAGACCTGATTAGAATCCATAGATTCTATCTCTGAATTCATCTCTCTTTGCCAAGATACCGCATCTCTATCTTGGAGTGCCTCGTCATATGTCCAGGGATTAGGTTCATGTTCACCAGGGACTAAGTCCGAAGACTCTCCCAAAAACATGAATCTCTCGGGTTGTCTAACAACCCTCCCACTACAACGAGGTGCCTCCTGTGTATGCTCTGTGACACGTAGTGCAGTGACTTGCGGTATCTCCTCTTGTACCGGTGGTACTGAAGTCGGGACTTCCCCTGTCAACTCCTCAAGAACAATCCTACTCGTGGGCTTGTGGTTCATCACATAGTCCTCCTCTAGAAATCTGGCATTCGTACTCACGATCACCTTTTGATCTCTAGGACTATAGAATAAACCACCCTTCGTTCCCTTAGGGTAGCCAACAAACAAGCGTACTTCTGTACGAGATTCCAACTTACCAGCATCTCCCTTCAGCACATGTGCTAGACTACCCCAAATCCGAATATGTCTTAGACTAGGCTTTCGCCCAGTCCACAACTCTGTGGGAGTAGAGGGTACTGACTTAGATGGAATCAAGTTCAGAATGTGTGCTTCTGTTTCCAGAGCAAACCCCCAGAATGAATCAGGTAACTCAGAATAACTCATCATCGATCTGACCATCTCCATAAGAGTCCTGTTCCTTCGCTCCGCCACACCATTCTGCTGGGGTGTGCCAGGTGCGGACAATTGGGATTGAATCCCAGACTCTGATAAGTAACTCCTAAACTCTCCCAAGAGGTACTCGCCACCACGATCAGATCGTAGTGTCTTGATACTTTTACCTTGACGGTTCTCCACATCGGCCTTGAATTCTTTGAACCTGTCATAGCATTCAGACTTGCGGCACATCAAGTAAATGTATCCATACCTTGAATAATCGTCTATAAAAGAGACGAAGTATTCAAAGCCACCTCTAGCCTGGATAGTCATAGGACCGCACAGATCAGAATGAACCAATTCTAACACATCTTTGGCTCTATACCCCTTGGCCTTGAAAGGCCTCTTGGTCATTTTACCTTTCAAGCAAGATTCGCAAGTTGGGAGATCGTCCACCACTAATGAACCCAAAGGTCCATCAGCTATCAACCTTTGAATTTTGCTTAGGTTAATATGACCAAGCCTTAGATGCCAAAGATATGTCTGGTTCATTTGCGAAGGTTCTTTTCTCTTATTAGACTTAGAAGATGAGTTATTGACTTCTATATGCATTGTGGGAGTTTTCGGTTCAAGAGTATATAAATTGCCAACCAATGTACCAGAACAGATAATCTCTCTATTCCTTTTTATAACCACTTTGTCATTAAAAGAAATAGAATATCCATCCATAAACAATTTAGAAACTGAAATTAAATTCTTTCTAAAAGTAGGTACATAAAGACAATTTCTCAAAACCAAAACTTTATTCCTATCAAAAGATAAATAAACGTCTCCCACTGCAATAGCCGCCACCTTTGAAGCATTGCCCATGAAGACGGTAATCTCTCCCTCAGCTAGTCGTCGGGTTTTCTGGAACCCCTGCAAAGTATTGCAGACATGATCAGTGGCTCCTGTATCTACACACCAGGTACTGGTAGATAACACCACTAAACATATTTCAACAACTAAACAAGAAGATATACCTTTGTTCTTTCGGCGAGGACAGTCCGCCTTCCAATGTCCAGTCTGCTTGCAAGTGAAGCACTTGCCTTTCGGCTTCTTCACTCCTGCCTGAGGTCCCACTGCCACTTTCTTCGCTCCCCCTTGCTTCTTCTTCTTACCTTTCGGTTTAGAGGAAGAAACCTTCTGAGATACCATGGCTTGAGCGCTTTGATGAAAAAGCCCCTCTGCCGCCTGGAGTTCTGTCAGAAGCTCCTCCAACGAATACAACCTCTTGTTCATGTTGTAGTTGAGGCAGAACTGCTCAAAACTCTTAGGCAGAGACTGGAGAATGATATTGACCTGGGTTTCCCCATCGATCTCAGCTCCGAGGACTTCCATCTCATTAAGATGAGTCATCATCTTGAGAACATGATCCCTAACGGGTGTTCCCTCGACCATGGTGGTCGTCATCAAGTTTCTCATAGCCTCCTGTCTAGCCGCCCTACTCTGATGTCTGAAAAGTTCCTTGAGATTGAACATCATGTCATAAGGTGTGGCCATGGCCTGATGCTGATGTTGCAGCACATTTGACATAGATGCCAAAATGTAACACAGCGCCATCTCATCTGCCTTGATCCATTTCTTGTAACTTTCTTTCTCCTTTTCATCAGAGTCATCGGTGGGCTTAGGAGGACAGACCTCGAAGAGTACAAATTTTTACTCCTCTGCAGTTAAGACAATATCCAAGTTTCTTTTCCAATCAATATAGTTTGTTCCAGTAAGTTTATTTTCTTTTAATATCACAGCAAGTGGGTTGAAAGCCATTTGAAAAACCTAAGAATCACAATGATCAAAATATTAGATTTCAAATATTATTGATTCCTCAAAAACAATAAAATTCTGAAATCAACCAACACCTCAAAACACCGAGAATATAGCATGCCGCGATAGTGTGGACGTATACGAATTCTACATTTGTAAGAGGAGGTTTTACCCATTAATTTTATTATCTTGTCAACCTTACTTTTTGACAAATAAAATTAATAGTTGGTTCCTTTTTGGCCCTACAAATAAAAGCAGTGACTCCGATGGGGAGGATACTTTTTATTTGCATCTAAGTGTGCACCATTACACGATACTAAGGGAATTATTTCGGATTATGTGTCTTACCGATGGGGAAGTACACACGCTCCTAAATAATTTCCTATAACCATTATTTGACCTAGTGATCCGCAAACAAACCCATCCGATGGGGAGGAAGGCACTCAGAGCCAACGCGCAAGTTTGTTGCATCACACGTCAAATTATAATGGAGGCCGCGGGAATTAATTAAAATGTCCCTCTCCCACTTAGTAAATTGACAATGAGGAATTTTCAAGCATACACAACATGCATATAAAAACAAATCATCAATAAATATGAAAAAAATAGAATTTTTCCAACTATTATGGCATTGTTCTCCAATACGCATCCCGTCGTGTCGCCACCTCGTCCGCTCCATCTTTTCCCGTGCGCAAGTCACCAAAGAGATCCGAGCCGAGATAAACTATTTTAATTTACATCCATCGATCCTATACTCCACAAAGGAGTGTACAAATAATCTAGATCAAAAGTAAACTAAAATGAGTGGCTAAACAATGTCGTATTTAATTACAAAAATTAAATATTAATCTAGCCACGTCAACCCCGAGGATTCAAATAATATACATACACACACAAAACCATCACATACACACAAATAGCCATAATAGTCGGATCTTATGCCTGCAACCAAAAAGTTAGCCTACGCACATCCTACTATTATCCGGCATACTCAATATATGATATGTGCATGAAAGTAACCGAATCCAAAACACACAAAATCGGAAATCGTGGATCTGATACCAATTGAAGGGAGTTGCTTCGGAGGCTCATTGGCTCCCATGTCCCCGGATTAAAATTTTCACTAATGAAAGAACAAATCTGGATGGGATGAGTTTCCTTAGCACAACCTATTCGTCGTCATGCTAACAACTTGAGTGATCGCTTGAACAAACTAGTTGTTCAAGCAACACAACTCTTCTAGTTGGTTAGCCGCAGAAGAGATGACGGACGGATCGCCGGTTTTTGTGTTTGTCTTCAGGGTCCGTGATTATACAAAATATATACAAATGCACACTTGTATAATCAACACATAAAAGAACATGCTAAGATCAAAAAATAAAGTTGTAAAACTTTTATACCTCACGATCTTCTACCGTATGTCCTATCCTCCTCATGGACGACGTGTGGGCGAAGATCCTCCACGAGTAGAAGTCTTCTAGATCGCGTTCTTCCCTTCCTTGTTCGCTGTGAACAAAGAGAAAAACCAAACAAATCTTCTCCTTTCTAGAACCGGCCACCAAGCAAAGGAGCTCGATGTAACCACCGGCCAAGGAATGAATGGATAAGCGTCGGCCACTTGTGACAATGTTGCCACCGACCACCTAGAGGTTGGAGAAGCGCCGGCCACCAAGAAGTTGGAGAACCGCCGGCCACCAAGGAGCAAAGGAGGAGGAAGAGGGCCGGCCAAAGCTAGGAGAAGGAAGGAGTGAGCGCCGGCCACCAAGGAGAAAAGGAAGAAACCCTAATCACCTTCCTTGTTGCCGCCCAAACCACACCAAAACCCTAGCCGCCTAAAACACTTGAGAGGCAAAACCCTAATCCCAATCAACCATTCTTGCCGCCCAACCTAAGCCCTCTATTTATAGAATTGGGCTTAAGCCTCCTTTAATCTCCACCGTCGAATCTAGGGATTTAATCTCCACCGTCGGATCTAGGGTTTTATCCCAACCGTCGGATCTAGGGTTTCATCCCAACTGTCGGATCTAGGATTTCATCCCAACCGTCGAATCTAGGGTTTCATCCCAACCGTTGGATCTAGGGTTTCATCCCAACCATCGGATCTAGGGTTTCATCCCAACCATCGGATCTAGGGATTTAATCCCAACCGTCGATTCTAGGGATTTAATCCCAACCGTTGATTCTAGGGATTTAATCCCAACCGTCGATTCTAGGGTTTCATCCCAACCATTGGATCTAGGGATTTAATCCCAACCGTTGGTTCTAGAGTTTTGTTTTACATCCTTGGATCTAGACTTCATGAGGATTATATTGGGCTACGATAGGGACCATGAGGAGGAGTTAGATCTTGGCCACCCGATGGATCGGAACCACACAAACTTGATCCATCAATGATGTTCCATTCCACTAGAGGATCATCATTGAACTACCTCACCAACCCCCATAAATTAATATGGGCTCCATATATTATTTGTACATCCATCTCCCCGTGTTTAAGATATCGAATGTCCGTCAATTAATTGATTTACTGACCATCAATTAATTAACATCTAACTCCTCGAGTAGTACCACTCAACCTTATCATCATCTTGACTAAGTCAACCAGCTGGGTTTACATGATGAACCTTATGAGCTCCTCAAGGGGACATCATCAACCTAATATATAGGACACGGTTTCCTCCTATAATCAACGGCACACCATGTAAATAATATTATTTCCCAACTTACCGGGCATATTAATTTAATCCATCTAAATCTTACCCTCTGGTAAATCAAAGAAATAAATACTAAGTACATGTGCCTGTTATTATATCGGGATTAAGAGCATGTACAACATAATATCCGAGGTCCGATTCAATTATGTAGTCAGCAATAAATTGAATCACCTCTATGTCGGTCCTGCTCAATACACCTAAGTGTACCAGTGTAACTCTATGTTCAAGATAAAACAATACCAAGCTACACTACAACCATACCAATGGTTTGTCCAAAACCATCTTGGTTGTGAGCCTCTACTTATATTCTACAAGGGACTGATAACATGATCTTCTGTGCCACACCAAGCACCATGTTATCTACAATGTAAAATATTAGACAATATGCACACATATAATAAATATATAAAGTGCAAACAATGATCATATGATTCTTATTTCAAAATAAAAATGTTCATACAAAAAGAGCTAGGCTTTTAGTATACATTCCAACACACTTGGTGTTTCATGGCATTTGTCCATTGATCGCAATCCAATGATTCACTATTTCCATTAGTAGGAAGTGTGAACCTGGTTTGGATTACGATCCACATCTCTACTTGGGTTTTTAAATAGCACTCCATCCGACCCTTCCAGTAATGGAAGTCGTCTCCATTGTAAAATGGGGATCGGGCGATGCTAAACCCTTCGAGATGGCCATTTAGAAGAACAGGGAACCCTCACAAACACAAAAACAAAAAGAAGGTACCAAGACTCTCGTCTTGGATTAGTAGTGCGGGAGGAGGAAATTTAATCGAAATAAAAAATTTAACTTTCGAATTGAAAAAACAAAAATGAAAAGAAAACCTTAAAATCGAGTGCTAGATTGGTGGTTGCACCAAATCATAGTGCCCCCACTCTGATACCAATTGTTGGATCGAAAAGCATGCTAGAGGGAGGTGAATAGCGCACATAAATCTCTCATTTTTTTCGTTCATTTGAATAAGACAAAGTGTAAGAGTAATTGCACAGCAGAAAAAGTAAATGCACAACTTGGTTTTACTTGGTTCACAGCCTTCTGGCTGCTAATCCAAGGCCCTTACGATCCGAGATCACGTACAGAGGGCAATGCACTAAAACTCTCCTCCTCGTTGGAGGTAGGAGAAAGCGAATACAAGGAAATACAAATCTTTAGGATGAGGAAACAAGCCTACCTCACCTCGTTTATGAAAAAGTTCAGAAAGGAAATGAGTTACAAGAATTAGAAAGTGACAATTAAAGAAAATGGATACCGACGACTGATGGAATGGATATTGAGCTCGTGTTGTCGATGTTTCGGTAGCGCTTCGTCATCGTAGAAGAGTAGTGTTGCGGAGGCGTTAGGAGAGCTTGAATGATGACCTAAAGGGGTGAAACCCCCCTTCTTTTATAGCCTTCCAACCCTCTAGACGTTGAGATCAAGTTCTATCCAAAAAGGCCACCTCACCCTAAGATAAGGGGATGATGTTTGACTCTCCTCGAAGATGGAATTTGAATGGCAGTCAACTGATCAACCCTATTAGTCGACTGATGCCACCAGCAGTCGACTGCCAACAGCCAGCAGTTGACTGTTGCTAGGGTTTCTAGCTGCAACAAAAAGTTTGCTCGAAAATGAAAGTAATATAAGTGAATTTGACGGTCACTTGTCGTCCGATCTTGACCTAGACCTTCCACGGGAAGTCTTGGTCAGATCGTCGCCTAAGGATGTCCCTATACAGAGTACCAGACCTTGCATTCACTCACACACACGAGGTTACCTTAGGTCCTTTGTGACTTGTAGCTTTTCTTCCGGTCTCCACCTGGATTCTTTGACTCCCTCCTAAGTTCTCCCAGTGTCACCCGACCACGGCGGTTTCTCCATCCGAGATTCTCTGGGTGTCGCTGACCTTTAGCTTAGCCTAACCATTCCTGCACACTTGGTTCAGCTCGTTAGACAATAATATGACCTTAGCTTTGGGTCTTTGCTATAATCAAAACTTAGGTTCGATTATCTGGTGCCTACTGCACCAACAACATTTGACAGAAAGACCTAGTGGGTTAAGGATCAGACATCAAGTAGAGGAAGTCCTTTGAGAACGGATAGACTTGAGGGGGGCCAATGTTATCCTTCATTTGAGGGGGGATTATTGGAAGTATTGAGAATACAATCAAAGTCCAATATTAGTAAGACATAGAAAAGATCATGTGCTTATAAGATAGAAATATATCTCCATTGGTATGAGGTATTTTGGATATAGCCCAAAAATAAAACTATGAGGGCTTAGGACCAAAGTGGGCAATATCATACTATTATGAAGATATGTGAATTTTATAGGCACTAACATATTGTATTGATTTTTAGAAATCAGCATCAAGTTTTTAGAAATAGAATCATAATAGTTGTTATATGCATGTAAAGGAGAAAGGAATTTAATTTAAGAGAAAATAAAATAAAAATGGTTGAAAAGAAGAAAGAGAAAAAAAGTCAATTTTAAAGAAGGGTAATATGGTCACGATTGACCAGACTCGAGTTTGACTTGAGTAGTGATTTGATGTTAGTGTTTTGATATTTGACATTGATGTTTGACAAATGAGTTGGCCATTGTTTGACAATGGGTTGACTATATGGTTGACATGGGGTTGACCATATAATGGAGAAATCCAAGTGGGACACTTGGCAATGGAAAGTCCAAGTCTTGTGCACTTGGCAATGGAAAGTCCAAGTCTTGTGCACTTGGCAATGGAAAGTCCAAGCATGGGTCTTGGCAAGGGAAAGTCCAAGCTTGAGTTTTGGCAATTGGAAAGTCCAACATGGGTTGGCATGGAAAGTCCAAGCATAGGTCTTGGCAAGGGAAAGTCCAAGCTTAAGTCTTGGCAAATGGAAAGTCCAACATGAGTTGGCAAGGGAAGTCCAAGGGTTTATATTGGCAGCGTAAATTCCAAGCGGGAATCTTGGCAGCATAAGTCCAATGGTTGGCGGTGTAAAGTCCAAGCAGAAGTCTTGGCAGCATAAGCCCAAATGTGCCTTGGGGTATAAACTAACTTAGCATGGCAATAGCCGATAGAAGCACCTGAAGGCTAGAGTATGGATGAATAAGTCATTGATGACTTAGAGGGATCCAATAGGCGTGAGGCAGATGGAGGTGGCTAGAAGGCGTAGGTCTAGGCTAAGGGTGGTTTAGCAAGTATGAGGGCATCATACTTGGGGTTAAACCTCATGGTTAAGGTTATCAGTTGACTAGGGCTTTGGACCCAAATGTGCCTTGGGGTATAAACCAACTTAGCATGGCAATAGCCGATAGAAGCACCTGAAGGCTAGAGTATGGATGAATAAGTCATTGATGACTTAGAGGGATCCAATAGGCGTGAGGCAGATGGAGGTGGCTAGAAGGCGTAGGTCTAGGCTAAGGGTGGTTTAGCAAGTATGAGGGCATCATACTTGGGGTTAAACCTCATGGTTAAGGTTATCAGTTGACTAGGGCTTTGGACCCAAATGTGCCTTGGGGTATAAACCAACTTAGCATGGCAATAGCCGATAGAAGCACCTGAAGGCTAGAGTATGGATGAATAAGTCATTGATGACTTAGAGGGATCCAATAGGCGTGAGGCAGATGGAGGTGGCTAGAAGGCGTAGGTCTAGGCTAAGGGTGGTTTAGCAAGTATGAGGGCATCATACTTGGGGTTAAACCTCATGGTTAAGGTTATCAGTTGACTAGGGCTTTGGACAAGTCGATTGACCAAGTGTTTTGACACTTTGTTGCACGCGAACATGACCTCAAATCTCGCAACGGAGACCGTCAAGGACTTGAAGCGCATGCTCATGCTCAATGCCCGCAAGTGCACGGATGTCGTCAAGTAATAAAAAGATTATCGATCCCACAGGGACTGAGAATTGAGTACCGATTTGCTCGGTGGATTATAATTGTTCAGGACTAGACTCTAAGGGTTGTGAATGTGAGGATTATCGGTGGTCCTACTCAATACGGTGTCACACGAAGGAAGAAAAAAGATTGTCGCGAGATCTTTTAAAGGGATTCTAGGATTTCGGTTTCTCTTGTGTGTCACAAAACATGCTATAAATTGGTCGTTGTCTAAACGTCTAACTATGGTCTTGTGGAAGGGACATCATACACTCTCCCGATGAGCCACTGCATCTATCGGGAGCTATCTCTGCCTTACAAGGACTGGATAGGCAGTACGAGGATGCCGAATCAACCACTACAACGGACTGTTTCCAGTTCTATCGCATCCTTCTACCCACGGTTACAGGAGATGAGGCCAACCCCTAGGTTCCTCGTATAAATCCCCTAAATCTTAGATAGAAGGGATGTCACCCCTCGTATCGGCTAAGCACAGTAGATAGAAAACCAAATACACATAGATATCAGTCTAAACTAATTCCAATTGTAAATTCAAACTCAATAATAGAATTCAATTTGAAGCAACATATCCTACGCACACAAACTACTCCCTAATCCTAGAATCGAAGAAACTACTCCATAAATAGGAGAGGAGAAACACAAGTCATGTTCATCTTCAAATAAATAATAGATAAAGTGTAAGAACAAAAATTTACAATGCCAATGTGGCCTTCTCTCTAGCGTTGAAGTGTATAACTCGGATCTCTGGCGGTGTTCTTCCTCAACGTTGTGAGTTCCCTAAGCCTTTTAGGGCTTCGGTGCGCCATCCCAGCCGTCTTGCCTCCCCCTAGGGTTTGAGCAGAGCTCTCCTTATATAGACATCACACCAGATCGCTGTAAAATTTGGAAAAAACCCTAGTCGCGTTAATTTGCTAGGTCACCACACGGTCGTGTTTTTCCACATGGTCAGGCCATGTGTGGTGCTGGGGTGGCCAATTTCGCCCCTTGGACATGGTCGTGTGTAGCCACATGCCCTAGTCATGTCCCCTTCTGCATCTAGCTACAAAATGCCCTTCTTTTTCTCTGAAAGTGTGCCTTTTCCCCATGAAATGATATCCTGCACATAAAAGTACAAAGAGCATATCTTCGAACCATAAAATAGGAAATGCATGCAAAACAAAGTGACATATGCATGAAACTAACATAAATGTAATGAGATGTGAGCGAAAACTACTCCTAAAACCCTATATATTTTGCTCACATCAATTCCCCCAGACTTAAATCTTTGCTTGTCCTCAAGCAAACCTCAATGCCATGAAGTTTTAAAAAGATATTGTTCCATATTTAGCATGTTAACTAAATTTATCAAGTGGTATTTGCAATCAAAGAAAAATAAATATGTTCTAGAAATTCACTAAGTTAGCTCCTCGTGCTTATGCTAAGCGAATCATTCTTAGGGGATATTCATTCCATGGTGAGTTAAGTCGTCATCCTATAGCTTTCCTAAGGTCTCCGGCTCTTAGGCACTTACCTACCCAAAGCGAGGGTCGTTCCCTAGATCTAGTACAAAGTCTCAAAGGCGTGTTCGGTATTGAGAGAAATTGGTAGGTGTTTCCCCAGTAACCTAACTCAGTCAAAGGGGCACCTAGTCATTGCCACCCACGACAACTGTTTTTTTATCCCTCATAACCACTTTTTTTTCTCTTTCTTTTCTTTTCATTTCTTTTTCTCTCTCTCTTTTATTTCTTCTTTTCCTTTCTCTCTTTTATTTTAAGGCTCACTTGGATTTTGATTTTTTTTGAATGGGCTTACACAATCAGAGCATCTCCAGTAACTAAAATGCTAGTCTTAGGGTCACCTGTGGATTCCAAACTACTAGACTACTGAGATGAATCATAACTAGGTATGTACTAGACTCTCCCTTTCAGAATGTTCGACATGTGTAGGTATAAAAATAGAAGCTAACCAGTGTAAGTCTAGAATATTCTGTAACGCCTGTAAAATTTCTAGCAATTTTACAAGAATTTTTGGTTGATTATGATGGGATTTATGTGGGCTCTTTCAAAAATAAAAGAAAATGAGCCAAAAAGGATGCAAGGCCTAGAAATTGAACCCCAAACCTCTAGAGATAGCCAAGTCCTATAGATGCATCCAATAACCAGAAGCCCAGCAGGGTTGAACTATTAGAGGAATATGGGAAATTATAGTTAGGGTTAAGGGAGACTAAGGGACTCTTCAAGTGAATAAATAGGGGGAATGAGGAGACATGAGTGATCAAATTGCTTTTCTCTCCTCTCATCTTCTTCCTCACCGAGATCCATTTCCCCTCCCTTTTCATCCTTTGTCCGAAACTCATCCAAGCAAGAAGAAGGCTACGTTTGGCTTCCCTTAGGTCATCTTCCAACTAAGAGCAAAGCGAAGGATGTAAGTATCCCCTCACCTGCATACAAGTAGTTTTTCGATTGAAGTTGTTATGTCAAATTCTCCATGAACCATTCGGCCAAGTCCTTTACTTGAATTTTTAATGAAGTTCTATGCCATACCTTGTATGAATATGATGATGTTAGGATGCTAGATGGATTAGGTTAAGAGTTTAACCCTAAAAGCCCCAAGAAACTTTCGGCCAAGACCATAATTAGGGCTTACCATGATGATCCATGTTATATCTTGTATTAATATGAAGATGAGGGATTTTTTTAGATGAGTTAGTTAAGTGGTTGATCCATGAAACCCTTTTTGAACCATTCGGCCAAGACCCCAAATGTGTTTTTTATGCCATGCTTTAGGTGAGTTCAAGATAACTTGTGATGTTAAATGATGCTAGATGAAGATAACATGCTCTAGGTTAGGTTAACATGTATTTTATGCTTTAGGTGAGTTCATGATAACTTGTGATGTTAAATGATGGTATATGAAGATAACATGCTCTAGGTTAGGTTAACATGTGTTTTATTCTTTAGGTGAATTCATGATAACTTGTGATGTTAAATGATGCTAGATGAAGATAACATGCTCTAGGTTAGGTTAACATGTGTTTTATGCTTTAGGTGAGTTCATGATAACTTGTGATGTTAAATGATGCTAGATGAAGATAACATGCTCTAGGTTAGGTTAACATGTGGTTTATGCTTTAGGTGAGTTCATGATAACTTGTGATGTTAAATGATGCTAGATGATGATAACATGCTCCAGGTTAGGTTTGAAATGAGTTCATGCCATGTTTGATGTTAGAAGAAGATAACATGTTCCATGCCATGCTTTATACGTTAAAGAATTAACATGTGTTTAGTTAGACCATACCTATATATATAAGTTGTTTGGTGTTTAAAACTTTGATAGAGCTCCATGCAGTTTAGGCCACTCCATGTATACTTGCTCTTGATGTTTATGCCTTATGCCATGCCCTATATGTGTGTGATATTCAAGATATGTTTATGAAATGAAATATGATATGTTTATGAAATGAAATATGATATGGTCATGAAATGAAATATGATATGGTCATGAAATGAAACATGATATGTTTATGAAATGAAATATGATATGTTTATGAAATGAAATATGATATGGTTATGAAATGAAATATGATATGTTCATGAAATGAAACATGATATGTTTATGAAATGAAATATGATATGTTCATGAAGTGAAATATGATATGTTTATGAAATGAAATATGATATGTTTGCGAAATGAAATATGATATGTTATGATAAGAAGCATGTAAGTATTTTACCTTCTGCATGGCTTGTACCAGGACCCTAACAAGGTCCAAAGGGATGGGCTCCTAAGTTGCCCTAGGCCGACGGACTAAGATCGGGCCTAGGATAGGCTTCTATGTTATGATTGCCCCTAGGTCGACGGACTAAGATCGGGCCTAGTACGGGATGGGCTCCCAGATACCCTAGGCCGACGGACTAAGATCGGGCCTAGGATGGGCCTCTATGTTATGATGATGGCCCGTAGGTCGACGGACTAAGATCGGGCCTAGTAACCTAGTAGGTTCGAGATTAGCTGCCTCGGGTCTATTTAGGGATGCGTGCTATGATGATGATGATGTGGTACAATGTCGGGCCCAATATGTTGAGAGTTATGTTCAAATACCTATGATATATGTTTTCGAAAAGCATCCTGCATATACCTTTATGTTATGTTTGCTTATGTCATATATGTACATGGTATGTTTGCTTATGTCATATATGTTACATGATATGGTTGCTTATGATATATATGTTACATGGTATGTTTGCTTATGTCATATATGTACATGATATGTTGCTTATGTTATATGTGTTGCATGTTATGTTTGCTTATGTTACATATGCTACATGTTATGTTTGCTTATGTCATATATGTTACATGTTATGTTTGCTTATATGTTATGAATGTTGTTTATATTCCTTATCTTTGCGAGATAAGGGTAAAGGGTGGATAAACTAAAGGGAGCAGCAGGAGGGGCAAGGTGTGTGTGGCAGTGGCATGGTGGAAGAGATCTGTTATGTCCCTTATGCATGTTTCCTTAAGATGATTTGTTATGGACTTGAATTAAGCACTAAGTACTTATGAAATAATGATGCATGCTCTATGTTAAGAAGAAGTACCTACGAAATGACGATGCATGTTTATGTTTAAAAGAAAAATATATATATATCTAAAGTCTTCCGCTGTAAGTAGTACGATGTATGTATATACGATCGCGTCGCGCCGCCCCTCCGGACCCTAGGAAAGGGCGGGCGTGATAGGTTGGTATCAGAGTAGATCTGCCTTTCCACTACACACACATCAAGCTCCAAATCCTGCCGCTCCAAGTAAGAATTTCTATGCCTACTTTATTTCTTTCATGTATGATAGCAAATGTCTCTAGCTTAAATATGCCTGAAAATATGTACGCCTGAAATATGTAAGATAACCTTATGCTAGCTTTTAGTTTAACCATGCATAGCTAAATGAACTAGCTTTTAGTTTAACCATGCATAGATAAATGAACGATAAACTTATACTAGCCTTACTCTAATATGTGAAGATAACCATGGCTGGGAGACGTAGTTATAGGGTCGATGAGATAGTAATATAGGGAAGACGTAGTAGCTTTTAGTTTAACCATGCATAGATAAATGAACGATAAACTTATACTAGCCTTACTCTAATACGTGAAGATAACCATGGCTGGGAGACATAGTAATAGGGTCGATGAGATAGTAATATAGGGAAGACGTAGTAATAGGGTCGATGAGATAGTAATATATGGAAGACGTAGTAATAGAGTCGATGAGACAGTACCCCCACCTGCTCTTATGCATGTGGTTACTGAACTCCAGTATTGTTGGTGAAGAAGAAAGATGGGTCTATGCAAATGTGCATAGACTACCGAGCGCTAAATAATGTGATGATCAAGAACCGGTACCCTTTACCGTGGATTGACGACCTATTCGACCAGCTAAAGCGTGCCACTGTCATCTCTAAGATCGACCTGAGGTCTGGCTAACATCAAGTGAAAGTGAAACCAGATGATATACCAAAGATGGCTTTCCGAACAAGATACGGATATTACGAGTTCATAGTTATGCCCTTCGGAGTGACGAATGCACCTGCCCTGTTCATGGATTTGATGAATCGGGTATTCTCGAGATTTCTCAACAAATTTGTAATCGTTTTCATCGACGATATACTGATATATTCGAGAACCCCCGAAGAGCATGCAGAACACCTAGAGACAATATTACAGATTCTTCGGGAAAAGCGAGCCTGTGACCCAAGCATTCAGAGGATCAAGCAAGAGGTCCTAGAAGGAAAGGACGATGGGTTTCGTATCTCTAATAGTGGAGTACTCTACCTCAGGGATCGCTTGTGTATTCCCGATGATCCATAATTACGGAAGAAGATATTTGAGGAAGCTCACGGAACCCCTTATGCGATGCATCCTGGAACCACCAAGATGTACCAAGACCTGAAGAGAAAATTCTGGTGGTTCGGAATGAAAAGAGATGTGGCTCAGTATGTCAGTACCTGCCAGAGGGTTAAATACGAACACCAGAGGCCTGGAGGAACACTGCAGCTGATCCAGATTCCAGAATGGAAATGGGAAGATATTTCTATGGATTTCATCTCAGGATTGCCCAAAACGACAAACGGATATGATGCTATATGGATAATTGTGGACAGATTGACGAAGTCCGCCCACTTCTTAGCAATCAAGATGACCTATTCGACGGAGCAACTGTTTCAGTTATATTCTAGGGAAATTATCATACTACATGGAATTCCTAAGACCATCATTTCTGACAGAGATGGTCATTTTATTTCCCATTTCTGGGAGTGTGTTCAGAAGGCACTTGGCACGAAGCTATTGTTCAGTACCGCCTTCCATCCTCAGACGGACGGACAGACCGAAAGAGTAAATCAAGTACTGGAGGATATGTTACGAGCTTGCGCCCTGGATTTCAAAGGTAGCTGGTGCCGATACTTATGTTTGGCAGAATTCGCCTACAACAATAGCTACCAAGCTACTATCGGAATGGCACCCTACGAGGCTCTATACGGGAGGAAATGTAGATCTCCTATATGTCGGTATGAGGGTGGTGTAAAGAAAGGGATGGGACTCCAGACAGACTTCATTGACGACACCACCCGGGCTATCTAGAACATCCGTCAAAGAATTGAAACTGCTCAGAGCTGGCAAAAGAGCTATGCAGATATGCGGCGTAGACCGTTAGAATTCGAAGTCGGGGACCTGGTATTCCTCAAGGTGGCCCCTATGAAGGGAGTGATGAGATTCAGAAGGAAAGGTAAGCTGAGTCCACGCTATGTGGGACCGTATCCGATATTGAAGAGAGTTGGCAAGGTAGCTTACGAGCTGGAGCTGCCAGAGATGTCGGCTATCCACAACGTGTTCCATGTTTCGATGCTCAGGAAGTGCATTTCCAGTGTGGACCAAATGATCGAGCCACAAACAGTGCAAGTTCAAGAGGACCTGAGTTATGAAAGTCGGCCTATCCAGATACTCGACCGAGAAGTCAAGCGACTAAGGAACAAAAAGGTGCCCTTAGTAAAGGTCCTGTGGCAAAATCAACGGTATGAAGAAACTACCTGGGAACGCGAGGAGGACATGAAAAAGAAGTACCCAGAATTATTCTAAGTTTCGAGGATGAAACTTTTAAAAGGTATGAAGGATTGTAACGCCTGTAAAATTTCTAGCAATTTTACAAGAATTTTTGGTTGATTATGATGGGCTTTATGTGGGCTCTTTCAAAAATAAAAGAAAATGAGCCAAAAAGGATGCAAGGCCTAGGAATTGAACCCCAAACCTCTAGAGATAGCCAAGCCCTATAAATGCATCCAATAACCAAAAGCCCAGGAGGGTTGTACTATTAAAGGAATATGGGAAATTATAGTTAGGGTTAAGGGAGACTAAGGGACTCTTCAAGTGAATAAATAGGGGGAATGAGGAGACATGAGTGATCAAATTGCTTTTCTCTCCTCTCATCTTCTTCCTCACCGAGATCCATTTCCCCTCCCTTTTCATCCTTTGTCCGAAACTCATCCAAGCAAGAAGAAGGCTACGTTTGGCTTCCATTAGGTCATCTTCCAACTAAGAGCAAAGCGAAGGATGTAAGTATCCCCTCACCTGCATACAAGTAGCTTTTCAATTGAAGTTGTTATGTCAAATTCTCCATGAACCATTCGGCCAAGTCCTTTACTTGAATTTCCAATGAAGTTCTATGTCATACCTTGTATGAATATGATGATGTTAGGATGCTAGATGGATTAGGTTAAGAGTTTAACCCTAAAAGCCCCAAGAAACTTTCGGCCAAGACCATAATTAGGGCTTACCATGATGATCCATGCTATATCTTGTATTAATATGAAGATGAGGGATTTTTTTAGATGAGTTAGTTAAGTGGTTGATCCATGAAACCCTTTTTGAACCATTCGGCCAAGACCCCAAATGTGTTCTTTATGCCATGCTTTAGGTGAGTTCATGATAACTTGTGATGTTAAATGATGCTAGATGAAGATAACATGCTCTAGGTTAGGTTAACATGTGTTTTATGCTTTAGGTGAGTTCATGATAACTTGTGATGTTAAATGATGCTAGATGAAGATAACATGCTCTAGGTTAGGTTAACATGTGTTTTATGCTTTAGGTGAATTCATGATTGTTGGTGCAATCGGCCCAGGTCACGATTGACCAGGACTCGAGTTTGGCTCGAGTGATGTTTTGATGTGTTTTGATGTTTCGACAAAAACATATGACAATATAATTGTCATGGAAAGTCCAAGTTGGACACTTGGCAGTTGGGAAAGTCCAAGTCCTGAGTACTTGGCAAATGGAAAGTCCAACATGTGTTGGCAAGGAAAGTCCAAGCATGGGTCTTGGCAAATGGAAAGTCCAACATGAGTTGGCAAGGAAAGTCCAAGCATGGTCTTGGCATGGAAAGTCTAACATGGGTTAGCATTTGAAGTCCAAGGGGTTTAATATTGGCGCCGTAAAGTCCAAGCGGAGTCTTGGTGGCGTAAGTCCAATGTGCCTTGGCGGTGTAGACACCGTTAGCATGACATAGCCGACGGAAGCACCTGAAGGCTAGCGCGATGGATGAACAAGTCATGGATGACTTGGAGGGATCCGAGAGGCGTGAGGCTGATGGAGGTGACTAGAAGGCTTAGGTCTAGGCTAAGGGTGGTCTAGCAAGTATGGGGGAACCATACTTGAGTTAAAACCTCATGTTTGTGGTGTGCCAGTCGACTGGACCGAGTCAACTAGGGTTTGACTGCGGGTTATGGCCTAGCGATCGTGCCATAGTGTGATCGGTGATGCTTTCAGCGATCGGTGATCGTGTGATCAGTCGACTGGTGCTCGAGAATTCATCCATAGAATGGAGTCGAGACTCGACTGGTCGAGTGAGGACTCCATCAGTCGACTGATGGTCACAATCAGTCGACTGATGGTCACAATCAGTCGACTAATGGTAGTTCCGTTGGACTTATCCAACGTGGAACTAGCCGTTGTCTCACGACAACAGTGGCATCAGTCGACTGATGGTCCCGATCAGTCGACTGATAGACTTTTTCCAGCACAGGTTGAAGCTATATATGGAGCTCGTGATGGAGGAAAAACCAACCGGTTCTTGAGGGCTATTGGGGCGATTTGTTGGTGCAAATCAGGTCTCCAAGTGCAAGCAAGCAACCAAGCATTCAAGCAATCAAAACAAGTGTTGTAAAGTCTTTTCTTTACTTGTATTTCATATTTACATTGTATATTGCTTGTATTTCATTCTTACTGTTGTAAGATCTATTGTAAGGGGTTTCTCCGCCTCCAACTTGTGTCAAGAAGGAGTGTTTATCATTAGTGAGTGCGTGGGCATCACTAGGGCTCTTTAGAGCTCGATCCGTGGAGTAGGAACCGTGCGGTTCCGAACCACGTTATATCATTGTGTTAGCTTATTGTCTATTTCGTTATCGCTTTTATTATTTCTATTTCCGCTGCGCACTAACGAAATTGTAGAGACAAACGCGAGCGAATTTCATCTACGCTATTCACCCCCCCCCCCTCTAGCTATTCCAACGATTCCTAACAAGTGGTATCAGAGCCCGGGGCTCTTCTATGGATTAACAACCGGGAGCTAAGGTGAAAGGCTAGAGGGTGAAGATGGAATTCCAAGACAAGCTTGGATGGGAAATCAACACTCCACCTCCATATGATCCAGAAGATTTTCCGGCATGGAGAGCAAGAATGGAAACATTCTTGATGATGAACATAGAGGATTGGTTCATCCTCATTGAAGGTCTTGAACCCCCTAGGGATAAGAAGGGGAATATCCTAAAATTGAAAAAGTGAACCCAAGAGCAACGCCAAAAGCTCAAGACCGAAGTTAAGGTAACGAAACTTTTGGAAGATTTAATCTCTAATGAGGTTTTGTGCAAGCTAGGGGATTACATGTATGCCAAGGAGCTATGGAGAAAATTGGCAAGATACCATGAGGAGAGTTCATCCTCAAGTGAAAGTGAGGAATCGGAAGTTGAGATGGAGTCAACTTCCGAATCGGAGAAAGAAGAAGTAGAAGAGGTGGAAGAAGCATCTACTTCTAGGATTGAGGAGGAGAGACCATCCTCTACACCGGAGCAACCTCAAGAAGAGCTTTCAACATCCGATCAAGATGAGGAAGCTCAAAATTCAACTCCGACACCTACCACCACCCTAGGTAACTCAAACACTTTATTTTCAAATAAAAATCATATTATGTGCTTTGAGTGTAGGGAGTATGGGCATTACAAGAGCAAATGTCCAAAGAGGATCAAGAAACCTCCTCCGGCGCCTAAAAGTCAACAAAAGTCAACGAACATCGGTTCTCCAAGATAAAAGAGCAAGGAGCATGTCATTTGCTTCAAATGCAACTCAAAGGGTCATTATCAGTCAATGCCCAAGGGGAAAGAAGAAAGGGCAAGAAGGAGCATCACAAGTAGGGGAAGCCACTAAGGCAAACTCTAAGGTATATTTAAATAATGCTTCGTCTAATTTAAAGCATGCTAGAACTAATTTTAGCAATTGTGGTATGTATCATAAAGAGCATACTAGAAATAACAAACATATGTGTTTAGGAGCTAAGAATGTTCACCTTAAGAATAAGGAGAAATTTGGGACTAATATCCTTAGAAAAACAATACCTAAGAAATCTATTAAGAAAATCCAAGAACATCTAGGTTTTAATCCAAAATGGACTAGGCATTCGCCAAGAAAGTCCAATGCCCAAGAGTTAAATAAAAATTCTAAAATTGGGCAATTAGAATTAGAAAACCAAGCATTGAGGTCAAGGCTTGAGAAATTGGAAAAGACCCTAAACAAAATACAAAATCAATCTCAAGGGTCAAATTGTCAAACTCTTAGGTCAAGAAGTCAAAATCAACTTCTAGGACCTAAGAGTCAAAAGTCAACCAAGGGCAAGAATGGTTTGGGTCACAAACCTAAGTCCAAGGTGACTTACCACAGTGTTCCGTTTGACTATGGGACACTAACTAGGTCTAGGAAGACCAAGGTCAATGGGGAAGTCATTCCTAGAGTTGACCAAGGTTTGTGCCTATTGGCCATGGTTTCGAAGAAACCTAGGATGGCCACTGAGAAGGTTGTTAAGGAGGCAATCCCTAAGGTTAACCTAGGCAAGACCAAAATGACCAAGGCTAATAAGCCTAGGAGGGTCATGAGGAAGGTATCTAGGGAGGTTATCCCTAAGGAATATCTAATTAACCCTAGGAGCTCAAATCGATTTTGGGTTCCTAAGAGCGTGATTGATTCACGCTAAGATGGGTTTAGGATGTGCCAACCTTGATTGGATGGGTAGTTAACTCAACCATAATAAAGGTGGCACTTTAAGGTTACTTTCAAGGTTATGGTTACTTTGGAAATATCCTTGAGTCTTAATCTCAAAGAATTTTAGGTTGTGTCAATATATATCTTGAAAACATGAAAATCAATAAAATTGACACGATCTAGATTTAGAGGTCATAGTGTGTACCTTTGATTATTGGCACACTTGGGAAGGTCATGTATCAAGAAATGTGTGGTTAAGATGTAAAGGAAATATCTAGAGTGATACTCAAGTGCCACACAACTTGATGTCTTGTATTCACCATGCTTCATATGTTTTACCATATGTTTGCATGGAAGGAATGTCTAGGATAGATTACATCTCACAAAACAAGTCTTTTACCTTGATTGTGTATTTTAACACTTAGAAAGGGTGAGATGTTAGGTTTTGGAAATCATTGAATGTTAATGTTTGCAAAAATGAGATAAAACATTAAAATACATTAACAAATACATAAATAAAAGTATAACATCAATACATTAGATATACAAGATCTAACGTGATAAAATGGAATAATTAAGATGACGAAATAGAGATTTTCTAATTTTCGAATCGAAATCGGACATCGCATCGACATATCGATTATCATCGATGATAACATCTAGCTGATACGTCGGCCATCGATCAGTGCTAGCTCCATGACTCGATGATCGAACATCAATCGATCGATGAGATCCATCGATCGATGGTATGCTCTTCACCGAGGCCGAAGGCTATGAGTGCTCGATGAGCGATCAGTGATGTGCACATCACGATCGATTAGCAACATCACGACCGATGCTCTGTAGCACGTTACGAAGGTTGATCGATCGCCGAGCCGATCGATCGATCGCTCCGGTAAACCCAAATAAATCGCTATCACGATCGATGCTCCACATCGATCGGATCAATCGTGTTTTTAAAACACGAACCGCTAGGGTTCGGCGTTTCACGCGACGAACGCTTTCTTCCTCCTTCGGTCTCCGATCGCCGTCTCCCTCTCCGACCAGCTCTTCCGGCGTGCCAACCTTCCAAAGTCCTAGGTTTGATAAGCATGTCTCTCCTCTTCCATTTTCTACCTATTTGGAGCCCTAGTTCGCGTGATTTAGGCTTTATTTCTCCTATTCCGATTAGGGTTCCAGCGTCTGACGCTCTCCGGCGACTTTTCCGGCGATCCTCAGCAACTTTTGAGTCTTCCCTCCGGCACACACAATTCAATGGCGCCTAAGTAACGATTTTTCTTTCCGAGCCCTAATTTTCATTTTCATTACAATTTAGGTTTATCTAATCGTGTATTGTTGCCATTGCATTGCATATCATCACATTACATTCATAATAGGAGAGTCCGTAGGAATGATCCATCCGAGAGTGAATCTCGGTTGTACCAACCTATGTTGGTTAGGTACATCGATAGGAATTTTTTCAATAGGCATTGTAGTGACGTCATGGAACTAATTGCATACTACAATCTGATGAAAATCGTCTTGTGCACGCATCCAATCAATGATGACCTTATTAAGGAATTCTATCAAAACCTTAAAAAGGTGGATGACGGTTCTACATACACTACTCGCGTTGCAAAAGCGAGTTAGAGTTCACTCTGCGATCTCGCAGGAGTTTCTCGAGTGTAGGCCTTCAGATGACACCTTTATCTTTTACCCTACCATGGACTTTCCTCTACCTGAGCCTTTTGCCCATATCTCTATGGAGTCCATGCATGAGCATATTTTTGGTTATCCTCGTCCACTAGCCCAGAATCTATTTCCTATCACCGAGTTATCTGCACCTGACAATGTCCTTTACAAGGTCATTGTTGGGTGTTCTGCCATTGTCACTTAAGTGCAGCCAAGATTCGGCCTCCTCATCTCTTTCTTCTATATGCCATGCGTCATCAGTTAGACATAAACTTTGCATTGAACATTTTCCACTGCATTGTGCATTTCACTTCCCCTGTACAAGGGAAAGTGCATATGCCATTTGGTCATATCATCACAAAGATGGGCTCGACACGTAGCGTCAACATCCATAGGGCTCTCTGCGGCGGCTATCGGAGTGTCTGGTATATCGATTCGTAACTTCTCATTAGCGGCTACGGATGGCGGCCGATGGATGGAGTTGGCGCACGACCACCACCGAAGCGCCTGAGCGGCCTCCTCCGCGCCCAAAGAGGCGACAAAGGACCACGAGGATCAGAGACCAGCGATGAGGATGACGAATCTGCGAGACACATCGATCGGGTCCATCGATTCGTGGCAGAGTCAATTCAGATTATCGCATCGGTGGACTCTAGGTCATCGAGATATCTTGGCGAGCGAGGCATCCTTCAGCGCACAACTCGATAGGATGGAGGAGTCGGGGGATAGAGCGGCTCATCGATATGCTAGAGATGATGCGGGCCTGGACTCTGAGTCAGCAGCCTCCTCCGCCGCCACCTCCTGCAGATGATTAGAGGATATTAGATTTTTTTTTGTTTTTTTGTTGTTTTGTGGTTGTCATTTTTGTAGTGAGATTGAGCATAGTCAATCTCCATTTTGAATGTAAAAGACAAATTTTAAGTTAAATGAAATCTTTGTTTCTGAAAAATCTTGTGTGTATGAATGAATATTTATATAATTGTATTGCTATCATATACCATGTCATGACATTGTTTTAGATGTCATGTGTTCTTAGATTTCATATTATGCCATGACATCATGATTATGAGCATATGCTTATTTATATCATCTCAAATGCCATAATCATTCATGCATTTAATTAAAATTGATTTAAGGACTATGGCATGACTTGGAGTCCCATTTATAAGGGAATCATGTAGGGTTGCCTTCGAAAAATGCATGAAACCCTAGTTTAGGGAGAACAAAACCCACATCTCACATCTAATTGACATGTATATGTATTTATACACCATAGATACATGTGAGATGCTAGGATATGAGTTAAGTTCAAGGTGCATAGTTTTTGCATCTAGATGAACTAAAACTCATCTAATTTTAGTTGTGGATCATTAGGAGAGCTCGTGTACAAGTCACATACATAGAGCCCAAGGAATATGATCCAAGATAAGGTTTTGAAAACATTTTAAAATCATTTTAGAAAACCTTGGTGAAGTCTATCTTTTGATAGCAATCACCATTGATGAAGTTGATACAAAATAGGGCCAAAACATTGAAAATTTCAATGGTTTTGAGTTTTGTATCAAATTCACTATTTTATGGGTAAAATATTTTTCAAACATTTTTCACCCATTGTATGTGTCATAGGTATTATACGTATCAAATTTCGTGATTTTTCGATATACATATAATTATTTATGATTTTCTAAAACTCGATTCTGATAACTGAAATTCGGAAATTTCAGTTATCGATCAGCCTTCTGAGTGGCATTCGATCGATGAGTGTGCGGTCGACTAGTAGTCGAGAGTCGATCGCCAAGGCTGATTTCGGAAAACTAGGTTTGGTTAGTCAGTGTTGACCATGGCAAGGTCCCTAACCACTCTAACCTAGGATATGCTTTGGGAAGCATTATAAAGGGTGAAAATCTATTGGATATGGATTAGGAGAGTTGTTTAGGGTTTGTATCAATTTTAAGGTGTGGAAAGTTCAATGTTGAATTTCTAACCTTAATTTTGATGGTTTAGAGTTCCTATTGGCTTAGGGACTTCCCAAGGACATTATTGGTGCAATGGTCAAGGGGGAGCAAGCCTTTAGGGGGAGATATCCATCTTGGGATGATGGATGTGTTTTTCTCCTTGAAGGGGAGAATGTTATCAATTTGGGAAATTGATGGATTTTTAGAAACCCAATTTGGAAATTGGGAGAGTGAATAGGATTGCCTCTCTTTGAGTGATATGGGACTTATCATTAGGAAGATGGTAGGCATCCTAAGTATTGTTGGATCAAGGGGGAGATTGTAAGATCTCATTGGGACATGAGACATTGACCTCCTTGGAGAGAAAACCTTTTTGATGTTAGTCAAAAAGGGGGAGAATGTTTGGGGGAGAACATTTGGGATAATTGGTAAAGGATTTGAGTTAGTATTCTAACTCAATTATTTGTTTGGTTTTTGTCAAACATCAAAAAGGGGGAGATTGTTGGTGCAATCGGCCCAGGTCACGATTGACCAGGACTCGAGTTTGGCTCGAGTGATGTTTTGATGTGTTTTGATGTTTCGACAAAAACATATGACAATATAATTGTCATGGAAAGTCCAAGTTGGACACTTGGCAGTTGGGAAAGTCCAAGTCCTGAGTACTTGGCAAATGGAAAGTCCAACATGTGTTGGCAAGGAAAGTCCAAGCATGGGTCTTGGCAAATGGAAAGTCCAACATGAGTTGGCAAGGAAAGTCCAAGCATGGTCTTGGCATGGAAAGTCTAACATGGGTTAGCATTTGAAGTCCAAGGGGTTTAATATTGGCGCCGTAAAGTCCAAGCGGAGTGTTGGCGGCGTAAGTCCAATGTGCCTTGGCAGTGTAGACACCGTTAGCATGACATAGCCGACGGAAGCACCTGAAGGCTAGCGCGATGGATGAACAAGTCATGGATGACTTGGAGGGATCCGAGAGGCATGAGGCTGATGGAGGTGACTAGAAGGCTTAGGTCTAGGCTAAGGGTGGTCTAGCAAGTATGGGGGAACCATACTTGAGTTAAAACCTCATGTTTGAGGTGTGCCAGTCGACTGGTGCCATGTGGCAGCGATCGACCGAGTCAACTAGGGTTTGATCATGCGGGTTATAGTTTAGCAATGATCGCCATAGGGTGGCCGATCGATCAGCTCAGCGATCGATCGTGTGATCACCGACCGGTGCTCGAGAATTCATCATCCACGTATCGGAGTCGAGACTCGATCGGTCGAGTGAGGACTCCATCACGATCGATGGTCACAATCGGTTGCTGATCGATGGTAGTTCCGCTGACTTATCCAACGTGGAACTAGCCGTTGTCTCACGACAACGATGGCATCACGATCGTGATGGTCCCAATCACGATCGGCCCGATAGACTTTTTCAGCCGAGTTGAAGCTATATATGGAGCTCATGATGGAGGAAAAACCAACCGGTTCTTGAGGGCTATTGGGGCGATTTGTTGGTGTAAATCAGGTCTCCAAGTGCAAGCAAGCAACCAAGCATTCAAGCAATCAAAACAAGTGTTGTAAAGTCTTTTCTTTACTTGTATTTCATATTTACATTGTATATTGCTTGTATTTCGTTCTTACTGTTGTAAGATCTATTGTAAGGGGTTTCTCCGCCTCCGACTTGTGTCAAGAAGGAGTGTTTATCATTAGTGAGTGCGTGTGCATCACTAGGGCTCTTTAGAGCTCGATCCGTGGAGTAGAAACCGTGCGGTTCCGAACCATGTTATATCATTGTGTTAGCTTGTTGTCTATTTCGTTATCGCTTTTATTATTTCTATTTCCGCTGCGCACTAATGAAATTGTAGACACAAACGCGAGCGAATTTCATCTACGCTATTCAACCCCCCCCCCCCTCTAGCTATTCCAACGATTCCTAACAATGATAACTTGTGATGTTAAATGATGCTAGATGAAGATAACATGCTCTAGGTTAGGTTAACATGTGTTTTATGCTTTAGGTGAGTTCATGATAACTTGTGATGTTAAATGATGCTAGATGAAGATAACATGCTCTAGGTTAGGTTAACATGTGTTTTATGCTTTAGGTGAGTTCATGATAACTTGTGATGTTAAATGATGCTAGATGAAGATAACATGCTCTAGGTTAGGTTTGAAATGAGTTCATGTCATGTTTGATGTTAGAAGAAGATAACATGTTCCATGCCATGCTTTATACATTAAAGAATTAACATGTGTTTAGTTAGACCATACCTATATATATAAGTTGTTTGGTGTTTAAAACTTTGATAGAGCTCCATGCAGTTTAGGCCACTCCATGTATACTTGCTCTTGATGTTTATGCCTTATGTCATTCCCTATATGTGTGTGATATTCAAGATATGTTTATGAAATGAAATATGATATGTTTATGAAATGAAATATGATATGGTTTTGAAATGAAATATGATATGTTCATGAAATGAAACATGATATGTTTATGAAATGAAATATGATATGTTTATGAAATGAAATATGATATGGTTATGAAATTAAATATGATATGTTCATGAAATGAAACATGATATGTTTATGAAATGAAATATGATATGTTCATGAAGTGAAATATGATATGTTTATGAAATGAAATATGATATGTTTGCGAAATGAAATATGATATGTTATGATAAGAAGCATGTAAGTATTTTACCTTCTGCATGGCTTGTACCAGGACCCTAACAAGGTCCAAAGGGATGGGCTCCTAAGTTGCCCTAGGTCGACGGACTAAGATCGGGCCTAGGATGGGCTTCTATGTTATGATTGCCCCTAGGTCGACGGACTAAGATCGGGCCTAGTACGGGATGGGCTCCCAGATGCCCTAGGCCGACGGACTAAGATCGGGCCTAGGATGGGCTTCTATGTTATGATGATGGCCCCTAGGTCGACGGACTAAGATCGGGCTTAGTAACCTAGTAGGTTCGAGATTAGCTGCCTCGGGTCTATTTAGGGATGCACGCTATGATGATGATGATGTGGTACAATGTCGGGCCCAATATGTTGAGAGTTATGTTCAAATACCTATGGTATATGTTTTCGAAAAGCATCCTGCATCTACCTTTATGTTATGTTTGCTTATGTCATATATGTACATGGTATGTTTGCTTATGTCATATATGTTACATGATATGGTTGCTTATGATATATATGTTACATGGTATGTTTGCTTATGTCATATATGTACATGATATGTTGCTTATGTTATATGTGTTGCATGTTATGTTTGCTTATGTTACATATGCTACATGTTATGTTTGCTTATGTCATATATGTTACATGTTATGTTTGCTTATATGTTATGAATGTTTACATGCTATGCTTAATGTCGATGTATGTGTTTTTGTGAGTAGGACAGGATCTTGCTAAGCCTATGTGCTTATAGTTTATGTTTCCTTGTACTGCAGATAAGGGTAAAGGGTGGATAAACTAAAGGGAGCAGCAGGAGGGGCAAGGTGTGTGTGGCAGTGGCATGGTGGAAGAGATCTATTATGTCCCTTATGCATGTTTCCTTAAGATGATTTGTTATGGACTTGAATTAAGCACTAAGTACTTATGAAATAACGATGCATGCTCTATGTTAAGAAGAAGTACCTACGAAATGACGATGCATGTTTATGTTTAAAAGAAAAAAATATATATGTCTAAAGTCTTCCGCTGTAAGTAGTACGATGTATGTATGTATGATCGCGTCGCGCTGCCCCTCCGGACCCTAGGAAAGGGCGGGCGTGACATATTCATTCAAAGCCAATAAAATAAAATATCACGAGGTAAATGAAGTTATACTACTCTTGGAAACAACTCATGAAGGAAAACTTTTTTTAAAAATACTACTGAGGCAACTTATAGCAAAAACTAAGTGTTAAAAGTGATTGAACGACCTATGCATGAACAAATTCTTGCTAACTAAAATGCAAACATCAGGAAAGAAACTACTGCTAGAAACAAAATAAAACAAAACTTGGGGTCCCCCCCAGACTTAAATGGAAGTATACCTTTAGTATGGTGAACGAGGTGAAAAGTCTATAAGTCTCGCCATCTCGGGATCCTGGGAGAACCTGCTGCTGAGCTGCTGATGCCACATGTATATGTGGTCGATCTGAGAGATGGTGGATACAACGGCTATTCGGTGCTCCTCCTCCCTAGTCCACTGTGCCTACTGGGCTAGCATATGCTGTCGCATCTCCTGGCGGTAGGCAGCCTCTGCCTGGCGATGGGTAGCCTCCTCCTGGAAGTAGATGCGGGCCTTGTCGTAGAACTCCTCAGCCCGGTGGAAGTGCTCCCAGAAGCCCTGAAACTCTGCCTGCGTGTAGGCGCTCTGCTCCTCCCATCGTTGCCTCTGTGTCTGCTACTCGACATATATATCGTCAAGGCACAATCGGAACTCTGAGAAATCATAGGCCGATGTACCTGCATCCTGCTCAAAAGTAAAAAAAAAAAAAGATGGTGGTACAGGTGCAGGCTCATGTCGAAGTGGACTAGGTGGGCTCCTATACATGCGTGGATTTGAGGGAGAGTGATGTAAAGAGGGAGAGATGGGTGTCGTTATGGATGGTCCCTCATATGACGGTGACTCCACTATCAGGTCTAAGCGCTAGTTGGTGCGTGTGGTGATGGTGGTACGATCAGGGTCGGGGAGTCTGAGGGCCGTCAGGTTTTTCCTTACAAAGCATAAGGAGTATCCCTCTCTTACAATCATCTTCATGGTCATACACACTCCTATGTCGATCCTAGGGATCCCCTCTATACTCTCTAATACGGTGTAATCATACCCCATCCTATGGTAAATGTGGGTAAGTAGGCCCCCCACATTAATCTTTCCTCTTGCTACTTTGCCCATCTTCACTAAGTGTCTGACAAAATGGGACCCTATATCGATGCTACTCCTTTCTTGTAGCATGTCCCAGAGGCAAAGCATCTCGCTAGCTCTCACTACACTATCACTCTCCCCACGACCAAATATAGTGCTTGCCATGATTCGGTGGAGGTATCGGAAAATGGGGTTTTGGAGGTGTGATGCTTTGGCCGTAGAAGGGTCGTAAGCGTGCTCCCCTGTCAATTCGGTCCAAAAGATATGAGAGTTAAACCCAATAGGGGTTCTTCTTGTTGGTGCAATCAGCCCAGATCACGATTGACCAGGATTCGAACTTGTCTCGAGAGATGTTTTGATGTTCGACAAAAACATATGACAATGTAATTGTCATGGGAAAGTCCAAGTCTTAGGTACTTTGCATGGAAAGTCCAAGTGGGACACTTGGCATTTGGGAAAGTCCAAGCATGGGTCTTGGCAATGTAAAGTCCAAGCATGGGTCTTGGCAAAGTAAAGTCCAAGCATGGGTCTTGGCATGGAAAGTCCAATATGGGTTGGCAAGGGAAAGTCCAAGCTTGAGTCTTGGCATTTGAGAAGTCCAAGGGGAATATTGGCGGCATAAAGTCCAAGCGGAGTCTTGGTGGCATAAGTCCAATGTGCCTTGGCGGTGTAGAAACAGTTAGCATGACATAGCCGATGGAAGCACCTGAAGGCTAGCACGATGAATGAATAAGTCATGAATGACTTGGAGGGATCCGAGAGGCGTGAAGCTGATGGAGGTGGCTAGAAGGCTTAGGTCTAGGCTAAAGGTGGTCTAGCAAGTATGGGGGAACCATACTTGGACTAAAACCTCATGTTTGAGGTGTGTCAGTCGACTAGTGTCAAGTGGCAGTCGACTGGCCTGAGTCAACTAGGGTTTGACTGCGGGAAGTGGCCTAGCGGATCGCCGAGATGGGCAACGATCGATGGACGAGCAATCGATCGATCACATTATCGATCGATGCTCGGTGTTTCGCCAGACGGAGTCTCACTCGACCACCGCGTCGGCCAAGCCGAGTGGAGGCTTTACACCGATCGATGGTCATAATCACCGATCGATGATGGATCCGCTGGATCGATCCAAAGATGGATCTAATCGTTGTCATATTTCAAAGCGGGCATCACGATCGATGGTCCCGACCAGTCGACTGATCGACTTTTTCCAGCACAGGTTGAAGCTATAAAAGGAGCTCGTGATGGAGGAAAAAGGTATGGTTTCTTGAGGGCTTTTGGGGCGATTTGTTGTTGCAAATCAGGGTCTCCAAATTGATTTCAAGCAACCAAGCGATCAAGCATTCAAAGAGAAATTGTAAAGTAGTTTTCTTTACTTGCATTGTATTTCATTATTGTAATTGCTTGTATCCATTTAGATTATTGTTGTAATCTATTGTACGAGGTTTCTCCACCTCCGACTTGTGTCGAGAAGGAGTTATTTGTGATTAGTGAGTGTGTGTGCATCACTAGAGCTCTTTAGAGCTCGATCCGTGGAGTATGAACCGTTCGGTTCCAAACCACGTTATATCCTTGCGTTTGTGTGTTTGTGTTTTCGTTATTTCTTTATTATCTTTGTTTCCGCTATGCTAATGAAAATTGTAGACAAGCATGCGAACGATTTCCATCATCGGTACTAGCACGCGTTATTCACCCCCCCCCCCTCTAGTGTCCAACCGATTCCCTACAAGTGGTATCAGAGCGAGACCGCTCTTGAAGTTTAACAACAAAGGGAGCATGCTAGAGGGTGAAGATGGAAGTCCAAGAACAATTAGGATGGGACATCAACACATCGGTGCCCTACACCCTATACGGACGAGAAGACTTCAATTCTTGGAAGAGAAAAATTGAGGATTTTTTGATGATGAGAGATCTTGAGGAATGGTCCTTATTTATGAAAGGATTTGAGTATCCAAGAGGACCAAAAGGTGGTTATCTCAAGAAGAAGAGATGGAGTGAAGATCAACTCCAAAGATTTGAGAAAAACAAGAAGGTAATACAATTCATTTTTGATTTAATTCCTAATGACTTCTTGTGTAGTCTAGGTGAGTGCATGGATGCTAAAGAGCTTTGGAGAAATTTGGCCAAGCTCCATGAAGGTCCATCGCCGGTCCAAGAGGAAGGAACCGAAGAGGCAAGCACATCTTCCTCACAAGGAAGTGAGAACTTGGAGGTTGAGAGATCATCAACATCCAAGGAGGAAGAGGAAGTAGAATCGAAGGAGACCTCCACCTCTAGGATTGAGGGGGAGGAGATTAGAGCATCCTCAACACCGGAGCAACAAGAGGAGTCATCCACATCCGGTCGAGAGGAAGAGAAAGCTCAAGAAACCCTCACCATTGAATTAGGTAACTCAAGCAATTTGTTTTTAAATAAAAAACATATAATTTGCTTTGAGTGTAGGGAAAGTGGGCATTACAAGAGTAAGTGCCCAAAGAAAGTCAAGAAGACTCCTCCAGCACCAAGACCTAAAGAAAAATCAAAAGATGTCGGTGTCCCCACTAAAAGAAGCAAAGAGCACATCATTTGCTTCAAGTGTCAACAACCGGGGAATTTTAGGAATCAATGCCCTAGGGGGAACAAGAGAGTCAAAGAAGGAGCAACTCATGTAGGGGGAGCTAAGGCTAACCCTAAGGTATATTTTAATAATGCACCTTCTAAATTTAAAAGTCAAAAGCATGCTAGGAATTTTAATTCTCTTGCAATTCATCATGAAAAGTATGCTAGAGATAAATATTTGTGTTTAGGTGCTAAAAGTGTTGACTTAGGAAATAAGGAGAAATTTGGGACTAATGTCCCTAAAAATATTTTACCTAAAGAAACCATTAAGAAAATAGAAGAACATCTAGGTCTTAACCCTAAGTGGACTAGGCATATGCCTAGGAAAAACAATGCCCAAAGATTAGATCAAAATTCAAAAATTGGGCAATTAGAAAAGGAAAATCAAGTCTTGAGGTCAAGGCTTGAAAAGATGGAGAAGACCTTTGCAAAAATACAAAATCAATTTCAAGGGTCAAGAGGTCAACATTTAGGGTCTAGAAGTCAAAGCCTAGGGTCAAATGGTCAAAAATCAAGACCTAGGAAACTAGATTCATCCAAGGGCAAACTTAAGCCCAAGGAAACCTCACAATATTCCATTTGATTATGGAACTAAACCTAGGAAAACCAAGGTTACTAGGGAAGTTATCCCTAAGAGTAACCATGGTAAGTGACTAGTGGCTAGGGTTTCTAGGAAACCTAGGGTGTGTTAGTAATATATGAGAGATGTCCTAAGGCAATCGCCTTATGAATGAACCATTTATATGATAAATGAAGATTCACTATTTGAGTATACATGTTTTATGTATTTGATTGGATCTTAAACTCATTTACTGAATGTCCACGATACGATTCACAGCATGAGAGAATTTGTGATTGGATCACAACTAGTGAGTATCTCTACATGTGTAATTGTGATGTATCGGAATTATCCCTAGTCGATGAATTGATGGATTTGGACACCATCAATTCTGTCGAGACTAGCACGAGGTATACTCCTTGGTGTATCCAAGCAGCTGATTCTCACTGGCTAGAGACATTGTGATGTCCGGAGTTAAACATGGATGCTAGTTATGGTAACTAGTTCATTGGAGTGACCAGCCGTAAGACTTCATATGGTTCTCTGCATATATAGATATGCCAATGAAGTTCTTACTGTGGCTTAAGTGCGATGTTCCTTTGACTTGCGGTATTCAAGTCATCTTGATCATGGAGACTTATGCTTTGACATCTTAAGCAAACATCTCTAAGGAGATGTGGACCCGGGATGATTGGGTATAAGTCGAAATGATCGAAGGTGTTTGAATAGCCTATAAAGGATTCACCACTCCTTGCGAGGAGATGTATACCCATGGTCTCTCGTCGGATTGTTACTAAAGTCTTTGGCCAAAGCATTACATGTTTAGAGTAAGGTACTCTTCGATACATGTGGAGTAACTAGAATCCGTAGGACGAGGAATTGATACTTGGGCTAGGTGTGACGTAGTCAGCCTAGTGGGGACTGACACAATAGACCATGTCCTGAACCAAGTGGGTATAAGATGAGTGAAGGGAATGGGGCACGAATCATTCGAGCTACTGAAGGGTTTCAAAAATAGTTCTGGATCAACCGTTGATCTTTTCGGTTAATTGGGGATCATGATGTACTACTAGGTGCCACTCATGATCGTTCTATAATTAATGGTTAATTATAGACAGCCAACATAAACCGAGAACCTATTTGGTCACACGCACAACGAGTGTAATCCAAAGGATTTAAAACGAGCTTGAGAATAGGATTCTCAGACCGAGAGAAACAAGGTTTGGTTGGACCAAACATGAAGCGAGCATGAAATCGTTTCAGTCGCAATGGAAGCGTGGATGGGCCGTGTCTTATGAAGACATAATGGATGAACCAAAATGGTTTGGTTCTAATCCAATGGAGGAGAATAAACCAAAGGGTTTGGTTTATTTTAAACGAATGAACCAAAAGTTGATTCGGTTCGTTTTAACTTAAAATAAACCATCATGGTTTGGTTTATTTTAACTTATCTTAATGGAGCGGGTCAACGGGCCTAATGGTTATGATCCAATAACCATTAAGAGAATTAGTTCTCTATAAAAGAGGGCTTAAGGGATAATTAAGCCCTAATCCAAAACCCTAGCTTGGAGTTGCCGCCCAACCTTCATTGCCGCCCAACCTCCATTGCCGCCCAGCTTGTTGTGCCGCCGTCCAGCTCCTTGTCGGCGACCAAGCTTCAGCCGGTGATCCTCCGGCGACCCTCCGGTGATCTCCTATAGGTTTGGCATCAAGGTGAGCCTTTTCTTCCCTTGGTTGGCCGGCGCCTATCTCCTCCACCAAAGCTGTCCAGTTTTTCTAGACAGCTTGTTCTTCTCTCGTCGGAGCATCATTTGGATGACGGTTAGAGCTCCGACAGCGGCTAACTTACCGGGGATTCGATCTCCGGTAATCCTCTGAGGTGGAGGATGAAGGATTCGTCAATTGGTTGACGAATACCTCTCCGGAGAAGCGAGTTTTGAGAACTCGTATTAGGATCCGAATTTGGATTCGGATCGTGATCATCTCTCGATCACGTCGTCTTCAACAAGAGGCTAGTAACCCGTACGAAGACGAAGCTCGTGGCTTAGCGAAGTCATCCCGAGGAACTCGGCGTGGATACGGATAGAGACGATTCTAGCGAGGATCATTCCGGTTGATGTCGTTCCCGCTACACGTCATACGAAAGGTATAACGTAGATAAATTTCTTTTTATTGCAAATTTAAATTTATGGTTATGTCTACACTTGTTGTAATATGCATGCATGTGTTGTGTGTGTTGTAATAAATGTAGATTTATTATTTTTATTGCTTCCGCTGTGCTCATATTTGCGAAACGTGATCGAACACACACACGCCGCGGTGCCGGAAACCCAACAGTGGTATCAGAGCCCAGGTTGTGTTTCGACATAATCGTAAAATGGTTTTGCGATAGTCATAATGTTATTTCTGGAAATTTTCTAATTTTGGAAATTTAGAAGTATTTATGGAAATTTTTCAATTTTGGAAAGTCTAGAAGTATTTATGGAAATCTTCCACTTTTGGAAAGTTGGAAGTATTTATAGAAATTGATATTTTCCATAAATAAAATATTTGATTAGATTTTGAAAATTTGTTTCCTAATTTAATCTTTATTTGATTTGGGAAATCAAATATTAAAATATTTTAATTTCCATAAGTAGTTTTAATGATTTAGGAAATTGGTTTCCTAAATAGATTTTCCTTAATCAAATAATTCCATAAATAAAATATGTGATTAGATTTGGAAATTTGTTTCCTAATTTAATTATGATTTGATTTGGAGAATCAAATCTTAAACATATTTTATTTCCATAAATAGTTATGACATATAAGGAAATTATGTACATGACATAATTGTATGTCATGTAATTGCATTAGATGCATAACATTATGCCATGCGTGTCGTGACATGTAGATGTATGTCATGTATGTCATGCCATGTAGATAATAGTTATTTGCATGCAAAGAGGATGAGACATAAAACACTTAAACAATATTAAAGCTTACACCTTCCATTAATATGGTTAGAACCAGAGTTCCGTTTCTTGTTTGGGTTGTTGGACTCTCTCCAATCCCGGCTCGAACCCGAACATGTTCAAACCATGGAATAGTTTAATACTAATATGGTACGAGTCAAAGGTCAATCGTTAGCTTTGGTTGTTGGACTCTCTCCAAGCTGGGCTAATTGGTTGAATGCGCTCTAACCATATTAAAACTATTTCTCGATTAATGGGTTGGCTTTAACCTGGAGCATCGGCTTGTTGGACTCTCTCCAAGGTCGATGTAAAGGGAGGTGAAGTTGGGTGCTATGCATATGATGCATACTTGTTAATGTGTTAACAACCCGATGTATGTGTGAACATTCAATTAGTTGATAGCACATTGTGATAGTTGCATATACGTGATATGCAATCGGTATAGTTGATATCTACCGTCGTAGTTATGAATGGCTTGTTGGACTCTCTCCAAGGTTGTTCATAACTATGATGGATATCAGCCCATTCGAAGATGGACCTACGATCTCCCGAAGTGATTTTGGGGTTTTTGAAATTCAAAAAAAGAATGGGATTTATAAATGTATATTGATGCATTTTAAAATCATCTTTCTCATATATGCTCATTTTGTATTTCTAAAATTGATCATGATGTCTTTGAATTTGCGTTCCATTTTGGATTCGAATAAATTGACTGGGCCGAACTTCTTGGACTGGCTTAGATACTTGAGAATTGTTCTCAAGGTGAAAAGCTTGTGTATGTCCTCGAAGCGCCTCTTCCCGCCTATCCTAGTGACGATGCAACTCCGGACCAATTGTTGGTCTATCAGAAACATGTGACTGATTCTGAACTGACAAGTTGCATCATGCTAGCCACGATGGAACCCATGCTATGAAAGCAGCATGAGCATATGGATGCTCATATCGTATTCCTTCATCTTTATGAGTTGTTTGATAAGCAAGTGAAATTCGAAAGGTTCGAAGTCTCCAAGCTCCTCTTCACCTCTGAGATGCAAGAAGGTTCATTTGTGGTACTGCTCAACATGCTGAAGACTGTGGAGCCTTCTGAGAAGCATGAGCAGGGGACGGTGTTGTTAGTTGATTCCTCGAAGAAAGGTTCTAAGAGGGAGTCAATGGAACAACAGAAGGGGAAGAAGAAAAAGGCTAAAAGGGCAGAACCAGCTCAAAAGGGCACTTGCCATCATTATGGCAAGTAGGGCCATTGGCGAAGAAATTGCAAGATTTATCTTGAGTCTGTGAAGAAGAATAAGGCATAAGATGCTCCATCTTTTTCACATATCTTCGTTATTGATTGTCATTCTATTTCCTCAGACACTTGGGTATTGGATACTGGGTGTTGCTCACATATATGTAATGACATACATTGGCTAAGGAATAGAAGAAGACTCGTCAAGGGAGAGTCAAATTTACGTGTTGGGAATGGAGCAAAGGTTGCTGCACTCGCCAACGGAATGTATTTGTTGAAACTCCCTTCAGGACTTGTCTTAGAACTGGACAATTTCTTTTGTGTTCCTTCGTTGATAAAGAACATCATTTCTATTTCTTGTTTAAATAGAAATGGGTACCATTTGACTTTTAGTAACAATTGTTGTTACATAAATTTGAATGGAGTTCTTTATGGGTCTGGAACTTTAAGCAATGGTGTTTATACGTTGGACGTATCGGATATTTTCAATATCGAAGCGAGCAACAAGCATGCTCGAAAGGATAATCAATTAGACTCCTACATGTGGCATTGTCGTCTTGGCCATGTAAGCAAGAAACGCATGTCCGAATTACACCGATGTGGAATTCTGGAATCGTTTGAATTGGATTCATACGATACATGCGAATCATGCTTAAAAGGCAAGATGACTAAGTTACCTTTTACTGGAAAAGGTGAACGAGTGGGAGAGTTACTAGGTCTAATACATACTGATGTATGTTGACCTATGTCAACTCAAGCTTTAGGAGGCTATAGCTACTTCATTACCTTCACCGATGATCACTCACGGTTTGGGTATGTGTTCTTGATGAAAAACAAGTCTGAAGCCTTTGAAAGGTTCAAAGAATTCAGAAATGAAGTAGAGAAACAAAATGACAAGAGTATTAAAAATGCTTCGATCTGATCGAGGTGGTGAATACTTAAGTCAAGAGTTTCTTGATTATCTAAGAGATAATGACATATTGTCTCAATGGACTCCGCCATATACACCAAAGCATAATGGTGTATCTGAGAGGCGTAATCGGACCTTGTTGGACATAGTCAGGTCAATGATGAATCATGCGAATCTTCCCAAGTCCTTTTGGGGCTATGCAATTCAGACAACTGTTTACTTGTTAAACAGAATGCCAACCAAGGTAATCTCTACTGCTCCATATGAGATATGGAATAGTAAGAAACCTCATGTATCTTACTTGAAGATATGGGGTTGTCCTTCTTATGTGAAGCGGACTGTATCAGACAAATTGGATGCTAAGTCTGATAAATGTCTATTTATTGGATACCCTAAGGAAACAAGGGGTTACCAATTCTATCATCCTGTGGAACAAAAGGTGTTTGTTTCAAGGCATGCTGTGTTTCTAGAGAAAGGGTTTCTCTTGCAAGAAAATAGTGGGAGTGTCGTCGAGCTTGAGAAGGCTCAAGAAACTCAAATAGACATTGATGAGATACCTGGTGAAGCACAACAGCCGACAACTCATAGTGATGAGCAATCGGCTGGACCTATTGTAACTCCACATCTTCGTAGATCTGGTAGAACACGCAATATTCCTAAGAGATATGGATTTCTCATAAGTGAATCGAATGACGTGTTACTCATTGATGATGAGGAGCCTACCAGTTATGAAGAAGTGCTGACAAGTTCAAAAAGGGATAAGTGGCTTGGTGCCATGAAGTCGAAAATAGATTCCATGTATGAAAACCAAGTTTGGAACTTGGTTGACCCACCTGAAGGCATAAAGCCTATAGGGTGCAAGTGGGTTTTCAAGAAGAAAACCGACATGGATGGTAATGTGATTACCTATAAGGCTAGATTAGTGGCGAAAGGATATCGTCAAAAACAAGGCGTTGATTATGACGAAACCTATTCGCCTGTAGCTATGCTTAAATCCATTCGGATGCTCCTGGCCATAGCGGCTCATTATGATTATGAGATATGGAAGATGGATGTGAAAACAGCTTTCCTTAATGGAAACCTGCTCGAGGACATGTATATGATACAGCCTGAGGGTTTCACATCGGTTGATAAAACCAAGGTATGCAAATTGCGACGGTCCATTTATGGATTGAAGCAATCATCCAGGAGCTGGAATATCCGTTTTGATGAGACCATCAAAAAGTTTGATTTCTCACAAAATCCAGACGAACCTTGTGTGTACAAGAAGGTTAGTGGGAGTGCAGTCGTGTTCCTAGTATTGTATGTCGATGACATATTACTTATAGGAAACGATGTGTCAATCTTACAGTCAGTTAAGGTTTGGTTATCCAAGACATTCTCCATGAAAGACCTGGGAGAAGCAACCTACATCCTCGGGATTAAGATCTATAGAGATAGATCGAAATGGTTGCTTGGTCTTTCGTAGTCTACATATATAGACCGAGTGCTAAAGAGGTTTAGCATGTCGGAATCCAAGAAAGGTTTCCTACCCATTAGGCATGGGGTACACCTTTCGAAGTCTATGTGTCCGCGCACAGAAGACGAGAGGATTTGCATGAGTAAGATTCCCTATGCATCCGCAATAGGATCTATCATGTATGCTATGTTATGTACGAGGCCCGATGTATCGTATGCTCTGAGTGTCACGAGCAGATACCAGTCTGATCCAGGAATGGATCATTGGGTGGCTGTCAAGACGATCCTTAAGTACTTAAGAAGAACTAAGGATGTGTTCCTAATATATGGAGAAGGGGACATGGTGATACGCGGGTATACGGATGCCAGCTTCCAGACAGACAAGGATGATTCCAGGTCTCAGTCTGGATACGTGTTCACCTTGAATGGGGGCGCAGTGAGTTGGAAAAGTTCCAAACAAGACACTGTAGCGGATTCTACCACTGAGGCAGAATACATTGCAGCTTCGGAAGCAGCAAAGGAAGCGGTTTGGATCAAGAAGTTCGTTTATGAACTTGGTGTGATTCCGGCCATTGTTGAAGCAATACCGGTATACTGCGACAATAATGGAGCAATTGCACAGGCGAAAGAGCCAAGGTCTCATCAACGATCCAAACATGTGCTTCGCTGCTATCATCTTATCAGAGAGATCATCAGTAGGAACGAAATACAAATCGAGAAAATTCCCACTGAAAGGAACTTAGCGGATCCTTTGACTAAGGCATTACCTCAAAATAAGTTTGAGGGTCATGTTAGAGCTTATGGTATTGGATACCGTAGCGATTGGCATTAGGCCAAGTGGGAGTCTGTTAGTAATATATGAGAGATGTCCTAAGGCAATCGCCTTATGAATGAACCATTTATATGATAAATGAAGATTCACTATTTGAGTATACATGTTTTATGTATTTGATTGGATCTTAAACTCATTTATTGAATGTCCACGATACGATTCACAGCATGAGAGAATTTGTGATTGGATCACAACTAGTGAGTATCTCTACATGTGTAATTGTGATGTATCGGAATTATCCCTAGTCGATGAATTGATGGATTTGGACACCATCAATTCTGTAGAGACTATCACGAGGTATACTCGGTGTATCCAAGCAAATGATTCTCACCGGGCCGAGACATTGTGATGTCCGAGTTAATCATGGATGCTAGTTATGGTAACTAGTTCATTGGAGTGACCAGCCGTAAGACTTCATATGGTTCTCTGCATATATAGATATGTCAATGAAGTTCTTACTGTGGCTTAAGTGCGATGTTCCTTTGACTTATGGTATTCAAGTCATCTTGATCATGGAGACTTATGCTTTGACATCTTAAGCAAACATCTCTAAGGAGATGTGGACCCGGGATGATTGGGTATAAGTCGAAATGATCGAAGGTGTTTGAATAGCCTATAAAGGATTCACCACTCCTTGCGAGGAGATGTATACCCATGGCCTCTCGTCGGATTGTTACTAAAGTCTTTGGCCAAAGTATTACATGTTTAGAGTAAGGTACTCTTCGATACATGTGGAGTAACTAGAATCCGTAGGACGAGGAATTGATAGTTGGGCTAGGTGTGACGTAATCAGCCTAGTGGGGACTGACACTATAGACCATGTCCTGAACCAAGTGGGTATAAGATGAGTGAAGGGAATGGGGCACGAATCATTCGAGCTGCTGACGGGTTTCAGAAATAGTTCTGGATCAACCGTTGATCTTTTCGGTTAATTGGGGATCATGATGTACTACTAGGTGTCACTCATGATCGTTCTATAATTAATGGTTAATTATAGAAAGCCAACATAAACTGAGAACCTATTTGGTCACACGCACAACGAGCGTAATCCAAAGGATTTAAAACGAGCTTGAGAATAGGATTCTCAGACCGAGAGAAACAAGGTTTGGTTGGACCAAACATGAAGCGAGCATGAAATCGTTTCAGTCGCAATGGAAGCGTGGATGGGCCGTGTCTTATGAAGACATAATGGATGAACCAAAATGGTTTGGTTCTAATCCAATGGAGGAGAATAAACCAAAGGGTTTGGTTTATTTTAAACGAATGAACCAAAAGTTGGTTCGGTTCGTTTTAACTTAAAATAAACCATCATGGTTTGGTTTATTTTAACTTATCTTAATGGAGCGGGTTAACGGGCCTAATGGTTATAATCCAATAACCATTAAGAGAATTAGTTCTCTATAAAAGAGGGCTTAAGGGATAATTAAGCCCTAATCCAAAACCCTAGCTTGGAGTTGCCGCCCAACCTTCATTGCCGCCCAACCTCCACTGCCGCCCAGCTTGTTGTGCCGCCGTCCAGCTCCTTGCCGGCAATCAAGCTTCAGCCGGTGATCCTCCGGCGACCCTTCGGTGATCTCCTATAGGTTTGGCATCAAGGTAAGCCTTTTCTTCCCTTGGTTGGCCGGCACCTATCTCCTCCACCAAAGCTGTCCAGTTTTTCTGGACAGCTTGTTCTTCTCTCGTCGGAGCGTCGTTTGGACGACGGTTAGAGCTCCGACAGTGGCTAACTTACCGGGGATTCGATCTCCGATAATCCTGTGATGTGAAGGACGAAGGATTCGTCAATTGATTGACGAATACCTCTCCGGAGAAGCGAGTTTTGAGAACTCGTATTAGGATCCAAATTTGGATTCGGATCGTGATCATCTCTCGATCACGTCGTCTTCAACACGAGGCTAGTAACCCATACGAAGACGAAGCTCGTGGCTTAGCGAAGTCATCCCGAGGAACTCGGCGTTGATACGGATAGAGACGATTCTAGCGAGGATCATTCTGGTTGATGCCGTTCCCGCTACACGTCATACGAAAGGTATAACGTAGATAAATTTCCTTTTATTACAAATTTAAATTTACGGTTATGTCTACACTTGTTGTAATATGCATGTGTGTGTTGTGTGTGTTGTAATAAATGTAGATTTATTATTTTTATTGCTACCGCTGTGCTCATGTTTGCGAAACGTGATCGAACACACACACGCCGCGGTGCCAGAAACCCAACAGGGTGGCCACTAAGAAGGTTGCAAGGGGAGTTACCCCTAGAGTCAACCTAGGCAAGACCACAATGACCAAGGCTAACAAGCCTAGAAGGGTCATTAGAAAAGTATCTAGGGAGGTTATCCCTAGGGAATACCTAATTAACCCTAGGAGCTTAAATAGGTTTTGGGTTCCTAAGAGCGTGATTGATTCACGCTAGATGGGTTTAGGATGTGTCAACCTTGATTGGATGGGTAGTTAACACAACCATGATAAAGGTGGCACTTTAGGTTATTTTCAAGGTTATGGTTACCTTGAAAATACATTTAAGCTTTAATCCTAAAAAATTTTAGGATGTGCCAATATTATTTGAGAAGTTTGATAAAATGATCAAATTGGCACATTTTAGGTTTAGAGGTCATAGTGTACCATTTTGAGATTTTGGCACACTTGGGAGATTAATAGGAATATGGCAAAAATATACTTAATTATCTCAAAATTTGAACCTTAATTTTGATGGTTTAGAGTTCCTATTGGCTTATGGACTTCCCAAGGACATTGTTGGTGCAATGGTCAAGGGGGAGCAAGCCTTTAGAGGGAGGTATCCATCATGGGATGATGGATGTGTTTTTCTATTCTTGAAGGGGAGAAGTTATTGGGAGAATGTTATCAATTGGGAAAATTGATGGCATTTTGAGAAACCCAATTTGGGAATTGGGAGAGTGGATAGGATTGCCTCTCTTGAGTGATATGGGACTTATCACTAGGAAGATGGTAGGCATCCTAGGTATTTATGGATCAAGGGGGAGATTGTAAGATCTCATTGGGACATGAGACATTGACCTCCTTGGAGAGATAACCTTTTTGATGTATGTCAAAAAGGGGGAGAAAGTTAAGATTACCAATTTGGGATAATTGGTAAGGAGTTTTTGTGTTAGATGGTCTAACTCAAATGGTTTGTTTGGTTTTTGTCAAGCATCAAAAAGGGAGAGATTATTGGTGCAATCAGCCCAGGTCACGATTGACCAGGACTTGAGCTTGGCTCGAAAGATGTTTTGATGTTTGACAAAAATATATGACAATGTAATTGTCATGGGAAAGTCCAAGTCTTAGGTACTTGGCATGGAAAGTTCAAGTGGGACACTTGGCATTTGGGAAAGTCCAAGCATGGGTCTTGGCAATGTAAAGTCCAAGCATGGGTCTTGGCAAAGGAAAGTCCAAGCATGGGTCTTGGCATGGAAAGTCCAACATGGGTTGGCAAGGGAAAGTCCAAGCTTGAGTCTTGGCATTTGAGAAGTCCAAGGGGAATATTGGCGGCATAAAGTCCAAGCAGAGTCTTGGCGGCGTAAGTCCAATGTGCCTTGGCGGTGTAGACATAGTTAGCATGACATAGCCGATGGAAGCACCTGAAGGCTAGCGCGATGGATGAACAAGTCATGAATGACTTGGAGGCATCCGAGAGGCGTGAGGCTGATGGAGGTGGCTAGAAGGCTTAGGCTTAGGCCTAGGCTAAGGGTGGTCTAGCAAGTATGGGGGAACCATACTTGGACTAAAACCTCATGTTTGAGGTGTGCCAGTCGACTGGTCTGAGTCAACTAGGATTTGACTGTGGGAAGTGGCCTAGTAGTCGACTGCCAGAGATGGGCAGTCGACTGATCACATTATCAGTCGACTGATGCTCGATGTTTCGGCCATAGAATGGAGTCTCACTCGACCATTGCGGTCAGCAGCCGAGTGGAGTCTTTACCAGTCGACTGATGGTCATAATCAGTCGACTGATGATGGATTCGTTGGACTAATCCAGCGTGGATCTAGCTGTTGTCTCACGACAACAGTGGCATCAGTCGACTGATCGACTTTTTCTAGCACAGGTTGAAGCTATAAAAGGAGCTCGTGATAGAGGAAAAAGGCATGGTTTCTTGAGGGCTTTTGGGTCGATTTGCTGTTGCAAATTAGGGTCTCCAAGTTGATTTCAAGCAACCAAGTGATCAGGCATTCAAAGAGCAATTGTAAAGTAGTTTTCTTTACTTGCATTGTATTTCATTATTGTAATTGCTTGTATCCATTTAGATTATTGTTGTAATCTATTGTACGAGGTTTCTCCACCTTCGACTTGTGTCGAGAAGGAGTTATTTGTGATTAGTGAGTGCGTGTGCATCACTAGAGCTCTTTAGAGCTCGATCCGTGGAGTAGGAACCGTTCGGTTCTGAATCATGTTATATCCTTGTGTTTGTGTGTTTGTGTTTTCGTTATTGCTTTATTATCTTTGTTTCCACTACGCTAACGAAAATTGTAGACAAGCACGCGAACGATTTCCATCGTCGATACTAGCACGCACTGTTCACCCCCCCCCCCTCTAGCGTCCAATTGATCCCCTACACTTCTCTCTCCTCCACTCGGCAAGCCAAAACATGAATTCCATTAGTGTAGTGTCCATTCATGCTCAATGTTGAATATCCTAAAGGTAATCCTACCCTCTTTGCTCTCTCTACCCATTAAAACTTCGGCTTCTAAAGAACTTGAAAACTCTAGAACTATCCTAGGATAAGTTGGGTGTCTTATCCCCATTATCTCTCCCCATCCTATTTTTGCAAATAGGGCTTGAATGTCACCCAACAAACCTAGGGATTCTAGTAAATCTTCATCTAGATACCTAGATGCAGTGATTTTGCAAGTAGAAAGCATATTATATCTATCCCTATGCTCATTGTTGCGAAAAAGAAGGGTTGGAAGAGCATTACCATCCTCCGAAACTTGAGGGGTGTTGGTTCTCCTTGATCATCGCTCCGAAGCACCGGATCGAGATGTCACTTGCTTGGTCCTCTTCATCCTTACTTCTTTTAGGCTTCCTTGAGGGTTGGAAAGGCTTCTAGGTGGTGGGGAAGAAGGATCCACACGGCTAGGGAAAGAAAATCAAAACACACGGCGCAAATGGGGCGAAAACACATGGCGTGCCCTACTTAACCCCTGCGTGACACGGTCATGTGAAAACACACGGCATGGCCATGTGCGCCTCGGGTTGGTGGGGCACGACCGTGGGAAAACACACAGCCAGGCCGTGTGTCCCATTTTTTCTCTCCTTTTGTGCATAACGGTCCGAATTTTCTCATACACTTCGCCTTGTAAGCTAATATTGATTTTATTTTTACCTAGCAAAGTTCTCTTCTGATCCTAATGCTAAATGAAATGGAAATCAAAGTTCAAATTAACTAAATGCATGCAATACAATCAAAGTAAAACCTAAAAACTAAACTTGGGTTGCCTCCCAAGAAGCGCTTTGTTTAAGGTCGTTTAGCTTGACCACACTCCATTATCAACTTGGCTCCAGAGGTTCAGTGAACCTCCATTCATCCGTCTCGGAATCGACATCTGGTGGTCTCGGCTTTATTCTGCTAAAAGTGAAGCCATCTAGGTAGGGAACTTTACACTCTGATAGGCTGAAGAGGATGATCTCCCCATCTACCTCTAAGGAGATCTAGTGTGTCTTAACATCTATGCACACCCCCGCAGTTGCCAGAAAGGGTCTTCCCAAGATGATGGGATTATGTGGATCTGGTCCTGTGTCGAGTATGATGAAATCTGTGGGTATCGCGAAATTTTCAATCACCATAGGGACTTGTGCTAGCATGCCAACGGGTTGCTTGATTGTGTCGTCCGCCATGCAAATCCCTATTCCCGTTGGTTGTATATTACCCAGTCATATCTCCAGGTAAAATGCATAAGGCATCACACTAACCAATAACCCCAAGTTGCACAGCACTTCATCGAAGCTTTCCCCATAAATTGAGCAGGGGATAACAAATTCACCAGGGTCCTCAAGCTAGAGTGGAATTTTATCTTTAATTTCAGCTTGGTCTGGTAGAGTGGAAATCATGGTGTTGGATCGAGCGGATCGCTAGAGGGGGGGTGAATAGCGATAGAAATTTTTCGTTCAAAATCGTTCGTTAAAATGCGAGTAGACACAGCGGAAGATAAAAACAAAACAAGCGAGACAATAGACACAAGGGTTTTACTTGGTTCGTAGCCGAAGGCTACTACTCCAAGGCCCTAGTGGTCCTTGACCACGTACGGAGGGCAAACTACTAAAGAACTCCTCCTCGTTGGAGGTAGGAGTTAGACGGATACACAAAATGACAAAAGCTCGAGGTAGAGGGACACTCCCCCTCTCCTCATTATAATGAAAGCTTTACTAAAAAATAAACTGAAATACAATTTAAACTTTCGTTACCGACGACTTCAAAGGTTGGAGGTTGAAGCTCTAGTCGTCGTCTCGGCAGCGCTTCGTCGTAGGGATGTCGGAGAGTCAGAGCGTATCGGAAGCACTTGGAAGCCTTTTTAATTGATGAAAAACCCTAAGACAAGCCCTCCTTTTATAGCCTTTGAGCCCCTCATCGAATGGGTCTTCAACCAATCACAAATGGACACAAAACCTCCTTGAAATGGGGTGATAAGTCTTGACTCCTCGAAGTTGATCATTGACCATCAGTCGACTGATGACCATCATCGATCGGTGATGGTAGCATCGATCGAGTCTTGGCGATGACGATCGTCGTGATGAAGGCGATCGAGTCCTCCAAGCTAGTAGTCGTGATGCTAGGCTGCAAGGCAAAGTTAGCTCGAAAACATTATTTGATGGCCGATGTCGATCGACCTAGACCATCGATGGGATGTCTTTGGTCGGATCTACGCTTAAGACCATCCCCGTAAGGAGGTTACGACCTCACTTACGCTCGCACACACGAGCTTACCTCGATACTTACCATGTCGCTTTTGCTTCCAGCCTTCCACTCGATTCCTTCGGCTCCCTCCGAAGTCACTCGAGTGTCGACCACCGGCTTCTTAGGGTGTCGCTAGCCTTCACTCGGCTTTAGCAATCTTACGCACACTTGATTGACAGTGAGATAACGACATAAGTTTAACTTTGTATCGTTTGTTATAATCAAAACTCAGGTTCGACTTAGGTGCCTACTGCACCAACAATCTCCCCCTTTTTGATTTATGGCAAACCCACATACAAAGTTAAGTAAATAGCAAGCATGAAGAATAATGTGTATTAGAAACAAACAACAAAAAAAATAAAGAAGATTAAGTTGGAGTAGTAAGGATTTTCTTCAAGCATTCCCCCTTGAGGAAACCTCCCCCTTGACCGAGGGTGAGTCTTGAGGAAAGACCTTAATCCTCCCCCTTTGAGGGTTTCTTAACATTACTTAAAGTTGGCCTTAGTAAAACATTTAAGTTAAGAGTTCTTCTTAACTTGGCCCTTTCTCCCCCTTAAGTAAAACATTAAAAATGAGTAAAACGTTGATGGCACAAATAAGTTTAAGTTAAGAATTATCTAAACTTGGTCTTAATAAGTTTTCAAAACTTAAAGTTAACTTTTGGTTTAAATATAAAGTAAGAGTTAAGTTATAAAAAAAAAATTGACCCCTTAACTTTGGCCTTTGTCTCCCCCTTTTGCCATATATCGAAAAGAGTGAGGGTGTGTGTGGAAAACAAAAATAAGTGTTAAATATAAAGTTCAAGCATGTTCCACATTATTTTGAAAATAATATACTGAAAATAAGTTCATCTATAAAATGTTCGACTCATATTTGGCTTGATTGATATGAAAGATCAACCATCTGGAGTATGTATGATTATACTCTGTGGTTCATAACGATGCACTAGCTCTACATCTGGAACCAGGAGTAAGGTCCTAACATCTCACGTCCATCTACGTGGCTAAGTACACAAACACATTAGTCCTATGTGTTGTGAGATGTATTGGCTCCTTAAATCTATAGGTGCATGATATCTAAGGTATGTCCTATACTAATTCCATAAAAAATGAAAATTAAGAAATAGTAGTAAGAAAATATAATTTGCAAGTTCCTATTCTACTACGCACATGCCCAATTTTCGTCTTAATAGACTAAATTCGGCTTCGGGTAGGGGTTTAGTAAATAGGTCTGCTAAGTTAGACTTTGATTCGACGTATTCGAGTTGTATGGCTCCTTTGGCCACATGTTCTCGAATGAAATGGTGTTTGACCTCTATATGTTTGGTCCTAAAGTGACATATCAGATTCTTTGTAAGATTAATTGAACTAATGTTATCTACGTGAAGTTTAGTATTCGTAAAGTCTAACTTAAAGTCGCGGAGAGTGTGCTTCATCCAAAGAAGCTGCGTGACACACTCACCCATCGCGATGTATTCGGCTTCGGTGGTAGATAAAGCAACACAGTGTTGCTTCCTACTGCACAAACTCACTAGACTCGAGCCGAGAAGTTGACAACAACCACTCGTACTCTTTCTATCGAGCTTACTATCGGCATAGTCCGAATCAGAGTAGCCGATTAGTTCGAACTCAGTAGATCTAGGGTACCAAATACCGACATTAAGTGTACCCTTTAGATATCTAAGGATACGTTTAACTAGAGTTAGGTGAGACTCCTTGGCACAGGTTTGGAACCTTGCGCACATACTTACTACAAATAGGATATCAGGTCGGCTTGCAGTTAAGTAAAGGAGACTCCCTATTATGCTCCTATAGTATTTTAAATCAATTGAGTTTCCGATTAAATCCTCTTCTATATTGACATTAGTTGTCATTGGGGTATTAATAATTTTAGCATCTTGCATTCCAAACCGTTTAATTAATTCCCTAGTATATTTGCGTTGATGTAGATATATTCCATCTTTAGTTTGTTTAATTTGTAGACCTAAAAAGAAGCTTAACTCACCTACTAAATTCATTTCAAATTCACTTTCCATAAGTGAAATGAACTCATTTAGTAGGATTAAGTTGGTGGTTCCGAAAATAATATCATCTACGTAGATTTGGGCTATGAATATGTCTTTACCTAAGGTTTTTACGAAAAGAGTTGGGTCAACTACACATTGGTTAAAACCTTTGGACTTAAGATAAATCGAAAGTCTCTCGTACCAAGCTCAAGGAGCTTGTTTAAGTCCATAAAGAGCTTTCTTTAACCTAAGGACATGATCGGGTTTGTCTAAACTTTCGAAACCGGGGGGTTGACTAACGTAAACTTCTTCTTTAATGTATCCATTTAAGAATGCAGATTTCACATCCATTTGAAACAATTTAAATCCTCGATGTGCTGCATATGCTAATAGCATTCGAATGGACTCTAATCTAGCTCGGGCATAGGTCTCGTCGTAATCTAAACCTTCGACTGGACTAAACCCTTTAGCAACTAGTCTAGCTTTATTTCTAACTACTTCACCTTTATCATCAATTTTATTTCTAAACACCCACCTTGTTCCAATGATTGTTTTATCTTTAGGTGGTGGTACTAATTCCCATACTTTGTTCCTAGTGAATTGAGCCAACTCTTCTTGCATTGCAATAATCCAATCGGGATCAAGAAGAGCTTGGTCAATAGTTTTGGGTTCAATTTTAGAAATCAAAGATATTTGACTAAGGTTTTACGTATGAGGCTCTAGTTCGAACTCCTAGACTTGGATCACCTATCACTTGGTCGATAGGATGATTCGTTTGGGTCCTAGTTGGATTTGGGTTTGAGTCTACAACTTGATCCATAGGATGGCTTGTTTGAGTTCTAGTTTGGTTGGAGTCATCTATCACTTGGTTGATAGAGTGACTTGGTTGACTTAGGTTAGGATTAACACTAGACCTGATCTCCAGATCAGAGTTAGGTCTAGTATGAGTCGGCTCGCTAATTGGGGTTGCCGGGGGTTTTGTAGGTTCGTGTCCTTCATCAAATACTACATTGATAGTCTCCTCAACTCTAAGGGTGTCGTGGTTATATACTCTATAAGCTCTGCTTGTAGTCGAGTATCCTAGAAAGATTCCGGTCGTGGTTTTGGATGTAAATTTCCCTAGGTAATCCTTAGTGTTTAGGATATGTACCTTACATCCAAATACCCTAAAGTACTTGATGTTAGGTATTTTATCGTGATAAATCTCGTATGAGGTCTTAAGGTGCCTCTTCACCATAAGGATTCTATTTTGGACATAGCATGTCGTACTCACGGCTTCCGCCCAAAACCTATCGGGTAGGTTACACTCATTTAACATTGTCCTAGAGGCTTCTTGTAGGGTTCTATTTTTGCGTTCTACTAGGCCATTTTGTTGTGGAGTTCTAGGGCAAGAGAACTCGTGGTGGTATCCATTTAGGTTACTAGTGCAAAACCTATGGTTTTCGAATTCACCACCATGATCAGTCCTAAGTCTTTTGATTTTAATGCTTTGTTGATTTTCTATTAACTTAAATAGATTGATTAATTGATCTAGGGTATCATTTTTGTGTTTGATGAACCTAACCCAAGTAAATCTAGAATAGTCATCAATTATGACTAAGCAGAATTTACTTCCGTTAAGTGACTTAGCTCCGTGTGAATCAAATAGATCCATGTGTAGGAGCTCAAGCACACTTTTGGTTCGTTCTTGACTAGTTAGTTGATGTTGTGTCCTAGATTGTTTACCTTATTGACAAGAATTACATATTTTATTATCCAAGTTGTTGAGGTTAGGCAAACCTCTGACTAAATCACTCTGACTCATCTTGTGGATGAGTCTTGGGTGTGAGTGACCGAGTCATCGGTGCCACAACCACGATTCCTCTTGCCGTGTCATAAGACACTTAGTTGAGGAGTTAGTTAAGTTGATAGTGTAAATGTTGTTATTTCTAGTCCCTTTAAGAATTTTTTTAGAGGTTTCGTCTGTATTAATTACGCATTCATTTTCTAGAAATATGACCTTATAGTTATTATCACACAATTGGCTTACACTAAGTAAATTATATTGAAAATTTTCTACTAATAAAACATTTTGAATAACAAAATTTGAATTGAGCTCAATATCACCTGATCCGATGATTTTGAGCTTGCCGTTATTTCTGAAGGCTACCGATCCTTGTCGTTTGAATCGAAGCTTCGAAAACTTGAGTTGATCCCCGGTCATGTGTCGGGAGCAACCACTGTCCAACATCCATTGATCCTACACGCAAGGTAGTTGGATCGGATATTGGATTTATTAAAAATTGGTAGAAGATTATTAACCTAAATCATCTCACCCATGTCTATATGATCAAACATGTTAATCCTATATGTTATTGTGGGATGACTTCCAATTTTTTAGTTGAATTAAGTTTAATGACTTAAACACTTGTCAACCTTGCGTTAGATTCGGATTTGACCTTAGGCTCATCAAGTCACCTTTTCAAGATCATGGCTTCCAGGTCGTGGCGAGGCACAGAGGCCTTCTTTGATCGGAACAACGACCACTTCCTTAGACAAAGCCATTTTCAAGAAAATAGAGACTTGACTCACCTAAGACCACTTCCTGGTCTAACTAGTCTAGGATACGGCGAGGTAGCTTCAGCTAGTTCCGCTCGGTCAAGTGCACCGAACTAGATACGCCTTATCTAGCCCGAATACACAAGACTCCGCTTTCCTAGTGTACTATCATCTCGCCGCGTCCTGGTACTATGTTATCAAGTATTGATGAGTTATAGTCCTATCTAACCATTCTAAAAAGGAAAATCAAACTAAATAAAAACCTAAGCATGCAATTTCTAAGTTAAAACACAAACAAATTTCGTACTAGCTCCCCCTGGACCGTTGAATCGATTCGGTCTCTCCACATAGTGGATTTGGTCCTTGGGAACCCAGTACTGGTTTGATCCTAAGTTTGAAATCAAGGTGGTCTTAGGGACCCATGCTTGGACACGTTTTCTATGTCTACTTACGATTGACATATACGACTTATTGGTCGTGTTTGAGCTAAACCCTAGCCCGGCCTTGTTGTACATGGCCCTTTGCGATCCAAGTAGGAGGTCAAGTCCTTTGGATCCCAAAGTAAACCTTTCCAACGTATTCCTAAGATCTTCGACTTGACTTTTCAAGAGTGAGTTCTCAACTTCGAGTTTTTCAACTCGAGTTGAGTCCTTCTCTTGAACTCGACTAGTCGAAGAGGTTAGGGAGACCTCGTGTTTGAGGAGTTTAACTTCCTCAACCAGGGTCTCGACCTTGGACTCGGACTTAGCTAACTTTTTATTTAAAAACTTAATTGCACTATAAAGAGTAGTAATAAGAGACCGACTTACCTTGAGTGTATCTTTTGAACCGGATGCGTATCCGTGGCTTGTCTTGAATAGTGTTTCGTAGTCCGACTCATCTTCGATTTCTGATTCTGGTTCCGGTTCCGACTCCATCTCCGATTCCACTGGTTTAGCCATAAGGACTCGATCGTTGTCTTCTTCCTCGGAGGCTTCTTCCCAAGTAGCGTTGAGTGCCTTTTTATGTTTTGGTGCCTTTCTCTTGAGTTTTGGGCACTCGGACTTAATGTGTCCAAACCTGTTGCATTCATAACATCTTATGTTTGAACTTTTAGGCTTACCTTCATTGGGTCGAGTGACGGCTCATTTTCGGCCCTTGGCTATCCTCCGAACTAGGTTGACTAGTTCAGCTTCCATTTCCGAGTCGACCTCCGAATCCAACTCATCCTCTTCTTCCTTCGGGGGTGGATTGCTTGCGGTTTTCTTCCACGAACCTGCAAAAAGTGCTATACCCTTCTCGGGTTCCGAGTTAGACTGCTCATGAAGTTCGAAATCAGAAAAAAGTTCATCTAACCTAAGTTTAGAAAGATCCTTGGAGACCTTGTAGGCATCGACCATGGATGCCCACAAGGTAGTCCTCGGAAAAGAGTTTAGGACATACCTTATAAGGTCGCGGTTTTCGACCTTTTGCCCGATTGCATGTTGGTTGTTGACTATGTCTTGGACACGGGCGTGGAGTTGCATCGCGGACTCGTGTTCCTGCATTTTTAGGTTATATAGTTTATTGAATAGAAGATCACGCTTACATACCTTGGCTTCATCGGTCCCTTCGTGTAGCTCCACTAGTTTTGTCCAAAGATCCTTTGCGCTTATGAAGGGGCCGACGCGATTTAGCTCCTCCTTGGATAGGCTGCATTGAAGGATTTGAGTTGCCTTAGCGTCGGCTTCGACTTGTCTTTTTGTCGCAATGGTCCATTGGTCATAATCCAAGGATTCACCCACTTCGTTAGTCGGAAGTGTGAATCCCGTTTGGATTATGATCCACATCTCGATTTGGGTTTTAAGAAAGCATTCCATCCGACCCTTCCAATAACGGAAGTCATCTCCGTTGTAAAACGGAGGTCGGACGGTGCTAAAACCCTCGAGATGGGCCATTTGGAAGGAAAACCTTGCACAAAAAAATACAAAAAACATGAAAAAGGGTTCCAAGACTTCGCCTTGGATTAGTGGTGCGGGAAATAAAAAGAAACAAATGAGAAATAGAAAGTTAAGCAAAGAAATAAGAAACTAAATAAAAAGTAAGTACTCACAACCTTCGATGTCCTCGAAAGGCTACTAAACGTTGATTTTTGAGGATGAAAACAGCTTGTTACGGGGGTAAACCCGGGTAAAAAGTGTAGATCTCTCAGAGAGCTTCGATTTGGTGGGTAGATCGTTTCGTGAGTCCCCTTGTAGCAAAAGTTATGCTCGTTTGATCGTGAGGTACTCCAAAGGCGATTAGTACTTGCAAAAAACACAACCAAAAACTATGTACCAAGACTTGGTCTTGGATTAGTAGTGTGGGAGAAATCTTAAAACAATAAATACAAAAATAAAATTGCTCGATTGGTGGTTGCACCGAATCTGAGCGCCCCCGGCTCTGATACCAATTGTTGGATCGAGCGGATCGCTAGTGGGGGGGTGAATAGCGATAGAAATTTTTCGTTCAAAATCGTTCGTTAAAATGTGAGTAGACACAGCGGAAGATAAAAACAAAACAAGCGAGATAATAGACACAAGGGTTTTACTTGGTTCGTAGCCGAAGGCTACTACTCCAAGGCCCTAGTGGTCCTTGACCACGTACGGAGGGCAAACTACTAAAGAACTCCTCCTCGTTGGAGGTAGGAGTTAGACGGATACACAAAATGACAAAAGCTCGAGGTAGAGGGACACTCCCCCTCTCCTCATTATAATGAAAGCTTTACTAAAAAATAAACTGAAATACAATTTAAACTTTCGTTACCGACGACTTCAAAGGTTGGTGGTTGAAGCTCTAGTCGTCGTCTCGGCAGCGCTTCGTCGTAGGGATGTCGGAGAGTCGGAGCGTATCAGAAGCAATTGGAAGCCTTTTTAATTAATGAAAAACCCTAAGACAAGCCCTCCTTTTATAGCCTTTGAGCCCCTCATCGAATGGGTCTTCAACCAATCACAAATGGACACAAAACCTCCTTGAAATGGGGTGATAAGCCTTGACTCCTCGGTCGATCATTGACCATCACGATCGTGATGGCCATCATCGATCGATCGATGGTAGCATCGTATCGGAGTCGGCCGGATGAAGGGAGTCCTTCAAGATGGCGCTCAAAGAAAACATTATTTCGACGACCTTCGACCATCCGATCTCGACCTAGACCATCGATGGGATGTCTTTGGTCGGATCTACGCTTAAGACCATCCCAGTAAGGAGGATACGACCTCACTTACGCTCGCACACACGAGCTTACCTCGATACTTACCATGTCGCTTTTGCTTCCGACCTTCCACTCGATTTCTTCGGCTCCCTCCGAAGTCACTCGAGTGTCGCCCGACCACCCGGCTTCCTCCGGGTGTCGCTAGCCTTCAGCTCCAGCTTTAGCAATCTTCTGCACACTCGATTCAGCTCGTGAGATAACGACATAAGTTTAACTTTGTATCGTTTGCTATAATCAAAACTCAAGTTCGACTTAGGTGCCTACTGCACTAACACATGGTAGCACACCCCTTGGCGAATCTGTTTCTCAGTGTTTCTCTCTTGCTGCACATTCCTTCTTCTTTAGCCTGACTTGGCTCGAGTACTGATGGAGAACTATCCATAGATTTCAACATGGTTTGGGCTATCTGGGCCACTTGTGTCTCCAACATCCTTGTGTGACTTGCAAGACCGTCAACGGTGCCCTTCAAGTCTCTGAGTGACTCTTCTGTTTTCTGATGTTGGCGACAGAACTCTTCATTGGACTTTGTTTGGGTAGCAATGAAGCCTTTCATCATCAATTCTAACTTAGACTTCTGTTGTTGCTGCCCATTGCCCTGCTGCTGGCCATACCCTCCTGACGATTGGAAGTTTCCCGAGTTATTCTGATAGGAAAAATTCAAGTGGTTCTTCCATCCGGGGTTGTAAGTACTGGAGTATAGGTTGTTGGGCCTTTGATTGTAGTCCCCAACCACATCACAGTGCTCGATCTTCTCTTCTAAGCTGCTCTGCTCTCCACAGTAGTCCTCTCGATACGCTATTGCTTCTTCTCCAAAGTCAATGGCCGCACATGTAGATGAAGGATTTAAAGAGTCAAATCATCTGCTAAGCACATCCATTCTCACTGCTAGGTGGTCCATGGAGTTGACAGCATATCGTCCTACTGCAGGAGCTGGGTAACTACATTCGGAAGTCCATTGATGGCGGTTCTAGGCCACCTCTTCTATCAGCTCCTTTGCTTCTTCGATAGTCTTGTTCATAAGTGCTCCTCCTGTAGCAGAATCAAGGGGCATCTTTGTGGCATACGTGATCCCATTGTAGAAGATGTGGATCACCAGCCACCTTTCCAGTCCGTGGTGAGGGCATTGGTAGAGTAGCCCCTTTAGCGATCCAAAGCTTTGAATAAGGACTCCCCCTCCGTCTGACGGAAGCTTGTGATAAGATGGTGCATGTCAGTAATTTTGCTTGGTGGGAAGTATTTATTCAAGAACTGCTACTCACATTGCTCACATGTAGTAATGCTTCCTGAAGGCAAGGAGTGAAGTCATGCCTTTGCCTTATCCCACAATGAGAATGGGAATAGGCTCAGGCGGATCACGTCCGCGGGGACTCCATTTATCTTCATCGTTGAGCAGATTTTCAAAAATGTCTCTAGGTGCCAGTTCGGGTCTTCAGTTGTAGCTCCTCCGAATTGACTCTGCTGGACCATATGTATGAGTGCTGGTATAAGTTCAAAGTTGTTTGCCGAAATAGATAGTCCAACTATACTCGGCCTAAATCCTCTAGTGCTAGGAGCTGCATAATCCCGCAGAGGTCGGCTACCTATATTTACTTTGGATGCAGCTTGGTCCTCCATACTCTTTTGTTCGGCTCTCTGGCGATGATAGGTTCATTCGATTTCTAAATCGATCGAAATCAGGCCTTCCAATCCTAAGCGTCTAAGCATACGAAGAACCGAGCCACAAAAATTAGAAGTACTACCTAATACTAAGAAACAGGAAATAAACAAATCTAGCTAACAAAATCAAAGAGCCAATAAGGAAATAGAAGACTACTGCTAAAATAAAATAAAATCTAAATCTAGATATGGAAAATCTAGAACTAAAGTAAATAAAGCAAACTAAAAAGAAAATAAAGCAAGTAAATAAATATAATCCTAAATCCGATCCAATTATCCACTTCTTGATTCGATATCGAATCAATCAGTCCCCGACAATGGCGCCAAAAACTTGATGCACACGAATGCGACCTCAAATCTCGCGACAGAGACCGTCGAGGACTCGAAGCGCGCACTCGTTCTCAATGCCCGCAAGTGCATGGATGTCGTCAAGTAATAAAAAAGATTATCGATCCCACAGGGACTGAGATTCGAGTACTGATTTGTTCAATGGATTGTAATTGTTCGGGACTAGACTCTAAGAGTTGTAAATGTGAGGGTTATCGGTGGTCCTACTCAATACGGTGTCACATGGAGGAAGAAAGGAGTTTGACGCAAGATCTTTTAAAGGGATTCTAGGATTTCGGTTTCTCTTGTGTGTCGCAAAACATGCTATCAACTGGGCATTATCTAAACATCTAACTATGGTCTTGTGGAAGGGACATCATGCACTCTCCCGATGAGCCACCGCATCTATCGGGAGCAATCTCTGCCTTACAAGGACTGGATAGGCAGTACGAGGATGGTGAATCAATCCCTGCGATGAACTGTTTCCAGTTCTATCGCATCCTTCTACCCACGGTTATAGGAGATGAGGCTAACCCCTAGATCCTCGTATAAATCCCCTAAATCTTAGATACGAGGGTTGTCACCCCTCGTATCGGCTAAGCACAGTAGATAGAAAACCAAATACACATAGATATCGGTCTAAACTAATTCCAATTGCAAATTCAAACTCAATAACAGAATTCAATTTGAAGCAACATATCCTATGCACACAAACTACTCCCTAATCCTAGAATCGAAGAAACTACTCCATAGATAGGAGAGGAGAAACACAAGTCATGTTTATGTTGGAATAAATAATAGATAAAGTGCAAGAATAGAAATTTACAATGCCAATGTGGCCTTCTCTCTAGCGTTGAAGTGCATAACTCAGATCTCCAGCGGTGTTCTTCCTCAATGTTGCAAGTTCCCTAAGCCTTTCAGGGCTTCGGTGCGCCGTCCCAGCCATCTTTCCTCCCCCTAGGGTTTGGGCGAAGCTCTCCTTATATAGACATCACACCGAATCGCTGCAAAATTTGAAAAAGAAACCTAGTCACATCAATTTGCTGGGCCGCCACACGGCCGTGTGTTTCCACATGCCAGGTCGTGTGTGGCACAGGGGTGGCCGATTTCTCCCCTTGGACATGGTCGTGTGTAGCCACATGCCCTGGTCGTGTCCCTTTCTACGTCTAGATGCAAAATACCCTTCTTTTGCTCCGAAAGTGTGCCCTTTCCCCATGAAATGCTATCCTGCACATAAAAGTACAAAGATCATATCTTCGAACCAGAAAATAGGAAATGCATGTAAAACAAAGTGACATATGCATAAAACTAACATAAAATGTAATGAGATGTGAGCAAAAACTACTCATAAAACCCTATATGTTTTGCTCACATCACACTTGGCAGCCGAGTCGACTTGTAGCCGACGACTGGGAATATGTCGTGAGTCGACTAGGGTTCGACTGCGGAAAAAGGCCTTGGCAGTCGATCGCCAGTATTGGGTAGTCAACTGATGGCTTGAGCTATCGACTGTCATGGAGGATAGTCGACTGTTGGTCGAGGTTGCAAGAGCAGAACGCTCGATAGTCGACTGGTCAATCGGCTACGGCCTTGGCAGTCGACTGATGGGTAATGGCAGTCGACTGCTAGTGTATCTATTGGCTTGGATGCAGATGTGGATTAAGTCATTGTGAGACAGTGGCATTGTTGGCAGTCGACTGGGGCCTTATGGCAGTCGACTGTCAGATGTGAAATTAGCCCGATGCAGGTTATAAAGGAGCAACTCGTGGAGGATTTTGCCATGGTTCATTGAGAGGTTTCTTGAGGTGATTTGAAGGCGAAGTGTAGGTGCATTTCAGGGTCCTTCAAGATCATTTAAACAACCATCAAGCAAAGCATTCAAAGCCCTAGTTTGTAAAGTGTTCTTTACATTTCGGTTGTATTTTTTTATATTTGCTTGTATTATTTTGTATTACTGTTGTAATCCTTGTACAAGGTTTCTCCGCTTCTGACTTGTTGTCGAGGAGTTATTAGTGGTGTTTGCATCGCTAGGGCTCGTTTGAGATCAACCCGTGGAGTAGGAACCCTAAGGTTCCGAACCACGTTATATTTGCGTGTTGTGATTGTACGTGTCATGTTTTATTATTGTTATTATTATTTCTGTTATGCTACCGACATTGTAGAATATCAAGCACGATCGAATTACGTCGAATCAACGAACATGCTATTCACCCCCCACCCCTGTCACGCCCCGAGAGTATGCCGAGCCGAAAATCAAACGGACGACATCTCCCCTGTACGTGGCAACATATCCTGTTAATACAAGGCCCTTGGGCCCATAATAAACTTAACATATAAATATAAATACAACAAATATACAAAACACAACGGAACTAACACATATACCATACAAATCACATACCATGCATACCGGTATGACTAACACCAAACTAAGAAACACCGTAACAAAATCAGAAAAGAAAGGTACAATATCAGCAACGTCCAACATTACAAACATCGCATAAAACCAAGTACATATCGAGAAGTACACAGAATACTCAAAAAGTCGGGACCCTCGG